>CM043884.1:28438005-29038005 GCA_024034495.1 Camelina laxa
GAAGAAGAAAGAGACACGTAGCTTGACACTAATCTCCTAAATCACTCTACTCCCACCGTTTTTGTTTTTTGTTTGTTTAAAATGATTCTTTTTCCTTGGGACGAAGGTAGCTCAAATCTTCATCTACGAACCCAAAAGAGAGAAAAAAAAAAATGCAAGCATTGGTTGCAAAAAAATATCCCCGGTTTATTAAAAACGGCTAAACCAGAGGTATAGTTGGGTGGTTTTTTTGTTCTGAAACCATTTTTTTTTACTTTTCTTCGTTGTGTGTAATGAACAAACAGAAAAGGAAGACAGGATGTGTCACTATCTTAGGTGGAATCAGTTCAAAAATTCAATTAATAAAAAGTGATGTACATATTTCTTTTGCTTTTAAACAAAACCAATTAGTTCGGACTTCTAATACACGTGGTGATCTTCGAGAACATCATCGGGAATTTTCTTTTGTCAAACGAGAGACTTTAATCTCTTACAACGAGTGAGCAGTTTTGTGTTTAAAGAAATTCAAAATCTCACGGAAGTGAATCAATGATAGTGAGAGAGGGGATAACAGGGGAAGGACGTGTCAAAGAGGTAAACAAAGAAACCCTACACCACCACGGATAAAGGACGTGACCCATCAAAGGACCGATGCACATTTTATATTCGAATTCGTACGTGTCGGTGTCGGGTGATTGTTCTGATTGAGATATAATCTGACCTAATCAGTGTTTCATCTAAACATGTTCACTGATCAGATTGAATGTTAACATAAGTTAGCTGTCATTATATTCGGAAGGAAACCGACCAAGTCAGTGAATCTACGTGCATCAAATGGACCGGGCCGAACCCAACAGACCCAAAGCATTTTGACATACCCAAAATTATATGTAACGTAACCAAACATGGTAGTATTCCCATTTTTTAAGATCGTATTGGATCACTGAGTAACGCCATGTTTACCCGTTTGAATACCTCGTGAACAATAGAATTGGTAGCACAGTAGCAGCATCTTAAACTTACTTGGCAAAAAAAAAATTGAGAGAAGCATATTAAGCTTCAATTTGATGACACATACCAAATGATTCAATTGCCCAACCTAAACACAATAATCAGGTGAAGTACCAAATGTTTTTCCAAATATGCCACATATGTCGCAATTCTAGCCACACATAATAAACTAAGACACACGACAGTTGCATCAACCCGATAACAAAATGTTAAGGAAAAGGAGAAGTTGCAGAATAAGACCTCTCCAGAGACAAATGTACTCTGCAATCCATACTGGTCATTTCACTTTTGTTTCACGTCACCATTTTCTTTAAGGGTCTTCAGTCTTCTGTATCCCTTGTCAGTACCAAAGATCCTGCAGAACACCAGAGACGAATTATACACTGGACTAAAAACTAGTTAAGATCTTTTCTGGAAAGCAAAGAGATATATAGTGCAGATGATCACCAGTCCATATACACAAATGTCGAAGAGTAGTTGCCAGACTTAGTGTAGAGCAGTCGGTGATGGTAGTCATGGAAGTCAGAGCTGTTACCAAATTAGTAAAAAAAATTCCATTAATAACAAGTTATTATAGATTCGAGATTCAAGAGAGCTGGCTAGATGTGTGGTCTTACCCTCCATACAGGGGAAAAAAATTGGAGAGGCTCCATGGGAAATGATAACCGCAATGTGCCTCAACAGTCTCAAGCACTCTCAAGACCATCCATAACCAGAGAGTAATCAGGTGGGGACCGGTGAGAGCTGGACCGATTATGGTAGCAAAACCCAGGAATAGAATTTCAGCAGGGTGAGCATATTCTGATGTCAAACCAAATGGTGTGGCATATCTGGGATATCATAAAATAGTTGCTTTTTAGAAATTTATCTAAGCTAACATTGCCAAGTATTAACACTGGAAACTTACTCATGATGCACACTGTGCACATTCTTGTAGAGCCATTTTGAATGCAAGATCCGATGACCCCAATAAAAGACAAAATCCTCAATGATGAAGTAGAAAAATATCTGGGCAGACACTTCTTTCCTGCAGGACCATCACCAAAGAGGGTCTTATATACCTGATCAAACATAAGCTCAGGTTCTTTCATGATGCTCAAGACTGACAGCTTTTGATTATGTTTTTTTTTTTTTTGTTTCTATTGCCAAAATGAAAGAGTTTAACATCAATACCAGGAAGGCAGAGGAAAACTGCTTCGCATTCCCATGGCTCTGAAGACAGGATAAGAGGCTATCATCAGGGGCAAGTTTACGCCGAAATGATAAAGCAACAGACGAGTAATACATTTTCCTTGGGCTGCAGGCGTGTTATTTTTGGTCTGCATAAGACCAAAACAAAAGTATTTTCTGATCATAATGGGTAACAGAAGCAGAGAAAAGGATCAGATTCTCAATCACTAGTACAGTTGCCTTTACAAGAAAACACTTTCATGTGTGACAGAAAATTCTTGGGGATCAACAACCTCTAGACGATCATATTCAAACAGTCAGTCACACAAAACTATAAAAGCATAAATTGAAGAGACATGGGACGATTAAGTGAATAAGAAGAAAACCTGAATTTTGTATTGGCTGAGAAAGCCAGCCCTTTCAAGACAAATGAAAGGGAGACCAGATAAGAAAAAGACACTTTCATGGAGGAGAAAACTCCCAATGCAGGCCAGTTGAAAGTCGCTAAAATGTGTCACAAGGTACTGCATCAACAACCACAGAAAGATAATTAATAAATAATAATCATCAGCTAACAGATAATGCAATCCAGAAAACTCAACGTAGAAACAAATACTACAGACATAAAATTCAACGTCTCTGTCATTAAAGTAGAAGCAAACATTGAAGAAAATACTGGTCCAGGAACCACAGTAATGCCGATCAACACGTGTTCAATACTCATATAATCAGTATGCATTAAGTGCTGCTGGTCAATTCTTCAGGTGGGGAAAGATCATGCAAAATCCAAATTAGTAAAATCCATCTGAACGGCGTTTTGCTTCCTATTCGGATGCCGATCATTGGGAACTCCGCAAGTTAAACAGCGACTTGATTATACATATATATCATTCATGCGTCTTAGGTTCACAGTGCCAACAACACATAGATCCGTTTAAGCTCCCAAAAAAAACAAAACGGAAACTGAAACACATACTCATGATTCCTACGTAATGATAGTGAAATTTAGATCTAAAACAGTAGAGCAATCGAAACGACACCAAATTATAACCCGATCAATCAATACAATCTAGAGCGGGTGGATGAAGAACAAAACGAATAGAAATTAAACACGCATGTATCCGAATGCGGTGGACTGAAAGCCAGCGAAGACGGGGGAAACCAAGGGAATCGGAAACAGAGGAGGAGATAGGGGTACCTGCCAACCAGATTCGATGAGGGAAGCCATGGATGGGATCTATGGTAGACAAGTGGGAAGGTTGAAGAAGAAGAAGAAGAAGAAGAAGAAAGAGGTGGGAGAGAGGCCACGCAGTTGATACAATACAAACAACAACAGACTGTCACGAAAAAGCAACGAAATCTGTAACACTGAGATTTTTCTTTTTATTTTTTATTTTACTTTTTTTCACCAACCTTTTTTTTCTTTTTTTTTTAATAATTTCTATTTCTTTTACCACTCTCTCTATCAGAGGCAGGAGTTTTTCGGTGTAGTCCCTCTCTCGTGCGCATCAGTACAATTCATCTGTACATTTTTTAAGTTTTAAATGTTACGTAGATTTGTTCAAAAAAAAAAAAATTATGTAGATTTTATTGTTATTAGATCAAAATTTTGTTAAACTTTGTATTATTAGTTTATGATTTGTAAAAAATCATCTAAAATTTTAACAAGTTTAGGGTATTGGATTCAGATTTTTATAAAATCAATTAAATATTTGTGTTATTCAATTAAAACCAAATAATTTAGAATTGTTAATGAATTCAATTATTATATCATGATTTTAGATAATTTCTTTACAAAATTATGGAAAGTATCACAAAAATACAGAGATTATTTGAAACACTTTACAAGATTTTAGAAAATTAATCAACAAAACTATAAAATACTTTCGGGATTTTAGTAATAAAACCCCTCAACTAAAGATGGATCGGAAAAAAACACCTCAATTATCTTTTTAATGATAAAACCCATCAACTTTAAATCTGTTAATAAACGTCCTCCTCTGTCTACAGTATCGTTAAAATTGGATGATTACGGTTAAGTTATAATTAAATTAAAACGTTGTGTTTTGAAAAAACTAAAAAACGACATGTTATTTATAAGTCAATAATTATGATAAAAATCCAAAATACCATTATAAATCCAAATATACTACTGGAACATAAAAAATATCAAAACAAAACTACTAGTCGAGTGAAAACATCAAAAGTAAACATGATGCAACAAAAAAAATCCAGAAAAGCAAGACTTCATATGACAAGCTGAACTCACTGAGTGGTCTTTTGTCTCTTTGAAGGTCTTCCTGGGGGCAGATTGGGTGGCTTAGACACTGGCTCAAGATGACATCTGCGCTTGTTATGTCCTGTTTGTTGACAATTGCTACATTTCTACAAGATCAAATGCATGAATTACAAATCTATTTGCTAAGAAATCTTTGGCATACAATAAAACAGAGAATTATAATCTTACCACAATAACTTTGGCATGATACGAAGGAAATTCTGAAGGCGGGTTAGGTGGTTTAGGAACTGGCTCTATTTGACATGTTCGTTTATTATGTCCTGTTTGTCCACAATTACTACATGTCTGCATAATAAAATAAGTTTTGGTAAGTCTAACCACCATATTAGATAGAGAGATGTATGAGATGTACCACTATAGCTTTTTGAGAATTCTGAGAAGAAGTTTCTTCGTTTGGATCTTTGATTCGGTCATTGTTTTTTGGTCTTCCTGGCATTATCCTGTCTGGAGGAGGCATAACAACAACATCACTATGTGTTTCCCACAATTCCATCCCATTCACAGGAAACAAAAGCGAGTTGTAACAAAGCCTCCACTTCTCGACTGAATACCATTCTAAAATTACAGTTTCTGGACGCCTTGTCTCCTTATATTCAGCCCACATCGCAGACATAATATGACAACAAGGAATCCCACTCACATCATACTCTCTGCAAGTGCAAGAAGTCTTATCTCGAACATGAACAACATACTTATTTTTTCCATGATCCACCTCATAAATGCCTCTTCCATTTGAAAGCGGATGACACCACTTCAAACTCTTTTTCCGCTTTTCCATAATAGCAATCGCCTTGGGTGTGATCAGGCCTTTAACATCCCGCATCTCCTTGATCTTAACCAGGTTACTAGCCATAATATGCCGCCTTATGTCCTCTAATAATGCAATCACTGGTTTTTCTCGAGAATCTTTCAAAACAGCATTGTATGATTCACTGATATTGTTTTCTACTGCAGCAGACTTTACTATATCATTGAAAAATGCCCTACAATAAGACAAAACAATATTCCTTCAGACCAACCAAAACCAGAGACAACCAAGTAATAATTGCATAGTCAAACCATCCAAAACTTGAGAAAAATGAAGAAAAAACCAAAGACAATTAAGAGACGAGATTTTTTCATACCTAGACCAATTAGAACTGACACTTCTCTTCACTTCCTCATAAGCTTCAAGTTTTATGTTTTTCATCTTTTCAAGTTGTTTCCAAAAAACCGTTTCATTGTAGGCGCGTGCACACTTCCAGAACAACTTATGTAAGGGTCCCATCTGCTTGTATCTTTTTTGTAAGTTAGCAAAGATGTGCCTAGCACACATTCTATGCTCTGCGTAAGGTAGAACATTTTTTATAGCATATATAAGTCCCTTCTGTTGATCTGAAGATAATGCAAGACCATTACCAAGCTCCAAGCCTAAATCTTCTCCCAATAATTCCATAAACCACCTCCAATAAACCTTGTTCTCCACTGGTACAATAGCCCATGCGATGATATACATTGCATCATTAGGATCTCTTCCCACGGCAGTCAACAATTGCCCTTTCATGCGTCCTTTTAGAAATGTTCCATCCAAATGAATTACTCGTCGACATGCACTCTTCCAACCCGTTTTCTGAGATTCAAAACAAGTGTAGAATTTCTCAAAAACTCTATCTTTCGTACCCAAGATAATCGTCGAACCAGGATTAGTCTTCCTCAGCTCCTCAACATAATCATACATTCTTGTAAACTGCTCTGCATACTCATCACTAATGATGTGTTTCATAATCTGCCTTGCACTTTGACATTTTGTTTTTGTAACCCGAAGACCATTTAGACCCAACCTCTGCTTTATTTGGTCAGCGGACAGTTTCGGATTAGTCCTAAACTCATTCAAAAAATCAGCAGCTATCTTTGGTGCAGTGTAGAGATCCACAGTACCTGAAGGATAACAATTGTGGGTTCCTTTATATGATTTTACAACCATTTTGTTTGAACGACTAGTTATTGATGCATATATTCTCCAGTTGCAACCAGCTTGAACACATACTCCTTCTATTTTCTTCCTTTCAGATCTCTTAAAATGTATATTCACCTTCTCTTTCACAGCATACTTCTCAATTGCCTCTTTACACTTCTCTTTGGAAACAAACTCTTGATCTACATAAAAATCAGGCTGCTCTCCATCACCATCTGAGTCATCACTCTCAACATAATCATCACGGTAAAAATCAGGCTGCTCTCCATCACTATGTTCTTCTTCTTCTTCTTCTTCCCCTTCTCCAACAAGAACATCATCTAGATAAGGATCATCTGCCCTAACCACATACAAATTCATACTTTCTAACTCATGTGTACATGTAATCATTTCTGCAACATCCCTATCACTACATAAATCCTTGCGATTCTGACCTACTACTCCATATGGGAAGTAAGAAAACTTACTCATATTTTCTGCATAACTAGTACTCGAAACCATATTTGTCAACATTGCTAAACTGGGGTCTTCAAAATCAAGACTTAAACATCTGGTCTCACCACCATTATACGAACCATCTGCTGCCCAATATCCTCCAACATGCAATCTAAAGAAAAATGTCCTGTACAACTATAATTGGTTAAAATACTAATCCCAAACTCAACACAACTACTACGAAGTTTGACATGTAAAAGTGATGTAAAATCACTAGTCTTTAACGTCACATAGATTTCACGTAAGATATGTACTTTAATTATACAAATCTCCAATGTATGATCAAATTGCATTTCATTTGGTGCTATCTATGGAGTCCAATCCAACTAAGATAAAAAGAAAACAATTAAAAAAGAAGAGAAAAAAATGCTTTCTAGAAGTTATTGAAAAGGAGGAATCAAATTATATTACTCTTGTTATATATACGAAGATGAATTCATCCTAACTAAATTATAGAAACAAGAACTTACCTTCCCATGATTTTCGGTTCTTAGAGCTAAAATAAAGAAAACGACGAACGACGAGACAACAACACTCAATATAGAAATCTGCAACTCTTGTCGATCACCGGTTTATCTCTCAAAACTGAAAGAATCGATAAAAGCCATCACTCTAAACTAAGATTCGTCAATTTAGGTTTTTTTTCAATTTGGGGAGTTTAAAACTGGGTATCATAACATCTTGTTGTTTTTATTCCCAATTTGTGTTGTTTACGTTTTTACATGTCGTTTTTTTATTTTTTGGAAAACTCTGCGTTTTGACTTAACCGTAATCATCCAGTTTTAACGACACTGTAGACGGAGGAGGACGTTTTTAACAGATTTAAAGTTGAGGGGTTTACTCATTAAATAGATAATTGAGGGGGTTTTTTCTGATCCATCTTTAGTTGAGGGGTTTTATTACTAAAATCCCAATACTTTCTGCCAATTTTTAAAAACTTTCACTTATTCATTTTTAATGATTTTGTTGAACACTTCAAATATCTCTATAAACAAGAATCCAATAACACATACTTAAGTTTTATTATGGTTACCGCATTTTAATTTTATTGTTGTCACATTCTTAGTATTTTGTTTTCTTCTAATTCATACTCACATTCTTTCTGAAATTTACATGATTTAATCCCATTCTTTTATTTTTGAAAGCGAAAAGACTTATGGGAAAGAAAAAAAACACAAGATACAGTATTAAGCTGTGTATTATAAATCATGGAGTTCAAGTAGTTATTAACCATAAATTTTTTGATAGACAAGTTAAAGACTACTTTGGCTATGCTATTCCAATGATCAATTATACACTAGCCAAACCAAGAAATTAACCTATGGAGATCATTTTCTACGTTTATCAGTATGTTATTATCCACCATGTAACAGCGCACGTCGAATCAGATGACCTTTCATAGAAATAAGAAATGTTTCTGCATGATGAAAAAAGCTTCTTTTTTTTTTCCTGGGAAAATGTTGTGTCTCAATACAACTAAGCAGACTCATTGTAACATAAAATGATAAATTCAATACGGAAGAACAAAGACCTGGAAAAGAAAAAGGTATGCTATACTTGCTGAAGTTATAAAAAAAAAAGGAACTGTGGCAAAAGATCAAAAGAGATATTCTTGAAAAAAAAACTCAAAAAGTGTGACTGATTTGATTTAGTCATGTGCTATAGTTGGGAGGTAACAACTAGGTAGAACAGCAACCTTTTCTGTTAGTAGCAGATGAATCTGATATATTGATCGCAGTTCCTTGTCCAGGAACAGGAAGGTTACCTGCAGCTTCTTGTGCAGCCAAGGCTTTCTTGCTTATGATATGATAAATCTCAGACAAAATGGTCTGAAACGCTTTCTCGATATTGGTTGCTTCTAAAGCAGATGTCTCAAGAAACGACAAACCTTCCTTCTCAGCAAGAGAACTGCCATCTTCGTCAGCAACAGATCTCAGGTGATTCAGATCTGATTTGTTTCCAGCCATCATGATAACAATGTTTGAATCAGCATGATCCCTTAGCTCACGTAACCATCTCAGGACATTCTCAAAGGTTTGCCTCTTGGTTATGTCGTAGACAAGAAGTGCTCCAACTGCTCCTCTGTAGTAAGCGCTTGTGATTGCTCTGTATCGCTCTTGACCTGCCGTATCCCAAATCTGAGCCTTGACTGTTTTACCTTCAACCTAATCAGATAACACAACACACATAGGATCACAAGCGCTTACAGTTTATATTTTCAAACAAACACCTAAGAGAATGCATTCTCAAAACATAAGACCTTCAGATCTAAAACAATAAGATCCGAGAAGGGGAGATGGATCACACCTGTAGAGTACGGGTGGCGAATTCAACGCCGATGGTAGATTTGGATTCGAGACAGAACTCGTTTCTGGTGAATCTAGAGAGAATGTTGGATTTACCAACACCGGAATCGCCGATGAGGACGATCTTGAACAAGTAATCGTACTCGTGATCTATTCGATTCGCCATTGCTTCTCAAATCCTAGATCGATCAAACCTACGCAAAAATACACAAATTCACGTCAACATCGATCCAAGTGATTACACAATAACCGTCTTTGGAAAACGGAGACGATGAGATCAACCTGAATCAAAAAAAGTAGCCAATCGAAACCCTACAAAATCGAATTTTTTTTTTACCCTTTAAGCAGAGCCGGGAAGGATCGAGAATGGAAGAAATGTTTTTGGAAAATTACTTTTTTTTTTTTTTTGGTTTTGTTTTTTTTTTTTTCCTTTCTGTGTGTTTTCTCTCCTTATACGTTGCGAGTTTTGTGCTCACGAGGTGAAAACGGAAAACACCCATTTATTTCTCTTTATTTTAGTTTTGAATTTTGAGATCTTTCTTTTTGGCTTTGTTTTGAATTTGATTAATTTGAATCCTTTTTCATAAATTTTTGTTAAAACTCAACTGCTACGGTCATTTAGATAGAGATTTTTTTGAGAGATTTAAAACATAACTGGGTGGGTA
Organism: Camelina laxa; assembly: GCA_024034495.1. NCBI lineage: Eukaryota > Viridiplantae > Streptophyta > Magnoliopsida > Brassicales > Brassicaceae > Camelina > Camelina laxa. The sequence goes on from CM043884.1 coordinate 28,447,885, forward strand.
ATGTATAACTACAACATAATTAATTATTATTGCATTAATATTTAATAGTTAACATAGTAGTACATCATACACCACAAGACAACACATAAAGAAACGAAGAACCACAATCAGAAGAAAACTCAGACACACACACACACATACCACACAAAGAAGACTCATAAAAAACTCAACAGAGAGTATTCAAAAGCTAAATTGGCTTTAGCCAGAGATATCAATAGACTTAACTGGTGCCTTCTTCTGCGTCTCAACCTTAGGCACAGTAACAGTCAGAACACCGTTCTCCATGTTAGCCTTGACTTGATCCATCTTCACATTCTCCGGCAGCCTAAACTTCCTCGAGAATTGTCCGCTTGACCTCTCAACCCGATGCCACGTGTCCTGTTTCTCCTCTTTCTCCACGTGTCTCTCTCCGCTGATTTTGAGCACACTGTCGTCCTCTATCTCCACTTTAACCTCTTCTTTCTTCATCCCTGGCAGGTCCGCCTTGAACACGTGCGCCTCCGGCGTCTCTCTCCAATCAACACGTGCATTCACAACGGCAGATGTTTCTCCCGAGAGAGAAGACGAGGGGAATTGCAGTTGCAGGTCCTTGAATGGATCCCAAACGTCGAGTGAGAACGGATCGAAGATGCTGTTGCTTCGCCTGTTGTTTCCGAAGAAGCTTGGAATTAGCGACATTCTTCTCGATTTGATTTTGATGATGTTTTGAGTGCTGAGATAATATTGATTTCGATTTCTGAGGAAACGGGATGAGTTATATGATGCATTTATGGTTGCGACTTGGAAATCTCCAGAGCTTCTAGAACTTCACAGTTCACACCATAACGATGAGGGGGAGATTGGCAAACGGAATAATCCTGAAAATTCTAGATACCTTTCGATTTTTCAAGTACGATTCTTTTCGTCTTTTTTTTTTTTCTGGGCCATAATGGACTTATGAGGCCCAAATATTATGAGACAAAAGTCCAAAAGACTGATATTGGATTTGGCAACCTTTATTAAAAAAAAGTCAACGTCGTCATCATCTTTGACGAACTAAAATAGAGAAAAGAGAAAAATTCATCATCAACATTCTCTCCCACCAATTCCGTTTCTTTGCTTCTACTCTCAGACTCTTCTTCTCTCCTTCGCCTCTCACTCTCTTTCATAGTCCTTTTCTTCTTCCTCGCACATCGATCCGACTCATCTCTCAAGTTTGTTTTAAACGAATCCCGTACTGAGAGATCAGGTTAGCGATTAGTTAGTTTTCTCTTCTGTTGTTTACTCCTTGACCGATGATTGCATGTTAAGATACTTACATCATCTCCCTGATCCTCCATGGTTATCTTCAGCTTTCTGTTTTTTTTTTTCTTTAGGGGAAAAAGTTATGTTCTGTGGCCTTTTTTTTTTTTTTTTTTTAAAGTAACTTTAGTAAAGATGGTGTGGTAACTAACTTTATTCAGTTTCCGGATGAAGAATAAGAATTACGTGTTGTAGATGGAGTCGATCTTCGGATTTCAGTTGATGCAACTTGTTTTTTTGATTTTTGCTTTGCCAAAAGATTTAGTGTTATATATGCCAATAACGGTGATTTTTATGACATTAGGAAGGTAATGTGAAGGAGGTGGTGAGAAACTTCACTATGATGAAGCTATCTTTACTCAGATTATGGAGCACGTGTATGCTATTTCTGCTCACCAGCGGAGGAGTTTACTCTGAATATTTGATTGGACTGGGAAGCTATGACATTACTGGCCCTGCTGCTGATGTTAATATGATGGGTTATGCTAACATGGAGCAAGTTGCATCTGGTATTCACTTCAGGCTTCGAGCTCGGACTTTCATTGTCTCTGAGCCTCAAGGGAACCGGGTTGTTTTTGTTAACCTTGACGCCTGTATGGCTTCACAAATTGTTAAACTAAAAGTGATCGAGAGACTCAAGGCAAGGTATGCCCACCTAATCTTTTTCCTAGATTGACTAGCCTTGGTTTTTTGAATGAGATCATAGTAGCTGATAAACTCTCTTTTGTAGATATGGGGACTTATATACAGAAAAGAATGTTGGCATCAGTGGTATTCACACCCATGCCGGTCCAGGGGGTTATCTTCAGTATGTGGTGTATATTGTTACATCTCTTGGCTTTGTTCGTCAGTCATTTGATGCCCTTGTGGATGGAATTGAGAACAGTATCATACAAGCTCATCAAAATCTTCGTCCTGGATCAATTTTCATCAATAATGGTAAGAACTGGCATCCTCTTATTAGAGTTAAATGCTGTGTGCATTGGAATTTATCCTCAGAGAACGAATATTTTAGTCTTCTCCATCCTGTTTTATGTTGATTAATTCAAATTGGCAAGGTTTTCTTGACTCTTGGCCTAGATTTTGTTCATGTAGTGTAGGATTGTTCTTCGGAACTGCTATTTTTCGTAAGCTAATTAAACTTAACTTACAGGTGAACTCTTGGATGCTGGTGTTAACCGCAGTCCAAGTGCATATCTTAATAACCCTTCAGAAGAAAGAAGCAAACACAAGTATGATGTTGATAAAGAAATGACTCTCCTTAAGTTTGTGGATGATCAATGGGGTCCAGTAGGTAGTTTCAACTGGTTTGCTACCCATGGAACTTCCATGAGTCGTACAAACTCTTTGATCAGTGGGGACAACAAGGGCGCTGCAGCACGATTTATGGAGGACTGGTTTGAACAGAACACTGCTGAAAGATCCTACTCGGAAGAGTTTATTTCTGATGAGATACCTAGAAGAGTTTCAAGCATAATCGAGAATCAGGACAGCCGTAAGTTTACAACACCTTTCTAACAACAACATTCTGTCTCTAAAGATGGAGCACAATATAATGTTCAGTTTGTTTGGTCTGATGCAGATGACGAGTTGCTAGAGCTTGCATCTTACTTTGAGTCACAACCTGGTAGGCCTGCAACTAGAATTTCAAGTTCTGCACGGCGGGTGAGGAGTGCTCTGAGGAAGGCGGACATGCCTGGCTTTGTTTCAGCTTTCTGTCAAACGAACTGTGGTGATGTTAGCCCAAATGTGCTTGGAGCCTTTTGCCTAGACACTGGTCTTCCTTGTGATTTCAATCACAGTACATGTGGTGGGAGAAATGAGATGTGCTATGGGCGTGGACCAGGGTATTCACCTCTTTATTTCTTTGTCGTCTTACATGATAAGATAGCACAAATTTATCAAAGGCATACTCTCTTGACCTGTTTTACTTTATCATTACAGCTATCCTGATGAATTTGAGAGTACACGTATAATTGGTGAAAGACAATTCAAGGTGGCTTTGGATCTTTTCAGCAAAGCATCTGAACAGCTACAAGGGAAGGTTGATTACCGCCATGTTTATGTTGACTTTTCACAGCTCAATGTGACACTTCTAAAAAAAGATGGGAATTCAGAAGTTGTAAAAACTTGTCCTGCGGCAATGGGATTCGCTTTTGCTGCTGGAACCACAGATGGACCAGGAGCATTTGATTTTACACAAGGAGATGATAAGGTATTTAGTCAAAGTCATATTGTATCATCCAATAGGTCTATATTGCCTCCCTGCTATTCATTTCTTAAGTCTACCGTTTGGATAAATCAGGGGAACCCTTTCTGGAGATTGGTGAGAAACGTTCTTAAAAAACCGGACAAGAAACAAATCAATTGTCATTACCCAAAACCAATCTTGCTTGACACTGGAGAAATGACAAAGCCATATGACTGGGCTGTAAGTAATTTAAACAAAAAGTGAACTTCCATTAGTCTTGTTTACGGTTTTAAGACTCTACTCTAACTTTTCATTGGTTCCAGCCGTCAATTCTTTCATTGCAAATTCTACGTATTGGACAACTTTTCATTCTCAGCGTTCCTGGAGGTAGTGGAGAATCTTCAGATTGTCACACTTCATAATAAGGACTAATGATGCGATGTTTAATATTATTACTGTCTATCTTTCTTGTCAGAATTTACAACTATGGCTGGAAGGCGTCTCCGTGACGCAGTGAAGACACAGCTTAAAAGCAGTGGTAATAAAGAATTGAGTGGTGAGATTCACGTCGTGATTGCTGGGTTGGCTAATGGTTACTCACAGTATGTGACTACCTTTGAGGAGTACCAAGTGCAAAGATATGAGGTTATTATCACACTGATACTGTAGAACAAACAGCTTCTTCTTGTTTCTCTTAATATGTATCTGATGCAATGGTTGCATTTCTAGGGCGCATCTACATTGTATGGCCCACACACCCTCAGTGGCTACATTCAAGAGTTCAAGAAACTCTCCAAATCTCTCGTCCTTGATAAGCCTGTTCAACCGGGTCCTCAACCGCCGGATCTCCTTGACAAGCAACTGAGCTTCCTCACACCAGTCATGATGGACACAACTCCTGAAGGAGACAGTTTTGGGGATGTAATCTCGGATGTTCCCAAAAACCTGTCTTTGAAGAGGGGAAACGACCAGGTGACTGTTGTATTCCGGTCAGCTTGCCCTAGAAACGATCTACTGACAGAAGGTATCATCAGCCAAAATTGCTTATGCTTGTGTCTGCTTCTTAGTCATATAGTCATAGAGAAATTTGAAAATGAGTGACTTGGTCATATCTTGATGCTAACAAGAGATACTATGTTCATGGCAGGGACGTTTGCTCTGGTGGAGAGACTAGAGCAGAAGGACAAGTCTTGGACCCCAGTTTATGACGACGATGATCTATGTCTGAGGTTCAAGTGGTCAAGGCCTAAAAAGCTGAGCTCCCGGAGTCATGCCACTGTGGAATGGAGAATCCCAGAGTCTGCATCACCAGGGGTTTACAGGATCACCCATTTTGGTGCTGCAAAGAAGCTCTTTGGGTCAGTCTACCATTTCACAGGCTCTTCTAGTGCTTTCGTTGTAACATAAACAAGTAAACCCAAAGTAGATGTAGTCAACTTGTATTATACTAGGTTACCTGATGCACTGTCTTGTGCACTTACATGTACTACACAAAAGTAGTCAGTGTAGAATGTGTCAAAGAACTGATGTTAGTGTATACATTTGAGGTATACAGGTATACGCAATTACGGTTATGTTCGTGTATCAATTGAAGTTAGTTTGTTGAATGAATCATTATAGTTTAAAAGACGACTAATTTTGCTGAACTCTGTTATCATAAAACATAATAAGTCAAGAAAACAACTAGTTCTAGAGGGGCATACAATGGAATCTCACAATAAAAGAAACATCAGCATCATCAAGGAATCTTGGACATCTAAGGATGAAGAGAAGTTGCGGTAACTAAGGGATCTTAGGCATTAGTGTCTTCTTCTTCTTCAGACTTAGGAGCCAAGTAGTAACGAATGTAACCCAACTCAGCAACCTTATACTCCACAACTACTGGCAACTCAGACGCTAAGCTGATTGTCACTGTGTCCGACAATGGAGTTGCCTTTGTGAAGGAATTCATGTACCTCAGGGCAAACGAGAGCGACACTGGCTCGTTCATCTCTATCACAATGGCATCTTCTGGCTGCAATACACAAAACAAAGACCTCAATTCAACATGTTGCTCCCATGAAACAGCCATAGATGATTTGTCAACTGTTTCATAGTAAGGTAGCCAAGTAAATACCTTGTCAACAGTTGTGTTCTGCCTGAGCACAATGTTAGCGGTTCCAATGTCACCGGCAGTGGAAAACTTAACCCCTTCTTTAGTCACAGAGATCACAACTACAACAATAACATCAAGTCAAGTCTCTGTTTAAACTCAAAAAAACCAACACAGAATCACAAATGAAACACAATGTACCTGTATCACCAATGCTACTGAGATCTTTGCAGATCCTGGAAAACTCACTCGACGGCATCCTCACAATTGAGTGGTACTCGGCCTCAGGTATTCCCAGATGTTCACTGTCAATATCCATCAGCTTCATCTCAAAATCCGCAATCTTGTCTTGCGCTGTAAATCATCCAACACATGACCAAGTTTCAAAAAGAGATCTTTGATTAACCAGCAAGTGGTAACCACAACAAAAACATATCAATCATTCCACAATAGCGTACACATAAATCAGAAGAAAGCTTACTGGGGTTCTCGAACATGAAGGTAACAGTGTCGCCGCCGTCTTCAGCCTTGATAGTGATGATATCATCATTTCCAGCACATTTGAGCATCTTCGACATGTTGCCGAGATTCATCCCCATGGAGAGATTCCTGTCGCACCTGTAGTGCTCGAAGCCTTCAGATCTCAGCAAGAGAGACACGAGCGCGACGTGGCTCGAATCCATAGCTTGGAGCGAGAAACCAGTGGTGGAGCAGTCGAAGTTGGCATCGTTCACCAGATCCTTGATCGATTCTAGAACCTTCTTCAACAGTGAGCCCTGAACAAGACGTAGCTCCAACATCTCGCTCGTCGTTTGTTAGGTATTGCAGATTTTGGAAATAAGATTGGCACAGACAGTCACACACACATCTCAAAGGAGTCCAATTTTATTTTACTTTTGGCGGGATTTAGCCCTCAGATGATATTTAGTTCCCGCCAATGCGTTAGTGCCTCAATGTCAATGAGTTTAGTGGATTGATTTGTGCTATTAAAAAAAGAAAAGTTAATTTCGAATATTAGTAAAAGTTTCGGGGTTATATTGTAATATTCCAAAGATAAAACACACAAATCTAAAACCGACTTTGCCCTAGTTAAAATATCCATCCCGTCCCGTCGTCACCTTCGTTCGAGATTCGATATCTCGAGAAGAAATCGAATCAGAGGAGAAGAGAATGGCTCACAGGATACTTAGAGATCATGAAGCCGATGGATGGGAACGCTCCGATTTCCCAATCATCTGCGAATCTTGTCTCGGTGACAACCCCTACGTGCGAATGGTAAATTCACTTCCTCGATTCTCATCTAATGGATTTGCCTGTCACTTTGCTTTGTTTCAGTTGTTCCTTAATCGTCTTTTTTCGGATCTCAATCTCTTGCTCCTTGTTGTTTCTGTGTGTTTTGGAGTGGTTGTTAGCTTAGTATATTAGGTTTTTAAGGTTTAGGTAGGTCACAAATTCGTCGATCCAAATTCGTCTAGTTATAGCTGGAAATGCTGATTCTCATAGCTTTAAGCTGCAAGTTAGGTATTGGAAGCAGTTTTTGGGTTGTTTGACTGATGTGTTCTGTTTTGGTATGTAGACTAAAGCAAATTACGATAAGGAATGCAAGATATGTACAAGACCTTTCACGGTGTTTAGGTGGAGACCTGGCCGGGATGCTAGATACAAGAAGACTGAAATTTGTCAGACTTGTTGCAAGCTGAAAAATGTGTGCCAAGTTTGTCTTCTGGATCTTGAGTATGGTCTTCCAGTTCAGGTCAGGGACACGGCACTCAACATTAGTACTCATGACTCTATCCCTAAAAGTGATGTCAACAGAGAGTACTTTGCTGAAGAGCACGACAGGAAGGTATGACCATCTTCACATTCTTTGTTTTTTTAACTTTTGGGTTATATTTCAACATATGTTGGTTTTGGAATTTGATTAGGTTATAATGAATGATTGATGACTAAGTCTAGTTTTCTCATGGTGGCTTATCTAAGAGGATTTGATTTTTGTTTTTATGTAGACTAGAGCTGGACTGGATTATGAATCCTCATTCGGGAAGATGCGACCTAATGATACTATTTTAAAGCTTCAAAGAACAACGCCGTACTATAAAAGGAACAGAGCCCATGTTTGTAGTTTCTTCATCAGGGGTGAGTGTACGAGAGGTGCCGAATGTCCATACCGGCATGAGATGCCTGAAACAGGAGAGCTATCCCAGCAAAACATTAAAGACCGTTATTATGGGTAAGCTATTTTCTTCTGTATGATTGATGCTTTGTTGCCTTCTCATATGCTTATTGAGTTATCTACCCTAATGGAGTTTGTGAAATTTTGTATGTTTCTGCCATTGTACTATTTTGTCCTTGATCAGTTTATATGCTCGGTGTTTGGAAGCCACTGACATATGTGAATTGTTATCACCAATTCTGTGCTGAATAGTGTTATGTTGGCTCTCACGTAGTCTTGTTATTTAGGATCTTTTCCTTTTATTCTTCCCTTAGTAATGTCTTAGTACTTCTACATTTATGCATGTTAAAACATTTGGTTTGAACTGTTTCTCATCTTCTTTGTATACATTTTGCAGTGTTAATGATCCAGTTGCTATGAAGTTACTTGGAAAAGCCGGTGAGATGGGCACTTTGGAATCTCCCGAGGATGAAAGCATCAAAACGCTTTACGTCGGTGGACTGAACTCAAGAATCCTGGAGCAAGACATACGAGACCAATTCTACGCCTATGGAGAAATCGAATCTATCAGAATCTTGGCTGACAAAGCCTGTGCATTTGTCACATACACATCCCGTGAAGGTGCAGAGAAGGCTGCACAAGAGCTCGCCAACAGGCTAGTCGTGAACGGTCAGAGGCTAAAACTCACATGGGGAAGACCCAGACCTGAGCAAGATGGTTCCAACCAACAGGGCAGTGTGGCTCATAGTGGTTTACTACCTCGAGCAGTTTTATCGCAGCAGCACAATCAACCCCCACCAATGCAGCAGTACTATATGCACCCACCACCAGGTAACCAAGACAAACCTTATTACCCATCAATGGACCCACAGAGAATGGGTGCAGTCATTTCAAATCAAGAGGCTGGTGGTTCAAGCACCACTGACAACAGCGGAGCTTCATCTTCTTCTTACATGATGCCTCCACACCAATCATACCCACCAGCACCATATGGATATATGCCACCGCCTTACCAGCAGCAGTATCCTCCTAACCAGCATCATCACCCTGGTCCTATGCAGCACTATGCCCCGCCTCCAGGAGCTTACCCGTACCCACAGCAACCTGGTCCTGGATCAAGACCTGCACCATCTCCAACCGCGGTCTCTGCTCCATCACCTGATTCTGCACCTGCTGGGTCTGCAGGAGCACCTTCAGGATCCTCTCAACAACCTCCTGCTGCTGCTTCTACTGCAACTGGTTCGTCTCAATAGAGAAGAATTCTTGTTTAAAATGTAATGTACTGCAAGTTTTTCCCGCTATCCATGCTCTCGGAAGGATTTTGTACTCTGTATGAATCATTTTCTGCTGTTTCTTTAGTTTTCAACTTTTTAAATATATTGATTCCCGTATCGGTTCTTCATGACAGGCATCATTTATAGAGACCAATTGATTATGTTTAATATAGTATGCAGTAATGTTCAATTTCATAAAAATATGAACCAGAAATTTGGATGAATCAGACAGCAATGTCTGGTTGATCAAATCCATTGGGCCTTGTGTGATAGGAAAACTCTTGTAAAGCTGGGCCGGACACCAAAAAGGAAAATGTGATCGAGTTAAATAAATTCCATCGCGTCCGATTCTCCCGAAGCTTCTTCTAAAATCCTCCCTATATATATATTCATCGAATCATCTTTCCCAACACAATACGGAATCGTGAAATTCATTTTCGCTCCGGTCAGGTGCAGAGAGTTCTGGAACATCCAATTTGCATTAGGAGAAAACGTTCGTCGGGGTATTACGATGTGAGTATTCTCTTTTTGATCGATTTTATTATCACCATTCTTTGCCGATTTAAAGCCGTTTGAACGTGTTACAGAGTTGTTTTTGAATTGTCTGTTAGGTGTCGTTAGATCTGAATTGTTGCTATGAATTCCGATGTGTTTTAGCTTGATTCTAGATCTGTATGGAAAATATTTAGATAGATGTAAGCATTTATCATGTGATTGAGTATGATGAAGGTCTGATTCTTGTTTCTGTGGTAAGGTTGGTTTGGAGGTTGAAAGGTATTGTAAAATTTTGAACGAACAGTTGGTGTTTGAATTATCCTTTGTAGATTTTGGAGGTTTTTCACAATCTATTGTTTATCTCTCATATTGATTTAATGTTCGATTTAAGTTAAGACAATACACATAGAGCCAAGAATCTCAATCGGTTGATATGTTCTCTTTAATTTTAGATGTCTTACTCAAGAAGGTCAAGATACTCTCCTTCAGTATCTCCTTATGATAAGCGTCGTGGAAGGTCTGTCTCAAGGTCCTTATCAAGAAGCCGGTCGAGGTATGTTTCCTTTCCTTAGTTCTGAATCTTCGTGAGTTTTTGGTTTGCTGCTATTGAATGAGCGCTTATATCTGATTTTTTTTTTTTTCAATTAGGAGTATCTTAAGCGATGCTGAGAATCCTGGTAACAGTTTATATGTAACTGGATTGTCTCACCGGGTGACTGAAAGAGATTTGGAGGATCATTTCTCTAAAGAAGGAAAGGTTAGATGTTATGTTGATTTTTTGGAATTTTTTAAAATGTCTTTTGTAGCTCACTAGTGCATAAGCTGTATAGATTTTGTTTTTTCCATGTTATAACCTTTGTGAGCTTTATTCTTTCTAGGTAACTGATGTTCACCTTGTCCTGGACCCATGGACTAGAGAATCTCGCGGTTTTGGTTTTATCTCGTTGGAAACTGTTGGTGATGCTAAACGCTGCATCAGATATCTGGATCACTCTGTTCTCCTCGGCCGCGTCATTAAAGTTGAGAAGGTAAATAAACTGATTACTAGCGGCTTCTCTGGTATAATTGTAGAACATTAATTCCGATCTGGAAAATTTTGAAATAATACAAGCAATGGGTAAATGATTTTTTTTTTTAATACCTTTTCGTCTCATTTATGTTGTTTGCTTGTTTCCACTTTCAAGTTTCTGTGGCAGCAGGTCTGCTGTGTGTAGCAGCCGTGCTTCACCAAATAGCAAACGTTGCAACAGTTCAAACAAATAGGGTTGTGTACCCTGTATTCCTCTCTTTCTTGATTAACTTTATATGCCTTCCTTCAGTTGCTATAAAATGTTAATTTTGTCTTGTCGCCAATTTTACAAATACTATCCTAGTTCATTGGTAGATTTCTGACAGTTCTGTGATATCTCTGTTTTATGTTTAGGCAAGACGTCGTAGAGGACGTACTCCAACTCCTGGAAAGTACTTGGGGCTGAGAACCGCTCGAGGTATATATGGCATCATGTCGATTGGTTTTCTTACAATTCGTTAGTGGGTTGTTTACCGATGTTCTCTTACATGGTTTGTTTTTGCAGGACACCATAGGTCTCCTAGCTACTCTCCCGGCAGGTCTGTTAGCAGCTCTCGTAGTCGAAGTCGAAGCTACTCATCTGATCGGAGCAGATCTTATTCTCCAAGCTATCGGCAGAGAGAAAGATCCACTTCGTACTCACCCTACTATAGGCGAGGCAGATCTTACTCTCGTTCCAGATCTCCATCACCTGATGATCGCTACTACAGGAGACGCGACAGATCCTACTCACCCTACTACTGGCGGAGGGATCGGTCCAGGTCCAGATCCTACTCACCTTACTACAGAGCAAGGGACAGATCATACTCGCCTTACTACAGGCGGAGGTACAGGTCCAGGTCAAGGTCATACTCGCCACGATACAGAGCACGTGACAGATCATACTCACCCTACTGGAGGGGAAGAGACCGGTCTTTTTCGCCTTACTACGGAGGGAGAGACAGGTCCTACTCACCTGGAAGTCGTCACTACAGAAGGTATGGCGTTAGTTCAATAGAGACAGATTAGCTGAAACTGCTGAGTAGTGTAGTAAGTAACTGAAGATTCAAATGAAATCAGGTACAGGTCAGTGTCGAGCAGCGTAAGCCCTCTGAGGAGAAGCAAATCACGGAGCTTATCCCCGAAGAAGGGAAGGAAAGGAAGCAGAAGCAAGTCTCGCAGGCGCGACAGTCAATCTTCAATGAGCCATTCGAGGAGCGCAAGATCAAGCACCTCCAGATCAGTCAGCCCATAACGCTCTCTGCTTACTTGTTGTTGTAGTAAATAATTTGGATTTGAGTCTATTCCTTGTATTTGGGAATTATGGCAGAATGGAGTCCGTATGTTGTGTTGGTTTGGTGTTGATCTTAGAATACGTATTATCAGCCATGATTTATATGGCAACGTTTCTTAGCCTGATTTGAGTCAGTTCCTTAATAGATTTCCAAAAAGTTTGACTTATTGATCCCTAAGGTTAATGAAATTTCTTGTGTGTAACTAATAAATAAATATATAAAAATATTTTCAGAAATCTCATGTATGTTGAAGTATTCTCTAAACTTTTTACGGATGAACCAAGGTTTAAGGTCTTCCATAAAATTGTATTTTATCAAAAAGAAAAACTTAAATTGATATGAATATATGATTATGTTTTTGTACTCGTTATGGTAGATTTTTGATACACTCAAATTTCTTAGTGATGATTTGTCGCCACTTTATTAGGGATCCTAAATGCTGAAGTTCAAGTTTACTGTTGAACGAGAACAATTCAGTCCCCAAACTACAACTTATGCATATTCATTGAAATTTCAGAAGTTAAAATAAAAGACTCTGTTTTAAAGATAAAATTCTGAATAAGTGATTTTTCTTTATTATTAAAGAGTTACTTATCCAATGAACATTTTCGACTTAATAATCTAAACAATGTGAACTACAAATTATTAAAATTAGCAGAGAAAGTATGGAAAGAAAAAAAAAAAACTAGAAGGGCATAGCTAAAAACTCTGGAAAATGTTCGAATTATTAATAACTACGGCAAAAAAAGAAACAAATTTAGTCTTTGAAATATTTCTTCCAACGCGGGTGCGTCTTCCAACGCCTCTCGGCCATTTCCTCAATAGGAACACCCCTGGTCTCGGGGAGAAAGAAGACCACAAATAGTCCCATAATAATGTTCATTGCTCCAAAGAAGAAGAACAAGAAAGATCTGAGTCTGCAGAGAGCTGACAAGAAGAACTGACCGATGAGGAAAGTGCAGACCATGTTCATCGCCACTGCACAGAAGTAACCTGCATTTCTCACCTCAAGAGGATAGATCTCAGAGGGAACCAGCCATCCCAATGGTCCCCAAGACCACGCAAAACCAGATACATATACGCAGATGAGGATCAATACAATCAGTGGCACGGCATGACCCGTAATAGAACCAACGAGCTTCAAGTGAGCTAAGAGAATGCCTCCAATTGTCATCTGGAGAGAGAATATCAAAATGTTAAAAGATTGTTTTCCAAGTAAAAGTAAGAATATGTTGTGTATCATGTCATGTGACACAAGCAAGCAATATAAGTAAAAAAAAAAAAAATGAACCTGTGTAATGGTCATCTGGAGGGCTCCCTCCATTAAAAGACATCTCCTACCAGCGTTATCAACCAAGGCGATCGATAAAATGGTAGCGACTGCGTTCACACCGTTGGTGACAACGGTAGAGATGAGAGAAGCGTTGTTACCACTACCCATCGTCTGGAACAAGACTGGAGCGTAGAACATAACCACATTGATTCCGGTGAACTGTTGAAAGAACTGAAGCAGCGTTCCACAAACCAATGGGGGTCTGTTCTCCCGCTTGGAGAAGAGTTCCTTAAAAGGGCTTTTCACTTTTGCTGCAACCTCTGTGGCGCGTTTGATCTCATTAAACTCGAGCTCAATGTCTTCAACGCCTCTGATCTTCCTCAGGACTTCCTTGCCTTTATCATCTTTACCACGCTCGATGAGGCTAGCTGGAGTCTCGTGGATAAAGAAGGATCCTACCAAGAGGATTAAAGCAGGGACAGCAGCACCACCGAGAGAATATCTCCAGCCGTTCTTCATCGTGGAAGTGAGGTAGTTCACAAAACTTGCTGCTAAGATTCCCACGGTGATGAGAAACTGGAACATGACGCTTAGTCCTCCTCTGTATCTCGGCGGAGCAATCTCTGAGATGAACAATGGAACCGTCTGCAAAAAGCATTTGTTTGAATCAATGTTTGATACGTAAAGGCATAAAAATACAGAGCAAAAACCCTAAAAAACAGAGGAAACCCTAGATAGTTTTGAAATGGATTACCTGATTACCGAAACCAATACCACAACCGAGAAGAATACGACCACCGATCAACATGCCAAGGTTTTGGGCAGACAAGTTGAGGATAGCACCGGCAAGGAAGAAAATGGAGGCGAGGATGATGGTTGGTTTTCTTCCGAAAGCCCTAGAGAAATAGGAAGCAACAAGACTAGCAAAGATCCCAGCCAAGTAGAGAGAAGAAGTGAACAACTGCAAAAGCTGGTCATCGAATTTGCAGTAGTTGTTCTCGTGTACTCTGTGTTTCTTCTCGTACACGTGTGGGAAAAAATCTATCAAGAATGTGTCCATACTCGTCACACCTCCTGCAAAATCATTATTATTAAAGTTAAATAAACTGATCACTACAAAACCCTTAAAATACAAAAGAAGAGAAATGAAACCTGAGATTCCGATGTCGTAACCAAACATGAGACCACCAACAGCAGCAATCAGACAGCAAAGACAGACTTGAAAAGTAAACTTTGCAGGGTAAACAGTGCCTTCTTCGATATTCATCGAACCAACAGCCATTGTTACGTAGTACTGCTATATAAAAACTCTCTCTCTCGGTAAAGCTCTCTTCTTTTGATAATCTAATAATGTGACTAAAGGAACGTAAATAAAACTCAAATGTGTCTACCGGAGATGCGTTTCTTTTATAGACGAGTGGTAGGGTTTTTGGATAAACTATGATTTTGCAACTGAATCTTTTTATCGGATTTTTCGACTGACTCGGTCCAGTTTTAATTTATCTAAAAGAAAAATGTAGATTATTACTGATATTATCATTTTAAGTAAAATAAAAAGAATTCTTGACAATCTTTTTTCTGATTAAATCTTAGATCCATCTTTAAATGAAATCAATTAGTAACGGAATAAAGAAATAAAATTGTCTCTTTTTAGGTCAAAGATAATGACGTATAAAATATTTCACAGTAATAACGTATATATGATCATCATACACATCCACAGTAGTATTACACATCCACACTAGTATTATTGCATATTTTGTTTCAATTATAATTACATAGTATAACACTTTCCAAGTCTAGGTAAACTATACGAAATGGGTGTGAATAAGTCTACTTTATATTATTAAATTTATAACCAGAATAGAGGGAATGATTACAAAAATTGTACACATCAATATTAAGAAAAAAAAAATTGTTCAAAGATATATCCAAAGAAGATAAATGTTCTGTAAGAGAAACAAATGAAATAGTATTGGATAGAATTTTAAAACATGACCAAAAAATTATCCACATTGTTAAACAAAACAGAGATTAATGCGTGAAACAAAATAAAATATATTTATTTACATCTATATAATCGTAGGAAAGCGTAATACTATTTCTAAAAACATTTTTTCCTTTTCTTATCTAATTGGTAGAGAGTATAAGAATAGATTCAGTTTTTCGATTATGGAATCATTTGTGGATATCATATTCTACGAATTCTTTCGTCTAACTTTAAATATGTGATGTATAATTACAAGTATAAATGGTGTCATATATGAAATTGAAAGATTCTTAAACTATATAGTTTAAGAATCTTGAGTTCTGTCTAAATTAGACGGTCTCTTAAACAAATTATCAGGAAAATATATTATATATCATTTCTTTTATCCACAAGTTTTCCGGCCAACATGGATAAAATTTACACATCATTATTAATGAACAAAAATGAATCCATGAAAAAACTATAAATATTAAAAAAAAACAAGAAAAACAGTCAATGATAGTAAAATTAATGGGCTAATGCTATTATTGAAATATTAAATAAAAATACTTATATAGTAGAGCTTCATAATCGGGATCGGGATAAAATTAACCAATTGTTATAAACCCTTCTTGTTGACAAAGTTATCTTCATATTTATCTATTTTTAACTAAAGACAAGTAATTTACTAAAAAATAATCTTTAAATACAAATAGCCAATCGTTATCAGATATAAATTAAACTTTTTAAAAGACAAAATAAAATTGATCTTAATTATCAACAAACAAAATTGATGACCAACTATATCAAATTCCAAAACATTAAATCTGAAATATTTTAGCTAGGAAACTTTTTACTTTCTATACTGCAGACGCCTGAGTTTGTTGAGTGTTAAACAAAGAGACAATGGCATCTGAAGAAGATTCTACTCCAGTAGCTTCCTCCGCACTTGTTGCCTCAGATTGTCCCTGTTTTTAAAAAAAAAACACATTTCACCTTTCTGTAAAAAGTACATTTCAGTTCAAGTTCACAGAAAAGCCATTGAAAAACTAACCTCTGTTTCTAAAACTGTTACTATATCACCACCAGCTGACTGATTCTGAGGAGATTCCGAATATGGAATTACAGGTTCCGGTTGACTATCTGATGTACGTTCCAAGCTCTCAGAAGTAAGAGTATAATTCTGTTCTAAAGGTAACACCATGTCTGGTTCTGGTAACACTGATCTTGGGGAAGTAGCAGATTCGTCTGATGATGTGACATTAGTTACAATTGAAACTTGAGGTTCAACAAGTTCTTGCATCACCTCTTGTGTTGATTGGCCTCCCTCAAAATTCTCTTCGGATCCTTGATTGATTCTTCTCTCAGACTCAGAGGGTTCAGGCTCATCAGAGTCGTTACTTATCTTCATCTCATCAGTTGAGTTTTGGAGAAGTTCCTGTGAGTCCTGTCAAAACGTTGCAAGGAATAAAATTCAAATTCAACATTTTGAGAAAACACATTGAAAAAGCAATCATGTTCCATAAAACTTGACAAGAATAAGAACTATATAACCTCCTCTAGTTTCGAAATAACTTCATTGATGTGAGGAACTTTGGCCTCTTCAGAGATATACAATCCTCTCTCTGAATCCTCAGATCTTTCATTGACATTTGTACCATCAGAGAGACCCTCAAATTGTTTGTCTACATAATTTGCTGGAGAACTTGTTTCATTGAAATCTTGATCAACTTTCTCCATAGGTAACAGTTGAGATTCTGCTGTTCTATCTACAATGCTCTTCTTCTGTATCACCTCAATTTCCTCACCACTAATCTCCTTTCCGGTTTCTGATTCGTTAACAAAGAGTGACTTCTCCTCATCAGAAGAATTATTCCCATCGACTGTAGTGGGAGGTGATCCGATTTCAGAAAACTCAACTTGGAGATCAGATTCCACGGATAACTTGCGACCTTTTCTTGACCTGTAACCAAAATGCTCCATGTATCTTTGCCTTTCCGCTGCTAGCGAACTCGAAAGCGAACCAGTGTTTCTTGGAACTAAACCAACTAGGGGGTTTTCAACACGAATAAGATCACCATTTCGTTTCCCTGATGTTCCAGAAGAGTCTGCTTGAACTGAGACATCAGAATCCATTTCCCTCTCTCCAGGAGAAAGCAATGAGCTTGAATCACTCATAACGATCTCTGTGCTGTGTTCTGATCCCATATCATTTCCTTCTGCTCTTGTTAGATCTTTTCCTTTCACTAGAGAATGCTTCTCCCCAACCAATCCATCATTACTACCTACATGATCATAAACCAAAAACTATAGAACTTAGAATCATTTCTAATCTATAAAGGTAATAACTACAACCGTACAAATCCAAAGTTCTTGGCCTATCAGCAAGATGATGGGAGAGATATGTACCTTGTTGTGTTCTAGGCCAACCATCAACTGCTTTGTTTCTCCACGGCTCCCATTTCGAGTCAAGCTGATTTTCCAATGGAAAGACTCTGCGGCAAAAGCTTTCATGGCGGCAGAAGAAGATATCATTAGGGTTGGCTGCAAACTCTTGCTGAAAACTATCCCCTGAGAGGTTAGGCTTCTCCTCTTGTGGATCATAAGGAAGATCAAAGGGGTTTTTTGTTGGTAATAATAACACAGAAGGTGCAGATTCAGGCATCTGAAGCCCATCAATCATGTAGTTTTCTTGATCCAAACCGAAATAGTTTCGTCCAACAGAGATTGAAGGAACTTCCATATCCATTAGGCTTCCCTCAGCGGCAACTTTGACTACTCTCCTCATTCTTCTTCTCGTAATCAAATGCTCTAACCTCTTGTTACGTTCCATTTCAGAGTTTCCCAATTCCATCAAATTCTTCTGATCATCCTCTGTCCAAGCTACAACCTTTTTGTCTTCACGGCTAGTGTCCTCTTCATCATCTCCTGATGATGACGAACACTCTACCTCTGTTTCGCCGCCACCGCTCGTTAACCTCTCGGATGGATCCACAACAGAGACGTCACCCGTGGCTGAAGGACATTCTTCGTCAAGGCTAGACTCAAAGGAGAAATCTTCGGACACAAGAAAGGTTCTGTCTTTCTTGAGTTTCTGCAGTTTGGGAGATTTTGTAGCGTTTGGGATTTCGCCGTAGAGAGTTGTTAAAATGACTTTGTCTCTCTCATCCTCGCTAGCCTGAGAAGAGTCCCAATCTTTGCCAACCTCTTCAACTTTTCTTCTTGCGTTGCGTCGAACACTTCGTTGGTGCTTTAAGTCAGCCTTCCTTGTTTCTTCCTCAGATAATCTCTTTTGGGAATTAGAGGATAAGTCATCATCATCCGTATTGAAATTCAAAAGCTTGAAACTTGGATGGTTCCGAAGATAAAATGCAGAGCAGGCGATCAATGGAGAAGAGTAAAGCATGAAATAGAAAAGACGAGGAAGGAAAATGTATAAGAGGAAGATAACAGCAGAAACAAAAGAAACAAAGGGGTATCTCGTTACGTATGTATAAATGGTGTTCATGGAAAATATGAGAATTTTCCAAAACATAGTTCCGACATCTTTCGCATCAATTCCCATTTTTTTTTTTCTAAACAGCACTAAATTCTCAGAACCATTGTGAGATAAACAATCCAAAGCATTCTACGGCGGTTTTGTTTTTTTATTTACCTAGAGAATCAAACTGATTGAAAAAGAAAGAGAAAAAATAGAAAGACACAAAAATTGATCGATAAAGAGAGAGGTCAAGCTTACATTTGAAACCATAACCGTTAGATTTTTGGAGGTCTTTTTTTATTTTTGTTATTGTTGGTTTTTCAGTTTTGATATTTCCAAAGATCTTGTTCTTTTGACCACCATATTTTTGCATCATATATTCATATCCCTTCTTTAAAACATGGGTTGAGGCATATTCATAAAGCCCACAATAACTAAGACTGAAAGCTGTGTCATTGCGACCTGATATTGGACTACTGAGATTTGTATCCTTCACTACTCGTTACAATTTCAAAACCTTATTACACTAGTCTTTGTGTTTCAATCTTAACTGATGCACAAACAATCAACAAAATATATATTCCACCTTTTTCGGTTTTGGCTGGAGTGAACAATAAAACCAACTCATTTTAATCAATGAGAGATGCCCTCCATTCTAAAGGATATTTTTAGATAGTATTCGACTCATGATCATAGAGAGTTGGAGTGTGACAAAGAAGAGGATAATCTCTATGAAAAAACTCTAAAACAAAATGCACATTTTTATCTCTTGTTGTTAAACAAAAAGGAAAGAGAAGACCTCATCAAGAAGAGTAAGAACATGTACTGAAGATTAATCTCATAAGCCAACACTTGAAGCAATCTGGAACTACGGAGCTACTCATTCTTCAGCTTCCTCTGACCCTTCATAACACCAATAACGTTTCCATATTAACACATCAAATTTCTACTGACTTCAAGCAATGAAACCAGACAGCAACGATCAAGCAGAACATTAAAAACATCAAATTTTGACCCAAAAAAAAAAGCCAATTCCTTTCAAGAACAAGTGATTAGTCTTCAAGGAAAACACTAACCTTCAGTGTCATCTTCATCCTCCTCTTCCAACGCATCAACACCGTACCTCGCATTCAAGAACTCAACCGCCGCAGGGGTCAACACAAGCTTATCACAATTCAAAATGTCAAACAGATTCAACGTCCTCGGCGTCAACATCCTCAAAGTTCCAATGTTCCTACTCGACTTAGCCACATTCTCATCGACATCAATCATCAAAAACATAGCTTTCTCCTTCGGATCCAATCCCCACCTCTTCATCGCAGCTAAGAAATCTTTCGTCTTGGGCTTCTCAAACTTCTCCCCAAACTCCTCCACCACTATCGCACCACCTTCCGCCGAAGCCGCACTCGAAATCGCCGTCGATATCGCCAGCTTCTTCTCCTTCCTATTGATTTTAATCGACCAATCCTTAGGTCTTGGCCCAAACACCACACCTCCACCGGGACGTAACGGAGTTCTCTGAGATCCACGCCTCGCGTTACCAGTTTTCTTCTGCGAGTAAGGTTTAATCCCACCACCGCGAACTTCACCTCGAGTCAGCGTCGAAGCAGTACCTCGCCGCTTGTTCTGCAGGTCCGTCACGATTGCTCGGTGAACAACGGAACGCGCTGTATAATCCGGCGCTGTTTTGAGGTCGAGATACGTCTCTCCAACCTTCTCTCCTTCGAATGAGATGATTGGTAGAGTCGCTAGCTGGGAAGCGACAGAGAGTGGCTTCGACACTCTCCCGGAGCCGAGTTTCGAAACGGAAACGTATGTTTTAGGGATTTGGTGAGAGGAAGACAGAAACAGAGAAGATGAGAAGAAAGATAGCGAATTTGGCGCTGTTGCAGAGGAAGCCATTGTTGTTGTTCCCTGTCCTTGACCTATCCCAACGAAGAAGAAGACTGAAAGTGTTATCCACTCTTTATCTTGTGCTTGGTGAGAATTTAGTCATCTGTTTGGATATAAAGGTATTAATATCCCTATTCGTGTTATGAATAAACTCCAGCTGTCTCTAGTAAGAATGAGTCAACCACAAAAGTCAAAAGCTTCTTGATCACGCAGCAGGTTTTAAAAAACTTTGTAATATACAAACGATAGAGTTGTTGATGATAGAGGTGACACCTTTTGATACAGATACGTGCGCACGTTAGCTAAGACCACCGCGAACATCACCGTCTCGTCTCGTCTCAAAACGCAGCGTACTCATGGCTACGTCGGAGCCACATGACCTGATTGTTACCGTCGTCTCGGCTAAGCACCTGAAGAACGTCAACTGGCGTAACGGTGACCTGAAACCCTACGTTGTTCTATACCTTGACCAAGACCAACGTCTCTCAACCCGTTCCGACGATTCCGCATCCATCAAACCGGTGTGGAACGAGCGGATCACTCTTCCTCTCACCCGATCTGTCCACGAATCGGTACTCAACATCGAGGTTTTTCATTCTAATTCCAATTCTTCGGATCTGGCAAAAACCCTCGTTGGATCGGTTAGGTTTCCTCTAGCTCGCCTGATTGACTCGGACGGTTCGATGATTCCGGAATTGATCAACTCGCTTGAGCTGGTTCGTCCATCGGGTCGACCTCAGGGGAAGATACGCTTGAAGCTCTCGATCAAAGAGAGACCAATCCCTCCACCGCAGCAACATCCTCCGCCACGTCCTCAATCACAACCTTTAGATTACTATTCTGCCCCTCCAAACAACTATTATTACTCCCCTACCCCTCCTCCCCCTCCTCCTCCTCCTCCCCAAGGTTCGATCACCTCTCCGTCTCCTCAGCGTGACTACAGAGAATTCTCGCAGTCACCGTCACCATCTCCTTACCAATTCACTGATCACTACTACTCCGGGTATTATTTCCCGCCTCCTCCTCCACGTTCAATGTACGATCGTGCCTCCAATTACGGCGGTGGACCATCTGCTCCAGCCGATGCTTTCTCATCGGTTGATCACAAGCAGCCTCCTTTTGTTATTCCTCCTCGGTATTCTTCTAACTACGCTCCACCACCGCCGAGTGGACCATCAGCTCCCGTTGATGCTTTTCCTGTTAACGATTACAAGCCACCACCACAGGCTCCTCCTGCGGGCTCAAGATTGTCTAGCTATGGAGTGCCTAGTGGTCCATCTGCGCCAGTGGATTACTCTCCTTATGATCACAGGCAGTTTCAGAAGACGTTGGCTGGACTGAACTTGGATGAAGAGAGAGGTCCTGCTGCAGAAAGGTCTGAGAGCGGCGACTTTGCAGCTAGGCCACACTACAGCTATGGCCGTGATTATCGCCGTGAATGTTGAGGATGGAATAAGCTGTTTATTTCCATAAGTGTGTGACTTTTATATTAAGGCTTTGCTATCATCAGATTTACCATCCATGTTGGTGTTTCCAAGAAAGAAATGGTTGATAATATGAATTTGATGAAGGATATGATATATGTCTATTATTATGTATGTCTCGTTTGCGAATTGATTGGTTGCACCTTTCTCTTTACTCGGTTTCTGTATGTGTCTAAAGAACAAGACTTATAACACCTTTTGTGCCTTTGTACATGTTTCTAATATATCTCTAGTTTCTGTCTCTGCTTTCAACTTCTTGAATCAGGTTGGGTTCGTAGGGTTAATGCTCGAATGTGAATCCCTTCTCTGTTGATTTTATTGTTTGAACCATGCTCAGATTACGTATGGTAGTATGCTCTGTCATATATCATCCTGCAGTTCTGCAGAATATTTGTGCAGGCTGGTTAAAGGCTTTGGATCCAGTCCCTGTTTGATGATACCAATGTGTGAGTTTTATTTTCATACTCTTTTTTTACATTGATCAACTAAATCAAATGTCTGAGATTTCTCTCTTTTGAGTTGTTATATTGGAAGCAGTGATCTCCATGTCTCAAAGTAAAATCATTGGGGGACATAGTTGGATTCGTGTGTCTTGAATTAAGCTCATTACAGGACAGAAAATATGTCTTCTCTCATTGTTTTGGGTGAATTGATATGGATGCGATTGGTGCTAAATCTATCGTGCTCATGCTACAGAGCAATTTACTATTGCATAGTTTCGTTTTTTAGCATTTTTGTAACCATCATCTATATGTCAGTCAATCTCATGCCATTTGCATCTAATCAGTGACTTATCATGCAGGAATTATTGTGCTGATCTCGATGGAATGTTTTCACATGTAAAATCAGTCTACGTTCTCCAGATTGTGATCTTCTATTTATGTCCTGACACTCCCTGGTTTATTATATGCTTTCTCATATTCTTGTGCCCACCATTAACTTGTTTTTTTGTTCTTTCTTTTTTTCCTCCTTTTTATTGTAGCCTCAGACTCTCATGAAAGGAATCTGCGATCCATAAAGGTAAGTTTATATCGGCCTCTCCTGGAGTCAAATAGATACCTTCTTTTAGATTGTTATGTGCACACATGAGTGAAGAAGAATGATACCAAATGGTTGCTTAACCTTTTTCTTCACTTAAACAAAGGGTTTATTCTCTCTGTGGACCGTAAAGGAAAAAAAGGAAAAACCAAACCTAGTCTTCTCTTTTTGCTCTTGGGTGTTAGCAGTCTTTATAAATTGGTAGATCCACTTTAACTACAAGTCTTTTTATATATATAGGGTCTAAAATAATATTGAAGCTACACTTTTTTGTTACTAGTTTATGTGTTTATGTCTTGAGTGCTTAATCATGGCCTAAGCGTAATGATGTTCTAGATATATACATCATTAGTCATGTCTTTTCCCGTCTTTGCCTGAACTATCAGCCCAACTGTTCTCAGCATCAACCCCATAAATATCTCTCAGTATACTCATATTGTTTTCCACATACATCTCTCACTCACTCTCTCTCTCTCTCTCTCTCTCTCTCGATATGTCAGCTACTGGGATAAAACGGCCCAACCAAAACAGTAGACCGGTTCAGAAAGATGCTTCGGCCAAGCAAAACGCTATCAAGGGACCTTATGGTAAGAGTCCGGGATGCACAACAAGTTGCGGATTAAGATTGCCAGGGAAAACAGAAGCCACGGCAGCAAAATTGATCAAGCATCTTGGATGCAAATTTGCAAAAGGTTTGCGTCTAGTGGCGCTGAGGAAGAAGAAAAGATCGCCACCATCAAAGGTTTCTTCTTTTTCTGGGAGATCTCAGCCGTCAATCATCATCCCAATAAACAGTGACAATCATAGATCAGAGGCCATAGAAGACTGTATACAGTTCATCAACTCATCATCCTCATTCACTAGATCAAAATCTGCTTCTTAAGTTTTATCATTCCTAAACCCTCTTTGTCATGGTCGGTCGTTGTCAATTTGCTTATTTGTGAGAGTTGCATGTAATGTCTACATAAACCTATGTGTGTGTAAATTTTTTTTTTATGTTCTACATCAGTTTTCATTTTCCCAATTTAAACTAATAATAGTTAATCCAAGAAAGTTAAGAAATAAAGTAAAGCTGCTAATATTATATGATGGCCACCGATTTGTTTAGCAGTAGCACCTTCAAACCGATATGTGCGCGTGTGTGATTTGTTTAGCTAAACATTTTGATAGCCTAAAACGAGTTATCACTTTAATAGTATTTTTTTACCCAATTCTAACATAGTATCTTTTAATAGGAAATGATTGCGAATTATAAGTCGTGTTCGATTTGTTTAACAAGAAATATGGCCTACTAAAAGTAGAAGTTCCCACTAATCGTGTATCTTCTATGCAATTGCTAATGTCCATCCACTATTATATATGGAAATTATATAGTAGTATCAATCAAAATCAAATCAATTATTAGCCTGAGACGAAATTTTTGTCGGCAAGTGGGGGAGTTTAGACCCTAGAACAACAACAAATTTGCAAGTTCGAATGTTTAAAAAGCCCAACCCAAATGCCCAATGTACTAGGCTTTTAAAGCCCCAATGTCTAAAAGCCCAAAGTTTTAAAGTCCAAGTCCATTTAAGAAAATATCGACTCGCCACAGCCACCGGCAATCTTCCCGCCAGTAAAATCGCCATGGATTCCGGCATAGCCTCAACTCTCAAGCCTAAAAAATATTCATCACAATTCACACTCCGTTACCCGGCTGATATTTTTAAATATAATTAACCTCTCTCTCTCTCTCCCTCAGATTTGAAGAAACCCTAATTTTTTTTTTTTAAAGAGAGTAAAATTGAAGGATGGAGAATATTGAACATGGACGGTTACTCATCAGACTCTCAATCTACCTCGGTAATCTCGCTAAGATCCTCCTCCCACGTTCTTCTTCGCCTCTTACGCTTTGCGTGTTACCTAAAAAGGTCCCATCACCTTCCCTTTATCGTCGCCGGTTCTCCTCTTCACATTAGCGGTGGATCTCTTTCCCCACTACGCCGATCCTACTCTCTCTCGTTTCGTATTTACGCGCCGTACTTCAAGCGATCTCGACCTGTTAAGTGTTTGATTGATTAAACTCTCTTCGTTACTAACTGTACCATTCGATTCTCCGAATTGAGGAGAAAACAACTTTTCTGCGATTCGTCTTCCTTCAGGTATCAACTTCTACTTCTCTCACTCTGTTTATTGCTTTGTTGGCGTAATTTCAGTTTCACAATTCCGGTAAATTTGGCTACAGGAACAAGGTATGACTGCTGTGGAACTTGAAGCAGTTGTTTGCGATAAACCTGATGAATCAGAGCTGAATGATGATAATGGTGCTAAAAACGTTGTCTATCAACTTGTAGATCAAAAGAGTTCCGAACGTAGATGGTTAAGTGAAAGGTAATACTACTAATATACAGCTGGTTCAGTGTTATGGTCTTAAAGGAATAGTGAACTGAAGTTTCTTGATTCTTGCTGAAAGGTTTCTCAGATGGAGACGAAGATATCTTCCTGTTGATGGAGATAACAGACGTGACCACGGGTCAGTGAAACAGTCAGGACCTCTTGTGTCTGGAGCAGCTTACTGCATCTCTTCCTGCAGCATGATTATATTGAACAAAATTGTTCTCTCCAGCTATAATTTCAACGCAGGAATCTCTTTGATGTTATATCAAGTAAGACCCTATGCCATGAGCTTGATTTCCTTGTGGCTTCGTGATGATTTGAACAAAAACTATTTATATAGTTTGGTGATTTCCTTATACCGTTTATTTCAGAACTTAATCAGCTGTTTGGTGGTAGCTGTGCTAGATATCTCTGGAATGGTTTCTGTCGAAAAATTTAACTGGAAGTTAATCAGAGTTTGGATGCCTGTCAATGTTATCTTTGTGGGCATGCTTGTCTCGGGTATGTACAGGTAAGATTTCGAACATCAGGCAAAAGGACTACTTGGTGAAAATTTTGACTAAGAATCAAGAATGTGTGGTGTTTGAGACTAATGCAACATTACGTTTCTTTTTTTCAGTCTGAAGTACATAAACGTTGCTATGGTGACTATTCTGAAGAATGCGACGAATATTATTACAGCAATAGGGGAGGTTTACATATTTCGAAAAAGGCAGAACAACAAGGTTTGGGCTGCAATGTTCATGATGGTAAGATAAATGTTTATCTTGCATCCAGTTAGTTTCTGTATGCTATCCTTCTCTAGTATCAAGGTGAAACCAACTAAGAGTATGCAATACAGATCATTTCTGCAATCAGCGGAGGTATCACGGATCTCACATTCAATGCAGTAGGGTACTCGTGGCAGCTTGCCAACTGCTTTCTAACCGCAAGTTATTCAGTGAGTTCACGCTTATGAAACCAGTAACTGGATCTTCATCTCTCTCTCTCTTTCCATAATGATCTTAAAATTCTTTATTATAGCTTACTCTTCGTCGAGTCATGGACAAAGCAAAGCAGTCAACAAAGTCTGGCTCTCTTAATGAGGTTTCAATGGTGTTGCTGAATAATCTCTTGTCACTACCTTTCGGCATCATCTTAATCATCTTACTGGGCGAATGGAGATACGTAATAAGCACGTAAGAACTATTAAACAGAGTGAGACTTGTCCAGTATACAGTTGTTCTGTATATTTAGTGATATACTTGGCTGTTTCTTTAGCCATATCTCGATCACATTGATAAAGTTTTCAACAAGTCCTACATGCTATATGTTTCCAGCTTTTACTGTATTTTTTTCGTACAAATAGTAGAATTGTTAGATACTAGTTTGTATTTATAACAATAATTGAGACTGCAAATGGGAAGATACATAAGTTGATGATCTCGCAGCAACTAAATAGGTGCAGATGAGAAAAGTGATTTGAAGGTAAAATGTTGATGGTGTTTTTACTCTATGGCAGGGATGTGACAAAAGATGCAATGTTTTGGGTAGTGGCAACAGCAAGCGGCTTCCTTGGTTTGGCCATTAGCTTCACTTCGATGTGGTTCTTGCATCAAACCGGACCCACGACTTACAGGTATTTCTCTCTTTCTGGCCAAATAAGCAACATCTGATTGGATTCTATATATTTCGTTTTTAATGTTAGACATTCTTTCTCTTGTGTTGGCAGTCTGGTGGGTTCATTAAACAAGGTTCCAATATCACTAGCTGGTCTTGTACTCTTCAATGTCCCTCTCAGTCTCCCAAATTTGTTCAGCATACTGTTTGGTAAGTAACACACTTACAGGGTCGCATCATATACCACGCAAGATGAACTAATTTCAATTTGTGTATCTGATGGTGGTATGTATGCACTTTGTTTTTGCAGGTTTATTTGCTGGAGTCGTCTTTGCCAGAGCTAAGATGTCATAAACCGTATTTCCAAGCGAGAGTGGGATTTTTCAAGAGACTGAAGAGTAATAAGCACAAAATCAGGCAACAAACTTGAGAGTTGAGAGGTTTCTCGATATGCAGCTGATAGTTTTTCAACTTGTAATACATTCTTTTTTAATACAAGGTAGAATATATATGTAGTAATATAGATATGAAGTCAAAATTGGGTTTTTGCAAATTTTAATATGCCTTGGCAAAATAAGCTATAAAATAGGCGGGAGAGGATTAATCGATTGAATGATTGATTTGATAGTCTTTGCTTGGAATGTTTAATGGGTTTATGCCTTATGATTATTTTGACCTGGATCGGTCTAGTAAAAATATTAAGACTTGATCTTTGCATACAGCTTCTTGGTTGCAATGATGCAAGTACTCTATTGAAGACAAAGGTTAACTATACCGTGAAAAGCTATCGTCGATCGTACTCTGGTGTAGAAAAGTCCAAAGGTGTAAGAAAACTGCAGCATTAATTTCACACAGCCTTCAACATCATCAGCCTTTCACAGCCTTCCACATCATCTATCAGGAAAAAGTTGACAAGAAGAGTATTATAATGAGTTCACGTGAGAATATGCAGATCCGCGTGAATCCCAAAAGCTTATTATGGGGACTATAGACACGTACAAAGCCCACTTGATACTGAGTGATGAAATAAAGGAAAACGTACGTGGCCCTCTTTTCGGGGGGGTTCACGTTACTCTTTCTGTGGTTTTTTTTTCTCACGATCCGATGTGTTATGTTATGTAGAGTGATCTAAAGAAACTTAGAAACGTATGGATCGAGATGGATTTTTGGTTTCTCACAAAAATCTACGCATATTTCTCTAACTCCCACCTCTTTTGTTGCTTTTAATGCTATTTATACTTTCTTAATCCAGGGTTAACAAAAATAATACTATAAGAAACCATAACTACGCAATTTACGTAACTGCCGTGTAATTTATTATTTTTGTGAAACAATTTGTAATAGTTTCACACTGCATGTCGACAATCATGTACAAGGGATGAATGACACGCACAATAAAAAGATGGTTCACACTTGTATACAGATAGAAGTGGACAATTTCAGTTTATAAATCATCCAGCAAAATGCTATACACAAACCATTGCCAAATACCCACATCCTCTCTGAATAAAGGATAAGATCTAGCTTTCTCTAAAAGAAACTAATTGACACATGGTCCTGTTCACGAAAAAGAATCCAAGTCTGTGACAAGTAAGATAAAACAAAAGCCAAAACTCGAAATATGTACGCGTTATATAAACAAAAGTTTTTTTTGTTTACAAAACAAAAAAGTTGCCACATGACATGAGTTTGTATAGGGAAAAAAAACACACTGTACATTACACAAATTGTTGTGTGACTCAGTTTTTCATGTGGTGTTCTGTTGCGGTGGAGCATCAAGAGGGAAACACGTTTCATCACCACCGGTGTTCCAAAGGAAATGAGCGTAATTGGCGGAGTAGACAGAGTTGGTTGGATCGGCGGAGATTGCTTCTAAGTACGTTTCCTCTGCTCTCCATATATCGTTCCTTGCTCTCCACAGAAACGTCGCATATTTGTTTAGCGCCTCCGCGTCTGCTGGCTCTGCTTTTGCTGCTCTCTTGAAATATTTTTCCGCTCTGTTTTTCACCCAACCGATAACCAAAAAAGAAGCCACGTTAGAATATGGACAAAGATCCAGCACATTTGTGGTTTTGTTCACTAGAGTATAAGGATAAGATATGGATTTGAACAAGGCCAAAAGGGTAAGTGAGAAAACGTAAGTGAATTGGGTTTTGGTCATAGAATGCGACAGATGTATCAAATGAGAAATTTGTCTAAAATGGAACCGCTACTGAATTAGTCATAGTCCATAGCTAACATGTCAAAACATTGTCTGGTCACCAAAAATATCTACAAGGTTAAAACAGTATTTTACCCGTTGGCCCAATTTTAGCGAATTATTACATAACAACACTCTTGGTTGGTGGGTGAAAGGAGTAATGTAAATGTATCAGTGATCTAAAGACTCAAGCTTCAAAATTCCACCACAAACTCCACTATCAACCAAGATTTTTATTTAATTTGTTGGAACCCTACCCCAAAAAAAAAAAAACTCAAGCTAAAAGACAAACTCTTTGGGAAAGAAAACAACAATCAATCCCTAGTGTGTGACACATTTTATATTATTCCCTATTTTATACTGAAATTGGGAAATGTAGATAGTCACTTACTAGTTGTATTCTTCCTCTAAGTGGTAAGAGAACTAGTTCACTCAATTTAAAAGCCTATCCTATTGGTTCTTATGGTGAGATTATGACCATTTTTCTTAGCTTAAAAAATATCTATGGCTCCCTATCTCCCAATATAATATCTACTTATCTATCATTCAATGACTGTTAGTCTCAACTTGCAGCCAATCAAACCCAAGATTTGGATGCAAGACTCCAAACCTAACACCAAACCAAATCTAAACTCTCTAATCCTAGTCTAATTAAAGAACAAAATCAAAGATAAATATACATTAAACAACATGATTACTAAATTACCATATAATGGTCAGATGTTTTAATTACCTGTCGTAGTCATGGATGATTAAGTAGAGGAACTGTGCGTAATTAGCAAGAAGTAGAACGTTTTCAGGCTCTTGAGACAACCCCGTTTGGTAAAGAAGCTCCGTCTTGAAGTAATCCATGGACTCCTCTGCTTCTAACCGAGCCTCCACAGGAGAAACCATCCCCTTCATCGTCTCGTGATCCAACGTTTCCATTTTCTCTGTTTCCTCCAAGATCGAGTTCCACAGTTTAATCTCTTCTTGCCCTGACACGGATACATCCGAGTCCGCACTCGTTGCACCGAGAGATGAAGATGAAAACTGAGACTTCTTGAATTGATCAGATCCATCCCCCTCTGTTCCGCTTTGTACCGGCGGGGGGACGTTGTTCCCACCGCCGCCACCGACAAAAGATGTTTTCCCGTAGGGAGAAGAAACAGAGAATGTTTTCACAATGGTAGAATCAAACTTCTTCTGGTTTGTCTCCTGAATATCACTTAGCTCCGTCGTCTCGAAGCTGAACGAGACGGTGGTCATCGGAGGACTAACCGATGCCGCTAAAGCAGAGTTGCTCTCAATAGAGTAAACCGTGAAATTGGCGAGGAGGATCATAACAGAGACCATCAAAGTAGGAGTAGCAGAGAAGACTTGTTGAAACAACCAAACGAACGATGCTTGCATCTCTTTTCTCACACGTTGGAGAATTCCTTGTAAATCCTCAAAGAGAAGAAGCTCTCTCATGTGTAACGTGAAGCTCTGAAGCTCTCTAATCATAAACACCATCGAAGAGAAAGCTTTCTTGACAGAGCAACAAGCTGAGTCGCTGACTTGTTTGATAAGTCCTTCTTCCATCTGTAGCTTTCTCTTTATGATCCTAAGCGAAAGAGGAAGCTCAACGCTGTTAGCTTTCCTCTCAATGCTTGACATTTGCACCATCTCTGGCCATGGCTGTTCCATTGAATCTGATGATCTGAAATGATCATGGCTCCCTATGATGTCAATGCTCGTACTATGTGATTCGTTGTTGTCATCATCCTCGTTAGAGACTTGGAATTTGAGAGCAAGCTCTTGCATCTTTTTGGAAAACTCCTCCTCAGAAAACGGATCGACGTTTGCGCTAAAAGCTCTGCGGATCAACTGAGTTTTATTAGTCGTTGAAGGAGTACCGAAGAGAGGAGAAGAAGAAGAAGGATGCATCACGGAACGACATGAGAGAGAGCGTCCGTCGTTTCCAATGCTGCGTCGTCTTGAAACGGCGGAGGAAGCAGCTAGGGTTTGAGAAAGGGAAGAGGAATGATGAACAATGGGATGAGCTACCCATTGATGGAAGGTTGAGGTTGTTGCTACTTTCACTCCCATTTTCTTCTTCAGCCAAACAAACAAAAAAAAAAAGACAGAAACAGAGCAGAAATCAAAAGCTGGAGACTAGTTTCGTCTTTAGAATGCTATTTTCCTGCAAATCAAAAAGATGAATCCAGTGAGTCAAAACAGAGGATTTCAAGATCACTTTGTAGGAAACGTAATAACATGCACAGTCACGGGAATTAATCATTATAAAAAACGGATCGGAGAAAAACTGAATCAGCACTGAGAAGCAATGAAACTTCGATATCATATAT
The DNA here is from genome assembly GCA_024034495.1 of Camelina laxa. Classification (NCBI taxonomy): domain Eukaryota; kingdom Viridiplantae; phylum Streptophyta; class Magnoliopsida; order Brassicales; family Brassicaceae; genus Camelina; species Camelina laxa. Next base: position 28,479,374 of record CM043884.1, read on the forward strand.
ATAACTACAAGAAGAAAACTGAATAAGAGGGAGAGAGAAGCTGAAGAGACTCACTCTATAAAAAATGAATGAGCAGAGGATTTTTTTTTTTTTGGTCCGAGATTTTTCTCGGAAGGAAGAAGAAACGAACAAAAAAGTTTATCGGGATAAAACGTTTTAGAGTGGATGGAGCACGAGGCATTGAGCTGCCTTTATACAAACGCGATCAAGATTTATCTATCTAAAGAGAGACTGAAAAAATAAATAAAAACTAATAAGTGATGAAAATATATTTTAATTTTTTTTTTTTTTTTTTTTAAAAGGTATCACAGGTGAAAGAAAGCTAGAGAATAGTCAACAGAAAGAAACCGGAGAAACCGGTAACAAGTGAAAGAAATGAGTGTGACATGGCAGCATTCACAGAAAATAAGTGAGAAAAAACCGGGATAGATCCAACGGTTGTAAATGTGCCAACTTGATCGTAGGATCTGACGAATTTTGAAAAAACAAATGGGAAAGTAAATTTACATTAGACGACATGTAAAGAAGGTACACGTGTAATTGACGTGAACATATTTTAAAATTTTAATTTAATTTAAGGTACACGTGTAATTACATTAGACGACATGTAAACAGGCTGGCAATTTAAAAGGGTAGACGAAAAGAAAGTGGGGTCCTCGTGTCCATGTCATCTGGGAACTGACTTTTTCCTTCTTTTTTTTTTTTTTATTATTCTCAGAAATTACGTTTATACACGATTTTCACAATCCGTGTTTAATGTTGACAAAACTCACAGGAAAAAAAAAAAAAAAAAAAAGCCCAACATTATTACTAACGTAGGATATATACATATATATATATACCTTTGAACACTCAAACCATTACATGAAATTAAATACACTGAACGAGAGATTTAAACGTCAAAAGTCAAAAACACATGGTTTCTTTGGAAAATGGCAATAATATGGTTGCTTTAGTCATGTGGTTAATACTCACACTAAATAAGTTATTTATCATCACCATATTATGCTAAGTAAAGTAAGAGCACACATGCATATAGCCATATACTATCGGGTTGGCGTGGGAAAAGGAAAATGAACTAGTGTGTATACTATAGTTAATCGATTTAATTCAGATCTTTTTACATATTTGGTGGATCGAAATTTAAAATGATAGTCGTCCGAGATGTGCTATATCATATTAGTCTGAATACTGTTTTCATAAGTTTCTCAATCGAAGATGAGTAAAACAATATACTCACGTCCAAACTAATGTCTTATTTTTCCAGTTCACATGCTATTGCACCAAACTTCCGTTGTCAGCACTGTTCTATAACAGTGAACTATATATATATATATATACATGGCATAAAAACACATCGAAGAAATATCTTCTATTCTTGCAAAGTACATATTTTAAACTTAGATATATGGAATTCTGCATGCATGTAAAAACTATATCAACTTAATTAAGAAGAAGCGACAAATAAGTTAAAGCCTTTGATATTCGTTCAAACAAAATACTTGATGTTCGAACGTAGCAATTGAATTTGAGAGGGTAAGGAAGCAACGGTGGAGAAGGAATGAGAAGTGACCGGAGAATGGTGATAGATGACCGGTACGTAGGCACCAAGTTGACAGAAGTTGACGTCGTTGGAGAAAGCAACGTCTAAAGAGAGTGACGGTGATGACGGTAAATACGTCGTCTATTGCTGATATCTTATTATTAACGACGTATTGTTCTTTCGTTAGATTCAGTTTCCACTGCGTGTTTAATAGGCTTATGTCCTTGTCATATCAATGTGCTTCTATCGTACTATCAAGTAATTTTTTGATAGCATAATAATTCCTTTAGGTTATTAAATACTAGTATTCTTTAATAATGCATGTACGGTGTAATGTAGACTATGTAGTCCCATGTTAAATTTTGCTTTGCATTAGATTCGCAGAGCCACCACGTGTGAAGTTTCTGCTGGTTTGATCACCATTGTATAATGCTAGTGAGAGTAGCGTTTAAACCTTTGAGTTTTACGCACGTGCAAATTTATATATGTCTCCTTTTTTTTTTTTTTTGTAGTTTAATGTTACTGCTAATGTTAAAAGTAGAGAGGCAATTAATTGAGTGAATAATATAACTTAATTTGACAACATAACTTATTTTGATGTTAGTATATCGTTGATAACTTGTACTACGTATTGGTTAGTTTCCAGTTTCTAGTTTTACGTCATATAGCATGTATATATAGTCCCAATAATTATATAGACGTTTGTAAGACATTAGTTGACTGTTTTCGTTAATGAATTAGAAAATAGCCATAGGAGCCTTTTTGTGCTACCGACTGAAAATATAATAAGAACTTACTACCATGTAATTATGTAAACTATACGAAAACTCTCCCAATCAGCCGCCCAAACTTCTCCTAGTCTCTGGACCGGTGGCCTGAAGTCGTGGACCCGACTTAATCTTATTAGAATATTCACATTCTCAATTAGACCGATGATTTTATTGTAATAGAGATAAAAGTAAAACGGATAGTATATTTAAGCAAAGGTTGTTGTCAGAAAAAGGTATAAGCTAAGGTTTTCATATTTATTGAAAAAGATAACAATTTTAGAAAGGATGGGTACAGATCCTATAAACAATTCGTAGAACGAAATTTATAGCCGATGGGCAATTCGACAATCAAGAATGGAGTTACGAGAGACAACTGCAAGATTTAAAGGCTAAATGTCTAAAATATTGAGAGGTAAATAAAACAATAAGAAAATGATAAAATGAACCATGTGATCTTAACAGTTGTTCATCGATTGCACTTTACATAATACGATGTCGGCAAAAATGCTAGTTAAGTGTAGCATATTTGTTTTCGTCGTCTACTATAATTAGTCCTTTTATTTTTTGTCTTCAACATTTATATATGTAGTTTGTATTTGCAGAGCATGTTAGTGTAGCTCTGTTTTCTTTTCCTCTTAGCTAACCTCTGTAAATATTTAAAGAACATTGACGGACAACTTAATCCGCAATATTCATTTTCATGAGCTTTTAAAAAATCGCCTCATCAGTCATCACAACATATACTTAAATTTGATATAGAATCACGAATCATTTGATTTGATCAACATATCTAATTTTTGTTCTTTTCGATATTGTTTTTTTTTTTCAGGTCTCATATATAGTTTAAATCGATTCGTCCAATGAAATTGATGCGTATGAACTTCAAACTCTTCGAAAGAAATCAACCAATAAGAAATATGTAAAAGATTTACACCATACGAACTTAAGTTAAATAACGTACGTGCGTTACGTTTATAAATCTGTATAGCGAAAAAAGGAAATAAGTTTACGTAGTGGCTCTTGATAGGACGGTATAGCCAAATTGTATCTTAAAATGCTGAGAGCGAGAGAGAGAGAGAGAGAGAGACTGGCCGAAGCAGCGAGATCGCAAAGGCTACTCTCATCTCTCTTATCTTCTTTCGACCTAAATTCTCTATTTATTTTACAATTTATGATATTCTTATTTTGGTGCATATTGTGATATAATATTAGCGGACTTGAATGGAAAAATTTGATTCCCAAACAAAAGTTGACGAATAAGGTACACCAAAAATAAAATATCTTAGACCACTTTGATGAGTCTTTGTCTGATTTCTTTTATTTATCAAATTAATATCAATAAACTATAATAATAACAATTTGAAGCATTTTTTTTTAGGATTTGGATCTTAATTCCGACTCCATCAAACCACTGAAAACATTGTGGCTGAAACAGGGTGATTAAGAAGAAGACAACTCGGTTGCCAAAACAAAGTATAGTTAGTGGTAATGGAGGATAAGTTTTGGTTAGGAGCGACAATGCTGGATTTAGGGTTAGTGGAGCATATTTGAAGTGTTTGTTCTCTGAGGCTCTGAGCACGAAGGAGTAGATATCTCTTATCTTGTCTTTAAATACAAAAATAGAAGAAGTTATCATCGTGTTGTATACGTAGGTTAATTACTGACATATGAACTAGTTAGTTCATCCCTTAATTAGGTTCATAACCATCAGTGAGATGAACTTGGACACAAACCAATAATATATAGCTTATTAGATGAGTCCAAAAACGAAAGATTAGACATTTAAGCTGTCCACTAGCGGATTTTGAGTGGTGCTATATAATTTTTTTCGTGGGTTTGTTTAGGTTTATGATCGATTCCTAGTTTTGTATAGATTTTGAGTATTAGTTAAAAAAAAAAAAAAGGATTTATTTAACAAAATGCGAATAATAAAAAGTTGGGCCTGTTTGACAAAAAAGCTGGGCCCATTTAACACGAAGCGGCCTAATAAAAAAGCCGCGAAAGTGGCGGTTCAAAACAAACGCGGGAGGTGAAAATGTCGCCAATTCACGTTTTCCCGCTACTCTCAATTTTTCTTTATACTTGCTGTCTCTCTCTCTCGAACAAGTAGCATCGACCAAAGATATTGATTTTTCTGCCAATCTCGTTTGCGAATTTTACTTGAGTGACCTAACTAACAATGCCTACCATCGACGGGCCGAGTTTGTCTTCTTACAATCCCATAGTCGCCGCCGTAACGGGTGAATCCGCGATTCCTCGGAAGAGAAAGCTGAGATCTAATTCAGCGGCAGTGAATCTCCCGTCTGAGAATTTTTCGATCACCACGCCGAAGAAATCGAAATCTCATCGTCCAAGTTCTGTTTCCAATTCCAGAATCTCAGAGAAGGTACATGTGTTCGATTTCAGAGAATAATTCCATCGCAGATCATTTTTCTGATTCGTAATTACGTAATTTTCCAGGAAGACGCGAATGAAACTTTGACAAATCCATTCAATTCGGGAGTTGAGAACTTATCTAACTGGAATCCTAGAGGTAGAAACATGATCCATTTTAGTTTCTTCTTCTTCTTCTATAGTCTACTTAGTTTGTAATGTTCATTATATGTATAGATGAGGAGCAGATGAGAGCTGTGAAGGAGGCACTACACGTCTCTAAAGCACCATCAACAATTGTTTGCCGTGATGATGAACAAAGACGGATTTTTGAGTTTGTGAAAGGCTGTATCGATCAGCGTAAGGCTGGGAGTTTATATATATGTGGTTGTCCTGGAACTGGGAAATCATTGTCTATGGAGAAAGTAGTACAACAAGTTGGTGATTGGTCACAGCAGGTATGAATTTTTTCTTAGTTATAACGTTACCTTGTTTGTCATGGTCAGAAAGATTGAACATCGGTGAACTTTTATCAGGAAGGTTTGCCACAAGTGGATACGTTCTCTGTGAATTGCACGTCGTTGTCGAAAACAACAGATATTTTCAGCAAGGTATATAATAACTATATAAACCATTTGAATTCTTGAATATTGATGCTTATAGGCTTTATGTTGTTGATAGATACTTGGTGAAAACGAGCCTGGTAAGAAAGCTAATGGCTTCTCTTCACCTCTACAACATCTTCAGTTTCTGTTTTCTCAGAAGCAAGAATCATCCAGCTCAAGAATGATGTACGCTTGTTTTTTTTTGCTCCTTTTCTTGTGCTTTGATTACAAATCAAAGATTTCTAAAGTAAAGAAAGAAGCAGTGTTATCCTTAGTTTATTCTCTTTTCCAGGTTAATAATTGCTGATGAGATGGATTACTTGATCACAAAAGACCGAGGAGTCTTGCATGATCTTTTTATGCTTACAACTTTGCCTTTTTCGAGGTGTATACTTATAGGTACTGTCTTTTGGTTGTCTTTGCTATGATTCAATTCATATCTGTATTCACTTCCTCTGGTTATATGCAGTTCTGAATTACTCTCTCGTTTTTGATCTCCAGGTGTAGCAAATGCAATAGACCTTGCAGATCGTTTCCTTCCAAAATTGAAGTCTCTTAATTGTGAGAATTTCGTATCTTTGTAATTCTGTGAAGTTCTTCCGTGTGCATAAAAAGTCTCAACTTTGAAATCCTAAGTGTTGAATGTACTCCTCAACTGCTGTTTCTATTTCTTTTGGTTTGCAGGCAAACCTATGGTTATCACTTTCCGTGCTTATTCTAAAGACCAAATCTTTAGGATACTACAGGAAAGGCTTATGGTAATTCATTCTACCTGGTTGCATGCTAAGATGTGTTGTTTGAGACAGACTAATCTGTATACGAAGGATTTTCTATATTGTGTCTATATGTCTCACTAATTCAACCTCTGTTCTAATAGGTTTTTCCATATGTTGCTTTTCAATCTAAAGCCTTGGAGCTCTGTGCTAGAGTAAGAATTTATATCCTTCCTAGTATGTTATTTTCTCTCATTAGTGTGCAACCTTGCTTTTCTCTAACCATCATTTTGTTTGCATTATGCCAGAAAGTTGCTGCAGCATCAGGTGACATGAGAAAAGCTCTATGTGTCTGCAGGTTAGTTTAGCTCTGCAATTTTTGTCTGAGTATGTCCTTATTTTGGGATACATGAGTGGGATAGTGCTTTGGATTCATATTACGTAAACATGTATACTCTAAAGGGCTACTCAGTTTCTTGACTCCTAAAAGATTATCAAAAATCTTACATTTTTCTTTGATTTTGATTTTGATTTTCAGGAGTGCTCTAGAAATCTTAGAAATAGAAATAAATGGATCAACTGGACAAGAGTTACATGGTCCAACTTCAGATGATCCAGTGGTTAGTATTTGGATATTTTTCTATTATAAACTTCAGCTTACTTACTGATGATGTAGTATGAAACCGTAGGAATCTGATATTAATATCTTTATAAATCTTGGTCTTATTTTCCTCAATCTTATAGGTAAGGATGGACCATATGGCTACTGCATTATCAAAGACGTTTAAATCTCCTGTAGTTGAAACTATTCAGTCTCTTCCTCAACATCAACAAGTAAGTTACATCCACCTAGAGTTCTTTGCATATACAACAATGTCATAAAACTTCTATAGTTAAGCAAGAGTGGATTTAAAAGAGTCTAAGTGGACTCATCACATGTTTCTCTTGACAATTCACAGATCATAGTATGTTCTGCTGCAAAGGCTTTCCGAGGGAGCAAAAAGGATTCAACCGTTGGAGAGGTAAATCTTCTTCCAGCAAACGAACTTCATGAGTACAACCAAAACATTGTTCTGAATTACTCATCCACCTTTCCACAACTTATCAATGCAGCTTAATAAGTTATACCTAGAAATCTGTAAATCTTGGATGATTTCTCCAGCTGGAATCACAGAGTTCTCTAACATGTGTACAGTGCTAAACGATCAGGTAACTAACTACACTCAACGTCTTATGGGACAGAAAAGCCTATCTTATAGCTCAGTTGTGAACTGATTAGTTCAGACAAAGCAAGAAGAAAGAAAAACAATTTTTTTGAAGATTAGTCCGTTAGTCGATTAAAAGTTGGGTGTTTGTTGGCATTGTTTCAGGGGATTTTAAAATTAGGCCAAGCTCGCGGAGATAAGGTAAGGAGAGTTAGCCTGAGGATAGACGAATCAGACATCACGTATGCTCTGCAGGTAAACAGCTTCTTATTATGTTAATCCTTATAACGAATAATTCAATTAGTAGAGTCTAAACACCAATTTTTTTTGTATATAAAATCAACAGGGAATACGATTTTTCCGCAACTGTCTGATGTGAGAAATACTTCCTTCGTATAAAGGTAATCATCCTGGACAAGCAATGGAGAATTAAGTTGTAAAACCATGGGTAGGATGAGATTACTATTAGGTTTTTTTTTTTACAACAGTTTTGTATTAGGGTTTTAGATAGAAATTTTTATTTTATTTGGGGGAATAGAGAACATGGTTGTAATTTTACTGTAGAGTACTATATTATATAACTAATTTATATACACAATGGTTAAAATCGTAGGATGATGAAGTTACAAATTTACAACACTATTGTTTAAACAAAAAAAATGTTCAAAACAATTTGTCTTGTAGATTTTTTTTTATTCTACACGTACACTGGAAAAAGCCAAAAGTAATTAAAAGGCAATTAATGTAATGTAGCCATCTCTTCATTTTGTAACCGTTTTAGAGAAGGATATTTTTTGCCAATTTTGGGTGATTTGTGGATAGTGAAGTGAAGTGGGTTATACCATTAGTTGTTTAACAAATGTACGGTCTCTGCATAGAATACTACTCATTGTTATCGTCTGGGAGGTTGTGTGAGCGGTGAGGAGATTCTGAAGAGGAGTTGGTATGTAGTGTGATTAGTTCCTTTTCCCGGTAAAAGTGGACTTATCTCTTTGGTTTTATCGTAGTCTTCATTAAAGTGATCTTGTAGTCTTCTCCATCTTTCTATAATGTCATCGTTGTAATTCTCATCTAGGGTCCGATTTGTACATTCATCTATTTTTTAGTTTACAACCCTCTCTTGGGAAATTAAAACCAGTCATTTTGCACAGAAAAACTCTAACACATGTCGTTAAAGTCCTGAGTATAGCCTTGTAAAAGGTAATTGTAGCATTAAACCCGTGAGTGTATATATAATAAGGCCAAATGTATAATTATGGGACGGGGGCTAAAACGTGAATCACTGGAACTGGAAGGATACATGCGTACTATACTATCAACCGTTGGTACCTTGTGTTATAAAGAGTAGAATCATTAAACACTGAGGTAGATAGATATAGACGAGATAAGAAAAAAGATGAGCGCAGAAGCAGAGATCATCTTCGTTGCATATCCATCCGCTGGTCATCTTCTGGTCTCCATCGAATTCGCTAAGTCTCTCATCAAACGAGATGATCGCATTCACACCATCTCCATCATCCACTGGGCAATACCTCTCGCTCCTCAAGCCCACCTCTTTGCTAAATCTCTCGTTGCTTCACAGCCTCGAATCCGTCTTGTTGCCTTGCCTGATATTCAAAACCCTCCACCGTTGGAGCTCTTCTATAAAGCTTCCGAGGCTTACATTCTAGAGTTCACCAAGAAAACAGTTCCTTATGTCAAAGACGCTCTCTCCACTCTGGTCTCTTCACGTAATGAATCCGGTTCGGTTCGTGTCGTCGGTTTGGTTATCGATTTCTTCTGCGTCCCCTTGATACAAGTGGCAAATGAGTTTAACCTTCCTTGTTACATTTTTCAAACGTCTAACGCTGGTTTTTTGTGTATGATGAAATATCTCCCTGAGAGACATCGCATAATCTCTTCCAAGCTTGAATTAAGCTCCGGCGACGAGGAACATCCAATTCCCGGTTACGTCTGCCCCGTGCCGACGAAGGTTTTGCCTCCAGGCATGTTCGTGAGAGAGTCCTACGAGGCATGGGTCGAGATTGCTGAGAAGTTCCCTGGAGCCAAGGGCATTTTGGTAAACTCCTTCTCGGGTCTTGAGCAAAACGCTTTTGATTACTTTGGTCGTCGTCGTCCTGATAACTATCCTCCGGTTTACCCGGTCGGACCGGTTCTTAGTTTAGAGGATCGCCCATCTCCGAATCTGGACACGTCGGACCGGGACCGGGTCATGAGATGGCTCGAGGACCAGCCGGAGTCGTCAGTTGTGTACATCTGCTTCGGGAGCTTAGGAATGCACGGCAAACCGCAGATTGAAGAGATAGCTCGAGCCATAGAGCTCGCCGGCCATAGGTTTCTCTGGTCAGTCCGGACAAATCCGACGAAGAAAGCGAGTCCGTACGATCTGTTGCCGGAGGGGTTTTTAGATCGGACGGCGAGTAAAGTATTAGTGTGCGATTGGGCACCACAGGTGGAAGTGTTGGCTCACAAAGCCATCGGAGGGTTTGTGTCACACTGCGGTTGGAACTCGCTGCTCGAGAGCTTGTGGTTCGGGGTTCCGATAGCCACGTGGCCAATGAAAGCGGAGCAACAGCTAAACGCGTTCACTATGGTGAAGGAGCTAGGGTTAGCCGTGGAGTTGCGTTTGGATTACGTCTCTGCGTACGGAGAGATAGTGAAAGCTGAGGAGATCGTGGGAGCCATACGATCTCTGATGGACGGTGAGGATACGCTGAGAAAAAAAGTGAAGGAGATGTCAGAGTCGGCGAGGAAGGCTTTGATGGACGGTGGATCTTCGTTTGTTGCCGTTAAACAATTCCTTGACGAGTTGATCGGCAGCGGTGAAGCTTAGTTATTTCCACATCTTTTGTAAACGTCGTCGTAACGACAAACGACATGATCCAGTGAGATCTTTAATAAAATATTATGTTAAATCAGGTAAGGGTCCCCCGATTCGATTAACCAATCCAAACCAACCTCAAATTGTACCAAAACAGAAACCTCAGACTTAAACCATAAAAGATTGTCATAGTTTTTTCCTAATGGAGTACGATATTTTATTTTACATATGAAAAAGTTGAAAATAAACGTGTACAGTTGATTTATGTTCTCCGAGTTCATTCCAGAGATTAAAAAATAACAGAGCGTATGTGTGTTTCTCACGACCCTTGCATTAGCACGAATCCTCCTCGTCCAACAATTCTCCAATGAATCGAGCAGTCGCCAAAGACGACGATCCTCCGTCCATCAACGCCTTCCTCGCCGCATCAGCCATCTCCTTCACCTTCTTCCTCTTCTCATCCCCACCGTCCATCAAAGATCGAACGGCTCTAGCAATCTCATCACAAGTAACCAAATCCCCACGACCCGACACGTAATCCATCCGCAAATCCACCGCGAGCCCAAGCTCCTTCACCAACGCGAACGCGTTAAGCTGTTGTTCAGCGTACATAGGCCACGTGGCTAAAGGAACGCCGAACCACAAGCTCTCAAGCGTGGAGTTCCAACCACAGTGAGACACGAATCCTCCTATTGCTTTATGGGCCAATACTTCCACTTGAGGAGCCCAACCACATACCAAACCATGGCCCGCTACTCGGCCCATAAACCCCTCCGGCAACACATCGTCAGGATCCTCCCTCTCCACGGCGCCACTTGTTCGAATAGACCATAGAAATTTGCAGCCGACGAGTTCGAGCGCTCGAGCTATCTCCTTCACCTGAGGCTCATCAACGCTTCCCTTGCTCCCAAAGCATAGGAACACCACCGATGACTCTGGCTGATCATCAAGCCATCTCACTATCCGATCTCGATCTGCCGCTTCCTCGTTCGGACTCGCTCGATCTTTCAAGCTTAGGATCGGTCCAACCGGGTAAACCGGAGGGAACTTCTCCAGGTGAGAGAAATACTCAAACGGGTGAGGCTCAAGCTCAGCGAAGGAATTTACCAAAATACCCTTCGCATCGGCGAATCTCGGCGCTAGCTCTACGTAAGCCTCGTAAGCTTCTCGATTGAACAAACCAGGCGGCATAAATTTCGCCGGAACAGCGTTGACGAAACCGGGAACCGTCAGTTCCTCATCGCCGGAGCTCAAATCGAACTCAGATGCGAGTTTCAGATGCCGATCTGGGAGATACTTCATCATCCCGAGGTATCTTGCGTTACAAGTGAGGTATATGTAAGAAGGGAGATTAAGCTCGTTGCCAACATCATTAATCAACGAGTTGCAGAAGAAATCGAGGATTAAACCGGCGACACGAACCGAATCTGTGCCTTGACGGATGATGCTAGAGACTGCGTCTTTTATGAGAGGAGTAGTTTTCTTGATGAGATTTACAATGTAAGCTTCGGGAGCTCTTTGGTAAAGATCGAATGGAGGAGGATCGTTGGGAAGGGGAAGATCGTGGAGGCGGATTTTGGGCTGTGAAGCGATGAGAGATTTGGCGAAGACGGAGGCGTGAGGAGTAGATGGTGAAGACAAGTTGAGGATGGTGATGGCGTTGATACGATGGTCGAGATTGATGAGACGCTTGGCGAATTCAATGTGGACGAGAAGGTGACCTGTTGATGGAACTGGAATGAATATTAGCTCTGTTTTCTTCTTCACCATCTCTTTTCTTTCTTCTTCGGGTTGGGAGATTTGTTTGGTTCAAAAGAGAAAGTGAGTGAGAGAAGCAGACAACAAACGAGGAAGTGTTTGTTATTGGTTAAACATGTGTGTGTGTCCAGTTGTGTCGTGTGAGTTGAGATACATTTTTAGTTGTGTTTAATTGTAAAACAGTCCTTGTCAAGAAATAAACTTTTCAAATTTCCATCACAAAAAAAAAAAAATAGTATACAAAAATAGGAAAAATATTGGTTATCTACAAAAAAAAAGATATAATTGAAATCGACATTTGTCTAAATAGTAATTCTAGTTAGATAATGTTTGGTGGCGAGATACTGGTGTCTAATTATTGTGTAAGAAATTGGTTTGGATTGAGTAAAACTGTAAATGTGTCAAGCTATTCCAATTCGTCAGTATCTTTTTACATTTTTTCATCCTGTTTAAGAGATACCTTATGTATTAGTTTGAAGATTAATAAGCACACCAAAGAGACTCTACAGATCAAATTGAAAATTACACTGTACAGTATATGGTACATATTTGTCGTCTATGCTCATAACACGAGTTTACTGAAATAAAGGAGGAACACGGCCATGTATCTTGTATGTGTCTTGGATGCTTTTATTAACATTTAGTAATTAGTACTCGTACACAATAAAATTCATAGCATTATTTATTACATAATCCAACTTTGGCTCTGAGAGAGATTATCAAAAGTGATCCCCAAGAATATCTCTAATAAAAATTCCGGTGACCACCATAGAAGATCCACCGTCACCAACTGCTTTCCTCGCCGCTGCTGATATCTCTTCAACCTTCTTTCTCACAGGATTATCACCATCCATCAAAGATCGGATGGCTGTGGCTATTTCATCGGCAGATACGATCTCCGTTGTAACCCTATCACCGTCAGCCACGTAATCAAGCCTTATCTCCACGGCTAAGCCCAACTCTTTCACCATCTCGTACGCGTTCAGCTGTTGCTCTGCATACATAGGCCACGTGGCAATTGGTACGTTGTACCATAGACTCTCCTGTATAGAATTCCACCCACAGTGAGACACGAATCCACCTGTTGCCTTATGGGCCAAGATATCAACTTGTGGAGCCCAACTACAAACAATTCCACGGCCCTTTGTTCGATCAACGAATCCTTCTGGAATCAGCTCACGTGGATCGCCATCTCCCGCAATGCTCGTACGGATCGCCCATATGAACCTTACCTCGACGAGCTCAAGCGCGTGAGCAATCTCTGTGATCTGAGGTGCAGGGAAGACTCCCATGCTCCCAAAACACAAGAACAAAACCGAGGAGTCCGGTTGGTCATCAAGCCAACTCATTATCTCTTCGTATTGGGCCGAAGCAAGACCCGGATTTGTACGGCCTGTTAAGTTAAGAACCGGTCCAACAGGATACACGTGAGGGTAATCTCGCCCTCGAGAAAAATGTTCAGCAGCGTAAGGCTCGACCTCTATAAACGAATTGATTAAAATACCCTTGGCTTCATGCAATCGAACGCCAATTTTGACTAGAGAACCGTAAGAGAGTTTATCGAACACACCAGGCGGCAGAACCTTGGCGGGAACACGGTTCACAAACGCAGGAATATGTAACTCTTCATCGTGGGAGCTTTCATCGAACTCCGACGGAGTCAAACGATGTCGTTCGGGGAGATATTGTAGAACCCCTAAGAAACCGAAGTTGGAAGTCATGAAGATATACGAAGGAATGTTTACCTCACGACCTATATCGATCAAACCGACGCAGAAGAAATCAAGAATCAAACATGCAACACGAGTATCCCCGGAAGATGATGAGACTAAATCGTGGATGGTTTTGTGAGAGTTGGTATGTTTTTATCGACGAAATCGAGGATGTATGTTTCGGAGGAAGTGTCGAGAAGCTTGATAGGAGGTGGATCGTGGATCTCAGGGAGGCTGATGAGTCGGATTCTAGGCTCTGAGGTTGTGAGAGATGCAATAGAAGCGTCGGCGTGAGGAGCGTATGGGAGATTCATGGAGATGATTGTAATCATGGAGATTCGATGGTCAAGAGTGAGCAGACGTTTTCCGAACTCGATAGTCGACAGAAGGTGACCTGTCTCCGGTAGAGGAATGAATATTAGCTCTGCTGTCTTCATCTCTATACTTTTTTTCTTTTAATGATTTGTCTGTTGAAGAAAATGAAAGACACTTGTTTCTTGCAATGTTTATATGGTAGTGGATTCCAATGTGATAAGGTATAAACAAACAAGAGAGATATTAATATTTTAAGTTTTTACTGTCAAACTTTTTTGGCTCAAAAATAAAGTCTTTTCTTAATATACTGTTTTAGACCAAGAAGTTTTATCCTTGTTGAGCATACAGAAGTGGAGCAGTTTGGTTAGTATTTATTTGCTGTCTTAGCTTACTCTAATTCTTTTGTATGCTGAACATATCTGAGTGCATGAGAGCAAGACTTATAGTCTATAGAATTCTTCTTGAACATATAATTCTTGCTCTCATGCACTCAGACATATGTATATATTAATACTATGATGTGTAATAGAGTCCAATGTGTTTGTTAGTATACTGTATTAGTTGCAAACTTTGCACCTATTACTTTGTGTTCTACACATTCAGAATTTTCTTCCCTTTCTAACCATTTGTTTTTTTGGGTTAAAGAGAGCTATTGGTAGATTAGTAAGAAGTCAAAGATTAGCAACAAAAATACTGCAAATACAGTTTATATACTTTTTTTTTTTTATTTGGGTACATATTCAAATAAACATGTGAAATTACGTAACAACTAACAACATGATGTTTTTAAATGTTTTTAAACAGGCAAAATATATTATGTTAACAATAATAATATAAAATATATCGAATCAAATTGATTTAATTAAGATTGTAAAAAACAAAAATTAACAGAAAAGTATATTAGCAAAATTAGTATTAAAATAGTATATTAACAAAAAAAATTGAAAACTTACGCTACACTCTACAGCGGGTCATAATATAATATAGTTACGATATATAATACTATTCATCAAAGTTTGCAAATACTTACTGCAATTATACTATGTTTAATCGCTTAAGAAAAAAGATATAACATCAACTTGCGTGTTTGACTTATGGGATTATCTATAGAACCAAAGTCAAACCTAGTTTTATGATAATTTTTTTTTGTTTGAAAAGGAAACTTTAATTCCAAAGAAGACTTCTCATTGCTCTTAAATCTTTTCTATGGTATCTCTATCTCCATTGTTTAATCTTC
This sequence comes from Camelina laxa, assembly GCA_024034495.1. Lineage (NCBI taxonomy): Eukaryota > Viridiplantae > Streptophyta > Magnoliopsida > Brassicales > Brassicaceae > Camelina > Camelina laxa. Next base: position 28,494,426 of record CM043884.1, read on the forward strand.
AAGTACTCTATATGCCTTTTTCTCCTCTTTGATAAACCCTAGCTAGTATACTCCGCCGAATCTTCGACAGGGCATCGCCCCTTTTCCGTGTCTGGGTCACCGGAAATATGGCTTTCCGACGAGTATCCGTCACTGTTATTCTCCTCTTCTGCTACTTTCTAATTTCATCTCAATCTCTCGAAATCAATAAACCCCACCACAAGATCAAAGGACCAATCAAGACCATAGTCGTTGTAGTCATGGAGAATCGCTCCTTCGATCACATCCTCGGTTGGCTCAAATCAACCCGACCCGATATCGACGGATTAACCGGTCAAGAATCAAACCCACTCAACGTCTCCGATCCAAACTCCGAGAAGATCTTCGTCTCAAACGACGCCGTCTTCATCGACATGGATCCGGGTCATTCCTTCCAAGCGATCCGAGAACAGATTTTCGGGTCTAACGATACGTCCGGCGACCCGAAAATGAACGGATTCGCACAGCAATCTGAGAGTATGGAGCCTGGGATGGCTAAAAACGTCATGAGCGGATTCAAACCCGAGGTTTTGCCTGTTTACACCGAGTTAGCTAACGAGTTCGGTGTCTTCGATCGATGGTTCGCTTCTGTACCTACTTCGACACAGCCGAATCGGTTCTACGTTCACTCAGCTACTTCTCATGGCTGCTCAAGCAACGTCAAGAAAGATCTCGTTAAAGGGTTTCCTCAAAAAACCATCTTTGATTCGTTAGATGAGAACGGACTCAGTTTTGGGATCTATTACCAAAACATCCCTGCGACGTTCTTCTTCAAATCCCTTCGTAGGATTAAGCATTTGGTGAAGTTTCATAGCTATGCGCTTAAGTTCAAGCTCCATGCGAAGCTAGGGAAGCTTCCTAACTATTCCGTTGTGGAACAGAGGTACTTTGATGTCGATCTTTTCCCGGCTAACGATGATCATCCGTCGCATGATGTGGCGTTGGGTCAACGGTTTGTTAAGGAAGTCTATGAGACGTTACGGAGTAGTCCACAATGGGAAGAGATGGCTTTGCTTATTACTTATGACGAGCATGGTGGGTTTTATGATCATGTTCCCACGCCGGTTAAAGGTGTGCCTAACCCTGATGGTATTATTGGACCTGACCCGTTTTATTTCGGGTTTGATCGTTTGGGTGTTCGGGTCCCTACTTTTCTCATCTCTCCCTGGATCGAGAAGGGCACTGGTATGTCATTTGTTAAATTTGTATCATTGTTGATGAAACTATTGCTCTTACAATTTTGAGATTCTGCTTTGATGATTATATGTTTATATTGATCTTGAGAGAATGCAAAATTTCATATTCAGCTTGATGTTTAAATTGTTACATGATTCCTCTTTAACTAATTTTATTTCTTAGTGACATTACATTGTTCATGTTAATCCCATTAGTTTAGTCTCCAAGCACCGTCTTTGTGATTTTGATAAAGACTAGTTTCGGATTCGTTTGCATTGCAGTGATACATGAACCTGATGGTCCAACACCACATTCACAGTATGAGCATTCTTCTATACCCGCAACCGTCAAGAAACTCTTCAACCTAAAGTCGCACTTCCTCACTAAGAGAGATGCATGGGCTGGTACATTTGATAAGTACTTCCGTATCCGAGATTCTCCTCGCCAAGATTGTCCAGGTCTGTTTCATTCTCTACCTCTATTTCTCAGTTCATTATACATGATCTTAGTTTTTCTTTCGCTGATGCCTTACATTAAGTAATAACCAAAATAAGGTTGAACGATACACCTTGTATGTTGATTGAATATGATACTAGTTGAAAGATACGCCTTGTATGTTGTTGATACAAGTGAGAACTATGAGTGATGAATTTAGTAGGTATATTAGTGTGTTAGTTCATGTCAAAGAAATTAGAACTTGCTTCTGAATCCGAAACAAGAATATTGGAAAAATACTTATACATCAGATCGGTTTCATCAATTTTTGACCTTGATGACTATCCAACAGAGAAACTACCGGAAGTGACACAATTGCTGAGGCCACGGGGAGCGAGAGAAGACTCAAAGCTCTCAGAATTCCAGGTGGAGCTGATCCAACTCGCCTCCCAACTAGTTGGAGACCATCTTCTAAACTCATATCCAGAGATTGGGAAGAACATGACTGTAAGTGAAGGCAACAAGTACGCAGAGGACGCGGTTGAGAAGTTTCTGGAAGCAGGGATGGCTGCACTGGAAGCAGGAGCAGACGAAAACACTATAGTCACTATGAGGCCGTCTCTGACAACCAGAACCAGTCCCAGTGAAGGGACCAACAAGTATATTGGAAGCTACTGAACTCTGTAATTAGTATAATGGATTATATGTAAATGTATGTGGCCTTCTCATGAAACCACTTTACTTAGATGCATATATACTTAGCATGTAATGGATCAAAGAATATGGCCTCCATCTCCATATGTTTGGAAATTGGAATGAATGGAGGCTTCTTGTGATACTAATATGTATCCTTATGCAAAAATAGATAAAAGAACCATTAAACCTAGGTTTTCGAAACCAAAATATATACAAATGTAAATGTAATAAATAGATTCAGTGACAACACTAATCTTCTAAGCTAAGATAAATAGAAATATAAATTAAAATTTTTAAAAAATATTAGATATCTCTCAAACATCCGGTAAAGGCATGCGGATTCCACTACTGCGTGGCTGCATCCCTGGATCTTCTGAACCAACTCCAAGCTAAGAGCTGCCATTTTTTAGTTTAAGCACAATATAAAAACGAAGAAATAAAGAGAAAAAAAAAAGTACATGAAACGAAGAAGGATGGATCTCTTTTGGCTTGTTATGTTATGCATCGAACACATGTGTTATCTTTATATACAAGAAAGACGTAATGGCCAAACTTAAAGACACTTTGATAGTTTGATGGGTAAGAAGACAGACAAGACACGATCATAAAGTTAACTTCCATCATGTAATTGTGTTCCAACATTACATGAGACATGTCTTTACAGAGCTAATTCACATACCAAACACCAAATCTAATCCCATTTACATAGCATAGCATCATGTTATTGTGTTTCTTTTTTACATACCACGAGCTCCCCTCTGCTTTTCACTTTTTCACCAATTACAAAAGTCTACTCTTTCCTAAACTCGCCAAACTTAATAAATGAGTACAAAATCGACAAGGCCATGTGGGTGAAATGTATTTTAACAAAAGAATAATTATAAAAACACACGACATTTTGAAAAATAAAAAATAACAAATCTATAAAATTTAAGTAAAAATGGCACATTCATAATATTTGAGCGAAGAAATGACAAAATGCGTAAGAATCCTTAAATAATTATAGATTCTTCTGTTAAAAAATAATAATAAATAATAGATTTTTTTTTAATATAATTATGTTAAAGATTTAAAAAAAAAAATAAAGAAAAATAAATTGGTAGAATTAAAATAGAAACAAACTTGATTGTAATTTGAAAAGAGAAAAGTGAACCTCCGCGTCGAGCGGCGCACTGTATATATTATCCCAATAAATCCAGAGAATATTTCTTTTTCTTTTGAGAGGCCATTAAAATCACACCAAAAAGAACCAAAAAAAAATGAAAGAAAAGTGAAGAAAAAAAGTTTTGCAGAAGGAAGAAGAAACAAAGAAAAAGAAGAGAAAAAAACAAAAAAATGGGTCTTCGTCTCCGTCTTCGACTTCCTCACAAAAGCTCTCCTCGTTCACCTTCATATCTCCTTTTATGTGTTCTTGCTCTCTCTTTCTTCTCCTTCACCGCTCTTCTTCTCTACAAGGTATCTTTTTTCCGTTAAGCAATTACTTTCCTAATTTACGTGTATTCGGATCTGACAGAAACATTTGCTTATTTTGTCCTTTCGGAATATTTTGTTCAGTAATTTTGTCAGACTCCTTTCAGCGACATTGATACTGTAAAAATTTATGTTAGTAAATTGCTTTCTCCGTGATTGATGGATCCAATCATAAATATGACTAGCTTTTATTGCTTCTCTGTGATCTTAAGAACAAACCACACGTGACTGCTTTCTAGTATTTATTTTTAAAGGATTGTAATTGTCGAACAGGTTGATGACTTTGTAGCTCAGACGAAAACACTAGCCGGACATAACTTGGAACCGACACCGTGGCACATCTTCCCACGCAAATCTTTCAACGAAGCTACCAAACATTCTCAAGCTTACCGAATCATTCAATGCTCCTACTTCTCATGTCCGTACAAAGGCGTCGTCCAACCGAAGAGTCTTCTACCGGATTCAGGGTCGGGTCGTTCAACCCATCAACCGCAATGCCCAGACTTCTTCAGGTTAGAGTCTGAAACTGAACCAATTTCATTACTACTCAGACAGAATTAAGGCTTTTGGTTGATATCATTGATTTGGTGAAAAGCCAGGTGGATTCACCGGGACTTAGAGCCATGGGCAAAGACTGGGGTGACTAAAGAGCACGTCAAGAGGGCTAAAGCAAACGCTGCGTTTCGAGTGTTGATACTATCGGGAAAGCTATACGTTGATCTCTACTACGCGTGTGTGCAGAGCAGAATGATGTTCACCATCTGGGGGATTCTGCAACTGCTCAACAAGTATCCTGGGATGGTTCCTGACGTTGACATGATGTTTGATTGCATGGACAAACCCATCATCAACCGGACAGAACACCAGTCTTTTCCAGTTCCGCTTTTTCGTTATTGCACCAATGAAGCTCATTTGGACATTCCTTTTCCGGATTGGTCCTTCTGGGGCTGGTATACTTATAATCTCTTTTCCATTTGACCCATAAGTTGTTACTCTACTCGAGCTTTTGCCTGAATCTGAGTGTTGTGATGAAGGTCGGAGACAAATCTAAGGCCGTGGGAAGAAGAGTTTGGGGATATAAAGCAAGGGTCTAGAAGACGTAGCTGGGAAAGCAAGCAACCTAGAGCTTACTGGAAAGGCAATCCCGATGTTGTATCGCCTATTAGATTGGAGCTCATGAAATGCAACCATTCAAGGTTATGGGGAGCACAGATTATGCGCCAGGTTCGCTTTTGCTTACAGACCTAATAGAATAGTTTAACGTGATGGGATGGATGCTCATTGTGTGTTAAATACAGGACTGGGCAGAAGAAGCAAAAGGTGGCTTTGAACAATCCAAGCTCTCCAACCAATGCAATCACCGGTATGTCCTAAGAGAAACCCCTCAAGTTATGCATTTGTATATGACTGGAGGATATGAGAAGGATCTAATATGGTTGGAATTCATTGTATCATTATTAGGTACAAAATATATGCAGAGGGTTACGCTTGGTCCGTTTCCCTAAAGTATATCCTATCATGTGGTTCCATGACACTCATAATCTCACCTGAGTACGAAGATTTCTTTAGCAGAGGCCTCCTTCCCAAGGAAAACTACTGGCCTGTCTCTCCCACTGATCTATGTCCGTCCATCAAATATGCTGTTGATTGGGGCAACGCCAACCCCTCTGATGTAATAATATATTCCACATTTCTCGTCGAAATATCAATATTAGCAGATACCATTCAAGTTCCTAAGGTGTTTCCTTTTTACAGGCTGAAAAAATTGGAAAAAGAGGACAAGAATATATGGAAAGCATTAGCATGAACCGGATTTATGACTACATGTTTCATCTCATCAGCGAGTACTCAAAGCTTCAGAAATTCAAACCAGAGAAGCCGGCTTCAGCTAATGAAGTCTGTGCAGGATCATTGCTTTGCTTTGCTGAACAAAAAGAGAGGGAACTACTCGAAAGATCCAGAGTCGTAGCACCTTCTCTGGATCAACCATGTAAACTTCCAGATGCAGATAGGAATAGGCTTGAGAGGTTGATCCAACAGAAGAAGAAAACAATTGAAAATGTTAGATACATGGAGATGACTAGAACAGAGAGGGGTTCCAGATGAGTTGTCTTTTCTGGAACATAAATTTTTGGGTGTATCACACCGTGTGTGTTTATCAGTTGTAGCAAGAGATGATAATTGATTACGACTGTCGACTTGATTTATAGAATAAAGAGACCGTAATCTTACTGTTACACGGTGTGATGTTTGAATCAGACACAATGATAAATAATCAGTCTCACTCAGATATTCAAAAGTAACAAACTAGAGGCATAAGATACAAATCCTAATCCTTTAGTATGGGGAGGAGAACAACGTGAAAACTGATGAGTAGCTATTACACTCGCCCTGAAATCAGCATGCAGCCAATCACGTATTCTCAACATGGTAACAACGGATTTATTCCATATATTGACCAAAACCACGGAAATGAAAACTAACCCAAAACACAATCCTTGGGATTCAAGCATTTCCCTCATCAAACTCATCATCATCATAAGGCGCTTCATACTCGAAATCTTGGTCTCTGTTCTCCATGGTTTTCCCATACTGAAATGCCTTGGTACCCATTGTAGTGAAAGGCATCAGCCCAAACGCACGGGCTGTTTTGATCTCTCTAGCAATCTTCCTTTGTGCCTTTGCGCTAATACCAGTCTGTGAAAAGATAATAAACAAAAAAATAGGGTTTCATCATATGAACTAGCAAAACGTCATTGCGAATCGTATAAACCAAGCTAGACTAAAGCAAGAAACATCCAATATGACCTGCTTCCTCTTAATGATGATCCCAGCTTCGGTGATGAAATTTGCCAGAAACCTAATATTCTGTCCAACAAAACACATTTCATACATGAGCACAAAAATAAATAACAAGAAACTATCTTTCATTTACCCAAAACCAACAAAGCCCTAAAAATCACAAAACACATGCTACACTCACCCTGAAATCAGCATTCTTCAGAACTTCCGCAGTAGTTACCTCAGACTTGTTATTATTCTGTCTAGGATTCTGCAACTGTTTTTGCATCTGTCATAAATCAAACAAACATATGCTTAGTGTACGATTCCAGCTCTGTATTGAGCAATGCGTTGGAACACAGGCTGAGCAAGGTCAAAGTGTTTCAATATCAAAAAGCAAACAAGAAACGATTAAGGAAATATCTAAACTCGTATCAATCCCAGTAAACCCACTATGGAATAGAATACATTATACATGAACTATAATACTCTGAGACTCGATTGCCAAATTTACAGTACAAATGCAGCACTAGACGAAACAAATTTGATACGATTGCTATAAAATGGATTCAGTAACATTTTTGAAATCAAGTATCAATTAGGCAAGAGTTGCAAAGAAACCATACCCTAGGGAAGTTATTAGCGCCTCTAAAGTTGAAATCAGGCCTAAACGAGTACTCCTTCAAGCCATCTCCTTCGTCCATATTGTATAACAGTGCAGCTTCTTTCAATTTCCCATCAACGCCATCAGATGAAGGATCAAAGCTCTCGTCTCTGTTAACAGAACCACCAGAGGAGTATCTTGACCCGCCGCCTGATCTATTGTAGCCACTGAAATCGCGCTTATCTCTCTCGGCCTTACCGAGATGCTGAAAGAAACCACTGCTTTTCTCATCGTTGCCAGTGTTATCGCCAAACATCGACTCGAAATTGTCAGACGAGTCGAAAGAAGATCGATTGTGTCTTGGATCTGCTCAAGTTCGATTCGATTCCGTTGTTATTTCTGATACAATCTGAGAATGTGACGAAATTAAAAAAAAAAAAATTGTAGAAATGGTGATGTACCTTCGTTAGCGTTGGTCGAGAGGCTTCGAGACACGGTGGGACGAAATGGTCGACGGAGAGTTACATCGTTGACGGAACGAATAGCGAAACGGGCGAGTCTCATCTTCTGAGACTTAGGGTTTTTCGAATTTTTCCGATCTGAGGTTTTGGCTGAGGACAGAGGAGGAGAGTCACTGACACGAAGATGACGGAAGAGAGAGTACAGTTGCAGTAAAACAAATAATGGGCTGATGTAAGGCCCATTGTTGCTTTATTTGGGTAGGGTGCTTTAAAAAACAAATGGGCTGATGTAAGGCCCAGGATACCAAAAAAGCACAACAGAGGTGAGTCACTTGTAAGTTGCCCATGTTGCTCTCGGCAAAGTCGACAATAATGTACTACACATACATGGAGGATCCAACGACATTGGTGACTAACCGCACAGTGAGTTCGCCTTTGAGCTGTGTTACTACAGATTTAGGGTTGGGAGTAATCTATGCATCAAAAAGCCAGGAATCAAAAACAGCGAGAGAGAAACCGCTACTGATTACTTTAAACTCTTCTTTAGAGCATACGTATCAGAAAGATTTCAAGTCTCTCAGAGAATCACTCTCTCGTAAAGTTGCGTGGCAGAACGAAGCTGTGAATGCCATAAGCCAAATCATCTGCGGATGCAAAACCGACTCCACGAGAAGAAACCAAGCAAACGGAATTTGGCTGGCTCTTCTTGGACTCGATAAAGTCGGGAAAAAGAAAGTAGTGATGGCTCTTTCTGAAGTCCTCTTTGGTAGTCAGGTCAATAGCATCTGTGTAGAATTTGGGGCAGAGCATTGTTCTCCTGATGACAAATTCAGAGGCAAAACAGTGGTAGATTACATAACCAGTGAGTTATCAAGGAAACCAGACTTTGTTATTTTACTAGAAAACGTGGAAAAAGCTGAGTTTCCGGATCAGATGAGATTGTCTGAAGCTGTGAGTACTGGGAAACTCCGTGATTCGCATGGAAGAGTGATCAGTATGAAAAGTGTGATTGTTGTTGTGACGTTTGGGATTGTCAAGGATAATGATATTGATCATGTTATTAAACATGTGAAAATTTCTGAGGAACAAATTCTCAACGCAAGAAGCTGGAAACTGCAGATTAAGCTAGCAGAAGCTACTAAAATTGGAGTAAATAAGAGAAAACAAGAGCTAGAAACAGAACAACGTGCAGCGAAAGTGCAACGTTCATATCTGGATCTTAATCTTCCAATGGATGAGACAGAAGTTGGCCTCGATCATGAGACAGAGGACAGGAACACTTGGTTCGATGATTTCATTGAACAAGTAGACGGAAAAGTGATGTTCAAACCGGTTGACTTCGATGGGTTAGGCAAGAACATTCAAGAAAAGATCAATTCGCATTTTGAGCGGTGCTTTGGATCCGAAACACATCTAGAGCTTGATAAAAAGTGATCATTCAGATTATGGCGGCTTCTTGGTCATCAGTATCATCGGGTGAGGAAGAAAACACAGTTGATCAGTTGATGCAAACCGTTCTTGCTCGGAGTTTTGCTGAAGCAAAACAGAAGTACGGTTCAAATCCAATGTTGGCCGTGAAGCTGGTTGCTACTTCTTGTAGCGGTTTAGATTCCGGAGTAGAGTTGCCGGCCAAGGTGGATGTGATGTGATTACACACTTATATATAAATGAGGTAATAAATAGTTATAATCCCCAAGATTGTTTGTGTAGGAGTACTAATTTGCCACAGCTCTTTTTGGCATTTTGAGTTTAGGATATAATTTCTCCCAAATCTTTTGGTCCTATTCCCAACTTCCAAATTTAGATGTATTAAACCATCTTCTCCTGTAGCCGATGTTGTATGATGCTACCAATAAAGTCAGTTTTATTTTCTTGTTTTTTCTAGATGGAATATATAAAGAAATAAAAACCAAACCTCTAGAGTTTGATGAATCTGTGATAAATTAACAAAACACAGAAATATATTTGAATACTTTCGTCTTTCGGCGTTCTGACAAAAAAAAATTCAAGAATGTTGAACCTGTCTTCATGCATTTTTCGTTTAAATTGTAATTCATATATCAGTCAAACAAGAAGATTTAATTCAAAGTCAAAGTCAAAGTCAAAACACTGCCTTTATAAAAACGCTGAATTGACTAACATTGCATCGAACGACATCGTTTGAGATGATTTCGGGATTAGAGGTGTTATATAAAGTGAACAACAGAGAGAGACAGAGCAAGTGCGTGGCGAATGAGAGGAGAGTAGGATCAGATTCGGCTAATGTCACGACCAAAGACAAAAGTGGTGAGCCAGTTGATAGCGACATAGAAACGGTTTCTCCAGCTGACGACTCGAGTCAGATACGCAGACCTCCATATGAACCAGCTCACAAAACCCGCCATTGATATTCCTTTTCCTTCCTGCTCAAGAAAACTCCCTCCTCCAAGTTAGCCTTCTATCATGTGTTTTGAGGGATGTTTAAGTGTAAAGTGAATGAAAGCTTTTTTTTTACATACCTTACTCTCACGGAGATCAACGAGAGCTTTGTATCTTCCAATAGTAGCCATACTTCCCAAATGCTTGTACACAAATGGTTCACCAAGTTCCATGTCCTTTGCACTCATGGCTCTTCCACCTCCAGCTTTTCCCATCACGTTCAACAGATTCGCCAAGTATTTGCCTTCTCTCTCAGCCACCTTCATTAGATCAGAGATATTCATGTTAAGAACTCCGCATAGAACAAAAGTAAATGGATTCTATTACAACATTATAAAGACCTGTGCAAGAGCAGGAAGTGTTGATTTCCCTGTGCTCGCAAGGTAACCACTACAGTCACCAATCGCAAACACGTCTTGTGCAGAAGGTACACGCATCCACTCATCAATTCCAATCCTGCGGAAACAGAATGATCCAATATCAGATACTGTCCGAAATAAAACAGAACAAATTAAGTTGTGAGTTTTGGAATTAACTGACCTTCCACCTGGATCTTTTGGAAAACCAAGAGACCTCACAAATGAAGATGGACCAACACCAGTTGACCAGACTAAGAGTCCATAAGGAACTTCGGTGCCATCATCAAGAATTAGCTTCTGAGGCTTTACTTCTTTCACAATCCCACGCACAAGCTTCACTCCAGACTGAAGTCAAAGATAACAGATTTTTTAAACTTCAAACTATCCAAGATTCCCTCAAACTAGAGCCAATAAAGTTAATTTGCATTAATTTGGATGATGAGTTATAATATATATAACCTTGTTTAACTGCTTGATTGCATAGTGCCTGAGTCGATCATCGAAAGAAGAAAGTATATCCCTTGCCTGGAAAGAAACAATGGTCAAAATTTTCATATTTATGAGAATGATCATCATATATATGTAAAGTACTTCTGAATCAATGAAGTAGATAAGGGAAAAACCTCAATCAAAGTAACACGAATGTCGTCTTTGACATGAGCATATCTCTGGCGAACATCTTTCATGATAAAATCACTCAATTCGCCACTAAACTCGACACCAGTTGGCCCACCTCCAACCACAACGCAATGCAACAGCCTCTTCTTCTCTCCGTGTGATATGCCTATTATATTGCATATATATATATATATGTAATTAATTTGCGTGTTAATGATTATGTGTATAGTTTTGATTCAAAGGTAAAAGAAAGTGGATGAAGAATATTGTGTTGTTTATTATACCTGGAACTTCAGAGAGCATGAGGTTAAGAAGAAGCTTCCTACGAATCTCCTGAGCATGGTGAACCTCACGGAGGAAGATGGCGTTTTCTAAGACTCCATTAATTCCAAATGTGGATGCTTCTGCACCACAAGCTAGAATCAGTTTGTCATAAGCGATCTTGAACTTCCATGGCTTCAATGTGCTTGATCCCTCAGTTACAGTCTCACAATGCACCTGTTTAAAACCAGAAGCAGGATCCACACAAAGTCAAAACCAAATGTACTGCTTTGCCACTTCTACCTTTGCGTTTAGTGTATCATTTTTTCCCAAATAAACCCCAAAAAAACATTTTGTTACTTGAAAAAGTCAAGCAAAAATTGGAAGGAAATCTCAAATTGGCGTTTGATTTTATGCTTTGAAATATATTCCTAAAAAACAAATATATGTTTGTCCATATAGAACGAAACGAAACCATGTCTAACTAAATCTTCATCTACATATCACAAATTGTAGGGGAAAAAAAAACCCAATAAATAAATAAAAATAGACACATGTATCTGCAAGACTTTTCTTCAATTTCAAGAACTTCACAATTATTAAACCATTTTCGAATCTTAAAAAGAAAAAAAAAAAGACACAAGAACCATAAACCAATTATTTAGTAATCAAGATTAAAATATGAAAGACCAAGAAAACGATTAAGTGAAAACCTCAGATTAGCGCAATTAATTACCTCATGATTATCAGCATCGAGTTTAGAGCAATTAGCGAGGAAGTAATAAGAACCGGGTTCTCTTGAAATCGCCGGTTGGATACGAGAGATTGGTTCAGCAACGGACCTAAACTCAAGCGTACCGACACAAGTAGAAGCCAAGAGAGGGGTGAACACCATGTGATTCCTAGGAGAAACACAAACGACATCGTAAATACTCGTATCGATCCCTTTCATAAGACGACAACCCGCCCAACCCGACCCGAGAACCAGAACCCTCGGCTTCTCTCCTTCTCTAGTCGGAGCCAAACCCTCGTAACGTTGTGGCTCCAACGCATCCTCCTTTGCTTCAACAGTCTCGCTAACTTGTTGCCTTTGAAGAGCGGTACAGAAACGGGACGAGAGAGTGTAGGATTCAGGGTTTCTGAACACGTTTCCGACCGATGAAGTGGTCGGCGAGATTCTTACTAGGTTTTTGATCAAAAACATGATTCTTTTACTTCTCTAATCGACACAAAGCAACCTAAGTTGTTCTACAAGAGCCGCCTTTTGGTACTTCTCTGTATTCAGTATTAATTCACTGTATACGTATGAAAAAACCTACGTGCCAGATTTGGAAATGACAGATGGCACTCTGATTCTGAATCTTCTTTCTCCCCCAAAATAAATGGAAAATTTTCGTATTCGTAACAAAATAAATATTTTTTTGGTAGCCACAGAAAAATATTTAAAACGTTTTTTAACAGAATAAATATTAAGAATAATCTGTGCTTAGCACACGAAGACTGCTTCGATATTAATGAAGACCTTACACCGATGCCATGTGCTGTAGCTGTTCATCGGGTAAAGGTGCAAACAATTGGGAGTTTTTTATATAAAGAAAATTCTGAAAAAGTTAATGGTTGTTGAAAATTCTAAAAATATAAAACATGTGAATCACTAAAAATATAAATAAAAGAAGCGTCAGCAGAACTTGATGCGCAAGAAACGACAATAACAAACATGTGATTCACTAACACTCATGTGGGGCGCAAGAAAAGGACGTCAGATTCTTCGCTGTCTGTTATTTTTATTGCCCAAGTGGTTTAACGGATTCAGACAATACCGGCCCATTAGCCCGTTTATTTAGATTATTTATTCATTTGGGTTTTAATAAAGCCCACCCAGTACGTAAGACAAATATCATTCTTTTACTCATTTATTGAAACTGAGATCAACAACGTATACAAAAAATGTATCATTACATATTATTTAAGATGCCGAAATTATATTATTCACTATATGTAAAAAGATAACACACATAGAAATATTTAAAAATAAAATAACATATATATATATATATATATATATATCACACAGAACATTTATTTTTTCTCTTTTTCTTAACAATACAAAAAAAAAACATTTTGTATTCATCCTCTCCGTCTCCGACCTCCTCCACGCCTTCCTGGTGGGTTGTGCCGTGCGTTGGCCGATGGCTTGTCATAGTCATTGGTGCTCACCATCAACGATCTACCTCTCTCCACCATCTTTTCATTTTCTGTTTATATGCATGTAGGTTTAACATATATATTACGTACGTAGATATAGATACGAGCTTTAAAAAAGAATAGAGATGCATGTAGCTAAAAATTTTCACAACCAAAAAAAACGAAAGATAGAAAAACCAAAATGAAAACACGGTTGAATAATATAGCTAGACTCTATTTGTATCTCCCTCCACACACATGTATCACGTACGGGCCAATCAACCATTTGGCTAAATACGACTATACGATTGATCATAAATATCGAAGAGACTAAGCAATCCAACGATCGATTCTGAAAATTTAATGAATCTATATACAACTCTAATTCCCCCCCCCCTCCTCTTTATTGTATATGTCGATGGTATCATGATGAGCTCGATTGCTCTTACCTGAAAATGATGAAAAGGTGATTCGAGCCGAAGAGACGGTCGAAAGTGCAAAGAAGATGCACAAACACAGCCGAATTGCATAACAATAACCCATCCTCTCTTTTTCCTTTTCCTCTTTCTATCTCTCTCTCTCTTTCTTCTATTCAACTATATCTCTTGTGAGTTGTGACCCTCTCCTTTTATATACGCAAAATGATTTAAATTAACATTAGTTCCAAACTACTTTAACATAACATAATTTTCGGAGAGTGCTATATAACCGGAATATTCTAATTTATTTACATGCATGAAAGAAACTCTATAATATATCATGTTGAGATGACTAATACAAATTCAAGCAAATTATATAAGAATTTAGGAAATCGATGTTCTAGCCTTAATTTTCTAGGGCACAAGACATTATTGCAAAACATTTTGCTCTGAAGTTGGTATAGAGACCTGCAAAGACATGTCGTTTTGGAATATTCTGATATTATTAAGTCTTTACATTTTATGTCCCTAACTAAATACATTGAATATCTGTCTTTTGATTGTTTCAACGCTTGTCCCTAAATAAAATCATCAACGTAAACTTTTTGTCTTAGAAATAAACGCTTTTCTTAATGGCCACAGTATCATTTTTCGTCTAAATTTTTGTTTGACTTATCTCTTTTAAGGAACTCAATCCGATTTTTTTTTTTAAAAAAAATCAATAAATCAATTCAACTATAAAATCAAGATCGAAATGCATAAATCTGTTTGAGATGTTCCAACAATAGCTGCAATATACCACGTGGCACAGTCTAATTGGAGGTATGAGTTGACTATTGGAGACAAATTGTGGATTCCACACTGTTAAGCTAACAGTTTAACACATAAGCGAAGAAGCGAACATGCATGGGCCGTTGACTATTATCGTCACCGTCCGTTACACAAAGTCAACGTCTAAACTTTTGGACGAAAAAGATTTTGGGGGAGTTTCCTCACTTTTTAAAAGGAATATTTCTGACGATCGATCATGTGGGGTTTTATGTAATGGATGATATCCTCTTTTTGGGAGTTATTGCGTATTCTGTAAAGTTTTAAGTTGACATTATGTCATTAAATTCAAATATAGATTTTGTTGGATTCGACTCCAAAACCCCCCTGAATCGGCAACAAAGTGCATTCTTCTATTAGTACTATATGATAGACTTTCAAAATGAGGTGAAGCTTTGAACAGTGAACAATATTATGTTAAGGTATCTCGTGATACAGGAAAGGCAAGATAATTAACCAAGCCAAAAAAAAAAAGAAGATAGCACGTCGATCCGACTAAGACACATGAGTGAACAAACCATAATCTTTTCTTTGAACACATAGTCTTATATTTTGCTCCACCGGATAAATTTTTCTTAACACAGACAAGTTACAAACAGTTTCTTCCTAGCATTAATTAAAGAAGATGAAATAGCTCTCGAGTAACCAAACAACAAACGATCATCGTTTTTTGAAACCATATTTCTTACGTTCGTAGAAGAGATCAGTTTTCGCACTGCCAAGATTGACAATCTTAGGACAACCATCTCTATCTTTCTCCTGTTGTGTACACTCTTTGCAGTAGTAAGCATCTGAGATTCCAACTCCTCCGCATATGACACACCTCCCCTGGAAAGAACCATAGTTGCATTCATCGCAAATCCGAACCAGTGTACACGGACGGACATAGGAATCGCATATCACGCATTTGCCATCACATTTCTCGCACAATCTCCCAATAGCAATGCCAGGTTGTTTTCGGCACATGATCAAATCAGGATGATGCTTGGCCATTGCTGCTTAAACACGATCTTGGTCCTCTATTAAGTTTTTCGACCTGCAATAAGGTTTGGTTCCAAAGTTAAGTAATAGCACCAATGCATCTCCTTCAGCAAGAAAACATAATGACAATTCAAGTAATAGCTATCCAGAGATACAACCATGCTCTGTAAAGTAACCTTTCATATCAATGTCCTAGGGTTATATTTCAAGGCAAACTCGATCCACTACGAGACTTCAAGGTGTTTCCTACTAATTTGTTTCTCAGAGGAATTTCATCGAACACTTACTAGGCAGCAATGTTTCTACTAGCTGTTTTACTCAAAATAGAGAAAAAAAATAAAAAGTTTGAAGGCCAATTCTAGCTAAGTAGTTTTGAAATCCACAGCATAGTAAACGAAGCAAACAAGGAAGATAACAAATCGGCTGAATCGAACACAAAATTCGAGTTAAGTTTTAGTCAGTTCACCACAAAGCAACATAATGTACACATTAAGAATCCAGAGACGATCAAAATTAAAGGCGTTTGAGGTGAAAACACACAAAACGGAGCTGTGCAAAAACAATAAGGAACATAGATACCGCTAAAACCCTAAGAACGCAGACAAACATTAACAGAGAATGAAATCTCATAAAATAGCTATCACGCATAAATCGGAGTATAAAACAAAAGATAAAAGAGGATCTAACCTGATCTCGAAGGAGAAGAAGAAGAAGGTGCCAGTAGCGATCCCCGATCTCCGAGCGCCGATGATATGAACCAGAAGAGACGGCTGCTGGAAAGAAATATAACGAACGGGTCGGGTTTCTTAAATCATATCCAATTAGCCATGTCGGTCCGACTAATATGGGCTATCTCATTAAAAGGCTTTCTTGATGGGCTCCTTTTTATTTTCTCTATTTCGGCCTTTTCTCACATTTAAAAGAAAAATCACTAGACCAAAACGATATTGCCTTCTTTGACTTTTTTTCTTATTATTATTTTAATGATCTTCCCAAAGATTTAATGAAAGATATATTTCTGGAAGAGTAGAGTAACTAACAAATTGGGCGTTGACGCAAAAAAAAAAAGCGGAAAAATGGACTGTGCCGGTGGATCCATGATTTGAAAAGTCAAATCTAAGGAGATGAGAGTGGTAACGTTTGACCTGGAAGAAGCAAACAACAACGGCCACGGAGACTTGAGACTTGTCTTTCTATAATTGTATATATAGTTATGACTCTTTCTCTCTCGTTGACACTAAACAGAGAAAACACAAAAGACGACTCATAGAGACATAGACACAATCAAACTTACCTAAAAAAAAGTGTTCTTGTACAAACGATGTCGATTGCAGTTGCTGTTTGCAACTCCCCGGTGTTCTCGCCGTCATCGTCACTTTTTTGCAACAAACCGTCCAACATTTCTCCGGCGCATGAAACCCTAACTCTATCTCTATCCCATCTCAATCCTCCAGCTTCTTCTCCTTCTCTTTCCTCTGCGCCTCCCACATCTCCGTTCTGCCTCCGTCTCCTCAAACCGCCAGCTAAATTAGGGTTTGGAACGGACTCTGTTCGCGGAGGCGTTCTGAAGCGGAAACGCCCGATGAGGCTTGATATACCGGTTGGTACTGCAGCTCCTATATCTGCTGAGGTGTTGGTGACTACACAGACGCCGAGGGAGGAGAGCAGAGAGGTGGAGAGGGAAGGTGATGAGTACTCTGTTTATTGCAAGAGAGGAAGAAGAGAAGCTATGGAGGATCGTTTCTCTGCCATCACCAATCTTCGAGGTGATCCCAAACAGGTAATACTTCAATTTGCTTCTATAGTTTTGAGTTTCTTTACTCATTATGTGATTTGAAGAGTAATATAACTTAAGGTTTCATTATGGTGTGTGAGTCAGTTATAAGCTTTGTGAAGTTTGGTTATAGAATTGTATGAGTAATTCTTGAATAGATGGATCGTAGTACTTACAAAATCACTAATAATATTCTAATTTCAGGCGATATTCGGAGTCTATGATGGCCACGGAGGATCAAAAGCGGCTGAGTTTGCGGCCAACAACTTGTGTAGTAACATTCTAGATGAGATTGTTGGTGGAATGAACGATTCAGAGATTAAAGAAGCTGTTAGACGCGGTTACCTAGCGACTGATTCTGAGTTTCTTAGGGAGAAAGATGTTAAGGGCGGCTCTTGCTGTGTCACGGCTCTGATCAACGATGGGAATCTCGTGGTGGCCAATGCTGGTGACTGTCGTGCTGTTTTGAGCGTTGGAGGACACGCTGAGGCTATGACTTCTGATCATCGCCCTTCGAGAGAAGATGAACGTAATAGAATTGAAAGCTCGGTAAGAATTCTCACCTTTATATAAAAGCCCTTACTGTTCAATTTATCTGAATTACATGTTTCTGATTACGATACGTCGATAATGCTGCAGGGCGGTTATGTCGATACATTCAAAAGTGTTTGGAGAATCCAAGGATCTTTAGCAGTATCTAGAGGAATAGGAGATGCTCATCTCAAACAATGGATAATATCTGAACCAGAGACAAAGGTTCTCCGGATCAATCCCAAACACGAGTTCATGATCTTAGCATCAGACGGTTTATGGGACAAGGTTAGTAATCAGGAGGCAGTAGATATAGCTAGACCATTTTGCATAGGAACCGATCAGAAACAGAAGCTATTGTTAGCTTGTAAGAAGCTAGTTGACCTCTCTGTATCACGAGGCTCCTTGGACGATATCAGTGTGATGTTGATTCCGTTGTGCCGCTTCCTCTAACCATTGGAGAAATGTAGGGATAAGAAAACTCCTTCTTACATTCTTCAATTAACTTCAATTAGTTAATTTAAGTTGTTAAGATACCTTGTGGATATCATCATATTCTTGTACTTTTTGACAAAAGTTAGCTTCTTATATGATAAATGAAATTCATAAACTTTACTATATTTTTGTTTTTCAGTTTCTTGTCGTCTTATTTCCAAACTATAAAAATAAAAACAGATGTAAAAAGAAAAGAGAAACACAAAGAAACAAAGCTTGGTAAACTTTTTCATGATCAAACTACTTTACTTTGATTGTGGATGCAAGCCTGTCATCACTTACGATGGAGGAATTGAAAATCCACATCCCTAGTAGTAGTTAGTACTTACCCTCTTGCAATAGCATGAGGCGGCGCAATGGAGTTAGACTTATCCAACTATTACATTTAATTTTCTCGTATCAAAGTATTGTTTAAAATTTTATGTTTAGCCATAATTGATTACAAATCTAATATACACGTAACGTCTTTACGCTGACGCATGTACTTTAGATAATAAATGCACATTAGTGTTATAGTGTATATATATTTAGGAGATAAATATATCTTAGGATAGCTATTACCTTAATTCTATTTAAAAAAAAAACTGAATAAGTCAGAAAGTTTTGTACGGTATTAAAAGTACATGTTGCAATGTCATTATCTTGAGTTGTTTTCCAAGTGGATTCTCTTATACATCTAAGTTGGAAAGATATGGTATGGGTCCTAAAATCTCCAAATAATATCTTATTTTTTTGGACATTTCTAGTAATTTATTCATACACACACATAAGGTGAAAATAGTTGCCCTAAGAAGATATGGAACAAGTGGTGGACCGTCCAAATAGCACTTCACGTTCGTGGAAGGTCAAAGCTTTCCAAGAAAAAAAACAACAAACAAAGTAAAATATACATTTAGTTGCGGCGGAGTCGAATAATAAACGTTTTTTTCTATTGGAATAATAAAGTTTTTTCTTTGTGTTTTGGAATAATTCAAAGATCAGGTTGACTACAGTATATGGTCATTAATTAGCAATTTAAACTTTAATTTATACTGGTTGCCAAATCGTTAGCAAGATTTCACAAAACTTCATCTTTGATAGTATGTGTTATGGAGACTTTGGTCTTCTTTAAAATGAATATTTCTACCACCAAACCCTATTAATTAGCTAGTTTTCTAGAGATAATTTCCCTAGGTAAATGCAATTACAGTGATCCAGCGATTAACACCCAAGATTCCCAACCAACCATCTCTTCAATTAATAAAGTTAACAACCCTATCTTTCATTTTCTACCTTCCATCTCCAACTCGATCTCCGTGATATCTTTGGATAACGTTTTTGAGTAAATTCTTGTTGTGAGCTTCATGATACCAACAAACCCAAAAATACAAATATAATAGTTTCACTATGCGTGGAGGCTGATCAAGCACGTCAATTCCCAATATGTGTGTTCAGACAACTCGTTAATATGTCAAAGAACGTGAACCAACGGTTTCATGCCACGTAAATCTACAGATGGACCCCCATTTACCCCTTTCGGCAACCTCTTCCCTCATCTCTAACGCTGATCCCCTTTGGACAACTCAGAATATTTATTCGGATATCCACTACTTCACGTAGGGATATATTCTGTTCCGGTGCACCCTCGCCTTCTTTATGCTACGAATATAAATTTAATTATTGTTTCCTAGCTAAGTATGATTGGCTAAGACATGGTTTTGGATTCATGAATCTTCTTTCCTAATGATTTGTACGTCGACTACCGTATATTCCATGTCTGATTATGTCCGGGTCATCAAAATTATCACACACCAAAAATAAATGTCAACATATCAAGCGTTCCAAATATATCGGCACGTTTTGTTCATTTGTCTTACGCACGATCAGTAATAGGGATGATCTGATCACTTGTTTAACTTAGTAAAGAGACCATTTTTTAAATGTTGTGGTTATAAAAACGAAAACGATTGCGTGAAGCGAGGAGGGAGTGATTTTTATCCTTTGTGAGTAAAATATTAACGGACAAGACCAAACCGCAACTTAACTCTTCTTGGATAAGGATTAAGCACAAAGGGCAAGTGCATTGTTTCTTACAAACATCCCGAGAACTTCTCCAAGTGTCATTACTCATTAGTGGCATACAACATTTTTTCTAATTTATAAAATGATCTTCTCTTATTTTTTGTTCTGTTTTTTTGAAAACAACTAATCATTCCAATCCACCAAAGTAAAATAAATTTGCATTGAATTACAAGTATATATTTCAATTACAGGAATATATTTTTAAGTCGTTAAAATCCACAACCGACCATCGAACATGGTAGAATTTGTTCAAAAATCTAGTGATAGACTCGAAAGTTTGTGTTGTACATGACATGTCCACGTGGGAAATTTATAAAAGATGAGACTTTACAAATCGAAAAGACAAGTGTACAAGAATCGTCCATGTCAGACAGAAAATAAAATTGCAACTTTATTTCACGTTCACATTTCCTGTTTTACAGTTTCCAAAAGACACATATAAATAGCTTCGAGTTGCGTAAGTACGACATACATATGAAAGTTGACACACATGGAGAAACAGAGCAACACTTCTTCTTCTTTAATGTCATCTTCAACTTCTCAATCTTCTTCTTGGGTTCGTGGTACTTGTATTGGACGAGGTTGTTTCGGTTCAGTTAGCACGGCGATCAGCAAAACCAACGGTGAAGTTTTCGCCGTGAAGTCCGTGGATCTCTCCACGTGTCTTCTCACTCAATCAGAGTCTCTCGAGAACGAAATCTCCATCCTCCGCTCGCTCAAGCCTCACCCGAACATCGTGAGGCTACTCGGCGACGGTCACTCAAAAGAAGGAACGTCGTCGTTTCGTAACCTCTACTTAGAGTATCTCCCAGAAGGTGACGTAGCTAATTACGTTGCCGGAGGAATCAAAGACGAGACTCTGCTCCAGCGTTTCACGGCGTGTCTTGTCTCTGCTCTCCGCCACGTCCACTCGCAAGGATTCGTTCACTGCGACGTCAAGGCGAAGAACATCCTCGTCAGCCGGAGCTCAGTGATCAAGCTGGCGGATTTCGGGTCAGCGATCAGAATCAACAAACCGACGGCTCAGATCACGCCACGTGGAAGTCCGCTTTGGATGGCTCCGGAGGTGATCAGACGAGAGTGCCAAGGTCCGGAGAGCGACGTCTGGTCTCTCGGCTGCACTATCATCGAGATGTTCACTGGGAAACCCGCTTGGGAAGACCACGGTATTGACTCGCTGAGTCGAATCGGATTCTCCGACGAGTTACCCGTTTTCCCTGTCACGCTGTCGGATATGGGTCGTGACTTCTTAGACAAGTGTCTGAAGCGAGACCCGTATCAGAGGTGGAGTTGCGATCAGCTACTGCAGCATCCTTATCTGTTTCAGTGTCACAACTCATCACCCACTGAGTCATCTCCGCGTTGCGTTCTTGACTGGGGCAACTCGGGGTTTGACTTAGAAGAAGAGGAGGAAGTAGGGAGGAGTGGCGAGTGGAGATCAGAATTCAAAAACGCGGCGATGGCAAGGGTTTGTAATTTGGCGACGACCGAAGGGGCAATTTGGGAATCGGATGGTTGGGTGGAAGTTAGAAGCCACGCTTCGGTGAAGGAAGGGACAACGATGGAATATTCGAGATCCACAAGGGTAGAATCGGAATACAACTCATCATCGTATCCGTACGATGACGTGGCTGATGACTCAATTGACGTTTCTGTGTCTCCGAATACACCGCCGGGAAACCGGGGCTCGGCGACGGCGCTGCCATATGGATTAGTGATTGTTTTAATTTTACTTAATGGAGAGATTATGGCTTATTCTACATGTGTCTCTAGCCAAATACATCTCATTATTTATTACTATTGTTGTCAATATCATCGTGATAATAATAACAAGAAACTCGAACTGTTGTCTTTTAGGGCATCTATACTGGCAGTTGCTCTTAAGATACTCACATATTAAAAAATTTAAAAGTAATAGAAAAGCAGGAAAGAGAATTAAAATCGATACTTGCTGGAGCAATTTAGGAACCCAGCTGAGTAACTCACATGACACTTGCCTTTATATTATTGGTCAACTTCTTATTTTATAATTTATTTATTTGTTTAATAATTTTTTTTTTTACCAAAACATTAAAATAATATTTATGAAGTAATTGTATGAGTACTTACCGTTAATGATGGTCTTAATCTGCCTGAAGCTTTGTTTGTTTGCACATGTGATTCGGATCCGACAAAACTATATTTTTACGCGGTGAGATGAGATTGAGTGTCCTACTTCGGAACCATTGCCTTATATTGATAGCTCACGTATACAGCCAAACAAGCTTCGGCTTCAAGTAAGTGGAGACTCATTCTAAATGAACCGTAGAGATCAAAACCGGATCACTTAAAGATGGTTGTCTCGATGAGCGCTCAAGCATTCTCTATTTTTTTCCATCAAGATGAAACATGCCATAAGAACATGTTTCATTCTATGTGCAGATAGATTTATAGGAGTGATTAGGGAAAGCTTATCTTAAAGCATGATTAAGATAGCCGCATGCAACAACCATTCTCAATGCAACAAATCATATAATATTCAAATTAATACAAAATAAGTCCCAAATATTAAAAAACATTCAACAAAAACACCAAAAGCATTACTAGAAAGTTGCAACCATAAAGTCTTCTTCTACTTCACAAATAGAAGGTTACTTATTAAGTCAAATGACCAACGACTAGATCCAAATTTATTAGAAGCATAATTCAATGCTAAGCTCTTCGTTACCTTTTGGAAGTTCCATTAGTTTGGCCACGGCAGCTTCTGTCTCTTCGCTTGGAGGAATCAACGATGTCTTGATCATCATTTTTCTCATCACGGTCCCTTGCGTCACAAAACGCGAAGCCAATTCAAACTGGTTTTCATCGCAACCATTGAAATTAAACATCCACAAAACATCTACGCGAAAATCATTGTTAGGAAGTATGTTTCCATCTTCCCACTTTTTCTTCTCTGCTCCACTAATAGAACATTCACCTTCTTTCTTAAGAATGTTGGTATCCTATATATACAAGAACATAAAACATATATCATGTTTTCTATATAGATAATAAACCAATCAAACGAAAGTGATAGAAATTTTTTAATCAGATCTATCTAACTGAAAACGAAGCATTAAAATGAACATACCATAAACGATATCTCGAGCTTCCTCATGATTCCGTTCCATGCAACTAACACCTCTCTCAACATTTGAACTTCCCTTGGATTCATTAAATCCACGATCACCGCCAAAGATTGAAACTGCGCCAAATAGTTAGTATCTCTACTCACCAAGAAGTTATGCTCGATGCTTTCTTCCTCCTTCGATTCATATAAACAAATCAATCATGTCAAACAATATATTTCCAAATAGATAGTTAAATGCATTTCCTTATGGTTTGTACTTACCTGAGCATTACACGATATGTTGTAGCTGATATGAGGTATCCTTACTTTTGCAGCCAAACAGCTTTTACTAATTTGAAGTACTCTAGGGGCTGCAAGGAGGAAGTTATCTTCAGTAACAAAAGTAAAGCGAATGGAGAAGATTTCCAGAAGAGGTGCAGACACTTCAATGCGATCTATATGAGGGCAAGTCACGTGCAAGAGCTTTAAATTGTTGTTCTCAATCTTCAAACAACCAAGTTGGCTGTACATCGTGATTTCTAGTACCAACACCTTGAGGGAGGGGCACGCTGCAATGATTGTGTTGAACACACCAACCTCAGCACAAATTTTACCAAGTTGGAGAATCATGAGATTGTCGCACTTGTTAAAGGGATTTGCAGTTTCAAAGTCGTAGCGATATAAGCTGAGTGAGGTGAGGGATGGATGGGAGAATGTGTTTGGGAGCAAGTGGAGCCTGCTGGATCTCCTATTGTGACCAAGATGGTTTAGCAGTGAGAGACTTTTGGTGCCTTTCACATGAATCAGAGTTCGAATCCAAGCTTCGAGAGCACCGTCTTTTGATTGGTATGAAAAATGGTTGATTCTGCAGTAGTCTAGATGACCTTTGTGATTGTTTATAACCTTCAAAAGAAATACAAGATTTGTGATTAAAATAGAATTATGCACAAATACAGTATAATATTACATCATCAATAGAAGCCGGCCAGATCTTTAATACTGTATTTCATGAAAAACTAACAACTATATAAGATAAGGCAAGATATGATATTTTCCTAGAATCTCGTATTACCATAATAATGTATTCACAGTTTATACTCATCTTCAAAATTTAGAGCGAAATTCATAATTCTGAAAACTGTAAACGAGAAACTATTTGGAAAAAAATGGAAGAATAAAACCTTAGTAATAAGGTCAGCAATGTAAACGGAACGATCGGCCAAGGATTCCATTTGGGCGTTGAAAGTTTTTCGCATATCAAAGATAAGAGAAGGCAAACGTTTCCAAACACTCTTCCAACGTGTAGACAAGAGACTTGTCCGGACAGCTTCTTCAGTGGGTATATTCATTAGAATCGTGAGCAACACTTCGTCCGGAAGCATGCTGATCCGATCAACGTTAAAAAGGATATTTTTGCCTCTTGCATCTGACGATACTCTTGATGATGATGCAGCCATGGAGAGGTTTTAGGAGATAGACGTGAAGAGACGAGAATGAATACCACTGGTACGATATGCGAGAGAAGAAAGAGAGGTGTGTGATATATGTGTGGGGGAAGGAGAGGTTATGAAGAGGTACGAAAGGATAAAGACAAATAAGTAGATGGACGATCTTGTCCTTACAAAATATTATAACCTAACTTTATGTTGTTCTCTAATTTTTGTTATTTCAAATTCCCGGCCCATCGACGGTTGCCAAGTAAAAAGAAGATTGCCATCGACGGTTCATAAAATAGGCAAAAATCATAAATACATTTGACTTTTCTGTTCAACGAATAACAATTACATGTGCATTAAAAAGGCAAATATTTTCTGTATATTTGTCACATTTTAACACGTACATATAATATAAGGCAATATATCTTTTTAGGGTCCAACTATTAGGTTTTCATATTTGAATTGTTTAGTGTTCTGCAGCGATTTTAGTCAAAGTATGTTTGTATTATTTGTGGTAAACATCCAATATAAAAATATCCTTATATAAACATTCAAATTTTGATTTGAAATTTTGAAAAGATATCGTTTTTTTTCCAATTAATTTACAGAAATTTATCTTTCTTTTCAAATAGAAATAAAGTTTTTTTTATTCTTATGTAATATTCAGATCAATTTTTAATAAGTGCACAGGCATGAGTCAAGTGCAAAAATTAAGAATTGTATTTTCTCATTTTGTATATATGTTTTTGCTTTTAAATCAAGAACTGGATAAATGGGTCTTATATGGGCCATATACATTCATAAGAAATCGGCCCATTAGTAGCTTCATTTCAACACAGTTATAAAAATGCCCTTATATGGGCCATTTATATATTTATAAGAAATCGGCCCATTGGTAGCTTCAATTCAACGCGGTTATAAAAATGCCTTTTCCGTTTTCTCCTGTGTTACAAAACCCCCAAATTCTCTCTCTGTCGTATACGCCGCACCGTAACGAACGAACAACTGAATCGACGAGCAAATCTCGGTAGATAACTATGGCGACCAACGAACCCGAGCACGAGCACAGAGACGAGGAAGAGGCAGGAGCTAACGAGGATGAGGACACCGGAGCTCAGGTTGCTCCGATCGTTAGGCTTGAGGAGGTTGCCGTCACTACCGGCGAGGAAGACGAAGACGCCGTCCTCGATCTGTAAGTCCATTTCTCAAATTGCTCTCTTAATTTTTTTTTTGTGTGATCTAGGTCAACTGGATCTGATCGAATCTATAGGGTTTAGCTTTTGGTGATGAGCGATGGTCTTTGTTAAAGATGTTTGACTGAATTTTTCTGGTTTGTTTGTGAATCGAAAGGAAATCAAAGCTGTATCGGTTTGATAAGGATGCGAATCAGTGGAAGGAGAGAGGAGCTGGTACTGTGAAGCTCTTAAAGCATAAGAACACTGGCAAGATTCGTCTCGTTATGAGGCAATCGAAAACTCTGAAGATCTGTGCTAACCACTTGGGTAAAATTTCTGTTTAGGATGCTTTTTTTTATTGAGTTTGCATCTGGATCCGTATTTAGGTTACTCTTTTTTTTTTACTTATGTATCTTCCGGCTTCTGCTGTTTCTGCAGTTAAATCGGGCATGACTGTTCAGGAGCATGTTGGAAATGAAAAGTCTTGTGTATGGCACGCTCGTGACTTTGCTGATGGGGAACTCAAGGATGAGCTCTTCTGCATCCGATTTGCTTCAATCGAGAGTGAGTTTGTGATACATTTTGCTTTTTCTTTTTTTCATTGTTAGATTGGATCTAGGTCACGTAATGGAGTTATTTTTCTTACGAAGATGACTATCTTATACTAGCTTTCTCCTTCGATTATCTAGTTTATTTCATGGCCCTATCCCCACGTTGATGTTGCTTTGCCTTATTTAGTTTCAGTACAGCTTTGATAGAATTTATGGCTAAGTAAGGGTCTCGGAGTTATCTTTGTTATATGGCTACTTGTACTTGGAGATTCTTAGATCTTTCATCATTGGCTACTTTGGGGATGTGAATGGCTTGGCTTTTCAATTTCCGCTGAATATGGCACTCCCTTTACCAAGTTTTGAAAATCGCTTGTGTTCAGGAATTTTCGAAATAAGTACTTTGGCTGCTAGATTGTGCTAACATTATTATAGAAAGAGATATTGATTTTTAGGTGTTCAAGTATGTGTTTAGACTCAATGGGTAACCAAGTCTTATTTTCCTTGTCAGATTGCAAAACATTTATGCAAAAGTTCAAGGAAGTTGCTGAATCTGAAGAAGAGAAAGAAGAGAGCAAAGATGCCTCTGACGCCGCTGGTCTTCTTGAGAAACTGACTGTGGAAGAGAAAAAGACAGAGGAGAAAACCGAAGAGAAACCTGTGGAGAAGGTGAAGACTGAAGTAGAGGAAACCAAAAAGAATGAGGTGGAGAAAGCTGGTGAAGAAAAGAAACCCGAAGAAACTGGTCCTTCTACTTAAGATGCATCATCATTTACGCTGCCAAATTCCTGGCGAGGTAATTCAGCCTCAAAATTGTTTTGATGCATCATGAGTCATCGCCTTGGCACTATCTATCTATACATCTGTTGTCGAGTCATATCAAGTGGTTGGGGGATTGCTTGGGGTTGGGTTTTGCTGAGTCGTTTTGGGTCTATAGTTTTTTGAGTCGAAAGCGTCGGGGTGATATGGGAGATTCGGGAGAATATTTTAAGTTGGTTTACCTGAAAGAGTACATTGGTTTCATTGTTTTAAGTCTATATATCCATTTTGGATGGTCTTATTTTGAGGATAGAGAAGTGTTTTGTTCACGGACAAGAATCAGAAGTCCCCATTTTATTTTCTTTCCAAATTTGAATGCATGTTCTTTTATTATTGTTTTTTTTTGAAATTTCTTATGGTCATTGCCAAAATCTACTTTGCTCTCTTGCAAGCAGATGCGACAACGCAAATTAGCAGTATCTCAAATTTACTACGTCCTCAGTTTGTTGTTCATCACATGTTATATTGGTTACAAACGTATTTTCTTCAATATTTATCATTCTAAATTTTTACAATTGAGTCCTCAATATTTACTTTAATTTAAAAGTATCCTGAAGATATAAAATTTAAAGTGATAACATTTTTATATACTGCAATATCTAGAGTATCTTTTATCATATAAACCACAATTCATCGTCTAATCATTTTCTGCCATGTCATTTTTTAACTTTTAAAATAAGTGAACTAAACAAAAAATTATGCAATCTGAAGATAACTCCTAAAAATACACTCTGATTCTGATTTCCTCAATATCAATTATCACACGATCTCCACATTCATTGTAAAAACACATTCATTGTAGTATCATCACACGATTTGAAAGTTAAATTTTTTCATCTTCTATTTAACTTACAATAACTAAATATTTTTTTACATTTTTTAATATGTAATGTTAACTTTACTTGTCTCAATACAATTCTCCTTTTTTATAATTAAATCTCGATTTTA
This sequence comes from Camelina laxa, assembly GCA_024034495.1. NCBI lineage: Eukaryota > Viridiplantae > Streptophyta > Magnoliopsida > Brassicales > Brassicaceae > Camelina > Camelina laxa. The sequence goes on from CM043884.1 coordinate 28,523,010, forward strand.
TGTCCAAAAGACTTATTTATTCGGACTTGGCGATTTTCTTTCCTCATTTTTATAAAATAATTACACAGTATACATATCCGAAATGAGTTTTACCGTAAGTAGTAGGGTTGAATACTAGTTCATCTTATAAAGTTGGAAAAACACAGTTGAAACGCACAGCACTAAGAGAGCATTATATTTTTGTAATCACTTATTGCAACAACATTGAACATTATTATAAGAAACAATAAAACATGCTCCATTTCTGAACCCTCTTGCTTGGCAAGCAGGCTGACATTCATGGCTTCCAAACTGGAACCGCATACATGGAATACCAATGCAGTTTCCAGGGTCTGCACATATATAAACAACAAGTGATCACAATAATTATATATATGCCATAAGCCATATTGTATAAGTGTTCAATAAAATATCAAACCTTTTTTAAAAAAAACCATTGATTACACACATAAATATATGGCTAATGGGCTATTCTATATATTTTTCCTGAGAAAATGTTGTTCAAGTAATGGTTTTTAATGATTAATCGTAGTTATATGAAAGCTATTATGTATACACAAAACAATAAATGCTACTATTTTTGTAAAGAGAAACCTTACCTCCAAAGGCCAAAACGTCATTTTTCGACATCGAAATTGCCAATATTACTAAAAGAAAGAAACAATAGTTTTTGTGATACTCATCATATTTTTTTTAAAGAATTATTGGTATTTGAGAAATATATATGTGTTATATGTTTTAGCTTTTTCACAAAAAGGTCTATTTATATTGAGCGTGTTATATGTTATATTGATCGTGTATAATGTGATTAAACGAATCAGTTATAAATGTGTATCCAAACAGATTTTGTTTAAACAATAAAATTAATCAATTTCGTTTGATATGTAAAGAAATCGAAATTGAATTCTACGTGCCATAGAACTGATACTTACTCAATATCTTTGGAAGCTGTATTAATGTTGCTTTCATAATAAATCAAAGAAAATCAAAATTATATATGTATATATTTGATTTGGTTTTATATTGTGTGATATTAATAATTGGAAAGAATTAAAAATCAAAATTTTTATACATGTAAACAAATTTAATTTAATAATATATTAAAAATATATAGAAAAAGTGTATGTAGAATCCAAGGTCAACTATATATCTATTCTAATATTTTTGCAACAGTTTTATGAAATAAATCCTGCTTTTTCACTTAATAACGATCTATGCCACTGCATTCAATACAATATAAACTTAAAAAAAATCTTGCTACATAAAAAAATCCTGGATTATGTCAATATCCCATCAAAGTAGTTTCAAAAAAATAAGAAAGGCAAACAAACTAATTTAAATAAATTGTCCCACTTTAGCGGCTATATTTGCAAAACTATTCATTAAAATTATCCACCAAAATCTCTGCAAAATAAAAACAAAGAAACAAAGTCAGTGTGCCGGAAAAATAGTTACCAAATTGGCATAGAAACTTATTGCAGAGTATATAAGCGATTGCCTAAACTTTTTCAAAATGTAAAATTAGGCAATAACATTGAAACAATAACTCGATGTGACAAAATCAATGTGACGCACCTTAAGCGGCGATCAACATCAATATCCCAATAATTAGTAACCAAACTTGCATAGAAACTAATTGCACAATATATAATCATTTCCCTAAATTATTTTAATTTGTAGGCAAATAACATTTGAAAAAATCTCAGCATTTTTATGACTTTGATTCTATTGTACCGCATATTCTTATTCTTCATAAGATTTTGTTCTTGCTCACCAAGGATTCATTTATCTAGGGATATTGTGGTGGGTAAAAAAAAACTCAGCCCGGTCCAAACATGAAAAAAGCAGTCCAAAAAAGTTCGAATTCACAAAATTCGAATGAGTTTTTAATTTTGTGGATGAAACCAAACGGGTTTTTAATCTTGTGGGTAAATCCATAAGTAACCGAATTTTTTTTGTCTTATGTCATGTATTTTACATATTACATTATGTATTTTTTTGTGTATTTAGCTTTTAGGTACCAAATGTGATTTCTATTATTTATTTTGTGTATTTTCTTATATCTGTGACAATTTTCAAAAATTTATAATCTTATATCATATAGATAAAATATACCAAATATATTTAAGAGTTTTGTTAACATAGATAAAATCAAAAGCATGGAGAAGAATAGACAAAAGCATAGAAAAATATCAATACCAAAAACAAAGTCACAAAAACAACAATAATTTTTTTCTCATTCTTCCAAAACCTGATCAAAATCTAAACAACGACAAAACAATTGAATTTCTATCATAATGTCATAATTACATCTCTATTCTTAAGTAACAATCTTAATTTTTTTTACCTTGGTATCATACTCCTGAGCAACTAGCCACAAATGTATTACCTTCAACTCCATCATCAAAATTGTCTTAAATGTCATCTATAATTAGAAAATATAAATCAATATAATAAATATATCCAATTTTATATAATAAGATTCTTTTTCTTTTAATATTAGGTCAAGTAATTCAATATAACCTAAGATTGTTTTTTAAAGTTTAATTATTATAGTATTTTTAGAATTTTCTCTAGGATAACTATGTATATCTTTATTGTAAAATTATCTGTATGATTTTTTATGTTTTTGAACATGGATTTTTATTAATATTTTAAATTTAAAAAAACTACAACATAATAAAAGTTTAACACATATAGCTATGTTATGAATTAGTAACTTTTGAAACCATATTATATATAATAAGATATGTAACCTAAAAGAATAATTTTTTTCTGTTTTCACTTTTGTCTACTTTTATCTAAAATAACAATAATTTGGTTGTAGTGCGAATTTTAAGCACACTTAGATTGTTTTAGATAAAATATCATTATTAATATATTATGAAATATAAAATGAATAATTTCATAATATTCAAATTTGGAGGAAAAATCAAGATTTTGTTGACATAAAAGGTGTCAAATATGATTTCCGTGATATCCAAGCATCCCACATGTCAACCTGTACACACGGGACGACTTATTTGTAAATTTTTACCGTGGTTATTATTTTATTTGCTAACTAATTTGTTTTAGTCGACAAACTACATATTAGAGCAAAAAATTTACCAAATAATAGAAACTATTTTCTGATGGGTTAATTCTATTTATCCTACGAGAACCGTCTCCAAAACCCTTCTATCCTCATTTATGTTGTTAACATTACTTTTATTCTTATTTTATATTTTTGGTCCTTCGTAAAATATATATAGTTTAAAATAAAGTTCAAATGTAGATAAGTATTACCCTCCTGTAAGATTTGAATAGTCATGGCCTCATGGTCAAGCCAGAAAGGAAAGAAAAAGTATCATAAAAGATAATTTGTTAGGATTTTTTTCTTTATAAAAATTAATACTAGAAATTGTAATTTTTATGAAAATTTAAAAATTTGATGAATTACTATGGGTTAATAGTTATAAAAATGTTCTTATAAATAAATAATATATCGTAGTCAAAACATAAAAATAAATAAATAATGTATCTATATCTAAATATTAAATATTTTTTTTAATTTATGTATAAATTCTAAAACACGTATATTATTAGTTATCTTCGTGGCAGCTTCATAATGAGAGACTAACGTCGAAACTGGCAACCACTTGTGCCGCGTTTATCTTTTTTTTTTTTTTGACAATGTAAACGAAATCTATATAAATAGAGGGAGATCAATAGGGGAAAAGGAGATCAAATTACACACAGAAACAAAAGAAATGGGGTTGAAAAGAACATCATCGTTGGTTTTGTACATTCTCTTTGTCTTTCTTCTTCTGCACCATTTTCATTCCGTGAGTTCATCACGACCTTCCTCAGTTGGTACGAACCACGAGGCTCTTCCTTTGAATGAAGACTCATTAAAGTCAGACGTTGTTGGGTTGGAAGGAAAGGCTCGGGAATTAGCTGTCGTAATCAAAAAAGGAGGCGGTGGTGGAGGACGTGGCGGCGGTGGCAGCAGGGGAGGTGGCAGGAGTAAAAGCCCTAGCCGGCCATGGATTCCGGTTTATACGGGTCGTAGTGGATCGGTAGGATCGCATAGATCAAGCGGCAATAGGAATCTTCAAGGAACAGCGCGTGCGGTCAGTTGGTTCGCTTTATCGGTGTTAACCGGCTTATTCTTGGTTCAGTAGTTGCCAGAGTATTTGTTTGCCATTTTATTTATTGATTTTGTAACGTTTACATTTTGATGTGCGATCTAGTCTGGTCTGAAATTTATTTGGTCCCAACTGTAAGTAAGGTCTGCATTGTAAATTTGTTGTAGAAAGCAATCCTTAGCTTGATGTGGATTCTTCTACTCGTATTAGTGTGATTATTATTTTTTAGTATAGCGTTTGTAAAGGGCAACTAAAATAAATTGTGTAGTTTTAAACTTAAATATATTAAACGCGCGTATATAACCTCCAAAGGCTAACGTTACAAAGTGACTAATTAATGATGATTGGTAAACCTCACCATTTGACTTATCTTGTAAAACAACTATGAACTAGGCGTGATGATCAGGGCTACATCAACTATGAACTATGAACTACAGTACTTAATTACTTCGAAACAAATTGTTTAGTGGGAATCGATGTGCTGAAAACTCATGGTGATCAGTCTGTTTTCTCTATCAAAAAGAGTTTCTCAATCTGAGATAAAGCTAGCATGTCGTTCTATTTTCAAATATATATAACCTTTTCTCAATTGATTATGTAATTTTTATTGGGTGCAAATCTCATTATGTAAACACAGTATTTTTGCCCTAAAAAATAATAATATATAAGTTGTTTTTTAGAGAAACATTATCGAAACGAAATCAATATAAATAGAAAGCAAAAGGGAAAGGTGAGAGAAGTGAGAAGACACACATCAGCGAAAGAAAATGAGTTTGAGAAAAACATCGTTGGTTTTGTTGTACATTTTCTTCATCTTTCATCTTCAGTACACAATTCCTTTCGTTAGCTCACGACCTTCCTCACTTGCTACGAACAACGAGAATGAGACTCTCCCTTCTTTCAATGCCACCAAGCCGGATGATGTTGTTGTTGGGTTTGAAGCAAAGTCTCCGGAATCAGTTGTAGTTATCAGAAAAGGAGGCGGTGGAGGACGCGGTGGAGGAGGCTTCGGTAGCAGCAGGGGAAGAGGAGGTGGTGGTGGCAGCAGCAGCAGTCGAAGCAGATCACGCGGCAGGGGACGTAGAATCTTTCCTGTTGGGGCTCCGCATTATTCAAGCGGCAGCAGAATCTTCTAGGGGCAGGGTGTTCGGTCGGTCGGATGAGTTTATGGGTTTTAGGTGGTTTAATCTTGGTTGCAGAAGGTCCGGTTTAGTTTGGTCTGAGATTGATTTGGGGCCAACGGTAAAGTACTAGTAGGTCTAAGTTGTCCATTATGGGGTTTGTATAGTCTCAAAAAAGACTCGAACCATATTATCGAATTAGAATGGATTTCGTATTCAGACCCCAATTGATGTTTTAGCAAGAACATATTATTATTATTAATGAAATTCATAATAGCAGAAATTAAATATTTGAACCCATAATTAAATGTTAGAGTGGGCATTTTGAATTTCAGTTTGGTTAATACTATATTATTAGATTGAACTAAGGAACGAAAGCCAAAATGTCATGTATACGTACGTACGTTGCAAAACTAAGATCGGTTAGCTCCGCATAATCTATCATCAAGATCCAAGAGTTAAGATGCAGCAGCTCACGGATTAAATTATCCATGATGATGATGATCACAAGAGTCGAGATGAAAAAGATATATATGCACGACATGTTCCAAGACCGAAAGGAAAAAAAGGTATTATTAATTATGTCAGGTTATATGCGACATGCAGTCATGCACCACATACACACTCAAGGTATGCCCAACACTAGCTTATAACTACCTAAAACAGTAATCACCACAACACGCTTGAAAGCTCTTCAAGACACGCCATGGCAGATGGCCACGTACATGCTCCCAATATGTAATAGGTTTGTGGAAAAATGTTTGTAGGTTCTGATCATTTTCAGTTTCTATTTAAAGAATATTGAGGAAAATAAGAGTCATTGATAATCTAGAGAAGTATTGTATCATACAATTGACTGCATATGCATATATTAATGTAGGACCTTATCATCGTCCTAAAATTATACTGTAGTTGATACAGTTTAGAGAAGAAGAAAAACTCATGGCTGTGGAAGGTGCTCATATGGTCAATAATGAAAATAATTCGGTTGTTATCTACATCTACTCTTCCATTCTCAATTTAAATTTCCACAATAATTAAGTATATATGATCAATCCAAGCTAGCAAATTGGTTGCTTCATGAGTTAGGGTTGACACTTGTAATAATATCTCTTAATTGAGTATTGATTGACTTGAACCCAGAAAAAAAGAAGAGTTAATTAACTTTGAATACGATAACTTGGACGGAGCCTTAAACACTCCAACCAGTGCAAGATCTCCGCGTTCGGGTCTCTCTCGACCACCACAACAGTAGCCGTGATCTGCATCACTCCTCTATACGAGCCAACGCGACCGCGAACACGAGCCACGGCTCCGATTCTGATATTTGCGGCTTGTTTCCGCGCAGCCCTTGCGAGGAGCAGAATCGTGGCTGGATCCCACCGGGAGAAGTAAGAAGACGAGAGTTGGTTGAGCCAGAGGATGCACGTGACGCAGCCGGTGCCATCGTCGACGTCGAACTTCAGGAACTTAGGGGTCAGGTCGCGAGAGACGATAGTGCCCACTGTCTCTACGCGTGAGACGAACGCACTGCCGCCAACTAGGGAGAAAGAGTTCGGTTCTGTAGGCGACTGTGTCAGGCAGTGGATGTCACGCGCCACGAGTTTAGCGTGTGTGTTTAAGAGTGATCGATCCATGGCTGGGCTGAAGAAGAAAATAAGAAAAGATGAACAATTTGCATATTGATATTAAAAGTAAACTGAATTAAATGTTGAAAATTTATAAAATTTATAAGCAGTTAAAACATTTAAATCATTAAAATGTAATTATAAAACGTTTTGTCATGTATATTTGTTAATTTCCGTAACCAATTATAAAAATCTACCGGGTTTACTTTAGGTTGGACCTCAACGTTATTAGGTGCGTTACTTTTACCTTCTCGAGAATTTGAAGCTACTGTAGTAAAGAAACCATAGCATGATAGATGACAATTTTAAGTTCTTACTACATGATGCAGAGCAGCGCTAACAAAGATTTCACTGAATTAGACAGAGTTAATAGACAATGCATAACTCGTTTTTTATTGGGTTTGACAACACAAGAAGGTATTATTTTCTAGAATCGCCTAAAACTAAATGATGAAAGCCAAGGGAGGAAAAAAGAGTAGGAGAAACTATTGTACGGTGCGATGTCATTTTCGAGTTTACCTTTGCTTCAGATGCAGATAATAATAAAGTCCACAAGTTAAATGCACCAAGGACAGTTGATTACCATTTACAAAAGAAACCAACACCTTTTTCAGTTTCTTCTTTCATAAATTAGACAGAACCAAAAAAAACACTAGTGATCTGGACTCCTGGACTGTGACTTATATTAATACTTCAGTACACTATGTCCTGATTCCAATTTGTGTATTTGTAAACAAAAAAAGAAGTGTAGTTTTGTAAACACTAGTGAAATCAACTTATTAAGTTGGAGCGAGAGAAGAAAAGAAAGTTAAAGCTTAGTCCATGACCATGACGCTACGAAAGATATACTAGAAAAAGCGATCTAAAGAACTCATACGTGGACGTACGAGGTGGATTAAAAGTGGGTGAGAGAATGAGACACGAAACTTCTTGAGCATATGACTATTACTTGGGAGGTAAGCCATACCGCGTACCTAATGGTTCAATTCCTTACGAACTAAAGCTAATGAAGCTTCCTTGACCAAAAAAATAGAGAAGCTAATGAAGCTTCAACATAATTAATTATCTTATCTATGTGTTTTTCATGTGATTAGGAAGGCTAAGTAAAGTATTTGCTTACCTGTGACTTATTTGCGGACCCAGAGGATCTTCTAACTTAATCTGCAATTTAGAAAAAAAGAGCAAAGTAATAAATGTAATTAGACAAACGATGCGCATCAAAGCATGAATATAATCTTGAATGTAATCATTCAAGATGATGACTTTAGTTTCCAACACAAAAGAGCTTAGGCCGTATAGACGCAGTATTATTCTAGGTTCGATTCCAGTTCAGTGCAACTACGAAGCTAGTAGATCATTAGAAAAGAAGGGTTCACACAAGAGGATAGTCTTGTTCTATGGCTTCACTGTAATTTGCAATTAACCACACGCAAAAGTGAACATCAAAGGTTTAGGTGAGTCTATAATGCTTCATTGGGAAGTAATTTAAAGGCATGTCATAAAAAGGGGAAAAAATTTCCCCTCAAAGAAAAACAAACTCACATACTACTAGAACAAGAGGATACATAGAAATGTTACCAAATGGAGAAGATGATTCGGATCTCATGCGTCTGGTGAAGGAGCTTCAAGCTTCTCTAATGAAGAATGATAAGCTGGAGAAGGAAAACCACGAGCTGCGTCAAGAAGTCGCTCGCCTAAGAACACAAGTAAGCAATCTTAAAGCACATGACAATGAGAGAAAATCAATGTTATGGAAGAAGTTGCAGAGCTCATATGATGGCAGCAATACAGACGGATCTAACCTGAAAGCGTCAGAGAGTCTCAAATCCAACACAAAGGGTCAAGAGGTCAGGAATCCAAATCCCAAGCCAATGGTCCAAGCACAGTCTACAGCAACAAGGCCGCCACCACCTCCACCACTTCCATCAAAGACAACACTTGGAAAAAGATCTGTACGGCGTGCTCCAGAAGTTGTAGAGTTTTATCGTGCCCTGACGAAGAGAGAGTCTCATATAGGGAACAAGATCAATCAGAATGGAGCTATGTCTCCTGCATTCAGCAAAAACATGATTGGTGAAATCGAGAATCGCTCCAAATATCTTTCAGATGTAAGTACTGTAAAGTATAAACTTTGTCCACTAATAATAACTTAGTAGAGATGATTAGATGAGAAACCATATGAACTCTCCATCACAACTGTATTATCTAGGTGCAGAGTATTAAAAAAAACTGAATTAACAGATTTAACATTCATTTGCAGATTAAAACTGACACTGACAGACACAGAGATCATATCCATATCTTGATTAGTAAGGTGGAGGCTGCAAAATTTACAGACATATCAGAAGTGGAGACATTTGTGAAATGGATAGACGAAGAACTATCATCCTTGGTTGATGAAAGGGCAGTTCTAAAGCATTTCCCTAAATGGCCAGAACGCAAAGCAGATTCACTAAGAGAGGCTGCTTGCATTTACAAAAGGCTAAAGAAACTTGAATCAGAGATTTTGTCATTCAAGGACAATCCAAAAGATTCTTTGACGCAGGCTTTGCAAAAGATTCAATCGTTACAAGACAGGCGAGCATGTATAAAGAATATAGTAATAACTAGCAACTTCCTGATCTTAACCAATTACACGAGTTAATAATGGCTTCAAAAATTTCAGGTTAGAGGAAAGTGTTAACAACACAGAGAAGATGAGAGACAGTACAGGGAAGAGATACAAAGACTTTCAGATACCGTGGGAGTGGATGCTCGACACAGGATTGATCGGACAGGTAGCTACGTGACTGATTAATTCTGATTATGATGAAATCTATAACACTATACGTTGAAATACATACACCACTACTTTGACAGAAGATTTACCTTGTTGCAGCTAAAATACAGCTCGCTGAGGCTAGCTCAGGAGTACATGAAGCGAATAACCAAGGAGCTGGAATCAAACAAAAGCGCTAAAGAAGGAAATCTTATGCTTCAAGGGGTTCGATTTGCCTACACAATACACCAGGTAGATAAAAGTCATATAAGCTAACGTGGCCTAACCATGTTCGTATCTACTTGGTTATTTACTAACAAACAATTCAATTCAGTTCGCTGGAGGTTTTGACGGAGAGACATTACGCGTATTTAATGAGCTAAAGAAGATCACTACTACTACAACTACAAGTGAACACAGAAGATAAAAGAATGTAAACCAAACTGTTGACATATCTCTGGGAAAAAAAAAAAAAACTAGGTTTGTTATGAATTTAAGTATAAAAGACTTGTTTGGTGTGCAAAGCTAAGAGAAGGGAACCATGTTGTAATCTATAGCTTTTGAGATTACGCATTAGATATGTAAAACAAAGTAGGAGAACTAAATTATTGATATGGCTAAGTATATCTTGTTCATCCAAGAGTTTTCCAATGAAACTAGCAAAAACACAAAGCCTATTCTCAATTCCAGATTACTACTCATTTCAATGTTTAAAAAACCCACTGACGACGACGAAAAACAGAACAAGAAGCGATGAGCATACCTCGACAGTTTTCTTCAATCAACAACACCATCGATTTTTCACAGTTTGAGTTTTTCGAGATTCATGGCGCTTAAAACCCAATTAAGAAGAAGAAGAAATTTAAATGGCGCTCAAAACTCAAAAGACAGATTTTTGTGAATTTTTGATTTTTGAGGATCTGTAGAAGCGACAAGGCTCTCTCTATTTCAAAGAGCAAAGAAGAAGACACTGATCACTGTAAATGAACCTCGGAGTCGGCAACACAGGCCCAATAATCACAAATAAAATATCGGAGTCGGTAATACAGGCCCAATAAAGTACAAGCTATAAAATCTCAGAATCGGCAACACAGGCCCAATAAGTACAAGCTATAGAATAATATAATCCGACCCGGCTCGAAACTATCGGATCCGTAATGACCCAAACCAAGTAACCAACCACCACGTATTTGATCTTATCCGGTTATCCCAATGTACCACTCAGGACAACCGATTTTTTTCCGGAAAAAGGAAAAAAAAAAAAGGGTGCGGCTTCGGTTCTTCTTCCCTTGCTCTCCAATCTCTTATTATCCGTTTGATTTTTTCTTTCCTCTTCTTCATCTTAATTAATTCAAATCAAAATAACAGAAAGAAGAACAGCGACGGTGGTTACGATGGGGTCAGGTGCATCGAAGAATAGTGACGACGATGACGATGGTTCCAATGGCGGAGGTGGTCAGCTCTACGTTTCACTCAAAATGGAGAATTCTAAGGTTGAAGGCGAGCTCACTCCTCATGTCTACGGCTCTCTCTCCCTCATCGGTTCTTGGGATCCTTCCAAAGCTGTGAGCATCTCTTTTTTTTCTTCGTCTCTACTTCCGATTCGTCCATCTGGATTTTGATTGCGTTTCTGCGTTGATTTAACAGCTTCCGATGCTACGTGAATCTGCGTCAATGTCGGAACTGAGCTTCGTTGTTCCTTCTGATCACGGTATTACTCTATTTGGAGTACTTGTTTACCGATCGTTTAGTTTGAAGCCTATGTTATATAATCAAAGCTGCTGTGTTTCTGTGAATTGTAATCTAAGCTTCTGCATCACCTCTTTTGGTTTGGTTTCGTGTATAGAGACTTTGGATTTCAAATTCTTGTTGAAGCCAAAGAATAGGAATACGCCTTGCATAGTGGAGGAGGGTGAAAATAGGCTTCTTACTGGTGGTTCGTTACAAGGGGATGCTAGATTAGCTCTGTTTAGGCTCGAAGGTGATGTGATTGTTGAATTCCGAGTCTTCATCAAAGCTGATAGAGTTTCGCCATTTGATCTTGCTACTAGTTGGAGAGCTTATAGGGAGAACCTCCAGCTTTCTACAGTACGTGGAATTCCTGATGTCAGCATTAATCCTGATCCAAAATCTGTTGAGGTAAGTTTGCTCTTCTACTTCTTTGTTTTTACCGCCATTCCATCTATCTGTAATGTGTTGGTTATGTCAATCCTGACAAATGGAAAATTTCGTTTGATGTATCATAGCAGTGTCCTTCAGAAAGTTTGGAGCTCGATCTTGCGCATTATGAGGTTCCTGCTCCTGCACCTTCTGCAAACTCGTCCCTTGTTTATGCCGCTGACAATGCCGAGAATCCACGATCTCTTTCAGCTTCTGGTACATTTCTTAATGATAAGACTACAAACACTGCACCAACCATTTCTGAAGATTCTGATGATAGGGTTGATGGATCTCCATCTGCAAAGGTGCTACTTTGATTAGTTTCTTGGTAGATGCAGATCATCCATTAGTTAACTTCCGGCTTTCTTATTGAATCATTGACATACATCTAACCCATAGGAAATGACGATCATTGTTCCCGATTCCTCAAATATCTATTCGGCTTCAGGAGAGGCTGAGTCAAGGTCAGTGGGAACACTCTCACCGTTTCAGCAGAAAGATGGTCAAAAGGGACTCTTTGTTGACCGTGGTGTTGGCTCCCCTAGGCTAGTCAAGTCTATTAGCGCTAGCTCTTTTTTGGTCGATACCAAGCTAATCAAGGTTTGGCCTTAGCTAGTTTCTATCTTTCAGTTGGGTCATCTGAAATTTAAGCTTTTCTTAAGATTGTTCTCACCCTTTTATTCTTTTTATTTGTTAGAATTCAATGCCAGCCGCTGCAGGAGCTGTTGCCGCAGCAGCAGTAGCTGATCAAATGCTTGGACCTAAAGAAGATAGACATCTAGCTATTGTCCTGGTATTTTAGCCACAGATATGTTGTTCATAGTTTTTCAGGTCGTTTAGCTTATGTTTTTATGTTTGATTGCTGGACGTTGTTGTGGCTGGCTATTTTATTTAACTTATAAACGTAAATGAAAAGAAAAAATTAAAAAAAAAGGAGACTGGATGTTATATTTCTCACCGTTCCCGTCAAAATTGTATTAGGTTGGCTTGCCAGCTCGAGGAAAAACTTTTACTGCAGCAAAGTTGACAAGATATCTACGCTGGTTGGGACATGATACTAAACATTTTAATGTTGGAAAGGTTAGCTATTATTTTGTTGGTACAATCATTGATTGTTTTAGCGTACCCTGTCATAACGCAACCCTTATTGGAAAGATTGACTCAAGCAATGCTCCGTTTCTTCGCAGTACCGACGGCTTAAACATGGAGTTAACCAGGTAAGGCTTGGTTCTTAGACCGAGGGTTTTACAATTTTCTGTCCTCGTTTTGGATGATTTGTGATTAAAAACGAATGAGCCTTTTGTAGAGTGCTGATTTCTTCCGAGCTGACAATCCTGAAGGTGTAGAGGCACGGACTGAGGTAGATGAAAATTGAACAAAATTTTGTTAAGCCATTTTCCGACTGTGTTTTTCTAAGCCATTTTACAACTCAAATTCGTCATATTGGGAGGTGTTTTGATTCAGTGGTAAATGTTAACACTGTTTATCTTCTTCTTTGCACATAGTTTTAATATATCACATGCCACTAGGTAGCAGCACTTGCAATGGAGGACATGATAGCTTGGATGCAGGAAGGTGGTCAAGTAAGTATCTTGGTTAAATGTAAGTTCCTGTTTTTTATATCTTGCATTGTAAATAGTTTTTGCTGTAGGTTGGAATCTTTGATGCAACTAATAGCACACGAGTTCGACGGAATATGTTGATGAAAATGGCAGAAGGAAAGTGTAAGGTATTGAAGATATACTGTGATGATGCTTCTCATATAATGGCACGATTATTCTTCTGTAGAAAGCATGCTTGGTTAGTAGTGTTTATATTCAACGAATTGCTCTGATGCAGCGCCCAGAATGCTGTCATGACCACCTTCGGCTAATATTGAAGTTTGAATTATCCTCTGTAAATGATGATTTACCTTTTATGCAGATCATTTTTCTGGAAACGCTATGCAATGATGAGCGCATTATTGAAAGGAACATACGTCTTAAAATCCAGCAAAGTCCTGACTATTCAGAAGAGTACGATGCTTACTCAGTAACTTATATTTTTACGTTTTCCTTCACGGGTCAACTAAGTTTAGTTTATGCTTCTCTGCAGAACGGATTTTGAAGCTGGAGTACGGGACTTTAGAGACCGTTTAGCCAATTATGAGAGGGTCGGTATACAAACGTGCACTTTCTCAACGTCTCTTAATTACCTCTTTAAGCTTACCTAACTTTGCTTTGATGCACTATTATCTTGGTACTTGATACAAATGTTGAGCTTACTCTTTTTTGCCAGGTATATGAGCCTGTAGAAGAAGGTTCTTACATCAAAATGATTGATATGGTCAGCGGGAACGGTGGACAGATACAAGTATGTCTCTATCTGTTTCTGTTACAAATTTTGCCGTTTCACATGGCTATTTCATGTAATCTTAATCCCATTATGATACTTGATGGTTTTGACTCTTTCTGACTTTTATTCTATTTTTGTTGCAGGTGAACAATATTAGTGGTTATCTTCCTGGGAGAATTGTGTTTTTCTTGGTAACAAATCCGTAATACAGAATCAATAGGCTACATCTCTTACTTGTTTTTATATTGACACGTCTTTAGCCTATTTGCAACATGAAAAAAATTAGCTTACAAGTAATATACTTGCTTGCATAGGTCACTGTGTCCATCGTCAACAGACTCAACATTCATCGGCTAATTATATAAATATAATTTGGAGTTTCACAACATCTTAGATTTTTGAAGGCGCTGAATTTTCTTCCAGGTGAATACGCATCTCACACCACGACCAATACTTCTCACTCGGCATGGAGAAAGCATGGATAATGTTAGAGGCAGAATTGGAGGAGATAGCGTGATAAGGTATGTTCTCTGCTCTGTTTCTTTCAAATGCTGTCTGATTGTTTCGGTGTTTTTTTTTGGTTTTCCATCACATTTGTGAGATCACCTCATGATATGCTAATTTTGATCCAAATTTGTTTTTCTTGTTTACATACGGAAATTTGTTTCTCATAACCTATTGCAACTTTGTAACACAGTGAATCTGGAAAACTTTACGCAAAGAAACTGGCCAGCTTTGTCGAAAAGCGACTTAAATCTGAAAAGGCTGCTTCGGTAAGTACCACAAACAAGCTACACTATGTAGGAATTTGGTGCATTGGAAACTGTGTTTAGGAAAACTTGATGCTTGACCTGGGTACAATGAAACACGTATCACAATTTGAGAATTCAATTGGAAGTTTCTGTTAAGAACTGAACCTTTCCGAGCTCTAATCCGTCCGTTTCCAATTGGTATAACTTACCCGTGATAGCTGGTTTATAATGGTGAATCTATAGGTTACACATTTGATATCTGAACTACTTGATCGATGTAGGATATGTCATGCCACTGCATTTCTTGCACCAATATTTATGGCGGTTCTCCCTCGCTTTGCCTAGATAATCATTTCCTCCGTTTAATCATTTTGTTCCCAATGGTTTAAACTCTAAATCAGATGAATTCAGTTATAGAAAGTGTCTCAGGACCAAGGGAGACCATCATTTTGTTCCCAATATCATTTTAGTTTTAGTACACCATCCCACTCATTTAACTCAGCCTTGAAGCCTCTTTTGGTACGGGTTCTGAAGGGATCAATCAGTTCCATACTTGGTTGGTCTGGAATAAAAAAGTTTTTAATCATACGCTAATATCAATTGCTTTTATTTATCTCAGATTTGGACCAGTACACTTCAGAGAACAAACTTAACAGCAAGTTCCATTGTCGGATTTCCCAAGGTTGGTGTTTACCTACTGCGAGAATGTCTGCTGGCTCTTCAGATGTATAATATTTTGCTGTGAGGAAATCGATTTCTCATATTTTCATCTAGGTGCAATGGCGTGCACTGGACGAGATCAATGCTGGAGTTTGCGATGGGATGACATATGATGAGGTAAAGAAGAACATGCCAGAAGAGTACGAGTAAGTGACTTGGTCAAATCTGTATATGTAAAAGAGCGTCATTACTAGTTATCAGAGTTCTCTAACTCATCTTGTGGTGCATATGACTGCAGATCTCGGCAAAAGGACAAATTGCGATACCGATACCCTCGTGGAGAGTCCTACCTTGATGTAATTCAACGGTACGTTCTTCTCTTGCGCTTCTTTTGAGCTCATAAACTAAATCTCAAGAATATATTGCTTCCTTGACAAATGCAGGCTTGAACCTGTGATCGTTGAGTTAGAACGACAAAGAGCTCCTGTCGTCGTGATATCTCACCAGGTTATATTCCGGCTTTAACTGTAATACTTCGAAAAGAAAAAAGAAAACCACAAACCCTATATTTTGCTGTTGAATTCTCTGACGTGTCACTGAGTTCCAATCTTCCTCTTTCTGATGGTTTTTTATGCAGGCTGTTCTGAGAGCCTTGTATGCATATTTTGCGGATCGTCCTCTCAAAGAAATACCCCAGATCGAGGTAAATCTAAATTAGAATATATATGAGTGATAAGCTTTGAGAGAGTTTTGGATGCAAGCCGTACACATAATAACATTTATGAATGTTTGAACAGATGCCACTTCACACTATCATAGAGATACAGATGGGAGTTTCTGGTGTGCAAGAGAAGCGTTATAAACTCATGGACTGAATCCAAACAACAACTATTTCCACAAATCTCAACAACTCTCAGTCTTAAAATTTTTTTTTATTTTACCACTGCGAGTATGGTTGCAGATATATATCTCTGGGCTGTATTTTGGTAACCCAATTCTTAATTTATCCACCAAATACTTTTATTTATACTCCCGAATGTCCTGTAATTTCAAAATGTTATATATTCTTCATAATAATTAACTTTAATACTACAGATACAGCTGAAATTACTGTCTTGTCGATTAATATTTAGGATACTGTTCAGTTTCCTTGGGTTATGACCGAGATTGATTCACCGTTATCTCCGAGTGTAATATCGGAAAATTTTAGAAACTACGTCGTATAAGGAAAATGGTCAAATGTGGTAAAATTTTAGAAACTACGTCGTATAAGAAAAATGGTCAAATATAGTAAAATTTTAGAAAATACGTCGTATAAGAAAAATAGTCAATTATGGTCCCGGCGGGGCTCGAACCCGCGACCTTCGGCTCATAAGACCAACGCTCTAACCAACTGAGCTACGGGACCGTTTGCGAGAATAATGTGTTATTAGTTTACTAATAGTCTAAAATGTGAAGAAATCCTTTGTAGGAATTGTATGACGAAAATCAGAATTCTCAAAACATTTCATAATTCAGCTTACATTCGGAATTCTCATCTCAGGATTCTTTGAGAGCAGCTGTGGAAAGATAAATCGGTATCGTTTGATATGATCACCATCCACCAGGGCAACAAATTAATGAGATTGAATAGTCGTTATAAAGCTATTGATGTTTTTGGGTGGTGGGTCGTAAGCTCCAAGTCACCAACCAATTATTTGAATTTAAAGTTTTTTTTTTTTTTTGTCATTCTTATACATATTTTATTGTTCATAACACACCTTGTGGGGGCTGCAACATTGACTTATATGGCCTCCTTAATTATCATAGTGGTAGACAAAACTAGGCATCGGATCCCGATCGTTTTTGTTCTTTTGTTTTCTTAACATATATTCTGGTGTTGAATTTTTGCCTTAGATAAAAGAGTACTAAACTATTTGAATTATGTATGAGAAAACCTTACTATAACATGATATTAAGTCTTTCTTTTGTGTGTGTGTGTGCACCATAGAAATGACTTTAAGTCTATGTAAATCATGTCAATCCGGAAAGAAAACTTCTTACCTTTTTCATTTGGCTAGTGTCCCGCGCAAAACATAATGCTTTTCAGGTAAAAATTTACTATATATAGTCATATGACCCTTTATAACAAAATTGTCATACTTGCAAGAATCTTGATAATTAACACAGTGCATTCCGATTCAAGAAAAAATCCATATATAAAAAATCAAGACGTCCTGTCAATGGGCATACCATGATATTGTGTATATATATATGTTCAAAAGGACAGTACCTAATCTCTTATTGAGTTATTGGATAAAACAAAGAAACAACAATGCATTCTAAACTAAAGTACAAACAACAATACACTGAGAAATGGGTAGCCATAATTATGCGCGTATGCTTAACTTTAATTTATATGTGGTGGTACGTTCATGTCTATATATATATATCAAACTCATTGATGTCATAAAGAATATATACAGTATCATTTAGTTTTGAGAAATAATGAAAATATACGTCTTCATGCTAGATTGCTAGTTTGACCTACCCAAACCTTTTGATATAATTAATATTTATTTAACCTAGGGTTTAGGTAAGACCGAAAATCCCAATCAGTATTGCCTGAAAACAAAACCTATGGCTCGATCAGTCCCGTCCTAAGATTATTTCTCATACTTTTTGGAAGCTGTTAAAAACGGATACAAAGGAAAGTGAGATGTGTATGTGACTTACTTCTACAAATTTGCTTAGAACAAAATTAATTCTTAGAATATCAAAATGTAAGATAAAAATTTAAAATGTTTGAAGCACACGCACGCATATGTATAGTGCAGGGTGGGGGCCAAATAGGTTTTTATTTTTTTTTCCATATTTGGATGGTGGAAATGTACTCGACTCTGAATTTTCCAACTTTTATGTTTGTCAGATTCCAAATAACTAGTCATTTCATTGATATCGCTCAACACACACACTG
The DNA here is from genome assembly GCA_024034495.1 of Camelina laxa. Lineage (NCBI taxonomy): Eukaryota > Viridiplantae > Streptophyta > Magnoliopsida > Brassicales > Brassicaceae > Camelina > Camelina laxa. The sequence continues at coordinate 28,541,506 of CM043884.1, forward strand.
TGGTCCATCTTTTAATAAGTAATCAGATGCGTTTTCAACGAGCGAATTCGACATCGCCAGAAGAAAAAAGCAAAAAAAATACAAAGAAAAAAAAACATTGAAACTAAACGTCGTTAATTTCGTAACTGTGAATTTCAGATCTAAAATGAGAACAGACATGAATTGCATTTGGTATGGAGCATTATTACTACCGAGATTTAGTGGTGGTTCGAGTGTGTATTCGATTTTAATCTTTTCAAAACATACGATTTGATATGTTAACGACCAGCGAATACAGTAATACCTACCATCACTGGTTGAAAAATAAAATAGATAAACTTAATACAAAGCCCTCAACTCGACTATCCAACATAGCATTATATAGATCATAGATGTAATAAACAAAGTAATTGTTAAATAAGAAAAAACTAATAATTCAGATCTATCTTCCATACTTGCAATTTTCCTGATTGGTTTATAATCCCAATAACTTAAGAAAATAATATCTCCTAATAATAATAGTGCTATTCATTTTATAAAAAACAAAAATTAGAAAGATTTAAACAAAAGGCCCACACTTGACCTAAATAGAATAGTAAAAAAGTGTCAAGTGGCTTGTGAGTAGGGCCATGACCACGTGATTTAGTTTCTTACATTTCTTCTATTTTCTCCATTTCTTCTATATCCTATATACGTTCTTTGATTTCTTTTCACAATTCACACTATTCAACCCAAAACCCTCTGTTTTTTGTTTCCTTTGTTATATATTTTTTTGTCTGTTTTGAACAATTAAATAAATAAAAACCCCAAAACCTAACAAAAACAAAGCTTCACACTCTTTCTCTCTCTCTTTTAACTAAAACACTAAATTATCGATCCTCTCTATTATTCTCAAAAATCGACGCTAAATCAAAACTCTCTCAAAAAAGCACACAAGAGAGAACAAGAAAAAGAAAAAAGAAACCCTAATGGAATCGGTGGATTCCGGGTCACATCGATCCGACTCGGCAAAAGGAGACGACCCAGGTCCATCTTTCGTCTCTTCGCCACCGGCTACACCTAGTAGGTACGAGTCACAGAAGCGACGAGACTGGAACACGTTCTTGCAGTACCTCAAGAACCACAAGCCGCCTCTTGCCTTGTCACGGTGTAGCGGAGCGCACGTGATTGAGTTCCTCAAGTACCTCGATCAGTTCGGTAAGACCAAAGTCCACGTGGCGGCTTGTCCTTACTTCGGCCATCAGCAGCCTCCGTCTCCTTGCTCCTGTCCTCTCAAACAGGCTTGGGGATCTCTCGACGCTCTGATCGGACGGCTGAGAGCTGCCTACGAGGAGAACGGTGGACGGCCGGATTCAAACCCGTTCGCCGCACGTGCGGTTAGGATTTACTTGAGGGAAGTCAGAGAGAGTCAGGCAAAGGCTCGTGGGATCCCTTACGAGAAAAAGAAACGGAAACGGCCACCAACTGTCACCACCGTTAGAGTTGACGTCGCTTCTTCGAGACAAAGTGACGGCGACGCTTGTACCGTCGGTGCTCCGTCTGTCGCCGTGCCGCCTTAATCAAGATTAATTAATATATTATATTATTTATAGGGTTTTCTTGGTATTATTATGATATATATACTTATTAATATGTCTGTATGGAACTCACTTCACCTTCTTTTGTTCCGTGGTTACTGGTCTTATTAATTTTTTTTTGAGTTGATCTTGAAAACATATTTATATAAAACTTAAAACGGAGAACGGAGATTTTTAATTCTTTTTTTCTTTTAGTTCAGTGGATCTCTGATGCATTAAGTTCTTGAATTTTGAATTTTTATAAAATTCGGACCATACACTTTGAAGTTTGAAGGACTAATGCGGTTGTTTTTTTACTCTTATATCATGAATTATGTAGATCTTACTTTTTCTTTCGATTCTGATAAAACGTTATCATTGAAACAAATCATGAGATTTGATTGTCAATAATGTTTTCATATTATATAGTTTTCTATAGGAATGATGTAGATGATCTTACTTTTCAGAGATCAGGGAAGAAGAAGATGACGGACTAATTAAAGAGACAGATGAAAAAGCAGAGGTGAGTTGCTCAGCTTGCGTTTCAACATACGGTAATCTGTGTACGAATCAAAGTATCGTATACACATGACTATTTTTTTTGAACATATATAATGGCGAATTTACCTCTTTACTAATCCTACATTATAAATATTTTCAAGCAAATAGTTTTAAAATACTTTTTTTTTTTTTGATCAAACAGTTTTAAAATACTTTTTAGCGGACTATATAGTATAAAACGTAAGAAAAGTTCTAAATTCGTGTATTCCTGTTAATGCCTTGTATCTCATCTGCGTGTCTGCGCACATACGCAAGTTCTAATCCTCATGCTCTTTTTTGGTTCTTATAATTATTTATATGGTACATGCATGTAAATTAATCAGTTTTTAAAGAAAAATATATACATTTTTCCTATCAAGATTGTCTAATTAATCGCCATTCAACTCAATATCTCTAGTTAAAACAAATTTTGTGAACATATATATATTGGTTAGAATATTTATTTTGTGTCTAGTTTCATGAGTAATATAGCTAGGTGTACGTATGTGCTTTCAAATACGTACAGACGCACGTGTACGTAAATAACCTTGGAAATATGGTAAAAGTCACATGAACAGAGAACAAGATCGTGACTCTTGAGACAGTATTGTTTGCCACTATTTCCGACCGACAAAGGCCTCGTGTTCACTGTGTTCTAATATACGTGTCATTCCACACGTGTGTTCTTCAACCTTTTTTTTACCTTTTAAACCTTACAGCTTGTGTTTGCCTTCGTATGTTTTGTTAAAAAAAAGTTGGTTATATTATGTTTGTCAGTTTGATATTATATTGACTTTCTATTTTGAAAACTAAATTTCTATTTTGCAATTCAATGATTCAGATTTTGTCTTAGAAAGCAATTCTAGCAACTATAATAATGTCGATTAGCTAATATAATGGGGTTTATAGAAATAATGCAATGTTCAAATACTTTAGTCTAGTCCAATGGAGTCAAGTTATAAAGTACAATGGTGAAGTAATGGAAGTAATGTTTTATTTTTCCTGTCGTCAGTACTCAGTAATGACGTAGTTTTTGGTTGACCATTATAAAATCGTAAGGTTTTCGTGACCGTTCTTAGCTTGTGACCTTTTATATATACATATGTAAAAGTCGTCTTAGCCTATATGTAATGTAATCGTAGCGTTTGCATTACGAGTCTATATATTTTGAGACGTTTTCCCCCTATATATGAAAGATAGCTCAGAAATTAGTGGTCCTTCAAAATCATTATCCGCATTTTGTTTTGTTCCTAATCACCACCACATGGGCTTTGACAAAGACGAGCCAGCAGCCAAGCCACATTATATTATCCTACTATAATTAATGATTGTAACCAATTAGATACATTAATTACATTTCAGTTTGATAGAGACTAAAACAATACATGGACGATGGACCCATCAGTCAGCCAGCCACCCCCTTAAAAACAATATGAACAGTCTACTTATTCAAACCATGTGACATGTCATATACTCTTTTTTTTTTTTTTGCCCCAACGGACACGAGAAAGAACAAATCATTTATTTTATTTTATTTTGGTCAAAAAACAAATCATTTATTTATTTTGTTGCTTTTATTTAGTACCACATTTTTATTTAGTTTCATAAACGTCAATCCAAATTACTACTAAGAGTAAAGTTTATAGTATTTAAACATAGATTTAAAATGGTATTTTGGATAATTCATAAATAAGTATTCAATGAATGTGGCAACGTTCAGATGTAGAATAAGAGGGAGACGAATATGACTAATAAGCCAAATTTACTAGGCTGAAATAGTCAGTTCCCTTGACTCCAATAATGGTTAGTAACTTCGTATATACGTATGAGAAAAGTTTCTCTTTATGTCTAATCGTTTGAACTTTGAACTAGAAATAGTTTCTGAGGTCGAGAAAGAAAGGTCTAAAGTCTTCATTCTTTATATACGTTTGTGTTATAGCTATCGATTGGGAAAAGAAAAAGAAAAAACAATCGATTGCGATATATAAACATAATTTCGAGATATCGATGGTATGGACCGTATGGTCAACGTCGAAGTTAGTAGTGGGTCACGGTCTCAGTACTGTTCCATCTTCAACTCTTATAGGCTACTTTCCTACTAGTGATAGGTGTGTGACTGTTTGGACTCAAGCCAACGTAAATATACGTTTTCGCCAAAAATAAATAATTGCCAGAGCCGAACAGAGGAGACAATTTACTATAAACCTTTAAGTACTGTTAAGTACTGCATCTTTTCCACCAACTAGTCTTGTAATTAATAAAACAAACATATAAAACTAATAATGCGATTCTTCAAAGGCTGTGAACAAACACACATACATTACATTCTGATACATACTAATGAGATTCTTCAAAGCTTGTGAACAAACACACATTCTGAAACATATATATTCATCAAATCCCAGGATCTAGACAGCTTTTTTAGGGTGTGTTGTCTTGTCACATAGGTGAAAAGGAAGGGTTTACAGCATGTCTGCAATGTTGATGTATGACGATAACGAGGTTTTGATACGTTCCAACACATCCGACATCTTAGTAACTCCTTTCCGGCAAACCAGAGGGAAGCGTTTCATGTTGAAACTGCGAATGAAGTTGCGGGATGAATATTTAGCGCATGCGCCAGGCACTTTATTACCTTTGTAAGCCTTGCAGATGTAGCTTATGAAGTTTTCATAGTCCTGCAGTAAAAAGAGAAAAAGACAACAAGCTTAGGTTCAAAGACAAGAAACATCGAGCAGAAACACATACAGAGAACTTATTTTCCCATCGATTAATGGCTTCTTAAACAAGTGGATGCATTCTGTGAAGAGGATTTAAATGAAAGCGAACTGCACCATCACTACAGGTAGTAATTATCAAATTGTTTACTCCTCAAAACAGTTCAGTTCTCATCAGCTTTTGCCAACAAGCCTAGGGGCAATTGATACTACTTCCCGTATTGCTGACCACAACTAAAGACTATACCCTGCTTCGAAACTGCATAGGCCCATCTAACTCACAAGAACAAGGAGTTTTCACATTTGGAAACCGTTCATAGGGTTTTGCACCCGTATAAAACATGGCTTCCTCATATAAAGACCAAAGAATCAATGCTTATCTTAAGTCTTAATGACTGAAAAGTGAATTATAGCCTAATCAATCATGCATGAAGAGTGAGAGAGAGTGAATTGGCTAAGGTTAAGAATTCAGTACTTCAGGAGATTGCGAAAAGAAGCAAACTAAACGAACCTCATAGAGTGGCTGACCATTCACGACTACCCAGGGTACGTATTCATGAGGAGGCTGAAGTGCCTTCGTTTCAGCGGCATAGTGCAAAGCAAGCTGCAGCAAAGAAAAAGATTAGAAACTGAATGCACAAGTCTGTGAATTATATATATGCTTCAAAACAAGAACATGGTAAATCAGATAAGTAGAACTCAGCATTGCATTCTTCTATATTCCTTGCTTAACCAGGCAACACCATTACAGAATGGTACACGTTCCAATACTATAGAAAACATTCAGTAACAAGAATTTGCGGCGAACCAAGCTACACAAAGATAAGGTATTACTAACTAACCTTGTTTCCGTGTCCACTGCTGAGACAATCGGCAACAGGCTTAGAGTTGAGATTGAGCTTCTCATAACACGTCTCCCACTTGTCATACTTTTGTTCAGTCACCAACTTCTCGATACAGTAGATGAACGGGAAATGATCACTCTGCAATCGAAAGTAACAAAATTGGAAAGTTATCTCACAACCATGCCCTCACCAAATTCAACTTGTGACAGCGACAATCAGATCTCTCATCAATACACATACCAATTTAGGCCAAGCATCAATCGCACAAGCTTCTACTGTATCCAAGAAGCATTCATATGCCCCGTGCTACACAAAAATAGTACCAATTTGACAAATCTCAGATACACACAACATCAAAAATACCAATTTCATAAAATTAAAGCTTAATTCAATCGAATCGGAGACATCGATTTCGTAAAATTGAAGGAAAAAACGAAGAAGCTAAGGAGGACCTGGCAAACAGCAGTGACGTTATCGGGGCCGAGTTTGGTATTACCCCAAGGAGAGAGATGGAGATCGACGATTGATATGAGATCGTCTTCGAAGAGCTTCGGGAGGTGGTTCACTATGAAGGATGAGCAATACGGACAAAGAGACTCATAGTAAAGTCCCAAGGAGACCTTCGGAGACGAAGATGGAAGAGATATTTCAGATGATGATGCATAGCCGAGAAGAAAGACATAGCTGACTAGGAGAACAAGAAGATTGCTCGGCATCGACGCCATGGATGCAAAGGCAAGGTTTTGTGTCGTCGTCTTCGTCTTCTTTAAAGACCATTCAATTAAATATTATCTCGATGCTCTCGATAAACACGTCATGTGGTACCAAAGTTAAAGGGACTCGTGTTACTCGTGTAGCTTCTAAAGCCACGTGTATCGATTCCGTCGTATACTAAATTGTAAAATTTGTTTTCAAATTGATTGATTGATACTGTGACGACCGTCGTTAGCTTAAACGCAAAATAGTTAACTCATATAATGAAGGCTCGATTAAACTCCAAAACTTCAATTTCAATATAAGAAGAGTCAAAAAAATAAAGAAGAGAAGGTCTGAGTGACGAGATTTTGCAGACAAAAAACCATCAGTTGATGAGTTAGATGTTGCTCGGATACATAAACACTCTCACTCTAGCTCCCTGCAAAAACAAATCACCAAACCATATTATATCAAAACCCCAAACAAATCACAACGAGAGCTACGATATACAAGGAAGTGAGCTGAATTACCATTGATTTAGGAGGCAAGTTTGATGTGAATTTGGCTCGAACCACACCACTGTTACCATGAGGCCTTGTGACTTTGCCCCAAATGCATCTGTAGTGACTACCGTTCTTCTTTGTCTTGGCCTTGTAGATGTAAGCCATTCGTTTACCCTTGTACCATCCTACTTCCTCCGTGGTGTTAACTCCTTCTACTTGGATGAGGGATGTGTTCGGGTACTGGTTAGACTTCGACCTATGCACATATATAACCATAAAACGTCTGTAAGGACACAATTCTGACTAAATGACAAACCAGAAACAACAACAACACTTTGTTGTCTATCACACACTTGAGGGTAGATTGTTTTGCTTATATGTACTACCTATTCCCAATATAACTATTTAAGTTCGGAAAAGAAAATAAGTTATGTTTTGTGATATAAAGGTAAGACATGTGATTGGTACAATAGTTGTGGGATAATAACAGTAAGTACAATCATTATCTTAAGAGAATTCGAATCCTATAAGCAACTAATCTAAAAGGTCACAAAGTGTACTAACCAACCATATCAACCAAACCAGAACTTAAAAAAAAAAAAACAAATTTGTAAACAATGACGCACCTTTTGTACCCAAGTATGGTGCCTCTGACATAGAGTCTGCAACAAAGAAACGAACAAAATTGAGTGAAGCAACAACTTAATTAAAAAGCCTTAAATGGATACAAAAAGGTTAATTAACGAGATTGATTACTCAACATAATAAGCGAGAGTACTGAATCAGAGAAAATAGAAGATGAATTTAACCTGACAGGTTCTCCCTGACGTCCCTTCACCATTTTTTTTTTGTCGAATCGTCCGGTGGAAGAAAAAAAAACCCAAACGGAGACGAAACTCTAAAAAAAAAAACCCTAATTAGGTGAAGGTCGTTAAATGACATCGTTTTGACCTTAATGGGCCTAAGTCTACTATGTGTTACGGCCCATTGTTAATTCTTAAACTGCGCCGTCAAAATTAACAATGCGCCATAAAATTCAAATCATAAAGTTAGTTACATCGGAAAATTCGAAACACCGGAAAAGATTTTGAGACCCGCCACAAGTTCTCTCTGGGGAAAGATGACCGTTGATGAGACTTATCTCTTTCTCAACCGGATACAAGAGAGAAGGTCCTTTGTTCGATTTTCATCCGAATCATCTATTTCTGTTTGGTGATGTTGTGGCTCAGAGAACTGGGTTTTCTTCTGATTAATTTTGCAGGTTCGACGAAGAGTCTCTTCGGATTCTCCAGTTGTCTCTGGTCGTGATGAATGTGAAATCGTTTTCAGAGATAAGATCCCGATTGAGAGATTTCATGAGATCTGAATCGGCTGCTATATTCGGTGAGCTCTCTGGAGAATCGATCGTTGCAAAGCTCTCCGTACTTGAATTCTTCGCTCGTGCTTTTGCTCTTATCGGTGATTTGGAGGTTCGTAGCTTGTCCCCGTAGATTTGATATAAATTCGAAACTATAAAAGATTTGCTAATTTGATTTAGTGCTCTTTTCTAGAATTACTAAATTGTATGTGTGTTGTTGTTGTTGTTATTATCTTGAGTAGAGTTGTTTGGCTATGAGGTATGAGGCATTGACTTTGAGGGAGCTCAAGTCTCCTAGCTGTTTGTGGTTAAGGGTTTCACATTCAGAATGGTCTAAATTTGCTCTTCAATCTTTGGAAAGTGGATTCCCTTCTATTGCAGGAAAGGTAAATATACTCTGTGAGCTCTTTGCTTTTTAGTATTAGTGTGAGAAATTTAACTCAGAGGAAGGTTTGGAGATTCTTGAATTGCTCAATCGAAAGTGATGACTTACTAGGTGACTGTTAACAAGTTCATGCTTGGATGATCAGAATGTTGTTTTACCAATTTTCTTAACTGTTGGATACATGGCAGTTTGGTTCTTTTCCATTGGCTTGTGCTTTTTCTTTTGTGGAGTTCTTATTTTGCTTTTGACTTATCCTTTTACTATGACATTGTGATGGCTTTTTTAGGCTTCTGAAAATGCGCTATTGAGCCTTAAGAAGGATAGTCTTGTTGAATCAGAAGAGTTTTCTGAAATATTTGATGCTTCTGAGAAAGTAAGGAGACTAAGGGATTCAGCTGCCTCGTTAACATCTTCACGTTCAGGTACATTCATTGATAAACTGTCTTCTGTAAATGATGTTTATTACGAGTTCTGATTTTTTTTATTGCTTTCTTTGTGTCATTCGATTTTTGTTTGAAGAAATGTTGGTCTTGAACTCTCTCAACCTTAAAAGTAGTCATGTCAATCGATTTTTCCTCCTAACTCGCAAGCCTGTAGATGTAACAGTCATGTGTAATAATGTATTGGAATTGTACATGATCTTAGAAAATCTTCTGGTTGGACAGATTGATGATTTATAAACTGACTATTACCAACTATTATGTGGATCCATCAGAATGGATAGAAACTTCTAACGGTGTGTTACTTAGAAAGTACCTGATTGTTCTGAATAATTCTTAATTCACAAACAGTTCAGGCACAAGGTGCAGAGTACTTGAGGAGCAAGGAAGTGAGGATACGAAACAGGCAGACTCAACACACTAAAAATCCAGACTGCACAGGTAGCAATTTGTTCAGAGAAGGAATCAAGAAGCGTAACCAACGAATGTTGGAAGATCTCCGTACCATTCAGATGATCCGAGATACAGAACCAGATTCACGCTGTGTATGACGCAATAGATGCTACAACCTTTACGGCATTCGAAAGGAAGTAGACTACATTCAAGAAATCAAAATCTAATAATAAGTAAAACTTATTCTCTTCTTAGTAATATTAAATATTTCCATATCATGTATAATTGTATATGCTACACAACACAAGTTTCTAATGTTTCCGTAGATATTTTGGATACTTTTCAAAAATAATATTATAGGCTTATAGCTCTCTCTCTCTCTCTCCTAGCCCCTAGGAGGTTAGGACTCGGCAACTAGTATAGAGATGAAACACATGGGTGAAATGGTCTCTGGTGAGAGCCAAAGGACCAGTAAGAAGGTCCCACGATTGGTTCCAAGCTGGACTCTCATAACCAATCAGCTTTCGATTTTTCCACCACTTTTGGGATAAGATGCAACGTCGTATCAATTCCATCACATATAAAAAGTGAGAAAGAAACACCTACCTTTGTAATTATTGTATCTATATATAGTTTTTCGTATGGTGACGGATTTACAAAGAAAAAAACATTTTAGAGTGAAGGGAAAAAAAAAAAGAGTGAGAGAAAAAAGATAAGAGTTCTATGGATACACAAAGGTTGCCAAAGAAAGAAGAAGAAGATCTTCTACCTTCTTCAACCTTCGAGTCTGTTAATGCTCTTTCCCAAGACCATTCTATTGATGATTTCGACAGCATATTCGACATCACCATTGACAGTTTATGCTGTTCTCACGAACTCAAATGGGATTTTTGGGGAGAAGACGAAGATGAAGATACAGGGGAAGAAGAAAAAAGCTTGAGTACTGATCAAGAAGGCTCAAGTTTCAGGTTTTGGGACAATAAGGCTTCGGATTATGAAGACAAAGAGTTGGGTCTGAAGCTGAATCTGAACCATCAAGAAGTTATTGATGCTTGGTCTGATCACCAGAAACCTCTGTGGAGAGATACTTCATCTCCAGCCAATTCCTTTTATGTTAGTTTTTGTGTGAATCCTTTACTTGTTTCGCAAGTTATAACTAGTGATTTAATTAGTATACTAACATTTAAAGTGTATGCAGAGGGGAGAAGTTCCAGTGATAGAGGAAGAGAGAAACATGAAAAGAGAAGCAAGTGTGTTAAGGTACAAAGAGAAAAGACAGAGTAGACTCTTCTCTAAGAAGATAAGGTATCAAGTCAGAAAACTCAACGCTGATAAACGACCTCGTTTTAAGGTCTCTTTCTTATTCCTTCTTCCTCCTCTACACTCTTCAAGTCTTAAAACCATAACTCATTTTAAGTATATAGTATTTATTTAGTTTTCATCCATGCTCTAACTAATTTTGTGACTAGGGAAGCCTAACTTTCTGACGAAATTTTTTGGAAATCTTTTGAATTATTTGTAGGGACGGTTCGTGAAAAGGGAGACTTGAAAAGGGAAAAAGAAATATCTGAGAGAAAAATATCTCCAACCTTGGTTGTGTCTTTATTTCTGTTATTATTATTTGTAGTTCTGATATATCATTATCGACTTTTACAACTTTGTCACATTGAAATGAAAATATCTTATTGACAAAAAAGAAAAAAAAAAGAGATGCAAAAATATCTTCAAGATTACATGAAGAGGACGTATATGGCAAGTGTTTGCCGAATTGGTGGGGTTGTAAGGCTAAAAAAGGGTTCACCACACCACATGTGTAGTAGGCTACTCTACTCCTCCTCTGTCGGGACCAACTACAATATCAACTACCACGTTTTTTTCTGATATGTATTTGATATTCAACACTACCGTCAATTTCCCCATATGCATGATTCCATCATTAGCATAAAAAAGCCTACTAATTAATGACTATTATAAATTTATAACCCTAAACCAATTGATAAACTTTGAGGATAAACATATATACATGAAACATAAATATCACTAGATTCTTTGTTTTGGTTTTTGATCGTGTCGTGTGACATGTGGTGATGGAATGTTGGAAACTCTTGAGTCTTGACTGTTTTCTTTGCACTTCCAAATTACTGTTCGAACTTTACAAATGACTGCTAAAGTCAAATTTTCTTCCTGCCTCTTTTTTTTTATATAGATCATTAGAAGCCCACTAGGAAACTCGTCACATCTAAAAGAGCCCAAATAATAGATGAAAAGCCCATTAACTATAGACCATCCCAAACCGAATCTATTGTAATTTAATAAGATCGGTCCACAAAAAGAGTACGAACCTCGTACACTTCGAATAGTATCTTCTTTTGAAATCAATAAATTTACGGATTATCCAATGAAATAATGTCAATCAAAAAAGATAAAACTAATCACAATGATAATATCGCCACGTCTAGTCAGATGATAGAGTATCTAATACGACACGGCTCTCTCTACTATGAGAGAAGAAGATGATTACGAAAGCTCCATTAATACGATCGGTGCTTTCTCACTCATCATCAAACGCTTTCCGGCGATAAAACCAACCATCTCAACTTCTCAACCATGATTTCACTTCACTCCTCCGCCATTAAAGCCTCTCTCCACCGATCTTTTCCTACTTCGTTACGATCGACACTCTCTGTTTCCAACTCTGCTATATCTCTCATTCGCCTTCCCTCCGCCGGAAAACGCAATCTCTCTGTTATCTCTGCTTCTGGAAGAGACTCCTCGATGTCATCAAACAATGATTCTCGCGAATCGTCTTCAAAGGTTCGTTCTTTTTGCTTTATGTTGAAACATTGTTTTTGACGACTTGATACTTTTGGCTTGTGGGTGCATAACTTTGGTATTTTCACACTTGAATCAGGTTGCTGAATCTTTCTTCAGGAGTGTCTTAGGGCAGATGGAAACAGTTTACCTAAATCGGAACCCGACGCCTAAATCCGTCTGGGAACTTGTTCGATCCGTTGATGGCGACCAACTTTGCTATGACCATCTCGCTTTTAGAACGTTTGGGGTATAATTTCTTTAACCCCCTCTTTGTTTTGTCTGCTTCAAAGAACTGGGATCATACACTTAGTTAAGTACAGTCTCAAAGTTTATAACTTACAAAGTTAAGTTACTCACTATTGGACTCTGTTTCTTGAAATGCGTTTAGGTTGATGGTTATGGGATTGACTCGCTTGCAAGCTTTTTCCTTGACTATGGGTATACTCCGATGGATGAGCTGAAATTTCCAGCCAAAAAGCTTAGAGCTTTGTGGTTTGCACCTCCTGATGTTTCTGCTATTCCTGGTGGAAGCGGCGTTAACGGTCCTTTACCAAGAGTTTTTATCTCAGAGCTCCTTGTGGACCAGATGAGTTCACAGACTCAGGTAAATTATATACTGTCATTGGTTTGATCCTAGATGGTTCTTTTTGTGTTATGAGATTTAAAGGCAATTTATCTTGTTCCTAGGATGTGATCAGAAAGTACACTCAAGCATCGCCAAATGGGAAAAAGTATGCTGCTCTTTCTAGTGCTTTGGGTACCTTAACTTGGGAAAAGCCTCTGTCTTCTGAGTTTGAGCAATTGGCTAGGTACATGACCTTAATTATCCTGGTTTTGTCAGATCAAGTTAGTGTAGTGATTCCTAACTTAAGGTGTACATGTTGGGCTAAATTGATCTACAGGGAAAGTGAATATGCAGCCTGGACCCTTGTCAATGGCTATGCTCTTAACCATGTAACTATTTCTGTCCATCGGCTTAAATCTCATCTAAACAAAATTAAGAAGCTCAATCAGTTCCTAGAAGAAAGAGGTCTCAAGTTGAATTCTGAAGGAGGAGTCCTTAAAGGTTTCAGAACGAATCTTATATCTCGGTTAAAAGATTTGATTTTAAGCTAATTGGCTTTACAATGAGTGACATATATCTTTTCATTTCTTATCTTCAGTTAGCCCTGATGGTGGTTTGCTGCAAAGCTCAACTGTAGCAGATTCAATTTCTTTCAAGTTCTGTGATGGTGTCACCAAATCTATCCTTGTTCATACATTGAGTTTGCTGAACGCCTTGTGCTTCCCCAATACCAAAACGTACCTGAAAGCGAGGTAAGTGATATCAGAATCCGCTGACTGTGTATTGATCCGTTCTTGTGCTTCCCATTGCCTAGAGAACTCTTAGTTACCAGCATAACATGATGATGATATACAAAACATTTTGAATTGACACTTACAAAATCTACAAAACGCAGATACGAGAGTCACACCGACGCGATGGATTCGAGGTCGGAAATGCTGACAAGATCTTTGAAAGCACATTTCAGGAACAACTTTCCCGACGAACCGGCTAATGGCAAACAGTAGCCTCGAGCCTTTGTCAATCATGCTTCGTATATATGTAGCCAACTAAGAGCTCCAAACTGTTTGTTATGTTGATCAGTAAAGATACTAATCCAAGAACTTTTTATGTGTAAATATTGCCGTTTAACTTTTCTTGGCGGTGTCAGTTCATACAAGAGAAAGTAAACCAAAGTAAAACTAAACAAAGAAAGCGTGATAGAAAGTGATCAAACTTTCTTAGAGAGGTGAGAAAGAAGTAAACGATGATTGATTACTAAAATAGTTACTAAACATAAAACGGTAGTTGTGTTGTATGGTTTTGTTCTTGTTCCGTTTGATGTATTGTTTTACCGGATTGGGTGTAACTTCTTGGTCCAAAATTTATTTATTTCTCTCATCAGCTTTTAGTGACAATTGAGTAAACAAACATGTCAACCAATTAAAAGGTCTCGAATTTTAAAGGAACAGAGTTCCGGTTTGAATTTTCCACCTGAAATTAAAAAAAATTGTGGAAGAAAGTTCAAACCTTTGGACGACATCAAGGGAGGTTGGTAACCCAAAAATAAAAACAAAAAACAAAAACTATATGATAATGAGATAATGTAGTCCACCACACCAATCTCTCCCCTCCCACATCACGCCTGTTTTCACCGCCGTCTCTCTTCGTCGGTGATTTCACTATTCCGATTTGGTCCTTTTTTTTTCAACCATTCCGCAAAAACCCTTTTTTTTTTTTTTTGTCAAAGGTTTATAACATCTCAGCCGCCTCCTGATCTACGACCAAAACCCCTAAATGGCTACGGATGCTACAACCGCTCCCAAATTCCAGGAACCAGATCTCCGGCAAGTCTCTCAGTCACCGGATTTTAAACATGAAACCGCTCACGACGGCCTTAAATTCTGGCAATTTATGATCGCCGGTTCGATTGCTGGCTCTGTCGAACACATGGCGATGTTTCCCGTCGATACCGTGAAGACCCATATGCAAGCGCTCCGACCTTGTCCGTTGAAACCCGTCGGAATCAGACAAGCTTTTCGTTCAATAGTACAAAAGGAAGGACCTTCAGCTCTGTACCGAGGGATTTGGGCAATGGGTCTCGGCGCTGGACCTGCTCATGCCGTTTACTTCTCCTTCTACGAGGTTTCGAAGAAGTTTTTATCCGCAGGGAATCAGAACAATTCCGTCGCTCATGCGATCTCCGGCGTGTTCGCGACTATATCGAGCGATGCTGTTTTGACTCCCATGGATATGGTGAAGCAGAGGTTGCAGATGGGTGAAGGGACTTATAAAGGAGTTTGGGATTGTGTCAAGAGGGTTATGCGTGAGGAAGGGTTTGGTGCGTTCTATGCTTCTTATAGGACGACGGTTTTGATGAACGCTCCTTTTACTGCTGTTCACTTTGCGACTTACGAGGCGGCGAAGAAGGGGTTGATGGAGTTTTCTCCTGAAAGAGTTAGTGATGAGGAAGGTTGGTTGGTTCATGCCACCGCTGGAGCTGCTGCTGGTGGATTGGCAGCTGCTGTCACTACGCCGCTTGATGTTGTCAAGACACAGTTGCAGTGTCAGGTGAATGAGTCTTTCTCTGTAGGACTGTTTGCTCTTTGTCTCTTATTTGTATAGTTTTGGATTGGAATAAACGATATATGGGTTATGCTTCTTGAATCGTGATGTGTGCAGTGCTGCAGAACGATTTCTTTAGATGATGCTTTTGGTCTCGAAACTCATACTCGTGTATATTCGAATATATGTGAATGTCTAAAGCTTCTTAGA
This sequence comes from Camelina laxa, assembly GCA_024034495.1. Classification (NCBI taxonomy): domain Eukaryota; kingdom Viridiplantae; phylum Streptophyta; class Magnoliopsida; order Brassicales; family Brassicaceae; genus Camelina; species Camelina laxa. The sequence continues at coordinate 28,557,050 of CM043884.1, forward strand.
TGGATTTGTTTCACCTTTAGTGGTTAGATGATGTATTTTGTAGTGGTTTGTTCAAAAAGGGCTATCAGACTATTGGCAGATGGTCATCATGTGCTAGAGCTGCAACACAATTTTATAGTTGCGGTTTAAGTTTCTCAAGGTTTGACAATCTATGTTGAAAGTTGAGTAGTTATCTGGTTTCAATGTTTCTACCAGTAGGTTTCTGGTTTGAGGTAGAGTGTTTTATGGTATCAGGCAATGAAATTTCCCAGTTGAGCTATCAGTAGTTCAGTCTTACTGCGGCACGACTTGTATTATTACTATAACATTTAGAGACTGTAGGAGATATGTTTTCAATTTGTTTCGTTTCAAATGTGTTCTGATGAGGAGGGATCAGATGCAATTTTTTTGCTTTAAAATGTGTGAGATATGGCCTCAAATCGTATGTGGTGATGATGTGCAGGGTGTGTGTGGATGCGACCGCTTCACTAGTGGTTCGATTAACGATGTACTGAGGACGATAGTGAAGAAAGACGGATACAGAGGACTTCTAAGGGGATGGCTACCGAGAATGCTTTTCCATGCTCCTGCTGCAGCAATCTGTTGGTCCACTTACGAAGGGGTCAAATCTTTCTTTCATGACTTGAATGGCGATTCTAACACTGCCTGAAAAGAAAAAAAAACAAAAAAAGACAAAAGGGTTAGGCGATTGAGCATCTTGTTTTACTCTATTATTTGCTTGTAAACTAGTTTTGTCAGGTGATGGAAAAAAAAAAAACTAGTTTTGTCAGGTTTTTCTACTACTGTTATGTTAGATTATATTTGTTCAGGTTGTCGATGATGTTTGTCGTCGAGAAATTTTGGTAAAAGTTGTACAAAACCTATGTTCCTTCCAAACCTTCCAATAATAACTTAACAAAACCTACACAAACTAGTCGATAACATGCCTGGGCATCTATCTCTCTGTCCGCTGTATCGAGCTGTCTCCGTCATTTTCTTCTAGTCGCTAAGAGAAAGGCAAAGGCAAATGTTTGGTATTCTAACTAGAAATTTAACTTGCTAAACAAGAAGCACCAGTGGTCTAGTGGTAGAATAGTACCCTGCCACGGTACAGACCCGGGTTCGATTCCCGGCTGGTGCATGAGCTGTGATGAAATTGGCATCCGCGTTGGTTGGGTCCTTCGCATTCTTCTGATTTCTCAGATATACAAGCCACCCTCCTGAGCTCTCTTCTCTTTTTTTTTTCAACTTATTTTCTCTTCAAGAAGAGAGCGAAGAGGCAAAGAGCCCAAGACGTAAAAGATAAGCAAGCTTGCGTTCTGTTTTAGCAAACCGTGCAAACGTATAAAAAAGTGTTATTATCAAAGTAAAGTTAACTAGTTAGACAAGAAGCACCAGTGGTCTAGTGGTAGAATAGTACCCTGCCACGGTACAGACCCGGGTTCGATTCCCGGCTGGTGCATGAGCTGTGACGAAATTGGCATCCGCGTTGGTTGGGTCCTTCGCATTCTTCTGATTTCTCAGATGTAATAAGCCACCCTCTGAGCTCTCTCTTCTTTTTCCTTTTTTTCCATTGCACCATATTCGAATGCCAAGGGTGTGGGCCTGTGGCTGAAGCATTATAATAATTGTTGGGCATTAAATATGGGCTTGGATTGAAGGACCATTTAATAGAACCGGAGTCAACTCAAATGGCTCTACGTTTCCGTCTCGAGTTGCCGGAAAAGAAGCTACTCTCTAGTCTCTACGTCGCTTCTAGTCATCATATGGAAGGTTCTTCTTCTCTCTCCGCTCTTTCTTCTGATATCAGATTTGTTTTACTCTCTCTCTATCTCTCCAATTATCACTGTGGATTTTTGGAATTCGGATCGGCTTAATTAGTTAGCTGAATGCGTTATTTGCAGAGAACAACAACAACGCCGGGAGCGATTCAGACTCTAACTCCGTCGACGAGTCACAGGACTATTACGAACCGATCTCAGCCGTCGATCTAGAGAACGCCAATGACAACGGGAGCGATGAGGAAGACAGTTATCACCCGATCGGCGGCGGAGATGGTTTCAGCCACGGTCTCTCCAACGGCCATTGTATGATTACGGAAACAGAAGGAGGAATCTCTTCTATTAGTATAAACGGAGACGCAGAGAGCGAAGAAGAGGCGGAGACGGAGACGGAAACGGAGATCCGTAGAGCTTTTGAAGAGGACGAACGGCGTAGAAGATCGCCGTTAGTTGAGGAGAATGCTGTTAGGGTTATGGAGGCAATGCGAGCAATCTCGTTCCCTGGAACAGCTCCTGATTGGGCTTCCGATGTTAACGAGGATCGTTGGATTGATCAGCTTCGAAGATTGAGATCCACTTCTCAATAACTTTAACTCTGATGGTTTATCAAGTTCAATACTTTGTTGTTGTCCGTTCAAGATCTTTCTCAATGTTGTTCAATGTGACTTTTAAACATTCAAGTAGTTTGGTTGGTAATAAGACTATTTTTAAAAGTAAACACTTAACCAGTGTTTTTGCTATACAAACCCTGTAGATGACTCACATACATATATACACATACATACAAAGAGTTCAAAGTCAGGCCTCGTTCAACTGAATCTGTCTTTAACTTCTGCTGCTTTGTTTTTTGTTTAACATAATATGGCTATAAGTTTGAATCTTGAACATGAGAGTCTGTTTCTCGTCTTTCAAAGCTTTTTTTATATGTAATCTGCAACTTGAAGTTCATGAAATGTGTCCCTGTTGCTACGTATGACTCTAGCTTTGTCCCCTCTTATCTCTAGAACCTGAAGAAACAACCCTAGTGTCAGTCATCATCTCTGAGAATACATGTGACAGAGACTTGAAAAAGGGGACGACTCAAGAACCAAGATTGTTTAAGTACCTCTGGTCTAGAGTCAAGAACACCACTGGACATCCGACATCAATTCTCCATATGCCGCAACCATATTCACTAACAAGAGAAAACCGATATTCCATTATAGAACTGTCTGGATCTTTTTGATTAAGATTTATCACAAGTTTTTGGGAGAGAGTTCGATAAATGTACCAGTTAACGCCCGATAACTGGGGAGTATGCCCGACCACCATTGCCTTGGCACCGACAGCTTCAAGAGTGTCCTGGAGAATTCTACTTACCTGATATAGAAAAAGAAGTCAGGAATCACATTAGTCCTAGCTGATGATTATACCTGTTGCGTGAGCACTGCTCACTGAGCAGTTTGAGATTTTGGTTTTTTTAAATTTCAACTTGCCTGCTCAATTTGATAGTCTGCCAGCTCAGAAGTCTCTCCTGAGTAAAGTCGGCTCCAGACCACACTGTCATATCCACGAGTGGCAATGAACGGCATCTGAGGACTGTCTTCATAGTTAGCAGCACTTCTCATCCAAGTAGACACTTCTCTATTTATCCTCTCTACGCCATATGCAACTGCGCAAGTACATCATAAGCATGATGAAATCCAATAAAAACACATCTCTCAACACTGAGACGACTAAGATAGACAGCTTATCCTTACCATGGTGAGGAAGGAGACCACCGTGGCAGAAGACCCAGTTATTAATGCGGAGAACAACTCCATGACGCGCCAATTCACATGCTAATTGACCACCTGGTCTGAAAAGAATCGACCTTGCAATCACTCCCTTTTGCCTCTGTCCTAAATAGTTTCCCAAGGCGTTTTGGTTAACAGGCAAGTAGAGAAAACTTAAGAAAACTCAAAAAGGACACAGCAAAAAATGAAGTACCTTTACTACATTCCATTGATCCCAATAAGTTTGAGAACTTCTCCTATCTTCTTTCCATTGTCGTGACTCAAAAATCCAATTAGTAAACGCTTTGTCCCAGTCTTGACCATAGTCTTGCAAGTAGTCAAGAAAATCTGTACATTCATCAAATGCTCTCGCATCGACATATCTGAAATCCCCTTCAACATTCATCGTCTCATGGTTCCCATTAACCTTCAAAATGGGGCAAAATTTATAAGTACTCTTAGTAAATCAAAATGTGCAAATGTGCACAAGTTGCAAACACATACTTATCAAATTCAAGTATCATAGCATTCAAAACCTGGAAAACAGCTCCACCATTAGCCTTGGCCTGAACATCAAGTGATCTCAACAAAGAAAGTATTGCAATTTCATCATCACCACGATCCAGTATATCTCCTACCTGAACTAGTACCTGTATGTTTCATATATTGAATTCACATATGTTGGAGGAACTCATATGGACTCAAACTCATAAGGACTCAACCCAAAACATATGAAGCAGTACAAGACATATCCTACTATAAACTGCTAACGAGGAAATCAGAACCAAACTATCAACTAATGTATCAGAAACTGACACTCTGTTGTTCCACTAGGGTCAGCAAATGTGGTAAAGTGAAGACATACAGTGTCTTTGCCGATCCACTGGTCACGTCCATCGGTGCTCAAGACGCCGCCCATCTGAAGTGCATCTCTGGCTTTACCCAAATCGCCGTGAAGGTCTCCAACTGTGAGAGCATATCCACAACTTAGTTTTGTTGTCGTTTTTAACAAAAAAAAAGATTGAAACTTTATCAGATATTAGGTGGCGAACCTGCGATAATACGGCGAGAAGGAGCAGAGACGAAAGTGGGTGGGTCTCCATTGATGACAATCGGCTTCAGAGAAACTTCGTTACAATTGGAAGAGCTCAACAAAGAGGAAGAAGAAGAAGAAGGTTCGATGAGTTTCTGGGGATGAGAATTAGGAGGAAGCGGGAGTAAGGAATTGAGGTAAAGAGAAGCCATTGGAGGTGGAGAAGCAATGATCCACCAGAGGTTTAAAGAAATCACTTAACATTTGTGTTCGTCTGGTCTCAAATTTGTGACTTGTCTCTAAATGCATGCTGCTGAGTATCAAATCCCTTTTATCATATCTACTGGCTGAGGTTTTTTCCTCTCAAATATTGTTTTTTTCTTCTTTTTGTTTTTTTAATAAAATAAAAGGGCAACCACAAAGCGACAAAATATTAACCAAAACCCTTTATAAAAAAAAGAATCTGCAATAAAATATGTTAAATATTGGAGTATTAAAATATAAATTTAAACATGTTTTATAATAGAATGACAAATAATATATATTATTTAAAGTTTACTGTATTTCACATAGGTAAATAAATTCACTATTTCAAAGTATTCGTTTATATTTCTTTTCCAAATTATTGAACTTTCGTTTTCTTTTTAATTTTTTAGTCCTTTTCTTTTGAGAAATTTATGGTAGCTTAATGAACTACCAAATCGTTTTGGGTTGGGATCTTGAGGTCCTCACGTGAACGCTATGGAGAGTTTATAATCATTAGGAAAGACGAACGAGTACATTAATTTCAAATGATATACACATTTAACTCCTCTCAATAGACACGCAGAAAGAAGCTTTCTGATCAAGATAAACCCACATAACCTAAAAACGAGACAAACATGAGATATGTTTTGATCAAATGAGAAATCCACGCGACCATATATATTTAGCATCTTGGGAGATCCAATGGCGGAGGCTGCACCGACTGGAGCTGACCGACTCCATTCTCAACTAGGAAAACCATCGCCAGACCCCATCCTAGATGTGAGTCAATGTGACAATGCATAAACCAAGCTCCTACAACAATTTTTTTAGAAAGAATTGTCAGAATTGGACTAATATATTTGGTTCGTCTAATCAAGATTAAAGCATTATCAATTTACCTGGATTGTCAGCAACGAATCGGATGGCTACCCATCCACCGGGAGGGGTTCCAATAGTATTCCTCTCCGGTGGGTCAAACAGATTGAAGTTAGCCGGATCTCTATTCGGGTTAAAATTCCCAAAACCCGACCCGACAACATAAAACTGGTACCCATGTAGATGCATAGGATGGTTCTCTGGCGTGACAATGCTCGTGTCCTGCAACACAATCTGCACGTTGGCCTTGTACTTAAGCTTGTAGGCCTTCGTGGCCTTTACGGGTTGCCAAAGACCACGGCTTACGTTTCCTGTGTAATCGAATTGAACAGGAGGAACCGGCGGGAAATCTGCGGTTATAATCCCGGGGATTCCTTGGTAATAGGCTTGCATCACCGAGTTAGTCCGGGGAAGGACGAATGAGACGTTGTTCATGCTTGCAGCAAACCGCGTCCCGTTCGGTCCCTGGCATCGGGGACTGTTCGGGTTGGTGCAGTTTATTAGTCCCAACCCAACTGCGAAAAATAGATTTTCGTCGATCTGGAGTGGTACTGGAGCTCTCTTCCAGTACCGCAAACGGTTGACAAAAGCGGTTGCAGTAGCGGTGTCATTGAACCCTGGCAAAACTGGGAAAACTGGTGTGATCTGACTTTGTCCACGAGGTGCGTTAACGTATTCTAAAATAGCAGTTGTGGTGGTGTTGTCGAAGGGAGCGTTTGCGCTATTGTAGGCCCGTGCAGCCATGTAATAGCGGCCCGGGCGTTGATTAGCGGTTATGAGGACGTTTGTGGTCTGGCCTGGACCGAGCATGACAACGTTTGTGGTGAAAGGCTTAGTGTAAGCAGAATCTACCTCGACCACAGTGAGCTGGTGGTTGGCAACTGTGAAGAAGAGTTCTTGGTTCAGGGCGGCGTTGATGAGACGAAGCTGAACCGTCTCGCCAGGGACAATAGGAAACCGGACGGTCTCGGGCTTAGAGCAGCGGTAAAGATCGCCTGGTTGGCCATTGATGGTGTAAGCGTCTGAGACGTTTGGTGCTGCTCCTGTGAATTGGGCTAACCTCAGAACATCCATAGGGTTTCTATCCCACCATTCCCCTGTTCTCCTCAAATACTAATTAATATACTTGTTCATAAAATTTTGAACTTGTATATGTGTATATAGAGTTTTCATGAAATTACCGAGGATAATAGGGATGTCACGTTTAGGCATAGAGAAAGGGTAAGGAGAACCAAGACGAGGGTAAATGATGAGAGCTCCATAGACGGTGGCTCGAAGCCAGTGGCTATGAGCGTGCCACCAAAGTGTACCTTCTTGGTCTTCGATCTTGATTCTGTATGTGTAGCTTTGTCCCGGCTGGATCGGACATTGGGTTATGTACTCTGGTCCATCAGCCCACGGGTTTCGCAGTTGTCGGATTCCATGCCTGTCCCCAAAAACAGAGCATATAATCGAAATGTTTGTTTCTTGAATGACAAGTTATCTACCAAAAAAAAGCTGATGGAATCTTTTTTTTTACCAGTGGAGACTTATGTTGTAACGTGCTCTGTTGATGACCGTGATGGCTAGCGAGTCACCGTTTCGTACCTCGAGTGTTGGACCCGGAAACTGACCATTCACGGTGATGGTCTGGTGAGTTCTGCACAGCCTCTTCACTGGTTTTGCCTCGATCTAAGCCACGTTGATTCAAACAATGGACGTGATTAAAACATTTGAAAGAGATATTAATCAAGTGAAGGAAGCTTAACTCAACTTACCACGAATTCACGGACGTGAAGTTCAGCTGAAGCGAGGGAAGCAAGAAAAGTGCAACAAGCAAGAACTAAAATGATGGATACTCGTCCGAGATTTGTTGGAGTCTGAGACTTCATATCGTAGTGTTGAAGCTCTCTGGTTTCTGAGTCCAGATGAAGGGCCATGAAGATATATATATACACACACACTGGGACTAAAGGGGTAAGTAACAGAGCTTTGTGTGAGTTTGTTAGTTAGTGGACAATTTCCATCAAACATAAATAAAATTTTGAAAATAGAATGTGGAACTAGTAAAGTCAGCACGGAGGAGCAACAAAGTTGATTTGGTGCAACCACTAGACTAATTAGGTACTATGATTCTCTTCTAATCATTGATTAGGGATTCTTTACTATAACGGATTTTTGGGCCCAACGCTGAAAGTTCAACTTGACGAAGTCATTGGCCCATAACCCAATTTCTACGATTCTAATTTAAACCAATTCTTGTTTGTGGGTATTGAACAAACGCATAACGCATAACGCGGTCGGTAAAAAGCGTTCACGTTCTGGAAACACAAAACCAGACAGAAGAACCAAGAAGAAAACAAAACAAAAGAAAAGAAAAATAAAACGAAGACAAAGTCGTGGTTGAGGCAATATGAAAATAACACAGATACCATTAAAATACAAACAGGAGAAAACACACAACTAAGTCAGACATGGTTCCCGCGTCTAAGTCGTCAGACATGGTAGTTCCGAAGACTTGTCCATATTATTATTATTATAGTCTTCTTCTTCGTCTTCTATGTGTTGTTTCGTCTTTATTCACCCAATTCCATAATTTCCCTCTAAATATTTATTAATCCCCATCCATGGCTCAAGCCGGTGACGAGAATCTTTACGCCGCCGCCAGAGACATCGCTAAAGCCCTCGGCAAGGATCCTAGCGCCGCCGGAGATATTTTACAGATTCTCTCTGGCTATGGCGCTTCCGGAAACCGCGGCGGCGGCGACCCTCGACCCACCCCTTCCCGCGGCGGCGCTAACCTTCATAACCTTGACCGATCACTTAACTCTTTAGAGAGACAGATCTCTGGCTACATCGTTGAGGATCGCCCCATCTGGTCCGATCCCGTTGACTCTCGCACCTTCCTTGACTCTGTTGACGAGCTAATTGCGATTGTCGGAGACTTGAGATCCATGGCCGGTGATAAATCCTTCGCCGTCTGTCTCTCCCGTGCCGATGATTTGATTCAACAAGTGATGTTTAGGCTTCAGGAAGAGTTTGGTTTTGTAATGGACCGTGCCCCTGACTCGTTTGACTCGGACGACGATGACTTCTCCGGCGAAGAAGCAGACGACGACACAAACTACGGGGTAATTAAGTAATTTCCAATTTAATTTAATTTGGATTTAGAATTAGACAAACCGGTTTACAATTTTGTTTGTATACTGAAATAGGTAATAATCGCCCGTCCGGTCACCGATTACAAAATCGTGATCGAGGCGTTACAATCTAGCGTTATTGGCGATCTAAACGCGATCGCTGTGCGGATGGCCGCTGGTGGATTTGGGAAAGAGTGTTCAAGAGTGTACAGCAGTCGACGGAGAGAGTTTCTAGAGGAGAGTTTGTCGAGGTTGCATCTCAGAGGACTAAGTATGGAGCAAGTTCAAGACACTCCATGGCAAGATCTTGAAGACGAAATCGACCGTTGGATCAAAGCTGTTACTTTGGTCTTCCGCGTTTTGTTCCCTAGCGAGCGTCTTCTCTGCGATCGCGTTTTCTCTGATTTCTCTGTTTCCTCTGTAACTGATCTCTCTTTCATGGAAGTTTGTCGTGGAACGACCACACAGCTTCTGAATTTCGCAGACGCGATTGCTTTAGGAAGCCGTTTGCCTGAACGTTTGTTTAAGGTTATGGACTTATACGAAACGATGCAAGACCTAATTCCAAAGATGGAAACGTTATTCTCAGATAGATACTGTTTGCCGCTAAGGCATGAGGCGGTCGCGATTCATAAACGGTTAGGGGAAGCGATTAGAGGGATATTTATGGAGCTCGAGAATTTGATCCGTCGTGACCCTCCCAAAACCGCGTTTCCTGGCGGTGGGATTCACCCTATTACACGGTACGTGATGAATTATCTGCGTGCTGCGTGTAAATCACGGCAGTCGTTGGAGCAGATCCTTGAACAGACTGGGAACGAAGCAGGACCAGATAATACGAGTGCTTTGTCTGTGCAACTCAGATGGGTTTTGGAGTTGTTGGAGAGTAACTTGGAAGGCAAGAAAAAAACTTACCGTGATCCGTCTTTGTGCTTCTTGTTCATGATGAACAATGGCAAGTATATTCTCGATAAGGTGACTGATAACGAGCTCGGTTCGATCCTAGGAGAAGATTGGATTGTGAAGCAGACGGCGAAACTGAGGCAGTACCATTCTAATTACCGAAGGAGCTCGTGGAACCAAGTGGTGGGATTGCTTCGGACCGAGGCTCCGTATACAAAGTTAGTAGAGAACCTTAGATTGTTCAAAGCCCAGTTCGATGAGGTGTGTAAGATTCAGTCTCAATGGGTTGTGTCTGATGGGCAATTGAGGGAGGAGTTAAGAAGCTCCGTTAACGGAATCGTGTCTCCGGCGTACTTTAATTTCATCAGAAAATTGAAGGAGTCGCCAGAGATCAATGGGAGGCGTGGAGAGCCGTTTATTGCTTATACTGTCGAAGACTTGGAGATGATGATTAAAGGGTTGTTCAAGGAAAGCTCAAGTTGATTAAATTAAATATACAAGAAAGAGAAAATTATTAATCGACAAATCTGTAAAATTGTGAATCATTCTGTTTTTTTTTTTCCTTTAAGTGAATAATATTCATGGATGTAGGTCTATTGTAAGTGTTTGCAATTTTCTTTTTTATTTGAAATATTTCCATGAAGATAAATTCTACTGGGCTACCAAACGAAGCCAAAGCCACGTCTCACATGAATTGTGCTAGAGAGTTACAAGTAACAGTAGGTAGACAAAAGGACATGTAGCTTAGGCAAACACGTTAGATTAATATGAAGCAAAATATAGATTGATTAACCTCCTTAATACAAATTAACATATGAAAGCAAAAATGAAAATCAAGAGAGTACGTGGAGAATTTGTTCAACAAGACTGAGACTGACGACTATGTAAGCAGCTTGGGAAGGATGAATGTCGTCCCAGAAAAGGAACTGGTTAGGGTCAGGACAAGTCCGAGTTAAAGCATTGCACAAGTATGCTAGCTCCATCTCTCCAGTCCCGCAGCATCCTCTCGTCGTTTCCTTTAGTCCTGTCCCTTTAAATCAGTTACTTTACTACTTTGTAATCAAATGAAAATATTAATTACATTCTCTATTCGTCTTGATTTTGAAAAAAAAAAATTGTAACAAATACATATATTTAAAACCTTAAAATATGAAGGGGGCACACTTCACGCGTACGCGATGTTGGATGAAAAATTGGACTAGGGTTTGAGTTAGATTGTTTTTTCTTATTTTGCATTTATATAATACTTTTTTACGTAAAAAAAATCTTATTTTCACATCATATATATTTATAAGGTTGTCAAAGTACAAAATTTGAAGGGAGAACTAGATTTAGTGCGAAACGTAATGTGCATGGGATGAAAGGAAACGTAGCGTTACCGTATCTTTGGGGATTAGTAGCCATGTCAAACAATGTTCCGTAGATATCGCCGTAAAAGATGACACTGCCGGTGAGATTGGATTGCATATCTGTTAGGGACTTGTTAAGCTTCTGGTTAAACTCCTGTGAATCTGAGTTTTGTTTGTCGATGCATTTTCTCTGGTTCTGTTTTTGCATAGCCATCGTCATCTGAATCGGTAAACACCCTACCGGCGGTAGTCCCAACACCATTATTCTACGGCACCCAATGTCATATAGTTCCTATATATATACACATCCACATAACCAAAAAATATTGAATCAAATTTCGTATACGTAAACACAAAGATAACTTCGAAAATAATTTTAAATATGATAGAAATTGATATTTACTTGAACGAAGTTGTGTACACTGGAGAGAATGAAACTTTGATAGCCTTCAACGCCGAGCTTGTGACGAGGAGAAGGAGTGTCGTAGAGAAGATCGAAATCGTTAGTTCCTGAGCTTACAATCACCAGAGCCTCGCTGACTATCGTGGCCGCTTTTTCTTTTCCAACGATCTGACTCAGCCTCTCCACGTAGCTTCTGAGCATATCCGCCTGTTTAAAGACGGATAGAGTTGAAGTTACTCGATCTGTGAGGTTGTCGTAACCAGAACCAGCAGAAGCAAAGCACACTCCGGTGACAATATCGGAATCTGACAAATGGGGGTCGAGGAAAGGAGGAACGGTGTCTTTGATTCCCAAAAGAGATGCTATAAAGTCAGGGATTAGTTTACCGTTGGAGAATCTTCCGGTAGCGTTATGGCCGGGGAAATTGCAGCCGTAAGGAGGGAAATTAGCCCGGATGATGGTTTTGATGTAGTTGTTGTTGCCGGTGTCGATTGTGGAATCGCCGAACACAAGAATCGCCGGGATCAATGATACGTTAATATTGTTGGTCACGTTTACATTTGTATGACATTTCGTCGATATTAAGATTGTGGTTATGATCATGAATATAATTACATGGATCAACATCTTGTCTCTTCTTCTCTCTTTAGTTTTTGCCCCTTTATAGGACCTTCTGTTTATGGAGTCTACTATATATTGTATGACGTTGAATTGTTGACATTTTGGTCAAAAACTCCTAGCGATCGAAGAACTTATACATGGGCCAATTTAAATGGGCTTCATAGAGAGCCCATAAAAGACTGTTGGACTTGGTAGTCAATTTGCTGACGCCTGAATTTTGAGTATGAGAGTTGTTAAAGTTTAACCTCTCCACTTAGCCTTTAAGCTTGTTCCATGAGAATGAGATAATGCCAAAGAAAAAAGAGAGTCAAATATGCTTCATCTGGTCACAATATGTATCGCAATTTAACTTTCTAACCCACACTAGATCTCTTTTCGAGTCTTCATCAGACTGACTATATTAACTTCTCATTATGAATTATGATCACTTGTCCGAACTCATCTACGAAACTTTAAGGCATGCATCTACATTCAGTGATAACCACTACACCACAGCGCCGAGAAAAAAAAAAAAAAAATCATACATTCGGTGTGAGATAAAAATAGTTATGAAATGGAGTTACTTGATCACAACAAAATTTATATGGTCGATAAATGGTCAATAGTAAACCTAACGACCAAAAGAAGACATGCATATATCCTAAAACGTTAAAATATATACGTACTAGGAAACCCACGAGATCATGCAAAAATTATATACGTACCAATAATATATTGTGGTTGTTAAGTGTTGATATCTTGGTAGTATCTCTTAAAAAAGTGGATTCTACAAAGAACTAACACGGCAACGAGTTTGGATTAATAGAAGTTCGTGCAGCATGATATCCAAAATAAGATTACGAAAATGATTTACGGTCCAAAACAAAAGAAAAGAGATATTGCACACGAGGGTAAATCTAAACAAACGTGTGTTCTAGGCTGGAGATATCTCCAATATCTATGCTAAAGCTTTAATTATTGGATTGGTTTGTCTTTATTCGATCAGGTACGTCCCCCCTAAAACACCATATCATTCCATAATCTATATAATAGTGATTTCCGTTGGTTTTAGGAAAAAAAAAAGAGTGACTAAAATCAAATCTTCCTCGGCGTTGGGGGATAAGTAGTATTATTATTATTGTTAGTAATGTATTATTATTATTATTATCTTTCAATTTGCGTTCTACTAATAAAATGAAAATGACAAGGACGTGATTATTATAAAAGTTAACCAAAAATTTGAAATATTTGCGAAGATGTTAACCCATATATATTCACAACCAATTCATAATGCAACTATTGATCAAGTGATTCATCCTGAAAATTAAGAAATATGGTTCAAATCGTTGAACTGCAATCTGAATTATGATTAATTATTAGAAATGCGTAAAAAGACAAGAATAACGTATTCAATAATTGAGAAAAGCGGAAAATTTTGACAAATGCTTAAATCATTTTAAATACAACAAACTTGATTTAAGTGGTTAAAGATCCACCGTGGAAGTTGTGAATTTGTGGAACAAGACAGGTTTGCCTCACGTTCTTCAATTATGATCACAGTACGTAAACCTATTTAAAGATCCATAAGAAAGATTTAGTCTTTAACACATTGTGCCGCACACACACACGGCCATAATCTCATATGTGTTTTAATTAAGTTAATTCGCCACTCTTTGATGATTAAACATAGCTAGTACTATTAATCTCCCATTAAATATGTTTCCTGCGCCTATCGTACGTCGTCGGTGCCTGAAACCTCCGTACGACGAAGCTTCTTCTTTCATGTCGTTAATTCGTTTCTAAGATTAATTTTCTGCCACCAGATTTTTTTTGTTTAATTAATATGTGCTCGTATTGTTGATATAGCTAATTATGTTTATTCTAATATTTTGGTTTTGTTTTATGAGAAGATATGTTATAGAAAATAAAATTTTGAAAAAACGAGTTACACTTACATTGTTGTGCCAAAACTGAATGTAACCAACAATGTATATTTAATTCGATGGAAAGATTGACAAAGTTCACTTGAATTAATATAGGCAATCACAATATATAATGTGTCTTCATCATTTTAAAGCTTAATTGCACAAGTAAAGTGACATGTTCCATTTAATTATCCCTTATATATAGTTGACATTCAAAGATTATCTTACAAATACTGGTTAGCGGTTACTACCAAATTTTGTTGGTTTTCGTACTCAATCATGAGTTAAAAGGAACCTTATAGTTTGAATGTAAAGCATGTGAATGCATTGTGAGAACCTAATTATTTTACATTAAGATCCTAACTTATAACTTAAAGAGTGACTGAGTGAACTCCTCTTTTTTCGAAAACCAGTAAATAATCAGTTTTGGATTATACGTACTAGCTCGTACGAAAGTTATTGAAGTAATTCTTGTATACAAATTTTATAGTATATAACTAATGATGTGGTCCTGCGGATTACTTGTCCCCTGATCCCCTTCTCTTGCTTAATCAAGTAAGCTTAATTACTCAATTAAACCCCGAGACCAACGGGTCTTCAACTGCATATAATCTAATATAGCCCGGCAAGTTGTAGATATCTTTAGTTAAGTACATAACGTACGTACGGTATTGACTTTAAATTAGTATGCGAGAATCGTCATTAACAGAACGCCTTAAAAGCAACACAATAATTTAATTTTTAAGTACTACTACTTCTACTACAAATAAACATACTTAAATGGTTCCTACATTTGACAGTGCTATTATATGGTTTTTAACTCATTTGAATATTGACGTAAACGAATATATCGATATAATTAAGCGAATAATGTGTAGTATATTTTAAAGGAAAAATACATTCATAATAATGTCTACATGTCCTTGAAGACAGCTGTTTTTCTTTCAGGATTTTTTTTTATAATTGTTACTATTAAGAAAAAAAAACAGTTTTCCTTCTTTTATTCATGTAAACGTCGTTCAAATGGATGCCTCACTATTATGATTTTAAGTAAATTTATGTATTGATTGTTCTTCTTCTTTTTTGTTAAAGCATGATAAAGTTTCTGCGATTTTTTTTTGTTTTTTTTGTTGTTTTTGGATAATAAAATTTATGATCTCATACTTTTTTGGATTTCTTTTATCTAAAAATATTGTTCATGCGGGTTGATTCTTGAACCACCGTAATTAATATGGGTGTGTAACTAACGTGTGTTGATCCGTACCGCATGCAGTGTTATTCAAATGACGACCAGTTGAGTTTTCTAAATTATGTAACTTTTTGATAAAGTGCGAATATATCGACTGCACCACTATTTTTGGTGAGTAGTAAATATGATACAGACGATTCCATAAATGTTATATTTACATCCATCTAAATAATTGATCAAAAGCGAAAAAACGGCAGGAATCTAAAATTGACATAGCAAACTTTATGTCGATCGAGTGACCCAAAATCATTTGTAACATCATATGCGTCGTAAATAAATTATTAAGATGGGGGGTTTTCTATTCAGCAATCAGCAAATAATTTTATAAAAAGAAATGACACACTTAAACGTTCATGACTAATCAACAATAAATAATGAGTTCTTATAGATATCTCCAAAAGTGAAGTAGCTTGAGCACAGACAACGAGAAAATGTAGTTATAACAAAGAAACTTATTTGAATAGTAAAAGTTAATGGATTGTTACTTCCAACATTGATATCAAATCCTACTTAAGTATCCGTAGTGTACAGTAACGCTTTAAATTTTAAATAGCTAATCCTTTTTCAGTTTCCAAGTTTTTGGTCATTGCTTTAATTACGAGTAGTTTATCTAATCCCAACACGCTCCTAGTTTCAAGATTTGGTTCTATTCGATAAAGAAAACAAAAAAAAAGTTTTGTTTTTCTCCCTTCAAAATTTGTCACATAGCGTTAGAATATCTCTACTCGACTAATTTCGACATTTTTTAAAAATCGTTGCTTGATTAATTTTCTTTTAATTGTTGCTTGATTTACTATATTAATCTTCATCAGAGAGATTCAGCTCAGAGATCTTAGACTACGTACTGAACTGCAGAGAGTTAACAAAAATCACATGTGAATGTGATAGTGATAGTTCATTTGGTGCATAACGTATTAATGTATTTTCGTGATATTTTTATTCCTTTTGTAATTTTACGAGTATCTGTATATTATAATTGTATTGATTTGGAGTATTTACGTTTCGTGTTTTTTGGCTCGTGAAATAGTATATTTTTCAATTGGTAGAGAAATGACTTTTACTTAGGTAGATTAATACTTTTACTTAGTAGTACAGTAGGGCATTTAAGTCATTTTGCGGTCCGTAAGACGTATGGTCAAGCCCGCTTCGGTGTTACGTGAAGTGTTGGCTCCTATATAACCTCGTCTTCTCCAACTTGTTCTTCCCCATAAATCTGATATTACTATCAATACATAATAAATACACAAAACAAAGAAGAAAAAAAAAAAGGGAGAGAGAGAGAGATGGGAAACAGCTTGAGGTGTTGTCTGGCTTGTGTTCTTCCATGTGGAGCACTAGATTTGATCAGGATCGTTCATCTAAACGGCTACGTTGAGGAGATCACACGGTCAATAACTGCCGGAGAGATCCTCCAAGCAAACCCAAACCATGTCCTAAGCAAACCATGTTCTCAAGGTGTTGTCCGCAAAATCTTGATCTTGTCCCCTGAATCTGAGCTCAAGCGAGGGAGCATATATTTTCTTATCCCTGATTCTTCCTTGCCGGAGAAGAAAAGGCAGAGAAAGGACGCTCCTCGCCGTAAAAAGACTCTCAACAACCCTAACGTCGACGCGGCCCCCACCGGAGACGTTGTTAAAGGTGATGATTCTGAATGCGTGAAGTTGTGTGAGAAGTACTTAGAAGAAGTTGTGTCGTCGGCATCGGATGGTAAAGAACACCGTCATCGCCGGCGACACAGCAGATCGGCGTCAGTATCCACGTGGCGGCCTCATCTCGACAGTATCACTGAGGATCTTAATTAATTCCTCTTCGGCTCTTCCCTTTACCTCTCTAGCTAATGGTGTTTTTTTGTCCGGAAGCCGGATTCTTCTTATGTTTCGAGAGATTATTTTCTTTTAAATTTTTTTCTTTTTTTTTTTTTTTTTTTGAGGAAAATTTCACGAAGAAAATTATGTAATGTGGATAGGATCTGTGTTTGAAATTATGTTGTTGTAATTTCGAGTCATCTGAGAATGATTTCCGATAATCAGTTATTAATCACAAGCAAATTGCACATATAACTTCAACTATGGCCAAAATTTGATGTGGTAAATTTCTTTTGGACATGTTAACATTATTTACATGGAATAATATGGAAGAATGCGAACGGTTTAGAAAACTTATAAAAATGGGATTGAAGTGTGTGGTGATCCAATGATAGACTAAAAGAGCATCAATGAAATTATGATCAATGATTATGATAAAATGTGTGTTTAACGGAAATACAACTTTGAATGATTAGACATATAATTTTATAAGTTGGGTAGTTATGAACTAATAATTAATAATTATAGTTTAGTGTGCAGGTTTTCACATGTAAGTGGACCAATCGAAAAGCCTTTGAAACTGAATTTTTTTTTCCTACAATAGGCATACGTTCCAAATAATATAAACATTAATCATAATGTAAAATAAAAACAACTTATAATGTAAACCATATAGGGATATGAAAGTTTACAATAATTGATGATCAGTTTTATCTTCTCATGTAGAATGAATTGAATTTTTTTATCGTGTAGAGCTTTGTTTCTCAACTCTTATAGCTACCGATATTTTAAACATTATATATAAATGAGTTAACAATTTTTTTTTGTTTTAACACTCATTAAAGATTCTAAGATTCGATTCGTTTAAACATGTCAGGTACGTACGGTGGTTGTTATTCGTTGCAAAAAAATAATACTTTCACAAATTGTAAACTAAAAAAGATTATAAGAGTAAAGAAACTACATTCACTGTTAACTAAAATTTATATTTTTGATGAGATTATTATGATCAGCTGGAATTTAAAAGATAAAGAAGTTCATAATTTTGTTATTGGACAAAAAGGTTGGAGATGTCTACAACTACAAGTTAAGATATTTTATAAAAAAAATATGAAATGATTGCAATAAAATATCAGGACTAAAAGACTACATTATGATTCTTCTTATTATTAAAACATTTTAAAATAAATGACCCAAAAAAAAAGATAAAATGAAAGCTGGCGAGCCCATCTGAATCAGCTGCCTTCACATGGATTCCCTCTTCTGTGCCCCATCTCTATTAGACATTCATTTTTTTTTTTTTTGTTTATTTATCACTCTTTCTATTTTTTCTATTATATTCCCCTCTATATATATGGTCGACGATTTTTTACTAGTAATATTTTGTTTGTATAATATAATGTGTATGCAACTATGCATTACTATGTTTGGTGACTTTGTCCAAACAGCCCATCTTCTCCATACGCCTGAGCAATTAATGCTTCTAATTTTACGTACGTAAATATTCATATATCAAAATTTTGAATTCTTTCGCTAGCTATAAGTTTGTAGATTTATCTCTTTTCCTCTAACACAATGATCAATACTATGTTATTTGTTGGTTATTATACTGATCTGCTATATCTAGTATCTACCGCAAAAAAAAAAAAAACTTAGCGTAGTTCCTGTAATATGAATATCGGAGAGTGACCCACTCGTTTTCCCAATCATCTGACGCTACGTACTGATCTCTCATGTCAAAGCATGACACATCCGTTGCTTCTGTCCACATAATAGCAACTTTGAGATCCCCACATCTTGGGAATAAACGATCCCACTTTCAATTTCTTGAAATAAAACTTTGGGGCCTCTCATATTAAATTTAAAAGCACATCTCTCAATCAGATATATTTTATGAGATTTATGATTTATATATATATATAAAGAAACTGAAGAAAGTATGAATTAGGTTATGCGAGTACAAGTGTACAACAGACAAATTGATTAACATTTTTAGAATAGTTAGATGATACTGACATTTGTCATGATTGATTATTTGATTTGACGACTAGTCGTTTTTTTGATAACTATAGGGTGGCTAATTGTTGTGTATGGGACTAGCTTTTTCTATTCAAAGCATATTTTCCTTCTTTTTTTAAATGTAATATTAAGCATGTGATACAGTACTAACATTTTAGTGTAGTGTATATTTTCTTATAATGTTTTATATAATTAACTTTGTGTAACTACTATCTAAATTGTGGTTTTCCTCCATTAATGAAATATTTGTTGTTTCTATATCCAATTTAAAATGGGAAATAACTGAACTGACCATTCCAAAAACATGTGTATGTTCTACAATATCAGTTACTTACAAAACTGTAGATGAATAAAAAACACTAAAAACTACATTCTTTATTTATGTTGAAATTCAAAAAATAGTAGAAACAAAAAGAGAGACTACAGTAATTTTAACGGTTATTGTGAGGATCAACCGAAGTAAATCCTTCTTCAACAGAGAAATGTGGGTGCACTCTTGGATCCCCAACCCTAGGAGGTGAAACTGGCAATTTATAGCTATTATCCATCGCTAGAGAATCCCCTTCTTGCTGATGAATCACTAGTACTGAGAAATGAAAATCCGGTGACGCAAACATGTCTCCGATCACACCTAGCTCAGGGCACTCGCTCCAATCTGTAAGCCCGTACAGTACGGACGACTCAAGGTCATGGTCACGACCCACAATTACCAGATCGTGTGAGTCACCAAGTGCACTAATCACTTGCGTGGTTTCCACGCCATCTCTTACTATCTCTTCTCTGTAGCTAACTTTCGGTTTGTTCATAGCGAAGCTCTTGAAATCGTTTATAAGGTGAGACTCTGAGAATTCGGATTCCTCTTCTACTGCGTAGTTCTGGTGGATGGAGCTCTTGTGTCGGAAATGGATCATCGTGACGTTCATTTCCGGGTGCTCAGCGATTCTCATGGAGAACGCTAAGGCTTCTGCGTCGTCTCGGCCTTCGATGTAGATCACTGCGACGTTTCGCCACGTGAAGCTCATGAGGACCGAACGGCGGCCTTCTGTTTCTCCCCGGTCGATGAATATTCCAACCGAGCAAGGTGCCTTGTCTAGAACGTTAAGGTTTATGCTACGGATTGCAGGGTTTACATGGTCGACCGTACCATCTATAGCGTACTGTTTGTGGAATGGGATGATAACGAGCGTCGCTTTCTTGTCAAGGGCGAGAGTGCAAATGTCGTCGTTGATGCTGGAGAATGGAGCTGCAGCTGTGAAATGCTGAGCCATTAGGGTTCCTTGGTTCTGCTGTTCGAAACGTTGGAAACCGTTGACGATTTGAGTGGATTGCACTGTGTTGGGATCGAGTTTGTTCATCTGGTGATGCGGTACGAGCACAGCGTGTGCTCTGCCTTTAAGCTCGACGAGGTGCAGCGTGAAGACAGAGATCGGGCTGAACCGACTCGGGTAAGAAGCTTCTAGAAGATTAACCATGGAAGGTACGTTTTCGACGTTGTAGACGCAAAGCAGGAGACGGAACTGAAGGTTTCGTTGTCTCGTATTGAGGATCGTTCGCTTGCTCGTGCTTCTATAGCGCTTCGACGGGTCGTAGAGGTATACAACTAGGAACCGTGAAATGCCAGTCACGAGCAAGAGCGTGATGATAAGGAGATTGAAGCATTCTGTGTTTAGAACCTGCGAGATTGATTATATGGACCGATCTTACGTTTAGAGACAATTTGATCAGAGAAGCAAATAAATAATGGAGGCCTTCTAATTATACCTTTTCGTCTCTCCACATGACGCATGTGTAGATCTCAATGACTCCTTGGCAACACATCAAGAGGGCCAAACAAAATGCGTCTCTGATTTGTATGTTGCAATAAGCGGAAGCTGCTGCTGTTCCTAGGAATTTGCAACCGTATGTGATGAGTATCACGGCCTCAATGATCTTCACGTGGTTCTTTCCGAGCACGAAGAAATTGGTCTGCAATCCACTAATGGCGATGAAACAAGGGAGCGTAAGGCTAGTTGCAAACATATCGAGCTTTGTCGAGAGCCCGGTCCCCAACGGAGGTCCATCCGGAAGAGATACTCCGAGCCAGAACGCTCCAAACGCCGCATGGACCCCGAGAACTTCGGAGGTCAAGCTTATTGCCAACAAGATCATTATAATCGGGAAGAATGGGATATCACCTGTTTTATCGATAGAAATGCTTCTTCTCTCTGTCAACCAGATGATGGCCGGTCTGCAGACGAAGAAAATCACTAGGATAAGACCAAAGACCCAAACGAAAGACCAAATGCTAGATGCTGTCCCATCCCGCATGAACATCCTGAAAACGAGTGCCACAATCCAGCTAAAGGCCTCACAGACAATGGAGCAGTTCGTGGCTAACCGTCCAAGATCAGAGTTAAGGATGTTGAGCTCGGCTAAGACGGTTGTGGTGACCGGGAATGAGGTCATTGCATTGAGGGAGATCACTGTGCCGATGCAATGGACAACGTCTGGCGAGAGCTTGTAAGTGTTTTTCAAGAAGAGGACAGTGAGGTTACCGAGGGAGAACGGGAAGGCGTAGGAGGCTGTACCAATGAGTATGGCTTTGGAACCAGCTTTACGAATGATGCTAGCGTCAATTCTTAGTCCAAGTAGGAAGAGATGGATGAAGAAACCAAGGTTCGCGAGAGTTTGTAAAGTGATTTTTCCGTTCATGGGAAATACCATATCTTTGTATGCAAGGTTTTGGCCAAATAAAGACGGTCCTAGGATTATACCAGCCTGCGTGATAACAACATTTCGCAAAATTCAATAAAAGGAAAGAAATGAAAAGAGCTCAAGATTCCATAGATTAGCCTAAGTTTTCCTCTGGGACTCTTCGATCACAGAATAAGAAGGAATTATAGACAACTTATTACCAAGACTTGGGCAGAAATCATGCCTTGCTTCAAAGGCTTGAGAAGGCGGTAGAGAAGCCTTGAAGTGACGATGATGATGGCCATTTGCAGCAACAAAAGTGGCATTGCGTATTTGAGAGGGTCACTGCCCAAGAAAACACCTTTTGAGGTCAACATGTGGTTTTTTTGGCACACCATGTTTTCCACCAAGAACGGCCCATGAACTTTGCCTTTATGCATCGAGTTCACCTCATCCATGTCTAGCTTTGACATCGCTCTGATCTTTTGTGAGTACAAAAGACGAGTGTGAAGAACTTGGAGGAAGAGGAATTGCTCTGTAATATGCAAAAACTACTTGATGTGGACAGAGAAAACTGAGAATCTCTTAGTGAGATGAAGAAACAAAATAGAGGACTCTGTTTTTATTTTGGGGAAACGTTAATTATCTTGCTATCATCAAATGTAGAATGATTTCTAAGTTTTGTTAAAAGGTCAAAGACAAAAAGGGAAGTGAGAGAAAAAAAGAGAGAGATGAAGCCTATTTGTTGCTTCTATTTATTGATTCCGACTATTTTTTGGCTGGTTGATGTTAATAAACATCCCATAATCTTCTCATTCTAAATTCGTGGTTTTAATTTCCCTCTAAGTCCTAATAATAAAAAGGCATTTGAAAATGCGATTTTCTCCAACCACGCTAATTTTTCGAATCTCATTACATTCTGGTCTAAAGACTGAAGCTTTGTCTAGGTCCTTCAAACCACTAACCGGCATTGAACCAAAACATAATACGACCTTTTGCTTTTAAACAGCCGCAAATTAGTATATCATCAAACCTCTGGTTTTCACTTCTTGGCAAAAGAGATTACCATGGGATACTGTGGAGTGATCTTGAAACCCTGAAGAGCCTGCATGGCCATAGAAGATTGAACATCGTCTCCAAACTCCACAAACGCAATTCCGGGTTTTGCTTCGATCGTTCTTATCTCCTTGAATCCTAGGTATTGCTCAAACAGCATCTGAAGCATCATTCCAGCCGTCTCAATGGGAAGATTCTGAATGAAGAGTATGCTGTTCGGTGGAATCGTGTCTTGCCCACTCGGCTGCAAAATTGATGAGAAACAAAAGTTTACAGACAGACTAAGTTGCAACGATGATGTCTGTCAGAAGATAAATGTTGATTTATATGGGTTGATGCGAGAAAGAGAAATTACCACAGGCCTTCCATTCACAGCGGTTGCGCCAGTAGGCATGCTTGGTTGTTGAGTTTCTTCAGCATGTTGGTTCCTTTCAACTGAAAGTAAAATGTGTGGTTTTGTTAAATATCAGATGGAAAGTAGAAGAGGAAGATGAAAAGTTTGTTAAATGTGTGGTTAAACCTTTCTCTTCTTGCTTTATCTTCTTTTCTTTCGGAACAAAAGTCCCTTCGGATTTAGTAACACAATCTGACTTTGATTTTGCATATTGTATCCGCTGCACCCAAACAAATCACACATCACCATGATATGAATAGTAATGTGTAAATGGCAATTTAGATTCCACTAGTCTACTACTTAGCAATCACTTGTGCCCTCAACATCTAATGTTGTCGTATTTCCTTCAGCAAGCAAACTCAATTACCACTTACAAGTTAATCTCTGCAACTTTCTAATGGATAGAGCTGGAACATAAGACATGAGAAAAGGTACCATTGGCTTATCATAGAAGGGAAAGTTTTGCATCTGACGGACAGCATTACTAGCAGCTGTGACTTCAGTGAAGACAACCCATGCTTGTCTCGGAGCTTAGGAGTCTTTAACGCAACCACATCAAGTATCCTTCCAAAGTGAGAGAACAAACAATAAAGAGATCTCTTCAGCTCTGGAAAAACAAAAACAAAGTGTTGAACCGTTGAAACGATCAATAGAGTACTACTAACTCAGGCATTTAATTAAACCGTCGTAAAACATCAAATCGAGCAACTTTAAACCCTTAAGAGAACCTAAGACACGGTAACACATTCAAGAGAAGCAAACTCACAAGGAACAAGCAACTTATGCATTGCAGAATAACGAATGAATAGCGTTACGTTACCTTCTTTATTGACCTTCTCATTAATATTCCTTATGTAGATTGACTGATTCGGCGGTACATCAGCCGTTAACATTTTTCTCCGCGACGACGACGACACTGCCCTAAACCGTCGCGTTTCCAATTTACACACGCCGTTTAATTTATTTGTTACTTTAAACTTCTTACCGTTTAGAATAGAATAAAACACCACGCAGTTATAAAATATTATTAAAAAACGTCTCGACGTTTGAAAGGGCAATTTCGATGTTTTTTTTTTGAGGCCCTATCCCTTTCCCTTTGCTTCCTCCGCTACTCTCTCTATCTTCTTCTTCTTTCCTTGTGTTAAACCCTACGAGCTTCTTCACTCTACGAATCCTTTCACAGTTGAGGGAACCATGAATCCCTCCCTCGTAGCCGCCATCAACGCTCCAATTTCACCTTCTCCACGGTCTCCTCTTCTCTCTCATTTCCTACCTTCTTTGCCTCACCGTTTCTCTAAGTCTGAGTGTTTGGCTCGCCGTCGTTACCGAGTTTCGTTCCCTCGCAACTCAGCTGCTTCCTCCGACCAAGTATCAGTATCTACGCAGGCTAAGAACTCCGATGTACACGGAAATAAGAAGGAGCTCACCGGATTGCAACCTATTGTTGAGAAGATGACGCCGCCGGTGAGGCTTGCCACTT
This sequence comes from Camelina laxa, assembly GCA_024034495.1. Classification (NCBI taxonomy): domain Eukaryota; kingdom Viridiplantae; phylum Streptophyta; class Magnoliopsida; order Brassicales; family Brassicaceae; genus Camelina; species Camelina laxa. The sequence goes on from CM043884.1 coordinate 28,581,694, forward strand.
CTGCTGTTGTTTTAGCTGCGTCTTTAGCTACCGGTTACGGACTTGGGCTCCGTTTGGCTGGCTCCAGGAATATTGCCTTGGGTGGGGCTGCTGTAGCTGGAGCCGCCGGTGGAGCTGTTGTTTATGCGTTGAACTCCGCCGTACCGGAGGTAGCTGCTATCGGTTTGCATAACTATGTTGCCGAAATTGAAGATCCTGCCGCTGTGACTAAAGAGGATGTAGAAAAGATCGCTGATAGGTTAGTGGTTACTTGAATTGTTGTCATTTTTGCTACAAAGCGTTACTTAAGGATCCTTCTTATGTATTGCAGGTATGGTGTTAACAAAGGAGACGAGGCATTCCAGGCTGAGATTGGTGATATATACTGCCGGTGAGTCATGTTTTAAATCCTAAAAAGTCAGATGTTGTCTCTTAATTGGAGAATTCAGTAGTAATCTTTGCATCTTAATCTGTGATTAGGTATGTAACTTCCGTGCTTCCAAGTGAAGGACAGTCTCTCAAAGGGGATGAAGTGGCGAAGATAGTCAAGTTCAAAAGTGCTTTGGGGATAGACGAGCCTGATGCAGCTGCCATGCACATGGAGGTGCTTTCTAGATTCTTTTTCTTCGTTTGTATTAGCCTTTAGCTTTTTTTTGTTTGCAGTTGATTCAGAAGTATCTTGATTGCATAATCACCAATTCCTTGGTTTTGTTTAGATTGGCCGCAGGATTTTTAGGCAACGACTTGAGACTGGGGAACGTGAAGGTGATGCAGAACAGCGTCGGGTGAGTCGCCAGTTCCTAGTATTTGTTATTTTTATTGTGGGATTGTTCAGAAAGAGAGAGCGCAAGCGTGATCACAAATTGTATGCTTCCAGTGCAGGCATTTATGAGGCTTGTATATGTTTCAGCTCTTGTGTTTGGAGACGCGTCATCCTTCCTTTTGCCTTGGAAGCGAGTATTAAAGGTCACAGATGCTCAGGTAGGCATCTACAATTTTTCCATACTTGTAATTTTGCGCAATACTTGTTTTATGGGGAGTTGCATATTGGCAACTTACTCCGATATGGTAATCTGAAGTTCTCTGCTATTGTCTTAATCTCATTTCTAGGTTGAGATTGCTATCCGTGAAAATGCAAAGCAGCTGTATGACGAACGGTTAAAATTAGTTGGTAGAGGTAATGTTTTACATTATGAGATGGGAAGTAATGTTACCTTGTAGAACGGGAGAGTTTGCTTGTATTGGTTATATCAATTAATGTGGCACTTTTTTGTCCATTTGGTTTTGTATGATTCGTTTCTCAGCGAGTTGTCTGAATACCAACTTTAGTTGTTACTTTGCATGGGACTGTAATGATGTAATAGATCTTTCTCATTTAAAATTGATAATAGATATAGCTTAGCTTTTTCGTCAGCTTAATGCATGGAAACTTACATGGTTTTCTTTCTAAACATGTTATTGCAGATATTAACGTAGAAAACCTTGTGGACCTTAGAAAAGCACAACTATCATTCAAGCTTTCTGATGAGGTACTCTATTTCTTTGTGGCATTCACTTCCTGCATCTATGGTAGTCTGGTTATACTTTTCTGACAGTTTCTTCTCCCTCACAGCTAGCTGAAGACCTGTTTAGAGAGCATACAAGAAAAGTAGTCATAGAGAACATTTCATCGGCCCTCAGCATACTTAAGTCTCGCACACGAGCAACGTAAAGCACTTTAACATATTGCTTACATAATGATGCATAGAACAATTATAATCCATGTGAATTAATATGGTTTACAGTTTCAACTTATTATTCTGGTACCAATTAGTTGTGACTTCTGCTGTAGGCTTGGGTGCATATATGTACAGTGAGTTTGGTCGGGATGAAAAAAGATTGACATGTTGCTTTAGTTTTGAGATTTGGTTTTTGCAAAAATTGATCAGAAATATTTCCCTCTTTTGCTTTGTTGAAGTGTCTTTCTAATATAAGTATTTTAACAGTCTTAGGGTTATTTACTGTGAAGTTAAGTCATGAGATTTTAATTTTAGAAATTTTTGTATCGTTTAGATAATGAATAGTGGAAACAAATTGGATCATCTAGCAAGTTTAGTATATAGTAGTTTCATTGATTTTCATTTAAATAACCTGATTTTATCCAGGAAGAGTTTGGCATCTGTCGTGGAAGAGCTAGAAAAAGTACTGGAGTTTAACAACCTGCTGGTATCCTTGAAGAGTCATTCAGAGGCAGATCAATTTGCACGCGGGCTTGGCCCTATTTCTTTGATAGGTGAAGATGCTTTTGACCTCCTCTTTTCTGAATAAAAATTATAGGCTCTCAACCTTGCATCTTTGTGGCTTAGGTGATGAGTCTGATTTTGAGAGGAGAATGGATGATTTAAAGCTCCTTTATAGAGCATATGTTACAGATGCTTTATCTGGTGGGCGCATAGAAGACAATAAGGTAAACTCACACCAGATTTATATAAGATATTACATACTAAAGCTTGGTTGCAAGTTCTTTAGAGAGGTGTTTCAGATGCTGTACCCTCTATCCAAGCCCCGTTATTATTATTATTTTTTTTTCTGATTGTCTTTCTGCTGAATTGTAGCTCGCAGCAATGAGCCAACTTAGAAACATACTCGGACTGGGAAAACGGGAAGCTGAAGCTATTAGTATTGATGTGACGTCCAAGGCATACCGTAAAAGACTTGCTAACTCTGTTTCTAGTGGTGACCTTGAAGCACAAGACAGTAAAGCAAAATACCTTCAAAAGCTCTGCGAAGAGCTACACTTTGATGCACAGAAGGCAGGCTCGATCCATGAAGGTATATGGACCTTCCATTAACCAATGAAACCTTATGTTGTTATGTTATGAATGAGGTATATAGTTTGAATTGCACAAATCGCCCAAATATAAGATAGGTTCCATGGATTAAAATCTTAATAGTTTTGTTCATGGCTTGTAATCCTGCTGATTCCTTATCCTTGCAAGCTAGCTTTCAGTGTTGTAGATTTGGTTCTCAACAAACTTCCAATAAGTCAGGTGTTTTCACAGGGTTACATGCTGTACTTTACAATTTTGGTCTTTTTTTCTATTATCTGACAAGCACCTTCTCTTCCTCAGAGATCTATCGGCAGAAGCTTCAACAGTGTGTTACTGATGGGGAGCTGAGCGATGACAATGTTGCTGCCTTGTTAAGGTTAAGAGTCATGCTCTGTATACCCCAGCAAACCGTTGAGAAAGCTCATGCAGAAATCTGTGGAACCATATTTGAAAAGGTAATGTTATCACCTCCTCCCTTCATCCTTGTTTTCATGTTCCTGCTGTACTTTAAAAAAAATATATGTCTCATCTTTTGTTTTTAATCTTTTTCCATTGACTTTAATTTTGACTACATCATATCCTTCACATCTTGTTGTCGAAGTGTTTACCTACAGATATTTGTTTGATCTTTTCCAGGTTGTGAGGGATGCAATCTCTTCTGGAGTGGATGGTTATGATGCCGAAACTCGCAAATCAGTAAGAAAGGCGGCCCACGGTCTTCGGTTATCAAGAGAAACTGCCATGTCCATTGCCAGCAAGGCTGTGAGTATCGCACTATTCACTTTTGTTTGGTATTAGGATTTGTTTTCTTCCGACTTCTCATAGCAGGACATGAAAAACAAAGCTCTTCATTGATGCAGGTCCGTAGGGTTTTCACAAACTATATCAGACGAGCAAGAGCAGCAGAGAACCGCACCGAGTCAGCAAAGGAGCTCAAGAAGATGATAGCTTTCAACACGTTAGTTGTGACTGAAATGGTTGCTGATATTAAGGGAGAATCATCTGATAAGGCACCTGAGGAGGAGCCTGTTCAAGAGAAAGAAGTAGATGGTGAAGATGAGGAATGGGGATCTCTTGAATCGCTAAGAAAGACGAGACCCGACAAGGAAATTGCTGAGAAGATGGGAAAGCCTGGCCAGACTGAGATAACTCTTAAAGATGACCTTCCTGACAGGGACAGAATCGATCTCTACAAAACATACTTGCTCTACTGTCTAACCGGAGAGGTAACAAGAATCCCTTTTGGCGCCCAGATCACAACAAAGAGAGACGATTCAGAGTACGTGCTTCTGAATCAGCTTGGTGGGATTCTTGGATTGACTTCGAAAGAAATAGTCAACATTCACGTAGGTTTAGCCGAGCAGGCTTTTAGGCAACAAGCTGAAGTGATTTTAGCTGATGGGCAATTGACAAAGGCTAGAGTAGAGCAGCTAGACGAGTTGCAAAAACAAGTTGGTTTGCCTCAGCCACAAGCCGAGAAGGTTATAAAGAATATAACCACAACAAAAATGGCAAACGCGATAGAAACTGCTGTTAACCAAGGAAGACTGAACATAAAGCAGATACGGGAGCTCAAGGAGGCAAACGTGAGTCTTGACAGCATGATTGCCGTGAGCCTGAGGGAGAAATTATTTAAGAAGACAGTGAATGACATATTCTCATCAGGAACAGGGGAATTCGATGAAATCGAAGTCTACCAGACAATCCCATCCGATCTCAGTATTGATGTGGAAAAAGCCAAAAGAGTTGTCCATGATCTCGCTCAAAGTAGATTATCAAACTCCCTGATCCAAGCCGTGGCATTACTCAGGCAGAGAAACGCTAAAGGAGTGGTATGCAAATCCTCCTTTACCTCTCTTTTATCTTGACATAAACTCTGGATATTTCAGCTTGTAGGTATGACTCGTGTATGCTTATTCTATGGTTTACAGGTCTCGTCGCTGAATGATTTGCTTGCATGTGACAAAGCTGTGCCGGCTGAGCCGATGTCATGGGAGGTCTCAGAGGAACTATCCGATCTATATGCTATTTATTCAAAAAGTAATCCTAAACCCGCGGAGGAAAAAGTCTCGAGGCTGCAATATCTGCTGGGAATAGATGATTCAAATGCAACTGCGCTCCGTGAGATGGAAGATGAAGCATTATCTTCTGCTGCAGAAGAGGGCAATTTCGTCTTCTAAATCTATGGAGAAATAGCTCGAGTTATTTTGTATTGTTTTATGGTCGAGGGAGGTAAAACGATTTTTGAGTTTAAAATTTGACCAAAGCCTGTGAAAATTTTGTATCAGAACCAAAAACTTGACCTGATTGGAATAAATTTAAAGATCCACAAACAACAAGACGTGAACAAATAATGCCTAACTAGTACCTCATAAGCGCTAAAAAATCAAAGCACAGTTATGAAAAGCTCAGAAGTTTTACGAATGAATCAGCCAATGTGTAAGAGATTTTAAATATTATGCACATACTCCATATGGCCACGTGATGTGTGTTTCCGTTAAAACATAAAAGACAGAATAACAATTACTTCAATGATTGAGAATTTGACCGTAAGTGGAAGTTATTGTTGTTTATTGAGGTCTCACATGACTGAACATCAGAACATGTTCAGATCTGATCTCATTATAGTAAGAAGTACTGTTTTTGGCGAGATTTCTCATTATACAATGCTAAAGAGTAAAGACCCCTATGATGGTTGTCAAATTTTTCCTCTTTATCATGTAAATTGTAAATCATGTAACTAATTTAGATGAATCGAAGCTACTAGAGTTTGATATGATTCAATAGATTGATTCATTGAGATGAAACATAGTTCAGAAATTATTTCCGATATTACAAAAAAGTGAAAATTAATAACAAATTAGGAGAGAGATTTAAAAAAGAAGAAGAAGCAGAATCATCTAACGTCCCTGAGTAACACCTTGACGATGGAAGCGTAACATCCTGAAGATTTAGCATTATTATAATGATTGGATCCGTAGTCTAAACTCGAAGCAGATTCGAACCACATTGATCTCCTTCTGTTCCTTCTGCTGCACGAATCAGATGTCCTCAATGGAGAAGACGTAACCGAAGACGAGTGTGACCTTGTTGATGAAGACGAAGTAGAAGAAGAAGCCGGAGACGACGTCGGGGAGCTACGATTCTTGGGAAGCAAGGAACCAAAGAGAGTGTTGGCTTTTTTAGGGTTTGCGGGTGTTTTTGTTGAGGAAGGAGAAGCGTAGAAGTAAGAAGGAGGAGGTGTGAGTGGACCTGAAACCGGAGAATTGAAATCAGAATCGGAATCGAAACCTGACAAGGAGGATCGTTTAAAGAATCGTCTAGGGGTTCCGGGCTGAGACTCCCAGTTAAAGGGAACGGCGGCCGATGATCCGCCGTAATAGTCACCGTCGACGACCACGGAGAGGATCAGTTTGGTCGTGGAAACCCTAGAACGATCCAGTTGAGTCATTTGGACACTTTATGTTAGGAAGTGACTTTTGTTTCTGAGCTTCTTGCTCAATTATAAGAACTATGGAAAGAATGTGACTTGACTTTTTTTTTTGTTTTTCCTTAATTTATTGGGTGAAGAAGATTTAGATTCAGATTCAAAAGTTTTGAATTTTTTTTTTGTCATCTTATTTTAGTATAGATTTTTGAATGAGTAAAAAAATATATTAGAATCTCGAGGTGTGATGTCTCTGGACTCTGCTTCATGGAAGCCACTCGAGAGTATTATCTATAGTTCCAGATCATCTAATCCAATTTCATTTGTATAAACTTAACTTGCACACTCTTATATTCTTCATTCTTCAACTAAGTTTTGGGACAATATTGTTAAAAGTCAATGTAACTCCGAGACACTTAGGACTTTTGCCTAAATATGCAAGCTTGATCTTGTTTGCACAGGTAAAGCTATCATCACCTAATGAAAAAGAATAAGAGAATACTAAGAAATGGATTGCACATTTCACACACACAACTGTAATGTTCTTGTTTCCCAAATTTTTCTTCCAAAACATACATATATAATATAAGGGTTATGCCTAATTAAACCTGTTAAAGTTAATCAAAAGCAGCCCTAAAATGGTGAGAAGTCAGAGAGGTGGAGGTGGTTTATCGCTGAAATAACGTGTGAGAACCTTGCTTTCAAGAATGGCTAAGGCATCGCTAGATTTTATGCATACAAAAAAGATGTTTATATTATCACTATTGTACACGAACTAGCTAGAACCAGTGACTTACCACATATATAAATCTTCTCAAGATAAACATGAAAGCACCTTTTGTCACCTTAATGGATATTTTCACGAGTCCATTCACTTGTTTTATACTATTGAATTTTCTATTAAATATCTATGTGTTTAGTAATGAGTTGGCACAAGAGGAAGAGCTGAAGAGATAAAAATTAAAAGTAATTGAAAAGTTGTAACAAAACTGTATAAGAGTGTATTAACTATTTAAGTAGTAGTCTTTGTTTTCTTATTAACAGTAGAATTAAGTTAATTAATAAACATTAAAGGATAATTTAGTTTATATATTAGTTTGAAACATTACACAAGTATTAAATGAAAGGACTAAATTATCCAGAAATTTATTGGAAGGAAAAAGATTTTGTTTTTCTCCAGAAATCATATCATACAAATTTAATTAAAATATTATCTGTAAAACCTTAAACAAAAATATTAAAGAAGAAAAAAACAATTTATTTATTTATAAAACCTTATAAGTTTAAATAACATGAATATAAAAGTTTTTTGAAAAATTAAGAAAAAAATGTGGTTCACAAAAAAAGAGAAAGGGTTAAATTTAAGTTATGTTAAAGAGAATAGGTTTTATTTATAGGAGTTATGGGTTAGTATCTGTTTATTATATTTTCGATGTGGGACTTTGTTAATTTTTTAAACGTATTGGGCTTTTATTTGATCAAAGAGGCTTATGGCGGCAGACTGTGTGGAGACAACGACCACAGAAGAGCTTTGAAATAAAAGTTGCTGTCACTTGGAGAAGTTGCAGAACTTACGAAAATACAGAACACAGAGAAGTAAACTCTGCATCAGAAATTCAGAATATCAGATGCTCTGTGTTAACACACATAAACCCCATTTTGATCAATTTTTACCACAGTCATCATCGACTGGGAACAAGTCCGTGCAGAGCTCTCCATAGAATCTAGTAACAAGATCAAGGAAGATAGGGTTATTCAGATTCTTCCAATAATAGAGAAACTCTTCCATGTCCATCAAATCATCGATTTTCCCATCTTCAACGACCATATGGATCATATAGTTCTCGAAGCTTCTACAAGCCTCTTTCACACCATTTTCCTTTGACATGTATCTTTGACTCTTCCTCGCTTTCTTGTTACTTTGCGTCACACCCAAAGGAAACATCTTCCTTGACTGCAGAAGCTTCACACCATCGATCAGACTAGCTGCATTGGCATTATAGAATAAAATTAAGATCAAAAACTGGCCTACAAAATGGAAATAGTTACAAAGAAAATTGTTGTTACACGGGGAACTTCTGGGTCTGATCTGGCTCATCCTCTGATCTTTATTAGTATTGAGGAAACAGAGACAAGACAACAAACTAGAAGGAGAAGAAGAAGACTGTGAGGTATTGACATTGCCAAAACGGGCATGGAAGAAGGAGACGAGTCTGTTGCATGATCTTGAAAGCTTTGATTTCAAGCTAATCAAACTAGACCTCAGTCTCATTCTAAATCGTTGCAACTCTATTTGGTTTTTGTTGTGGTATAATGTTAGTTTTGGGTGGGTGGTTTGTGTTACGTGGTCTTCACGTCCTTTCCCTTTGAAGTCGTAATGGTGGTAACCATGACCTTTTAGACCTATTTCTTAAATAATATACCTTAAAGTAACACAAAAGCAAAATTTAGTCTCAGCATTACCACAAAAATCTCAGAGTATAATACGGCTACTTGAGGTTTCCAAATCTTTACAAAACTAATAATCTATTAGTACAACCCCTAACTTTGAACCTAGCCGTTAGGGTTCTTAATTTGATGTTCGCTCTTCTTGTCCCGAACCGAGCCGCTTCATTATTTACCTTGATCCTTTGCGGAAACCTAGTTTGACTGTCTGAGTCGTTGACCCAACAAAAGGTTTGGGTCAAAACGTGTTAGGTGGGGAAACCACAATCGTTCAATTGGTGGGAAAGGGGACGAATAGTTCATAGTTGTGTTTTTTATTGTTTTGCCGAGTATTATGCAAATATGTCTTTTATCCTCTACAGTTTTTTTTACACTTATTGTTATACTTGTGTGTGACTTTGCTATAAGTTAAAAGATGGGACCTGAACCTGAAATCATGTTCAACCTTTTTTTGTTAAAATCCCTTTTTTTTGGTCACGTTCGCCGAATCATGTTTTGGAAGCAACTCACCAGAAATATTCTGTTTAGTGTCTAATCCCCTCCGAAAGAATCAAAACCTTACAAGTGACAAATTTTAGGACACTTTTATATTTGTTCAGTTTTGATTTACCGGTTCAAATGGGACATTTTATATCAATTTGATACTGTTTGGGAGAGAAACCGGAATGGGTTTGGTACAAAACAGAAGACATTCTACGAAGTGGACCCTTACTGTTCTGTCCTAGTCCCCTACATACATGCAAGTCTCAATCTTCACTTTCTTCTCTATTTTATATCTGTCAGTCTGTCACAAAGCATAGATTAGAAAACTCTTTAACTTCGGACAAAACTCTACAGTTTTACTTTCTTTTCTATGAGAAGATCACAATTTTTTTTTTGAAGCAGAGATGAGGAATAATAAGTTCAGATTGTCAGCTATGATCCCAAGTGAATGGTTCCACAAGCTCAAGAACATGACCAAACTCAGAAATAAGCATTCTCCTCCTCCTCCTTATTCCTTCAACACTCCCAAGAAGAAAAAGACTTCCTCTGACTCTAAGTCTCTGTCTCTTCCTTACTCTTCAAGCTCTTATTTCTCCGATAGATCACGCACTTCCTTAGAGTCTAAGACCTTTCAAGCTTCACCAAGAAACTCTCTTCACAAATTACAGAGCAAAAGAAAGACTGTTTACAAGCCTTCTCCTCCTTCCTCTTCTTCTCTACCTGCAGATTTTAACAAGAAGAAGATCAAATTTCTTCGACAACAAGACTGTTCCTCTGCCTCTACCAACTCTAAACTCAGTTCTTCTGCAGATGATTTCATCATCAACATGTACAACAGAGATTCCAAGAAGAAAATGTTCAAAGAGATCAAGGTGTTTGATTCAACGGAGAAAGTCTGCTCTGGAAGTAAACGAACCAAGGAATTGCGTAAAATCCATCATACATCTGTGGAGGTTACCATTAAAGAGAAAAGGGAAGATGCATGTAGAATCCAGAAGAACCATCAGAAACCATTAGTTTCTAGTGGAGGAAGATCATCTGTTAAATCTCCGAGGATACGACTAAGAGTGAGTTCTCCTAGACTTCAATTCTCACCTCGTAGAAGCACATTGAGATTGCAGAACAACCAAGTTTGTGACAGTTTTGCAGTAATCAAGAGCTCTCTTGATCCCAAGAAGGATTTCAGAGAATCAATGGTGGAAATGATAACAGAGAACAACATCAGAGCCTCTAAAGACTTGGAGGACCTTCTAGCATGTTACCTTACCTTGAATCCCAAGGAGTATCATGATGTTATCATCAAGGTTTTCGTTCAAATCTGGCTTGAAGTCATAAACCCTAAATTTGCATCCATGTAAGAACGTGTAGTAATGTTGATAGCATAAACTATGATCAAATGCACTAATTCTCCTGTTAATTGTAGTTATTTCAAAGAGTTTGATGCAGCTATGGGGATTTTATTTGCAAGACCTCTTTGTGTTTTTTTTATTCTGTATAACGAGAGAGATATCCAGATTACAGCAATAAGCCCTAATCCCGTGACTCTCACAAAAACCGGAAATTTGAGGCAAGAAATGTAAACAGCTTTCGAAAAAGTGGTCTAAACTGTTGCATGAGAGTTATGGAAAAAAAAAATATCTCGATGAACATTGAAAAAACAAAGGCTAAGCAATAATCATAGAATTTTAGTAACAACAAACCTTGGATTAGATAGGATTGATCAAGTTTAGTCAATCGTAATGAGTCATGTTACGAGAATGAAAAAGATGGGAAATAACAAATGTACTTGAGCAAAAATAATAAAAAAGCCAAGAGTGTAGTGACAAGAAGCAGACGGAGAGGAGTCAGAAACCCATCAAGTACTTAGTAGCCATGGGTTCCAGTCATAATGATAAGGAAGCTGGAAACATGAAAATGGAGCCTGAAGAACATAATCGCTAGAGAGAGAAAGTAACACTGACACAGAAGAGGATATGATTAAAGAGGAAAAGCAGATAAAATGTGAGTTTTCAGAACCTAAGCGCTGTGTTGTGTGATAAAGGAGAAGATGAGGACCACTGTTTTGCTGCTGTTTCCCAATGCTCATCTCCCACCTCTACCATTTATACAGTTTAGTACGTTATGGACATTTCTCTGGAATTGATCAACTACAGACATAAAAACATTAAATGGACAACACCTGACTCAAATGGGATCCAAGACATTTACCATTGGTTAATCTGTCTTTTGCATTTCTTGTTTCAAGCAAGAATGTTGTTTCTTAAGTTTTAACCAAGCCAATAAAAACCATAATAGCTTTGATATAAACTGAGATGAACTGTTATTAGATTAATTAAGGAGCCTAGTTTGGTTAACAAAACGATTTACTAGATATTATCATCATCATACGCACAACTTTTACGTGTCTTAAAGACAAAAGGCGACAAAATGTTACCCAGTTTTTTTACATTCCATATGGTCATTTGTTCAGCTCTTGTTACTCGTCTACACAAGAAAGATCTGATGCCTACTCCAGTACTCCAGTTCCTATAAGCAAAGAATAGAAAATTGTTTGACTGATTCTACAAATATGATTTGTCATGCTGAAAGTAAAAGATCATCAACTATTAGAACACCAATCCTACAAAGCTCACAGGCTCATCTAACCCATTAAAAAGTTAGATTGACATGAATGTGTTTGCACGTTGGTTTGCTAATTATAGAACCATAAAACCCATCGACATATACAAATTAGCCCTTTTATAGCACATTCCATTACATGGTAAAGTGGTAATGTTGATAGTATTTCACGAGAATCCAGAGAACTATATTGTGTATTAAGCAGCACTATACATATGCTCACAGGTAGAGTTTCCCTTCAAAACTAACTTGTGAAATCAGAAGAACTTAAGCTCACTGTTTGTGAGAGTTCATATCATCTTTTTCCTACATACGCACTTTAGTTTCGGGGAACTGAGATGCTAATGAAGTATTAGTGTTTTACTTCATTCAAGGTCACCAGTGTGACGAAAGTACCTTAAGACTATGTATATATTTAACTCACCTACTCAAGGACGGCGCTCTTCACGCCTCATCTCAACTCGAAATTTATCTTTAATATCGCCCTGTGGATAGTGTATCTACTATTAGAAACATGTCAAAATCAACTGTCTGAGAAATGAATAACGTGCAAAAAGATTAGTGAAGCTGTGTACATTAGTTCTACGCACAAGAATAGGATTCTCATCTTTGATCCGCTTCCAGTTTGCACCATACCTGAATCACAAAAGCATCAAATCAATGAAACTGCGTGAAAAATGTGCATCTGATGAACATCTATCTAAGAGACTTTCAGGTTTCAAGTACTTTTCAAAGCCTTTCAGTACGGCCAGCGTTTCTGCAGTACACCAAGGGACTTTCTTCCTCCTAGCACCTTCTGAACTTCGGTTTCTCTTCAAAGGAGACATGACAATCTTTTTACGTTTTGATTTATGATTCCTTTCACCATCATCGCCCAGTTCACCATCGGAATCATCAATGGAGTCTTCCCACTAATCAAACAAATGAAAATGTGAAAAAACAAAACCGTTAGAATAATCCAGGTCTCACATTATACCTTTGCATGAAAAGCACGTTATTCTAACTCAGCTATAGCTGCCAAACCGAATATGCAAAAGATCAATTCAAACAAGACAAAGCTCAAGACTAATTTCCCACCAAGTGCAGCAAGCTGGTCAGCCAAAATGAAATAATGGGAAAAGATGAAAGAATGAATCAGGATGGTAGTGCTTAGAAAACTTAGTAAGAATGTGTGTGTCCCATCGAACTAGCTATCTAAAGAAAGTAATATGATGAACCAAAAACGAAACGTAAATTTACTTCATAAGTATGTGCTGTGGTACGTCGCTCCATCAAGCTCGGCCTTGGTGGAATATTTGTTTCAGAAGGATTAGCAACATGATTTTCTTGTTCTGTAATCGACTCATTGTTTAAATTAGACGGTCCTCCTTTTTCCAAAGCTTCCATCAGCTCCATTTTACTAGCTCTAAGCTTTCTGAGCGCTCTGTCAACAACTGCAGATGAAATGGTCTTGTATCGACGGGGCAAAGATTCAGCTTTTGACCCTCCAGAAGTGGGTCTTTCCAGTTCAGTATCTGAGAGGTTCTCTACAACAAAAGGGAATTCATCAGACAAAAACACAATCACGTTGTAACAAAGTTGATGAAAGAAACAAAGTTCAGAGAGTGTAAACCTTTGTCTTCATCCATAGCTTCAGACGCCTTACTGTTTTTAATCACCTCATTCTCTCTTGCTTCGACCATTGACTCAGTCTCTTCAGATTCTTCACTAGTTTCAATCTCGTCCGATGCATCCATGTTAGGATTCAACTCGGCAACAAGGTTGGGATTCAACTCAGAAACAACCTTCCTCAAACTAACCAAAGCTTTCTCTCTCGTATTCTCATCCATCAAACTCTTACAAGTCTTTTCGTCACTGTGGGCCGTCCATAATCTTCGACAGCTATTCAAGAGGTCACTAGTAACCAAACAACTAACCTTATCACATAAAGGCATAATCCTACAGACCCATATCGATCTGATTGCTTCAATATAAGCCTTTTTTGCATCTTTCTCAAAAGCGAGACACTTGGCTGTGCACTCCACAGCAACTTTACAAAACGCTTCCTTGACTGATTCGGGTACCTTGGAACCTTCTTTGTGTAGAATCTCCACTAGATTCTCTAAACGCTCGAGATTCTTCTCCTCCACAACACCATCCTCAATCTCCATGAAGATCCCTTCAAGTATAGCTTCCTTCCATTGCGACAGTGCCATTGTTGTTGCTAACTCAACCAAACAATGTTAGGGCTTTTCAGAGAAATTTGCACTCTCTCGCTCGTCGATTCCGTTTCTCGAAATGGGTTGTTCAGGAATGGTCAATTAGGTTAGTAAAAACTTCAACTTTTTCAATTCACTTTCTTCCCCGGGGGTTCGATTTCAGAGACAATGGAGGAAGGAAGAAAGAGCTATACCCTTTTTTCCCGTTTCCGTCTTTTAAAATAACAAAGCGTGTCGTTTTATGTTTTCTAAAACGGCTTACATGTTATATCCTTACGGAGAAAACGGCAATAGTGATTCTTATTTATTTTAAATTAATTAAATAAATCCTAAAAAAATCAGAAGAGGGGAGTAGCGGCGGAGTCGGATTCATAGGATACAGAGAAGCAAAACCTAAGAAGAGGAAGAAGCTGCAGCAGCAACACTTGTTCACGAGTCGGTATCTCCTCAGAACGAGAACAATGTCTGCATCAACGAAAAGCGTTTCTACCTTAGACAATGTAGTGGTGAAGTCACCGAATGATCGGAGGTTATACAGAGTGATTGAATTGGAGAACGGATTGTGTGCTCTGCTTATTCACGATCCAGATATCTATCCCGAAGGCTCTGTTCCGGATCAAGTTGATGAAGATGACGAGGACGGTGAAGAAGAAGAAGATAGTGACGGGAGCTATGAAGATGATGATGAAGAAGAAGGGGAAGGAGATGAAGAAGATGATGAGGATGAGGATGAAGATGAAGTGAAAGGGAAAGGAGATCATCAGACCAAAAAGGTTTTTAAATTTAAGCTTTATCAGTAGTTTTCTTATTTTATTAAGGTTTGTTTTGAACTCTTGGTGTCGTGTGTCTTAGGCAGCTGCAGCTATGTGTGTTTCAATGGGAAGCTTCTTGGATCCTCCGGAGGCGCAAGGATTAGCTCACTTTCTTGGTCTTTCCATCTTTCTATGAGTTTGACCTACTGTTTGAATTCACTTATTTTGATTTTTGATTTTTTTACTGATTGAATCACTCTAATGTTTATGTTTTGTGCAGAACACATGCTTTTTATGGGTAGCACTGAGTTTCCCGATGAGAATGAAGTAAGCATTGTATTATTTTTTGTGTTTGCAATGGTTTGGTACTATTTATAGATGCATATAGAGTATTCTGCTAACTTCATAAATTTTTAGCATGATATATGTTTGAATTCTTCCGGGTTGGATTTTGTTTTGCTTGCAGTATGATAGTTACTTGTCTAAGCATGGTGGAGCCTCTAATGCGTACACAGAAATGGAGCATACATGCTATCACTTTGAAGTCAAGAGAGAATTCCTTCAAGGTGCCTTGAAAAGGTACCAAAAAATTGCTTGAGCTGCCACTCTACTTATCTGTTTAGATGTCAATTGCTGTAAATATACCAAGGCTGGCGAAATATGTATCAGTATGCATCCTTAGATTTTGTTATCATTGTTCAGTTTTCTGATGACATAGTAAAGGAAGATGTCTTGTTCTATGTAATCACTTTCATTTTACCTAAACCGTTTGCTGTAAAACATTTTCCGTAAGAAATATTTGAGCTATTGGTTAGGTTTAACCTTTTTCCTTTTCGTTTGTGTTCTTCAGAAGGTTTATTTGACTTAAGATTTTTTTTTTTTTTTTGTTATTAGGTTCTCTCAGTTTTTTGTTGCACCGCTTATGAAGACCGAGGCTATGGAACGAGAACTCCTTGCCGTTGATTCAGGTTTCTCTTGCCTATTAATCATACACTTATTTCTTTGTTTTAATCTATCAAAAGATCCATCTCCAATCAACATTCAGATAAGTTAACCTTCTCATATGGTTAAAAGTGTCTTGCTAACAAAATCCAAATTTGTAGAATTTAACCAGGCCATCCAAAATGATTCATGTCGCCTGCAACAACTTCAGTGCTATACGTCTGCAAAGGGTCATCCTTTTAATAGGTTTGCATGGGGTAAGGATATCTCGGAGTACCTTTCTTGCCACATTTAAGATATTCATGAAATTTTTTAATGTTAATGTTTCCTTTATGTGCTCTAAGGTAACAAGAAGAGCTTAAGTGGTGCAATGGAAAATGGGATTGATCTACGGGAATGTATTGTGAAATTATATAAGGAATATTACCATGGTGGATTAATGAAGCTCGTTGTCATTGGGGGAGGTAAAATTCTCTAGATGTATAATGTGTTTGGTGTTGATTCTTGGAAAGTCGTTATATACATTCCTAAATATTGGCTTGTGTTACTATTTTAATTTGTTGTAATTTAATGGCCACCTTTAATCTTGCAGAATCTCTTGATATACTTGAAAGTTGGGTTGTAGAACTATTTGGTGCTGTCAAAAACGGATCCAAAATCAGGCCAACTCTGGAGGCAGAAGGTCCTATATGGAAAGGAGGTAAATTATATCGCCTAGAAGCGGTTAAAGATGTTCATATTCTTGATTTGACATGGACTCTGCCCCCTCTTCGCCATGCATATGTGAAGAAGCCGGAAGACTATCTAGCACATCTATTAGGACATGGTAAGAAATCAAATCCGATTTATCTTTTGTATAGCATTTTCTTCAAGTTTACTTGTGCATGTGCGCATTGAAGAATGTTGTTTTAACATTTTGTTTTAGAGGGTAGAGGAAGTCTGCATTCATTCCTCAAAGGTAGGGGTTGGGCTACCTCGCTCTCTGCTGGTGTTGGTGATGATGGAATTAACCGCTCGTCTCTAGCCTATGTTTTTGGCATGTCCATACATCTCACTGACTCTGGTTTAGAGAAGGTAACTTTACATATATTTATATAGTTAATATTTCTGAAGTTTGCGCAGGGAAAGATTCAATCATTTTCAATTGTACATATAACCCTCTGTCCCTGACTTTTCAAGTAAATTCTATAGTGGTTTCATGTTCTGGTTGGCAAATTGACATAGCCTGTTGCTAGCTGCATATAGTCTCGTGCTTGTCAGATTTACTTTTGTTATGGTACTAATTCTCATTTTGACCTTCTGACAACTTTTGTTAACAGGTTTATGACATCATTGGTTACGTTTATCAATATCTCAAGCTATTGCGTGATGTGTCACCACAAGAATGGATATTTAAGGAACTCCAAGATATTGGGAACATGGACTTTAAATTTGCTGAGGAGCAGCCGGCAGACGATTATGCTTCTGAGCTCTCAGGTTTGTGCTTATATACTCATTTGTCTAGTTCTTTTGGAGTGAATCTTTTAAGGGGCTAATAGTGCTTCAACTTATTAGTTTTAGAACTTACCATGCATAGATGTGTACATGTAATGTAAAAATCTTCATCATGGTCATGGGTTTCTGAGTAAATCATTGTAAATGTTATTGTACAGAGAATATGCTTGCGTATCCGGTGGAGCACGTTATTTATGGTGATTATGTATACCAGACATGGGATCCAAAGTTGATAGAAGATCTTATGGGTTTCTTCACACCAAAAAACATGCGGATTGATGTTGTTTCGAAATCCATCAAGTCAGAAGGTATGTTAACGTTTCCTTGAGTATGTAACTTTTGGATGTATATTTATATTCTTACTATCTATTTTCAAACTTTGCTTGTTTCAGAGTTCCAGCAAGAGCCTTGGTTTGGTTCTCGTTACATTGAGGAAGATGTTCCACTGTCGTTGATGGAAACATGGACCAATCCTTCAGAAGTAGATGCCTCTTTGCATCTTCCCTCGAAAAATCAATTTATCCCATGTGATTTTTCGATCCGAGCCGTTAACTCTGATGTGGATCCCAAAACTCAGTCTCCTCCTAGATGTATAATTGATGAACCGTTCATGAAGTTCTGGTACAAGCTTGACGAAACTTTTAAGGTTCCTCGTGCAAATACGTACTTCCGCATAAATCTGAAGGGGGCATATGCCAGTGTGA
This sequence comes from Camelina laxa, assembly GCA_024034495.1. Lineage (NCBI taxonomy): Eukaryota > Viridiplantae > Streptophyta > Magnoliopsida > Brassicales > Brassicaceae > Camelina > Camelina laxa. The sequence continues at coordinate 28,599,547 of CM043884.1, forward strand.
AGAACTGCCTTTTGACAGAATTATTTATTAACCTTCTGAAAGACGAGTTAAACGAGATAATCTACCAGGCAAGTAATCGTAACTATTTTTTAGGAAGACTTTTTTAGATGTTTTTGTTTTAGTATTGACATGAATATCTGAATTTCTGCAGGCCAGTATAGCAAAACTTGAAACCGCTTTATCTATGTATGGTGATAAACTAGAGCTTAAAGTGTATGGCTTTAATGAGAAAATTCCGGCTCTTTTATCAAAAATCTTAACCATAGCCAAATCCTTCATGCCAAGTCTAGAGCGATTTAAGGTATGTGAATGTTTGCATGTATAATTGTCATACTTTTTATCCTCATTTAATCTTGAAGTTTAAATTTGGTGTCATTTTCATATTCTCATTCATTCTTGATTCAGCTACTTTTTCAAATTAATCTTGTAGGTTATCAAAGAAAACATGGAGAGAGGCTTTAGAAACACTAATATGAAGCCTTTGAACCATTCCACATACTTGAGACTGCAGCTCTTGTGTAAGCGAATCTATGACAGTGACGAAAAGTTGTCTGTGCTAAATGATTTGTCTCTCGATGATCTCAACAGCTTTATTCCTGAAGTCCGTTCTCAGGTAACATACTGCATCAGTGTGATACCTAATTTGCTTAATAAACAGCTCTTGTGTTTGTTCTTGAGTTTTGTTTAAATCAGGCAAAGGTTAGGTAAAATTTCTGTTATGTTTTCAGATATTTATTGAGGCTCTATGTCATGGTAATTTGTCCGAAGACGAAGCAGTGAACATATCAAACATATTCAAAAATAGTTTGACGGTTGAACCGCTCCCAAGCAAATGTAGACATGGAGAGCAAATAACACGTTTTCCTGTGAGTGCCAAACTTGTAAGAGATGTCAGTGTGAAGAACAAATCTGAAACAAACTCAGTAATTGAGGTAAAAAGGAAATTGTCTTTTTCTGTAATATGAGTTGGCCAAGAAGAAAACATAGTACTTTCCTCGGGTATAATCATGGTTTTGAATTTGAACCAACATCTGATTTGCAGCTTTACTATCAAATCGAGCCTGAAGAAGCTCAGTCAACAAGAATGAAAGCTATGCTGGATCTCTTTCATGAAATCATAGAAGAACCATTGTTCAATCAGTTGAGGTTAGTCATGTTTACCTATTTTGTTTGATAAACCAAATTGTATTTATGTATAATCATATAAATGCGAATTTGGATATAGGACAAAGGAACAGCTCGGTTATGTTGTCGAGTGTGGCCCTCGCTTAACATATCGTATCCATGGTTTCTGTTTCTGTGTACAATCTTCCAAGTACGGTCCAGTCCATTTGCTCGGGAGAGTCGACAACTTCATAAAAGAGATTGAAGGGCTGTTGGTAAGTTTGTAATCAAAAAGAAAACATCTGAGTTTTGTTAAATAGTATCCCACGTAGCTCTACTAATGTTACTCGGGGCTGTAATTGCAGGAACAATTGGATGAAGAATCCTTTGAAGATTATCGAAGCGGTATGATTGCTAGATTGCTGGAAAAGGATCCCTCTCTCTTGTCTGAGACAAATGACTTATGGAGTCAGATTGTTGACAAAAGGTAAACGATCTCATTTAGTTTCATATGAAGATTCTGTGAGTTGCTTTGATCCATACCGGTCACCAAGTAAATTCAAAATGGGTGTTAATTCTCGCAGGTACATGTTTGATTTCTCCCACAAAGAAGCAGAAGAACTGAGAAACATACAGAAGATAGATGTGATCAAGTGGTACAAAACCTATTTCAGAGAATCTTCACCAAAATGCCGTAGGCTTGCGGTCAGAGTTTGGGGATGCGATACCAATATGAAAGAAACTCAAACAGATGAGAAGTCGGTGCAGGTCATAGCAGACGCTGTAGCTTTCAAGTCGACTTCTCAGTTTTACCCCAGCCTTTGCTGATAGAGAAACAACATTTTACACAAGAGTTTTGCTTTGCTGCTGCTTTTTTTCTTTTCTTTCCCATTCACCCAATTTTTTTATTCAGTACCTTCAATGGCTAAGTTATAAATACATTTGGGTGACAAACACACCAATAACGTCTCTATTTATTTTGTTTGTTAAGAAGATTTGATTATATGCATTTAAATTAATGTTTTATCCGTTGGAATGAGGTTAAAATTTATTGTCTTGCTATCATAAATTTTACCCAAAAAGAAGCAGCATTAACTAAAAAAACATACAGAAAAATGTAGTCATCAGTTTGTGAAAACCTTGCTACAAATAAACCATCGACTCTCCTCCAACTAGTAATAAAAACACAAATTGGAATAATTTTTCTCCATTAATGGCAGGTAAAAGTTGCCACAATAAATGAAAATAAAATTACTGTGGAGTGAATTTCTTACAAACAAAACCAACGGTAAAAAATCAAAAGATCAGAAGATTTAATTTCGTAATTACGATAATATCCCGCGGTGAAAATTGCTGGTAGGGCCAAAACAAGCAAATGTATCTTCTTCCTCTCTCTCTCACTATTTTTTTTTCTGGACGGTGGTGGTGAGACTGCAGGCAAAGGGAGAGAGAGACCCATCTCATTGCAGAAATAGCATTTTTTTTAATTTTTGCCTTTTTATAAGAATAATACAAAATCTGAATCTCTTCTCCTCCGTCGAAGATTTGAATTCTCTGTGGTTCTCTGATTCCTCCCTCTCCTGTGAGTTCCTCTCTCTCTCTCTCTATCTTCCCTCCTTTTTATCTTCTCGTTTCTTCATTTCGCGTCTCTTGAAAACTTTTTCCCTTATCAAAATATCTTTGATCTCTGTCTCATAACGGCAGATCTAGGGTTTAATGGCTTCTGGCTTTCAATAATTCTTCTTCGTTTTCTCTCCCGACTGACCAGTTTCTCCATTTTGTGCTGCAGTTGAGCTCTCCCTTCAGCTTCGTTTCTCTCGCATTTTCGTTTCCGTTATGCACGGCTAAGGTTCGTTTTCTCCAGATCGCTCTTTTTTTCTTCACGTTTCCACTTCCTAGCGTAACGATTCGGAACTTTTTTTGGTGGATTTAGATCATCGTAGATCGTGATTGAAGCGAGAGATTTTTTTAGGAGAGAGCGAAGATGAGTGAGGGCCAGAAGTTCCAGCTGGGAACAATCGGCGCTTTGAGTTTGTCCGTTGTGTCGTCTGTCTCGATCGTGATCTGTAACAAAGCCCTTATTAGCACCCTTGGCTTCACTTTCGGTAACCTTTTCCATTTCACATGCTCCTTTTTGTTTATCTATATTCATGTTGCTTCCGATATTGTTTCCTCTGGATCCATTCGTGTTTTATCTTATGAAATCTGAGGAATGAGCTGAAATATAATAGAGATTATAGCTCATTTTACTTCATACTATCATCTCTTTGGCACCTTAGGATCCATAATTGCCTTCATGATTGTATGTGTGTAGGAAAGTTTCATATCCTTGGTATGTTATACAAACGTTTTCGAATTTAGATGCTACTGTGACTTTGAAAGTGATGTTTGTGTAAATGTCTTCTTACTTTTATGAGGTCCTTTTGTTTACTCTTTAGCTCTTCTTATCTGTGGCACTTATTGTTTTATCCTAAGATACACCGACAGTTTAGTATTATACTGAGCAAGACACTGTTCTACCCCCAATTTTTCCCGTAGCTGGTTATGTGTCATTTATTGCAATTGATCTTCTGTACTTACTCTTGTTATTTTGTATGTACAGCGACTACTTTGACAAGTTGGCATCTTTTGGTCACATTTTGTTCCCTTCATGTGGCATTATGGATGAAGATGTTCGAGCACAAGCCTTTTGATCCACGAGCTGTGATGGGGTTTGGCATATTGAATGGGATATCCATAGGACTATTGAACCTCAGCCTGGGCTTTAATTCTGTCGGTTTCTACCAGGTATATGTGTCATTTCAGCTACTGCATGATGCGATATCCAATTTAATTTGTGCTGTTCTAACACTCTTCTCTGCCTTTAATAATAGATGACGAAACTAGCAATAATTCCCTGCACTGTTCTCTTGGAGACCCTCTTTTTCAGGAAAAAGTTCAGGTTAGCTCTCAAAGTTCTGTTACTTTTTATATCTCTCCCATCAACACGGTTATGATTATTTATGTGGAGAAAGCTATTTTGTACGACATCTGTCTTTTTCTCATGGTCATGCATTTCTGGTTGAGTTAACATCAAGTTCTAATTTGATATACTGTGTAATAGTACGGCAACTTAGTGATATTCTTATGTCCCTTCGTGTTGATAATTCATCCTCAGACATTATCATGGCTTCGTGAGTTTCTGTAGCTAGTTTCAGGTCAAGGGCCTAATTTAATGACACACTTCCATTTTGTTTGTAGTCGGAAAATCCAGTTTTCATTAACCATCCTTCTCCTTGGTGTTGGAATCGCTACCGTCACAGATCTTCAGCTTAATATGCTGGGTTCTATCTTGTCAGTGCTGGCTGTTATCACAACCTGTGTTGCTCAAATTGTATCCTATGCATAGCCATTCTTTTATCATTGCTTTGTTCTTTCAACTTTCTATATATCGTTTCTTAAGCCAATCCAATGCTGTTATCTTAACCAAATGTACACAGATGACAAATACCATCCAGAAGAAGTTCAAAGTTTCATCCACGCAACTTCTGTATCAGTCTTGCCCATATCAAGCAATCACACTTTTCGTCACTGGGCCATTTTTGGATGGGCTCCTTACCAACCAGAACGTGTTTGCCTTCAAGTACACTTCTCAAGTAGTGGTAAGACTCAATCTGCCAGGAATTCTACCAAAATTATTTATTAATCCTCTTGCTTCTACGTCGATTCTGCATATTTACGAGTGCTTCTTTGTTGGCTGCAGTTCTTCATTGTCCTGTCCTGCCTCATATCAGTCTCTGTAAACTTCAGCACTTTTCTTGTCATTGGAAAGACATCTCCTGTCACATATCAAGTTCTGGGACATCTCAAAACATGCCTGGTTCTAGCATTTGGCTATGTGTTGCTCCGAGACCCATTTGACTGGCGCAACATTCTCGGGATTCTGGTTGCTGTGATTGGAATGGTTGTTTATTCCTACTACTGCTCGATTGAAACTCAGCAGAAGGCAAGTGAAACATCAACTCAGTTGCCACAGGTATATATCTTCATCTCTCTTTTCCGCTTATATTCTTTTTGTTGGCTCTATATACTGAAATCTGGACACCAATAAATTGATCCATAATAAAAAGCACTCATTTAGGCATTGTTATTGTTGGTAAAGGTCTACTCCTTGAGGTCTATACTATACTTTATGTTATATTGCTTAGTTTTGTTTCTGTATAAGAATAACAAAAACTGATGTGAGATCATTCCTTGTGCTTTGGGTTTGTCAGATGAAGGAGAGCGAGAAAGATCCGCTAATAGCAGCAGAAAATGGAAGCGGAGTGTTATCAGATGGTGGAGGAGTGCAAAAGACGGTGGCTCCTGTATGGAACTCAAATAAAGATTTTCAAGCCTAAAAGCTTTGATGATCGCTATTTTTTTTTTTTTTTTTAAATATCAACGCTCTTTGTACCAGATTTGTCAAAAGAAAAACTTTTTAATTTCTCTTCTTTTGTTTTTGTTCTCTTTTTTAAATCGCATAGCAGAGAAGTAGGGGAGACTGAAAAAATCAACAACCCTTCCACCACACACCGTATGGGGGAGAAAAAAAATGAAGTAGAGAGTGAGGGGAGGAAAAGGAAACAGCTTTGATGATCCATTTTTATTATACACAGCAGGTTTTTGTTTTTCTTTGGATTTAGTTATTACAACTCTGTATTCAAAAGTCTGTGGCTATATTCATCAACACTGAAAACATATATTTGATTTTTAGGCTCCTTTCTATGGATACTCAAATCATATTTTTGGTTTTTAGACTCCTTTTTATGAATCTACCATTAACCTACCCACCCAACCCAATGTGAAAAGGGCTAAATATATATACGTAATACCAACATACATCAAAGCACCAGTGGTCTAGTGGTAGAATAGTACCCTGCCACGGTACAGACCCGGGTTCGATTCCCGGCTGGTGCATGAGCTGTGATGATATTGGCTTCAGCGTTGGTTGGGTCCTTCGCATTCTTCTGATTTCCCAGATGTACTCGCCACACTCTGAGCTCTCTCCTTTTTTTTTTTTTTTCAACTTAGTTATGATTTAAAATGATCCAAGACTTTGAAAAGCAAGTTTGCGTTATGTATTAGCAAACGGATAAACAGACTAACAAAGGGCACCAGTGGTCTAGTGGTAGAATAGTACCCTGCCACGGTACAGACCCGGGTTCGATTCCCGGCTGGTGCATGAGCTGTGATGAAATTGGCATCCGCGTTGGTTGGGTCCTCCGCATTCTTCTGATTTCTCAGATGTATAAGCCACCCTCCTGAGCTCTTCTCTTTTTCTTTTTTTTTGCTCAGATTTCTAAAAAATCTGTCTCCTGTCCTGGTAATCATGCTCAGATGTAATTGCCTCACTTCCCTGAGCTCTCTCTCAAATATTTTTGTCCCTGCATTTTTAGTTTGGTTCAGTTTACACTGAAAAACAAATTCCACCATTTTTCATATACAAAATCTATTTAAAACCTCTCATATCCTACAATAACCTGCAAATTCCAACATAAACAGTTAAATTAAAATGAAACTCCTGGATTTAACATCATCATCACTCATCAGTAACAAAGAAATCAGCACTTTTTTTTTTTTTGGTAGAAAGAAATCACTTCTTAACATTACATTACAGAGCTTGGGAAAAGAACGTTTACAGGATTCTTCACAAAAAATACTAGAAAGAACAGTTTGCCCTTATATATGACAGCGACTGCCAATAACAATGGTTGCATTAAGGTTTCAACACAACAAAAAAATCAAAGCAAAATATCAGTTTTCTTCTTTATGGATTTCCCATTGCATTCCATGTCTTCTATAGAAGCAGTAGACAGGAAGAAAAAATTGCTCTGTTGCCTTCCTTGCCAAAATGGTTGGCTCGGCTCATCTATCCAATTTTATGCTTAATCCTAAGAACCACCTTCATTGGTCATGAAACATCAACAGCTCTCTTTTGGATCACTTGGTCATGGTGTATTATGTCTGACACTTTGCTCGGTGGCCAATACCGAAATACAGATCTCCCTATGATGTTCTTTATCGGAAGTGGACCCCTGCGTTTTACATTCACCAAATCAACAGAGTTTTCAAAGTTTAAGACAGAACAACCATAAAATAACAGATAATTTCCAAAGTGGTTTACCAGTTATGAGAGTCAAAGCTTTTGTTGCGGTTGTCTCCTAGAACAAAGACGTAACCTTCAGGGACGAACTGCAAATAAACAGGAAGAAAAGCCAAGTTAACAGCATTCTTTTTAACAACTTTATAGGTCAAGAAATCCTTAAATTAGGAAGTGCAAGTTTGCTTACCATCGGTTCCATTTCGTAGTCAATCGGCTCTAAGACAAAATCCTCTACTTGAACAGAGTCATTTACTAAGAGCTTTCCATTACAAACCTACATGATACAGCATTGATAGGTTAGACAAGAGAATGATACAAAAACAGAAATACAAAGGTTAAGGGTCTGTTTTGAGGAGGCTGGTCATCAAGAATCCCACTAGAGAAGTAATACCGATAAAGGTGAACAAAGACTTCAATGGATGAATAGGATCAATCAACAAGTGGGTTAGAGAGATAAGGGCTTACTTCAACCCAGTCACCTTCGCTAGCAACTATCCTTTTTATGAAAACATCAGTACAACTGTAACCATGTTCCTGCAATTCAAAAGGAGAATATCAAGCACCTTCGAAACAGGTTTTAAAACATTTGAAAAAAACCAGAAATAGTGATCTGAGACCTACCAGCAAAATAGGAGGAGCCTTGAAGATAACTATGTCTGAAACCTCTGGCTTTCTGAAAAAGTATGAGACCTGTCCAATACAAAAGCAGATAGACGGATTTGTTCAAAATGATTTAGTACGCAGATCGAACACTCAGACATTAAAGCCACACACACCAATTAAAAGATTCATGTGCATCCTAGACACCTTTAAGACCAATGAAGCAACCATTTTTAAAAAACCTCTTAAGATCAAACACCATTCTACGATAGCAAAACGCACAATTTACATAGCCAGTAGTGTATTCTCACCTTCTCAGCCATAACACGATCACCCACATCAAGAGTAGGGTACATAGATGTAGAAGGTATAGACTTAGGCTCAGCCAAAGCCGAACGGAAAAGGAGTGAAACAGTAACCGCCGTGAAAGCTGCCTTAGCATCCTCAGAGCAAATATTCAACAGCTTATTAACCCAACCGTTACCAGGATTAGAGACCTTATCACTCAACTCCAACTTAACTTTAGCATCACACACCTTTACCCTATCAACCTCAGTGATATCAGTTGATAACGTCGCTGGAATACTACAAGGCATCCACTTGGAACCCCTAAGGAAGGGGATAACAGAAGAGGTCTTAAAGGGAGAAATCCCGAGAACGTTCATACCAGGAAGCTCAGGAGCTCCTCCAGCCAATCTCATGATTGAGATCATACCCAATACAAGCGGACTCTTGCTTCCTTCTTCGAGGATCTCTCTCGCGATGGTGCTGTACATAGAAGAAGAAGAAGAAGCTGGACGAGCACGAGGGCTTGAGCTGAGACCACCCCATGAGTTGTTGTTGGCTCCGGGAGATTTATCAATATCGGGTATCTGACTCTGAGGGCAGAACCTGGGACGAATCCATGATTCGAAGCATGATCTAACGTCGCAGGTACCGACACGAGTCCCGGCGGATGAAGAAGCAATGTTCCGAGCAACGTAGCTGGAGTAGGTGAAGGTAACCCTAAGCGCCATAACTGCAGATTCGAGGGAGAATTGGACGAGGTAAGGGTGAAATTGAGGTTTCGAGAGAAAACAGGGGTTTGTTTTTCAAAGGAAGACCTAGAAAGAATGAGGGATCGGTACCGGGAAAATTGGATTGGAGGATTACAAAGGAGTTGATCTGCCGGTACGAGAAACGGAGAAGTTACGCCGCCGGCGAGAACAAGTGAATTGTTTCAGGGGGGGCGCGAAGAAGAAGGAGAGAAATCTGGAGATCTCCCAGAGGAGAGGGGAAAAGGTTGTTTGGTCGAAAGCAGAGAGAGAGAGAGAGAGACTCTCTCTTATTAATTATGTTTGTTTGTTAGTTGTATCACTCCAAATTAAATTAGGGCCAATTCTGGGCCTTAGAAAATAAGTATACTATTGTTGCTATACTGAGCCATCATTAAAAAATGTACAATTAAGGAAAATAAATCAACAGTATATTTAAGGGAAATATAAAATATTTGAATGGAACACATCTAAATGCATTTTTTTTTATATAGATAATCTATTAAATAACATATCTAAATTCTTACTAGAAAATATTTATAGATGTTTTGTAGAATATTTATAGGAGATTTCACTAATCAGTAATCACCATGCATTATATCAATTTTTGATCGTTTTTTTACATCCCAAAAAAATAAAAATATACGTTTTGTATTTTGTTAGTTATGAATTAGAGACGTAACAAGGTTAGGTTCTGGGACCGTCGCACGAAGGAGTATATACTATATAACAGAATATACTTAGTGTGGAATGAATAAAGAAAAGGCGCATGACCGCAGCACATACGTCATCTCTCATCAATCTTCTTCGTCTTGCTATTTTACCGACAAAATTAAGAACTAATATTATAATTCTCAGCGAGTAATTAGTCGTTAACTTAGTCGTGTTAAGTTTGACCATAACCTAATTTTTGATTTTTGTAAGGCTTCTTTAGGATATCAATTTCGATTTTATAGAAAACTCACAACTTGGTCCACAAAAGAAAAAGAAAAAGAAATACACTAAGGTCAACGACAATATATTTGGGCTTGGGCCTGTCGTTTCAAAATGGGTACCTAAGATGTTTAAGGAGACTGGGCCAACGTAGTCCGTTACAATTGACAACGTGATTTTCTTCAACCTTCTCTTCTCTAATCTAATTCCTAAACATATCTTCTTCTTTTTCTTTTTTTTAAATGAGTTTATTATATACACTATTTGATCTATCTAATTCCTTACCAACTTACTGTATTTGATAACTGGATACAAAATGTGAGTTAAAAGATTTTTGATAATATATTATTTTGTAAAACTTATTCAATGCCATCAAAGCACCAGTGGTCTAGTGGTAGAATAGTACCCTGCCACGGTACAGACCCGGGTTCGATTCCCGGCTGGTGCATGAGCTGTGACGAAATTGGCATCCGCGTTGGTTGGGTCCTTCGCATTCTTCTGATTTCTCAGATGTAATAAGCCACCCTCTGAGCTCTCTCTTTTTTTTCCTTTTTTTTTTCCAACATATATGCAACACAATTTCAAGTTTTAACTATGTTCTTTTCTGTTAACTTAGCTCTGTGGTGGCAGACGCGGGAGACTGGTTGGTTTTGTTAAAAAAAAACTTACAACTTGTTATTTTATAAATCGTGAAAATGATAATACATTCATGTCACTCACTTTCCTAAAATTTGTAAACATCATTGTAAAATAAAATGAAGCAACAAACATTGTCTGTATCCAAAGGAAAATGAAATTTATTAGTCTTTGTTCGTTCCTTGAAGAACAAACAAAGGGAGTAGCAAACAATAAAAAAAAACTCACAATCAACAATTTCATCCGACACAAATTTATACGTCCTTTCTTGCACATTGGCACCCCAAAAAAAAAAAAAAAAGAAAAAAAGAATAATAAATAATGAAAAGTGAATCAAATGAATTGGAAAAAAAAAAAAAAAGCCTATTAACAGATAATATCAGCCACACCATAGTCTTTGTTGTCAATACGCAGAGCTACTCTCACTAGCAGAGAGGGAAGGTCCTTCAGATTTGACTAAGCTTGAGCTATTGCTACTTATCTCTAGCCCTTGCAATCGCCCGTTCTGTAGAAACTCCGATACGCTTTGAGAATTCGACATCTCCATTGGATTGTTGAAACTAGAATGCATCTGCTGCATATCCTGGCCGTTCATCGAGCCATGATATGGTGGAATCGCCATAAACGTTGAAGAAGAATACTGAATCTGCTGCATTCCCATATCAAACGAATCTGAATTACCAGAGATTTCCCCTGTCTCCATCTTCATCCTTTCAACTTCTTTCCTCAAAGCTTCGTTTAGAGCTGTAATCAAAAGCAGATCAGATTGAAGAAAGCAGAAAACGTTACACAAAAAAATGCATAAGAGAGGAAGGAATAAGGCTTTTACCATTACGAAGCTGAGCTTGTTGCTCCATTGCTTGTAACCTGAGTTTCAGCTCTGTGTTCTCGTTTGCTAATCCATTTGTGTCTCTCTGTATCATCACAATCAAACTCGACATTGTAAAACTTCCCTATCAAGAAGCATCAACCAAAGAAGGAATCGAAGAGAAACAAAAACCTGGTAGAGAGTGAGCTGAGCAGAGAGAGTGGTAGCTTCGGTTTGAAGAGATTGAACCTTACGCTCAAGTTCTTGAATGTATCGAGCTTTTCTCTCCTTGGATCGAGCTGCAGATTGACGATTCGCTAATATCCTATAAAATCCAAAATTCCAAATCCCTAATTCTGTTAATTCCTCAAAAAATTCATTCTCCATTGATTTGTTTCAATTATAGAAGAAGAAGACGAACCTTTTGGCGCGTTTGGGATCAATGTTCCAAAGCTCAGAGAGCTTTTCAGGAGGCATAGCTTTCTTAGCGTCCATGATTTCACCAGCATACATAGCGCATCCAGCGTCAACGGAATTGCTGTGACGGTGACGAGGACGAGAAGAAGAAGACTGCTGCGGAGGAGGAGGAGGATTAGGATTAGCGCCGGAAGCGGAGTTGGAAGAGAGAGATTGATTCGGAAAAGGATTTGGATTAGATGTGAGGCTATCGACGTCGATGAAGGAAGAGAAGAGATCGTCGTCGGAAGGAAGGTCGTCGGAGGAAGGTGGTGCGCCGGAAGAGAGCGGATCCATGAACATAAACATAGACATGTCGTCGGAGCGAGATCGGCGGTGAAAGGAAGAAGAAGAAGGAGGGATCGGATCGGCATTTGGATTGGGAAGTAGTGGAATTGGATCGGAGAGCTTCGAATCTGATGATTTCTCCATTTTGGTTTTTTTTGGAATTTTTGAAATCCGAGAAAATGGAAATTGAATCGAATAATTAATATGTCTTTGGTGAGAGAACAATGCACAATGGAGATAATGAATGATGGAGATCAGATGATGAAGATGAAGCTTTCTCTCTCTCTCTCTATGAATGAAACGAGGAGCAGCGTAGGGAAGGAAGGAGAGAGAGAGAGAGAGAGGATGTACTTAACTTAAACTGAGGAGAGAGAAGTGACGTCACTTACTATAATACCTTTTTAATTACCCTCCATATGACATTATGAGTTAAGTGTTGAGAAAATTTATGATTTTTTAATTTTATTATTTTCGTCTATTAGTGTGATTTATTTAAAAAGAAATGATTAGTGTGATGAAAAGCTAGAAAGGCACATTGGCACGTGAAGCATCACAGCATCTTGTCTCCCCTCCCTCTTTTTTAATTTCAGTACTAGTTGATTATTTGCTTTTAAGAGTGCTTAATCAATCTCCTAATACCATTCATTACAAGTAGTTTTTAGGTAGTTGCTTGTTTCAACATGCTAGTGTTTAGCAATTATCGCATATAACATCTCCCCACGTCTTGACTCAAAAATTAAAAAAAGTCTTGTATTAAAGAAACAAGATAAACAAAAATATATATATATATATATATTGTCTCTTAATATACCACGCAGCACGCACTATATGACTCTTACAAAAGAAAAGAAATGATGGACCAAAAAAAAACAAAACAGCAAACCAAGGAGAAAGGAAACAAAATGGCGTTATTTTGCTCCAAGAAATAATGGAGTGACAAAAGCGCCTGTAGCTCAGTGGATAGAGCGTCTGTTTCCTAAGCAGAAGGCCGTAGGTTCGACCCCTACCTGGCGCGTTTTTTTTCTTGATAAGCGTTTTTGGGCCTTCTCTTTATTAAGTATTTGGGCTTTTCTTTATCGGTCCAGCTAAAACGAAGACACCTCCCTTTTCTAACATTGCCTTCTTCTTTTTTTCTCTCTCTTACCGGCTTATATATATTTATAAACCCCGAAATTGGACCGGTATCATTTAATAACCTCAACACTGTGCTAATTCAAAAGCTTAATGATGCTTACTTATTATACCAACTAAAGTTTATGAATACCACTAATAACAAAGTAGGTTTACAAATAATTTCATCTATCCGTAATAAATTTAACATATTAGGAAATCATCTATCCGTAACAACAATTCACATGTATATATATATATATGCTTTTCAAATAATGCCGCAACATTGTATGTACTTCTTGTTTAAGTAATTTTATCATAGCTTCTTATATTTCCATTTTTAGATATTCCTGCTATATTTGTCCCTAGCTTTTTTTTTTTTTTTTTGTCTTCAAAGTTTCAATCATATACTTCTAAGTTGTGATTCACAACCATAATGGTTACAACAGTTTAATCGCACTTAATCAAACACCAATTTTTCCCAATAAAAGTCGTTTGAAAATCTTTCATGACTTTTAGTATTCGTGGGGACCAAAATACACATATATATAACAACTTTAGTACTACATTAATATTTCGAAAGACCAATGATTGATATCGACTCTTCCTAATGCTATTTTATTTGCAATTGGTATACGTTTTAAATCTTTTTATACATTTGCAAGCAAACAAAAATAATAAGTACAAGGTGGAATATAATAAATGTAACCATATTTATTTATTTACAACATTTGTAAAATTAAATTCATTGCACTTGGCAAGTTTTTTTACCTACTGTCAATAAAATAAGGTCAAAAGGGGGGCAGGTTTACACAAAGGAAAAAAGAAATAGCAAGTTAATGGGTTTTGACGGAAGAAGAAAGAAAGGTGGAGAGTAATGGCGGCGGCGAAAGTGACAATTTTGATGAGGCTCCGTCGGTCTCATCCACTACCTGAATTTGTCAAACTAAGGAAATGTCCTATGAGTTTTACCACTCTTCAATGCTCCCACCCAATACCAACCACTTCCCTTTTACCCGGTCGTCTTCTTCTTCAGTCCCTACTAACCTGGTCATGGTCTTTTCCTTTTAACTCTCTCTCTCTCTCTCGAGATTTTGTTTCTTCTTGGGTCGTCTTCCTCTCTCGCTATGTTTTCGAGTACCCATGTCTCCTCTTGTCTCCTTCCTCTTCTTTTTGTCTTCTTCCTTTGTTTCTTGTCTTCTACTTTTGCTCAAGACGACATCACCAATCCTGTCGAAGGTTTCCCTTCTCTTTGGTTTAGATCTTTAAACAACTTGTGTCTGCGACATGGGTTTTGTACTGATCGTCGATGTTTTTTTTTTTTTTTTTTGTTGGATTCAGTGAGGGCTTTGCGGGATATCAAAGACAGTCTGAACGATCCCGTACATAGATTGAGTAATTGGAAGCGTGGAAGAGATCCGTGCAATTCGAATTGGACTGGTGTTGTGTGCTTCAATTCCTCTCTTGATGATGGTTATCTTCATGTCAGCGAACTGTATTGTCTTTTCTTTACCTTTTGCTCCTTATTCTTCTTAAGCATTCTTGTCTTCCTTGAGACTTGTTTTGAGTAACTTCCTTTTTTTTTAATACTTGAAGGCAATTGTTCAGTATGAACCTCTCAGGAAACTTGTCCCCGGAGCTTGGCCGGTTGACTCGTCTTACTATCCTGTACGTGATATATAATATATTACTTGATCTTTCTATTCATACCCCAATGGTGATTATAACTTCCCTTTGTGTATTATTGTTACAACTTCTTCTTCTCTAATGCCAGGAGTTTCATGTGGAACAAGATCACCGGAACTATACCAAAGGAAATTGGGAATATCAAGTCTTTACAACTCTTGTAAGTCTTGGACTTTCTTGTTGACTTCCTTAAATAGTCTTGGTTTACCTTTGCTTGGCTTCTAACTTGATATGACTTTTTCAGGCTCTTGAATGGAAATCTATTAACTGGAAACTTACCCGATGAGCTTGGGTTTCTTCCAAACTTGGACAGAATACAGATTGATGAAAACCGTATATCAGGACCACTGCCTAAATCGTTTGCAAACTTAAACAAAACAAAGCACTTGTGAGTTCTTTAGTCTGATGTTCAGTTGTACATGGCTGTTTTTTTGCTAATTGTGATTCCTTTTCTGTTGAGTATGTTACATTTATTGTCTATCTTATCTTTTTCCCAGTCACATGAATAATAATTCGATTAGCGGGCAGATACCACCCGAGCTTGGAAGTCTACCTTCAATTGTTCACATGTGAGTTGGTATCATTAGCTGGCTGAAAATGATCTTACTTGAAAAATGTTATGATTTGTACCTAATCACAGTTTTCAAGTTTATACCATGCTACGCACGCTTTACCTATTTAATGTTTATAAACACTACTTATTTTTCTTACAGTCTTCTTGACAACAACAACTTATCAGGCTATCTTCCTCCTGAGTTATCGAACATGCCAAATTTGCTTATCCTGTAAGTTCATGTCGCTGATTTCTTTCGATTTCCCTGGTCCTGTCACCATACCGACTGGTGATCCATGTATTTATTCTTTTCTTTTTGACTTTTTTTCCTCGTGTTTATTTTGGCAGACAATTAGATAACAATCACTTTGATGGGACTACCATTCCACAATCTTATGGAAACATGTCTAAACTTTTGAAGATGTAAGTGCTAGTTTCACAATGTATCTTGAACTCAAAGTCATGCATTGGATTTGAATTAACCTGTGCACATATTAAGCTCTGGGGATGGAAATCAACAAAATTTTGAGCTAATTAGGATAGTGCATTCTAAATTTAAAGATACTAGTAGTCTATTTTGTATATATGTTTTTTAATCTTTTGGACATAAGATATATGAGCATTCTATGCTAATCGCTAACCTATGCATATATTTATATCTGTCCACGGGCAGGAGTCTTAGGAACTGCAGCTTGCAAGGGCCAGTGCCTGATCTTAGCAGTATCCCGAAACTTGGTTATTTGTAAGTCTTAAAACTTATCTAGCCGCTTCTGCTGCTACCTTAGCGAATTAATATCACCTGTTTCTGATTGTTCGACGTGAATTGCAGGGACCTAAGTCGAAATCAGTTAAATGGATCTATACCTACAGGGAAGCTTTCTGATAGTATCACAACCATGTAAACTCTTAGCGCTTTTCATAATTCTGGCCTTTGATTTTTATTATTTGGTTGGAAATGAAGTGCTTTTAACTTTGTTATCTGATGAAAATACTGCAGCGATCTGTCCAATAACAGTCTAACTGGAACCATTCCAACAAATTTCTCAGGTCTTCCACGACTTCAAAAGTTGTAAGTGTGTTTGATTGGTGTAGTCACTTTTTGGTTTCTGAGATGCACTTATTCGTTTTATCATTTTTGGATATGAATATGGCTGATGGTTTGTTTTGTTGTCTACCTAATGTGGCAGGTCGCTTGCAAACAATGATCTGAGTGGTTCGATTCCCTCTAGAATATGGCAAGAAAGAGAGCTGAATTCAACCGAGACTATTATTGTGTATGACTGTTACAACACCGATCATATCTCCTTTCCTTTGACATTACCAGCATGTTCCAACTTTCTTTATATTATCTCTTGACGACCATCAGTTCCTTTATGTTTTTTTCAGGGATCTGCGGAACAATAGGTTTTCAAATATTTCTGGCAGATCCGACCTTCGCCCAAATGTGACTATCTGGTTTGCATCTGCGCTTTCCTATTACTCTTTATTAGGTGCCCATGAATACTATTTTGCTTTGCATATCATTCTAGCTACTAAATGATGTATACTACATTTGAAAAATAAATCTTGTTTACTCCTTCTAAGATGTGATAAACTCCTTCCCTCAGATTACTGTCCACTTTTCTGGTATCATTTGACATTGTTTGCTTTCCAGGCTTCAGGGGAATCCGTTATGCTCAGATGGAAATCTGCTTCGATTATGTGGACCTCTAACTGAGATAGACAATAATCAGGGTTCAACCAATTCTAACACTACAACTTGTTCTGAATGCCCACCCCCTTATGAATTTTCACCAGAACCTCTTAGACGGTGCTTTTGTGCTGCTCCTCTGCTTGTGGGATATCGGTTGAAAAGTCCTGGTTTCTCGGACTTTGTTCCTTACAGATCCGAATTTCAGCAATACATCACCTCTGGCCTTAGTTTGAATCTGTATCAGCTGCGCCTTGACTCATTTCAGTGGCAAAAAGGACCTAGACTTCGAATGTACTTGAAGTTCTTTCCTGTTTTTGGTTCAAATGCCAACAATTCTTTCATATTCAATCGTAGCGAGGTTCGGCGGATAAGGGCCATGTTCACTGGATGGAATATCCGAGACGAAGATCTGTTTGGTCCTTATGAGCTTATGAATTTCACATTGTTAGATGTCTACAGAGATGGTTAGTAGCAGAGTACTCGTCCTCTGGTATTTGTTTCAATACAGAACTTGGTTAAAGTACAAGTAAACAAGCTGACGTCTATATTTTCTTACAACTTTTGCATAATTGAGCTTTGTTTTGACTGTCATGCTTTTTTGGTTTTGTAGTGTTCCCTTCAGCTTCGCCATCTGGTTTAAGTAAGGGTGCAGTTGCGGGAATTGTTCTTGGTTCAGCTGCAGTTGCAGTTACGCTAACCGCTATTATTGCCCTTATCATTATGAAGAAACGTATGAAAGGATACAGTGCGGTTGCTAGAAGAAAGCGAGGTAAGCATAATCTTGTGGATGCCAATATGTGTGTTCACTGTTCAGAGTAGATTATCTATCGAAATTGTGTATTTGTAGTGGTCATATGTTTTTGGTTTTGGTATTACAAGTTTGATTCATCCCTGTGCAGCTTCCAAAGCTTCTCTAAAAATCGAAGGTGTGAAGAGCTTCACTTATGCTGAGCTGGCTCTGGCTACGGACAATTTTAATAGTTCCACTCAAATTGGGCAAGGAGGTTATGGAAAGGTCTACAAAGGCACCCTTGGTAGCGGAACGGTTGTGGCAATTAAAAGAGCACAAGAGGGATCATTGCAGGGTGAGAGGGAGTTCCTAACTGAAATTGAATTGTTATCGAGATTGCATCACAGAAACCTTGTTTCGTTGCTTGGATTCTGCGATGAAGAAGGCGAGCAGGTACTGTTGTCCAAACCCTCTTCCGGTTGAGGTCCAAAAACCTATATATGTTTCTCTTATTGCTTGTATTGTCACGCCTGCAGATGCTGGTTTATGAGTACATGGAAAATGGTACTTTGCGAGACAACATATCTGGTATGTTCTACTTCAGAGCTGCTTGTTCTCTATGTGGATCAACAAAAAACTACCCACCGCTGTTCACTGTTCTTAATGTGGATGTCTTTTCATATGACATATTAAGCAGCATAGATGATTTTGTGTGCTGTTAATTTCAAAGTCTCAAGGGCTATATTCCTCGTGAATTGAAAAAACGTTACGGTTGATATACAAATTTGTGTGTTTTGCAGTTAAATTAAAAGAGCCTCTAGACTTTGCGATGAGACTACGGATTGCTTTAGGTTCAGCTAAGGGAATCTCATATTTACACACGGAAGCTGATCCCCCAATATTCCATCGCGATATCAAAGCAAGCAACATATTGTTGGACTCTAGATTCACCGCAAAGGTTGCAGATTTTGGACTCTCAAGACTTGCCCCAGTGCCTAATATGGAAGGCATCTCACCTCATCACGTGTCTACTGTTGTAAAAGGAACTCCGGTAAGATCTGAATTCTGCATTGCTTGTAAAAATTGTTTCTCAAGCCATGACTGAGGATTGTTTTTTCGACTTGCAGGGTTACCTTGATCCGGAATATTTCTTGACTCATCAATTGACAGACAAAAGTGATGTATACAGTCTAGGTGTAGTGTTCTTAGAGCTATTAACAGGAATGCATCCAATCACACATGGCAAGAACATAGTTCGTGAGGTAATGTTAATTAGATGCTAAGAGCTTGTTCTCTTCTTGACGTTACCTAACATCGTCTGGAATGTTTCTTTCTGTCAGATCAACATTGCATACGAGTCTGGTTCGATATTGTCAGCCGTGGATAAGAGAATGAGCTCAGTTCCAGATGAATGCCTTGAAAAGTTTGCAACTTTAGCGCTGCGATGCTGCAGAGAGGAGACGGATGCAAGGCCTTCAATGGCGGAAGTTGTAAGAGAACTGGAAATCATCTGGGAACTGATGCCGGAATCTCAGGTAGCTAAAACAGCGGATCTGTCTGAGACAACAACTCAGCCATCATCTTCATTGAATTCTTCAATCATGAAGCATCCTTATTCATCAATGGATGTCTCTGGCTCTGACCTCGTCAGTGGAATTGCTCCCTCCGTTTCACCTAGATAGAAACTTTCTAGACACCATACACTATTTGTTTGATTACTTGTGTGTTTTTTGTTGTTCTTCTTTCTTTGTACAGGGAAAAATTATTGTAAGCCAGTAGTATATGTTGCAGACAAGTTTAGTTCTGTTGATGTGAGTTATGTAGCTATTCTGATTCTTTTGTGTTTTGACTTGGATCATAATGGAGGTTGCATGCGAATCAAGGATACATTACAATTAGAATAAAAGGTTTTTACCGCCGAGTTTATATAATAACAATCTTGCAATTATACGTAACAAAGATTTGGCTCAATTGTTTACCTTATTGAATTACATTCCCATAGCTAATTAATATCATTAATCTTGGAGACACCTTTGTTGTTTAACATAGATATGGCTTCACTAAGGGAACAAGCGAGCTGCTAAGGTGCATGGACATTACTTCATTGGTCGAACCAACGAGCTTGCCACCAATGAAGACGGCTGGGACCGGCTTTGAACACCCTAGCCTCATTAGTGCCTTCTCGATCTCTCGGCATTCAGGGTCTTTATCGATCTCGTGAATCTTAGGGATAACCCCGAGATCTTGGAAAAGAACTTGAACCGCGTAGGACAAACAACACGAGCTCTTGCTGAATATAACTACCCCTCTTTCGGACGACATTCTCATAACCTTGTCCATCTTCTTGAATAAAGCGAAGAAGAAGAAGATGGACTGAGAGGAGTTTTGCTTGAGACTCTAGTTCCTTGAGTCGCATGCTATTTATAACATGAGGAAGAATCAGAATCCACATACAGAGATCACAAAAAAGATCGTTGAAAATGTTCCCTAATAAGTCTCTGTTTACAACGACTTTAATAAATGTGTAAATGAACAAAGATGATTCGACGAGACCGAACCTTTTCTTCGGCAGCCTTTAACCTTTTTTGATTGTCAGGACCATCCACAAAAGATAGTTGATCATTCCAATTTTATCTCTTAGAAACAAAGATGCGGTCTCAACGATCCTCATACAAGTTGCTAAAAAGAGAGTCTTTCTGTTTGACGTTGAATATAGATAGATGCTAATTGCTTTTTTTGGACCATACTTGATTTTATTTCTGCAGATGATTCTCTATGAATATTGGACATATGGAATCTTAGTGGACCAATGGCGTATGCAACAAAAATAAAACCACTTGCATTCAACATCTTCTGGCATACTAGTAGTAGTATCTTTTTAGCCGTTCGATCTCGCATGGTTTGTTAAATCTAACGGCTACGATTTTGTATAGTCTCGTCCGTACCACTTGCGAGTTCCTTCCTTTGCCTTTACCAACCATTTGTTTAATTATGTTTTATGAAATAATAAATCTCCAAATTTGGATAAAACCATTTGCCTAATCTCTCGCTGCCTAATTTGATTATGCTTTCTATAGTCCTCCTCTTGATATTGGATGGTTTTGGGGATATCCAAGTTTTACTTCCCCAATCCAGTGTCTGTGAAGACGACGACGACCGAACTTAGCTAGCAGCATGAATTTGTGTTTTCAAAATCCCGTAGAGTGTGGTCATCCTAGTTCCTTGTTCTTCTCTCCATTAAAGACCTCCAATAAGCTGGGTTGTTCTTCCAATTTAGGGTTTCATGTTCGAGTTTCTGAGAATCGGAAGAAGAAGATGAAGAAATCGCCTATTGTTTATGTTTCTTCTTCAATTGCGGTTGAAGGGACGAAGAGAGACGCAACAAGTACAAGAGAGAGTGTGTACGACGCCATTGTAATCGGCTCTGGGATTGGAGGATTAGTCGCTGCCACTCAGCTAGCTGTCAAAGAAGCTAAGGTTTTAGTTCTGGAGAAGTATTTGATTCCTGGTGGGAGCTCTGGCTATTACGAAAGAGATGGGTATACATTTGATGTTGGCTCTTCTGTCATGTTTGGTTTCAGCGATAAGGTTTGCTTTCTTTCACCAATCTCTCATTCAAATACTATTATCATTATCAATTTTCAGGAGTTAATTTGGCTTAAATATTGATTGAAAGGGAACAGGGGAACCTTAACTTGATAACTCAGGCGTTGAAGGCTGTTGGCCGTAAGATGGAGGTTATACCTGATCCTACTACTGTCCATTTCCATCTTCCAAATAATCTTTCTGTTCGGATTCATAGAGAATACGATGATTTCATAGCTGAACTTACCAGCAAGTTTCCCCATGAAAAGGAAGGCATCCTTGGTTTCTATGGCATCTGCTGGAAGGTGGTCTCATGTTATTTTTTATTTTTTGAACTTCTTTTACGAGTGTTGTGCTTTATATATTTATGTAATTTACAACTTGAACAGATCTTTAACTCATTGAACTCCCTGGAATTAAAGTCACTAGAAGAGCCTATCTACCTTTTTGGACAATTCTTTCAGAAACCGCTTGAATGCTTGACACTCGGTATTCATCTCAAATCTTCTGATGTGTGTGTGTATTAATTGATTACTGCGAGTGTATATACGTTTCCACTGATACACGCAGTAAAATATACTGACATGAATCTTGTTATGTTGTTCTCTGTGTTGTATAGCTTATTACTTGCCTCAAAATGCTGGGGCTATAGCTCGGAAGTACATTAAGGATCCTCAATTATTGTCTTTCATTGATGCAGAGGTGATTATCAAACATTGTCTTTTCTAAATCTACGCAATTTCTTTACCCAAATTTTATAATCATATCACGCTTTATATTTGCCTGCAGTGTTTCATTGTCAGCACAGTCAATGCTCTACAGACGCCAATGATCAATGCAAGTATGGTAGGAGTCTTTTTTGGCAACTTGGTATCTACTCGTGTATTCCTTTCTGTTCTTTTCTTTTCTTACATGTTCAAGGACAGGTTTTATGTGACAGGCACTATGGAGGAATTAACTACCCGGTTGGTGGCGTTGGTGGGATTGCCAAGTCTTTAGCAGAAGGACTTGTTGATCAGGGCAGTGAAATACTCTACAAGGCTAATGTAAAAAGCATAATACTTGATGATGGAAAAGCTGTAAGTCTGTATGAGTCTTACTAAAGTTATATATTTCCTTAAACCTTTGACATTCCTTTTTGGTTATGAAATTTGTTTTCGCTGGACCTGAACTTTCAGGTCGGTGTTAGGCTAGCAGATGGAAGAGAATTTTTCGCCAAAACAATAATATCAAATGCTACAAGATGGGATACGTTTGGTAAGAGAAAACAATGGCTTATGAAACTGTCAAGTAAGGTGTCTTCTGTTGTAAGAATGCTTAAAGTTGTATTGTCGTTGCCGTAGGGAAACTTTTAAAAGGAGAAAAGCTTCCAAAAGAAGAAGAAAATTTCCAGAAAGTCTATGTCAAGGCTCCATCATTTCTTTCAATCCACATGGGTGTTAAAGCAGAGATTCTCCCTCCAGATACAGATTGCCATCACTTTGTGCTTGAGGTTTGTTAGTTTTCTAGTAAGATCTATTTCCTTTGCTGAGTTTGGACTTGGGAGTATTCAATTGCAACTTTGTTCTTTTGTTGCATATGTAGGACGATTGGAAGAATCTGGAGGAGCCTTATGGTAGTATTTTCCTCAGCATTCCAACCATTCTTGATCCATCTTTGGCTCCAGATGGTCGACATATACTTCACATATTTACAACTTCTTCAATTGAGGATTGGGAGGTGAGGCTAATCTAAGACGAGCGAGACAAAGCATGAACTATATATATCTTCGTGGAGCTACTTGTTTTAGTTGCAATTTTTCTTAGCATTAGTATCATCTTCTAGGATTGGTGTTGCTGTGTCCATTTTTTATTTTACTTATTTCATCCAATTTTCGGTACTAGGGACTCCCTCCAAAAGAGTATGAAGCGAAAAAGGAAGAAGTGGCAGCTGAAATAATACAGAGGCTAGAGAAAAAACTGTTTCCAGGGCTCAGTTCATCTATTACGTTTAAGGAGGTTAGGCTTGTTCTTTATCCCCCCTACGATTTGCCATGGAAATTATAATGTTTGTGCATCTTTCTTTCTTTCCTTTTGTTCTTTGGTAAGATCTACGAGACAGTATCATCTTGATAATCATTCTTTCTTTCTATCTGAGGTGCATGAGAGCAAGCATATACCGTATTTGGGCATTTAGCCTGTATATCTAAAAGTTTTATGAGGCAGGTGGGAACACCAAGAACACACAGACGATTTCTTGCTAGGGATAAGGGAACTTATGGGCCAATGCCTAGAGGAATCCCAAAAGGTTTATTAGGCATGCCGTTCAATACAACGGTAAGCCAAAGAAAGATAGATAGATAACATCAGGATTTGGTTAGTTCTGCTGGTGAATGGTTTGGCTAATGAAAAAAATTGTTTGGTTAATAATAGGCTATCGATGGTCTATACTGCGTGGGGGATAGTTGCTTTCCTGGTCAGGGAGTTATAGCTGTGGCATTCTCAGGAGTAATGTGTGCCCATCGGGTAGCTGCTGATATTGGTGAGGAAAACCATCTTTTTACAATATGTTAAATAGACTGGTTGATTACTAAGTATGTGCATAAGAAAAAATCACTTTCATCGTTTGACTATTAGGGATTGAGAAGAAATCACGGGTACTTGATACTGGCCTTCTTGGTATACTTGGTTGGCTAAGGACACTCGCATAAATCTAGTGATGGTTGTCATGTATGACGCAATGCAATGAGAAAAAAATGACAAGAAAAAGAAGAAAGAAGAGATACATGTTGATTGATATAATAAACAATTGTATGATATATACGCATGCAGCATGAGCATAATTCTTTATTATTGTTTGTTAACATATATATATATAAAAAGGTGCAATCAAATTCCGTTTAAGACTCTGAAAGTCATCAAAGCTTTCAATAATGGCGACCGTTCCCTCCCACTACCTTCGTCTTCCTCATCTTATCAACCAAAAAACTCACTACTCTCTTTCCCTCAAACCACACTCTACGCGTATTACTTTTCCGGCGAGTTCATGGCCAGCGAGGGCTATGTCGAAAACCGAAGAGGAGGCTTCTGTTTCTCCAAGGCTAGAGCAGGAAAACTTTGAGCTGACGACGGCGGTGGATATTCGCCGGCGGGACAGAGAAGAAGCTAACGAATCGAAGAGTTTGAAAGACACGTGGCGGAAGATCCAAGGAGAAGATAATTGGGCCGGGTTAATGGATCCGATGGACCCTGTTCTTAGATCCGAACTGATCAGGTACGGAGAAATGGCCCAGGCCTGTTACGACGCCTTCGACTTCGATCCTTTCTCAAGGTACTGCGGGAGCTGTAGATTCACGCGCCGTCACCTCTTCGAATCGCTCGGGATACTCGATTCCGGCTACGAGGTGGCGCGTTATCTCTACGCGACGTCGAACATTAACCTCCCCAACTTCTTCTCGAAATCTAGATGGTCCAAGGTGTGGAGCAAGAACGCCAACTGGATGGGATACGTGGCGGTTTCCGACGACGAAGAAGCCACGCGCGGCCGACTCGGACGCCGCGATATCGCGATCGCGTGGAGAGGAACCGTCACGCGGCTCGAGTGGGTAGCGGATCTCAAGGATTACCTCAAACCGGTATCCGGAAACGGAATCCGGTGCTCCGACCCGGCCGTTAAAGTCGAATCCGGTTTCCTCGATCTCTACACTGACAAAGACACGTCGTGCAAGTTCTCGAAATTCTCGGCGCGCGAGCAGGTTCTGACGGAAGTGAAGAGGCTGGTGGAGAGGTACGGAGACGAGGAAGGAGAAGATCTGAGCATCACCATGACGGGACACAGCCTCGGCGGCGCATTGGCGGTGCTAAGCGCTTACGACGTGGCGGAGATGGGACTGAACAGAACTAAGAAAGGAAAAGTGATTCCGGTGACGGCGTTCACGTACGGAGGACCGCGAGTCGGGAACATTCGGTTCAAGGAGAGGGTCGAGAAACTGGGAGTGAAGGTGCTTAGGGTGGTGAACCAGCACGACGTCGTGGCGAAATCGCCGGGACTGTTTCTAAACGAGCGTGCGCCACACGCGCTAATGAAATTGGCGGGAGGATTGCCGTGGTGTTACTGCCACGTGGGTGAAAAGCTGCCGTTGGATCATCAGAACTCGCCGTTCCTCAAACCAACCGTTGATCTTTCTACTGCTCATAACTTGGAAGCTCTCCTCCATCTCCTTGACGGGTTAGTCTTTTTTTATTAACTCTTTTTTTTTTTACTTCAAAAGTAATCTGACATTTTTAAAATACAAATCACTTTTACTAATTGGGTTTTAGTGTTCAGATAAATAGTAATATAATTATAAAGAAATATATGACCACTTAACACAAAATGTTTTGCGACTTTTTCTTCTTTTAGGAGACAAGATCTTAGTTTCTGTTTATCAAAAGAAAAATATAATAATAAAAAATAATAATAATATCTTAGTGTATCTTGATGATTTCACATTCCAACAACCTTGTAATTAATACAGTATGATCTTAAAAGAAAAAGTTGGATAAGAGTTAACTAATCTGATTAACGTGGCACCGCTTTTGTGGTTCGATCATAAAACCCACCGAAAGCACTAGTAAAAAAATACTTTTAGAATGATGATGTTGCCAATTATGTCAAATTCGGGTTGCTAATAAAAAATTACGTACAGGTATCATGGGAAAGGAAAGAGATTTGTGTTATCAAGTGGGAGAGATCCAGCGTTAGTGAACAAAGCATCTGATTTTTTGAAAGACCATTTCATGGTTCCTCCCTATTGGCGCCAAGACGCTAACAAAGGAATGATCAAGAACTCTGATGGCCGTTGGATTCAACCTGATCGCATCCGTGCAGAGGATCACCACGCTCCTGACATTCATCTACTCCTCTCCCAACTCCATCATCATCCATCATAAATTTCTTTTTTTAATAATTAGATATTTTTTGTCTTTCTACTTTGTATCACTTGTTAACATTACATAGAAAAATAAATTAAGTTTTCTTAACTTCCTAGATTAGGCAAAAACTAGACTGAAGAGATCTTTAGTTTTTATCAAAATTGGAGAGGATACAAGTTTTGTCGCCATTACTATCATCATCATCGGTTATGATTTCATCTAATATATGCATAGACTCGGTCTCAGACCCTCCTCACTCCTCTTCTTCTTCATCAATCTGGTCAAAATTCTCCCACCACGAAACAGGACCTAAACCGTCATCATCTATATTCCCCTGCACAACTCACAACATTCATTGATTACTACTGGACCGAAAAGGGGTCAACAAAAACAAAAAACACATGGTATAAAAGAAGTTGGTATCTAGAAAAAAGGAAGAAGAAATACAAGACGAAAAGCTTTTAGAATGAATCTGATGAACGAACTTACAGTGACCACCATAGGAGCAAAAGGCTTTGCGTCTTCAGCTCGCTCAGTTGGAACTGATGGATAACTGATGCTCTGAACTCTAAACTTAATCTGCCAATCACAATGCTACGTTTCAGAGGAGACCACTTTCGAAAAATTTACACTTAAAAAGAGCAACTTGGGAACCAAGAAAGTTAACCTGACAGGAATCATCGATAATATAGTCTTGACCGTCAAACTCCCAGACCCATCTCATTTGCTTCCTGTTAACCAAAAAAACACATTAAACTTTGTGATCCCTAGAAATATTCCATGCACTGCAGTCTGCAGGACACATTTTTACTTTACCTATTATAAGGGTCAGGCTCACAGCGATTGGGTATCGGTATAAGTGGAGCTGGCACATAGATATCCTCAAAGAATCCAAGTGTTACTGCCAAGTATAGAGTTATCATAAGTATGTAACAGGATGTAGTGAGTGCACAAACATTAAGAACTCTTGAGTGAATTTGGTAATATTATAAAGTAGTACTCACAGCGCAAGCCATTGGCGTCAGACTCTTTGAACTTTGCAGCAATGACCTCACCAACAAATGGACGAAAGACAACAATTCTAAAAACTACCTACAACCACAAGTAAAAACTAAAATTAACAAAAGGAGGGAGATGAGAAAAAAAGAAGGGGTAATATGAAAATACCTTATAGGTGGCAGCACCATCACCGGGTAAAACAAAGCCTCCTTCTACTGATTTAATGTCGTAAACAGATACGCAAAGCCCTAAATCTGCTAAAACCTTTTTCATCACAAAATTTGATAAAATTAGCCACTGTGTGTGTATGTGTCTATAAATAAGCAGACGATGGATATAAGAAAAGGGGGAATGAGCAAAAAAAAACCTTGTCCAAGAAGAGATTCTGAAGCACTGACTTAATGGCATCTTCGAGTGGGAGGTTAAGGAGATGCGGAGGCACTCTTAGTGAATGTTCGAGCTCACTTAGATAGAACATTTCTTCAATGTTTAAATTCACAAGTCAGATACGTTGAAGCAAAAATCAAAGAAGTAGAATTCGTAAAGCGAATTGAAGCATTCGGGTAATTAGACGCAAATTATATAAAGTTTATTGTATCTTAACAAGTAATGAACATCAAATCCTTCTGTAGGGCGTTACATGACTCTTCCATTATCAATAACTACAAGGAACAGAATAAGAGAGAACAAAAAAAGGAAATTATCGAGGAATACCTAAACCACAGAAGACGCGATCGGCTCGAAAGAACTCCGAGAGATGGTGATGAAGACAAAGATTAGACGGAAAAGTTGAGAATAGACTGGGAGAAGATGAGAGCCCGATTCGATTGAGGAAGAAGAAGAAACGAGCCAAGGAGGAGGCTGGGAGACAAAGATTTTACGAAACCGATTTAGGGTTTAGTTCAACTTATAATTAAACAAACCGATCGGTTTATTTTAGGTTACGCTTATAAACCGAACCGCAATCTTTTAATCCGGTTGAAAAATAACGTGAACAATCTGTTTTTGCTGTAAGCCTGTAACCTAAAAAGTATAAGATTAAGCTCTGATGAAGTATGAAAAAAGGAGGAAGAACCAAGATTTACACTGATATGTGAGTTAAAGAATGAAGCTAATCATAACACATATGATAACATGCTTGAGTAGCTTGTTTAACAAAAAAGAATCTGAAAACTGAACCTAAGTTGTCTGAAACTGTTTTTTTTTTTTTTTTGGTATCAAGCGTGAAGATTGCACTGTTGCAAGTAGGTGTGATGGTAAGGGACGTGTATGTTCCAGTAATGTTTGTATTTTTCTTTTCCAATGTCCAACCATGGTTTCATTATCCCATCGTAGTGTATTACCGCAGCTTGTTCGATGTCAACCTCTCTAACTCCTGATTCGCGACCTAACCCCATCACATGCCATCTCTTGTCCAACGCTAATGTTTGCCTATAGAAAGTCAACCAGCCTATTGGTAAGCTCCCAGCTTTCCACAATGGTCTCTTTGTTCCCTGCCACATAATATAAATCCCCCAAACTCTTGTTAGGTTTACAACGCCATTACACACAAGTCAGAATGACGTGTGTATTTTAAACACAAGTATATGATCTTAGTACTAGTTTGCCTTATGTTCGTTTGCTAGTTAAAGCAATGTTTCTGAGTTCTAAATTCAAAACCTTTCATCCCCTAGATAGGCTATCTAAACCCCAATCATTATTACAACGTCTTTCATAATAACGGCGTATAAACAAATCTAAGAATCCATTGGAATATGGCTAGTGTTAGTTAAATGAGGAGAGCAAGTGCAGTAGAGTGTCTGTATAGCGTACCAGGTTGAAGTATCTTATGTATGTAGAAGTCAGCTTCCTTCTTCTCCATTCTTCAAGATCAACTAGATTCATCCCGAATGCCCACGTGCAAGCTCTAGCACTAAATTTCCCAGCAACCCATGTGTCTGAGAAATTAATAAATCTGCTCATTGATCGAAATGAAGATTCACCTGGAAGACAAGTCTCAACGGCTCCAATCACCTTTCCTTTCATATCAATGCTCCACAGTCTACTTAAATCTCTTTGAACTACTACATCATGGTCAAAGAGTACCATCTTGTTTAAACCCGGGAATATATCCGGAAGATAGAATCGTGCGTGATTTAGGGTAGAAATGAATCTTGGGTCATTAGAGTTTTGCTTCATCAGCAATTGATCATAATCTGAAGGCAGAATATCCATATCATCAATGTTTAGGATTTGGATAGTAGCTCTACTTTGAATGTTTAACAGAAACCACATTGAGATTGATGGGTAATTAAGAGAATCAGTCACAACATGGAAGACTATTCTTTCCGGCTCCTGCAAACAGCAATCAGAAGCCAGATTAAAAAGTGGCTGAAGCTGAAGTAAATGCGACGATATAATGAAGACACTTGAAACATAGCATATAATAAATACCTAGTAGAAATTTAGAAAAGAGATGCAAGGTACCTTTGAAGAAGATATCGTAGAGTTAACAACGACTGAAGAAGCCAAAACATTGTCAGAGAAGACAACATAATGATTGAAACTAGGGTCGTAATAATTTTGCTGGTTAGGCATCTGCCTTTTTTCAGGTTCCAGTGAAAAGTATTCTGATGTCAGCCGCATTGAGAGGCAGTG
This sequence comes from Camelina laxa, assembly GCA_024034495.1. NCBI lineage: Eukaryota > Viridiplantae > Streptophyta > Magnoliopsida > Brassicales > Brassicaceae > Camelina > Camelina laxa. Next base: position 28,629,415 of record CM043884.1, read on the forward strand.
AAGCCCTTTTGGGGTGGTCCTTGCAGCAAGCTGCATTAGATATGCTGCTTGATTTTTCTGCGCCTGAACTTGTTCTTCTGAGTTATAATTCATGGCACGGAGTTTGGTAGCAATGGCAGGGCAATTGTTAAAGACACGACTAGCCTTGTATAACGCATTTTCCATGGGCTTCACCCTACGAAGAGCGCTGAAAGAAACAATCATGCCAGAGGTTACTATATAAGAGTCATCTTAAACAACCGAGTTTTTGTCAGCAAAAGGTTGTAGTTGTAACGAGTTTCTGAATACAATCATGGTATCCTCTCCTTTTGAAGCAAGCAGTTGTGGCTTACCCCTTTGATAAATCTTTGTCCTTTGTGGCATCACCGACTGACCGTTCCAGCTCTTTCATCCGAGCTCTCAACTCCTTCACAAGTTGAGCGTTACTTCCAGGTGGAGCGAAATTCAGGTAGGCTTTAGCTTGTATAAGTTTGTCTCTGATCTCCTTTGTCTTCACATCTGTTGCTCTATCGGGCTGAACCCTTGTGTTCTTCTCACCCTTCGAAAAAGGGGGATTGAAATCCGTTTTATTAGCAAGTTGATTGACTGTTGGAAGAAGTTGATCCTGGCACAAAACAAACAAAAAATGTAATCTTGAAACATCTAATCTTAAAAATTCGATAGAAAGCAAAACTTGGCTTTTCTATTCCTTAGATCAACTAATCAACATGGACCACAATATCATGTGATACTAGGATTCAATATACGAGTTATTTCATACCCTGAGCAATCGTCAAGTTCATGTCACCTATATCAGCTGGACTAATCAAGTACATGTTATCTTCAAATCGGTTGAATTTATATATACACACACCTTTTCACCAGAGCTGACTGTCACCTTCTGTGCAACTATTACTTGTTCTTCCCTGTTTTTGAGATTATTACCTGCAACCCATGATGATTACTACAGATAAGAAAATCTGAGGAGTTGATGACATGAGAGCAAAAAAAAAAAGCAAGATTTGAAGATATGACCCTACCAGCATCACTTTCATCAGACGAATTATCCTTAACTAGAGAATTAAGTTCGCCATCCTTGAAGAGAATGAGTCTTGGACCCTTCAAGCCTTCTCCATCCTCCTAAATCACAAAGTAAAACCATTTCAACTAAAAGAATGGTCAAAATGTATTAAAGAGATGACTCCGGTAACTTCTAACGTACCTGTCCAATAGCGCTAAGTCTAAGGTCATCTGTCCTGAATCTCTACAGAAATGGTGAAAACATGTCAGCTACAGTGTATTGCTGGAGAACTATAAAGCATTCAAATAAAACAAGAATCATAAGATCTGAAAACTTGGCACAACTAAAGAGCAAGCTGAAGATTCTCTAATCAGATTAAGGATGATAATAACAGCGATTGAAGACGAGACTTACAATTCTGGATAAATCTTCAATAAATTCTCTACGACCTGCCAGAAAACAATCCGCAATCCAAAATCAAAACAAAATTTTACAAAAAGCAAAGCGATGGTGAATTTCATGAGATTCAATCAAAAGATCAAAAGGCATCAAAAAAGCAATTCCACACGATCGTCTATGTACAATAGAAGAAGGATCGGGGGGGAGAGGAAGGGCTGACCAACGGGAGTGATGCTCTTAAGACGATTGGAGACGAGAATAAGCGGAGCGAAGACAGATATGGATAGCAATGAGAGGAAGAGAATCCTCTGCCATCGACGAATTTGCTTCATGAATAATCAAATCTAACTATACCAATCTCATGGAAACCCTGGATCGTTCGTTCGTTCGTTCGTTCGTTCTCCAGGAAGAAGAAAAGAAGAAGAAGAAGCAACAACGTTGCTGCTTGATCAACAAGCAAAAGACGATGAACAACTTCTGGGATTTGCTTTCTTCTAATTGGGAGATTCTTCTATTCTTCGCTTCAGTTTAGAGAGATGGAGAGATTCAGAGCTTCCCCTCATGGCACCATCGGGGGATTTTGCTTTTATGTATTTTTTTTTTTCAATTAATTGAAAAATAAAATCATCGTTTTTTTTTTAATCATTGTTTAATCATTTTATTTTATTTTATTTTATTTTAGGTCTGTTGGGTATGTCAAAACTCAAATGTGATTTTAGTGAGGGAGGACCGAAGGAGTCAGCAACCCGAGGAGGGTAAAAGGACGCAGATCAGGTGCGAGCAGGAGTACATGTGAAGGCATGTGATTACGCCGTTGATGAAGCTGTGTAAGTAATTAATACTCCAGATGGGTCTCCCTTCGTTCTTTCGGTCTTTATTATACTAATTCACCCAATCGGAAAATTACACGTCAATGGAGTTTTCTTTCTCCCCCGTCCTAGAAGACAAGAAAAGAATTTCAGTCTCTAACATATCATGGACATAACTAAGCCGACTTTGAAAAATAGTTGTAGTATATTTTATTAGCATGTCGGCCAAAAAGATTCAGAGCACAAATGGTTTTCAATTCATATGAGATTTAAAATTTTCAACAAGGTGTGGTTTACTTGTTAGGGTTCTTTTTCTTTAAAAAACCTTTAAATTTTTTTTTTTTATAATAATTTTCACATAATATCGAATTAAGCATCACACAAATCTTGTGGAGTTCTAGTCAATGTTGGAGTTCTAGTTTTCTTCAAAGTCACGTCGGTTCGGTGTCGATTCAGTAGAATCGTAATATTTTTCTTTGTAAAAGGTTTATTTCCGGTGGTTGTATCGTCGATGTCATCTCCGGTTCTCAACCGCAGAATCTTCTTTTAAACAAAAAGTTAGCAATGTTATTTGGGTTTATGATCCTGGAATCACTATACTAACTTTTTGTTTAAAGGAAGTGACTCGTGCCATATACTACTCTTCTTAAGATCACAATCTGATAACGGTGATGATCTCGTTGTCCCTCCGTCAGGAACTTCAAGTCTTATGGCAAAGGAATCAATGGTGGTCACAAACCGGCAAAGTGTAAGGTGTTTCAAAAAGCATGGTTCAAAACCATTTCAAACAACAAATCAGAATTTTTGTTTAATTAAAGTAATGCGAAAAGCATTTAAGAGTCTCATGTATAAGATGTTAGCTTTTATGAATGTATGAAGAAGGGACTTAACAGATTAACAAATTTATTATGTTGCCTGTAAGGCTTCCGTTGGGAAAGCAGGATCACTTCCACTTCTTCATTGAAATTGTGTTCAATTTCCTTTATTTGTTTGAACGGTTGTATTTGAATGATATGAATCATGTAAATTTTTTTATGATATAACATAATTGATTTGCCGATAAAAAAAATTGAATTGAGCAAATTGCCAACTTCTTCTGTAGACAAAACAAAAGAATTATAAAACTTATGTACATCACTATTGACTAGTCTTTTATTTTATTTTTTTGCTTTTTTTAACAAATAAAGTTTTTTTTAACTATTATTTTCTTTGTGTAAAATGGTAGAGGACCTCGAGGAGGTAGAGTAAGATGTACATCACAATTGGTTTAATAAATCGTGGCAGTAAATAAAGTTATCACAAACCATATCATATATAAAGACTAGTTAATTATCATGTTAGAAAAAAAAAAGATAAGGGATGAGTTGTTTGAATAAGTCACTGATATTGTTTTACATATTAATCTCTGAAAATTTAGTTATACACACAGCTCTATATACTTCTTATCTTTCTAGAGGAGTATTTGGTATTGCATTAATTGATTTTATCCTTTATATTTCAAACTTAAGTTTTAACAGATTTACAGATACCTAATATGATTATTTTAAGATACATTTACAAATATAAACTAATTATGGAAGATATTATGCCATTTGATAGATATATCATATATGTTAAAACTTGAAAACTAATACTGAAAAAAATCTTGTTCCAACAATTATACAGATGTGTCTATATAAATTACCAGCTACACAAAAACCAAGTTAAATAAAAAAAAAAATCTAAATTCTAAACATTTACCTAGAGAAAAAAATGAAAACCTTTGTAGTCTTTCTATTTGTTTTAAGTCTTTGCTTGCTTAACCATGTATCAGGCGGCGGAGTTAGGATTGCGAACGAACTTAAATTTAGCAAAAAGCTTTGGATGAGATGTTATTCCAAAGATGATGTTATTGGTCCAAAAATAATACCAATTAGACAACATTATTCATATTATTTTGATATTAATTTTTTTGGTACAACTCGTTTTATGTGTACCTTGAAACAAGGACCAAACTATAAACACTATCGGAATTTTACAGCATTCAAGGTTATTAGTTTTGAAAATAACGGAGGCCTATGGGATTGGAGAGCAAAAGAAGATGGAGTTTATTTAGAGAAACAAGATAAAGATGGTTTTTTTGTTCACAACCCAGTTAATCCGCATAAAGTATATAATTGGATAAATTAAAAAAAATAACAGATATCTTGCAAAAAAAATTGTATTACGATTTGTAATTAAAAATATATAAATAAATATATCTTGATCTCAAGTACCTTATAAACCTTATAAAACATCATAATTTTTTAGGTTTGATAAGAGGTATTTTTGATAATTGATAGATGAATAAAACATTTTTGAAAAGGGATACACAAAAATGGTATTTCTCAAAATTATTAATAACCTGCTGAATTGATTTTTTATTATTATTTTAGGTACAATGCTGAGAATGATAAAAAAAAAAATTAGAAAATCATAATATTATACTTTAATCAAAAATATAAGAGAAAAAAACACATATTAAAATACATATATGATATTTAATTAATTTAAAATGCTTAACCCTCATCCAATCTATTTACTCTGTATAAATATTCATAGATTTAAGAAAGTTAGATAGAACTGAGAAATTAAGAAATCGTTTTTGAGCTATGGACCATTCATTTTCTTATAGAATTTTTGAATATTTAATAGATTTTAAGAAACAAAACAATTTATCTCACAATCTCAAGTAGCTCAAAAATAAATAAGAAATGAAATTTACATTCTCTTATTATATAAATAAGAAATTTAAATATTCGGAATTAATTTTTTAACAAAAAAAACCCACAAAATTAGGTTAATAATTTAATAAATTTAAAATTATTTTCATGTTTTCTTATTAATATGTAATATTTTCTCCTTATATTGATTTCTTTTTTACAAGCAATTTAGAACTTTTACATTGTTTTTTTACAAAAAAAAATAAAAAATAAATCTTTGTAATGTTAGAATCGATACAATTGACATGTGTTAAAATCATGTTAATGCCTAACTTTGAAAACCAAATTTTATATAATAATATATACCTAAATGCGCAATGTTAAAGTTATCAAAAAGGCCTAGCTAGTTGATGTATTTTTCATCGTGTCACCAAATTTTTGATTAACTTTCCGTCAAAGCACTACTAAGTAAAATATATATGATAGGAAACAGACATCTGAACGAGTCTCATAACACAATACATTAAAGTCGGTTTTTAGGACAATAAAGACTGGTTCAAGAGTGAAAAAAAATAATGGAAAGAATATTTAGTATGAGAGATCCGTGCAACATGAAGAACTGTATGTTTATGTTTTATTTTTTGATATCGTAATGGAAGGATATGATATGATAATGTATGTATAGAGTGTTTACTTTATTAGGGTCGAAAGAGAATGTTAGACTGATTTTATTGAGGTTAGATTAATCAATTAGGATGCCACATACGAAAATGCAATCTCGTATATATGTCCTCTGTTTCTTAAAAAAAAACTCTTTCCATTACTCTATAGTCAATGCTAGTAGAAATCGTGGTAAGAATATTGATACACCCTTACACTTCATTGACGCGTCAATTGAGTACATAAACTATGCAAGAGGCTCATTAGAAAAGACCCTCATCCCCGTCATACGCGACGTTACCTAGAGATATCACCGTCATTAGGCAAATTGAATAATTTTTACGTATATATCAGATTAAGCAAATTGCCAACTTTTTCTATAGACAAAACAAAAAAATTATAAAACTTATGTACATCAATAATGACGGGTCTTTTTAATTCTATTTTGCTTTTCTTAACAAATACAGTTTTTTTTTTTTTACTATTATTTTCTTTGTGTAAAATACTAAGATGTACATCACAATTGGTTTAATAAATCGTGGCAGTATATAAAATTATCACAAACCATATCATATATAAAGACTAGTTAATTATCATGTTAAAATGAAAAAGAAGAAAAGGATGAGTTATATCAATAAGTCACTGATATTGTTTTACAAATTAACTATGATTGGACCCGCACTATAGCGCGGAGGAATATTTACGGATACAAATGAGTATGAAAATTACTAAAAAATAATTTACAAAAACGATAATACCAACTAAAAAGAAAGTTGTGTATAGTCCAATCATAATAAGTCACTGTTAGTATTATTTTCTTTAAGTAAGAAAATATATAGTATTTGGCTCAATAAAAATATATAAATAGTATAGTTAAGTCTAATTTTCTTCAAGATAATATTTTCACATTTATGAATTCTAATTACTTAAGTTCTTTTTTTTTCATGTGTCCATTTCCCCTTAGTTATCATCATCCAAAATTCTTTTGCTCCATTGCTTCTTGCTTGGGGAAGAACATGTAGTTGCATCAACAATAAATTCATGAACCTGTTGTAATTTTAAACAGCTAAATAAGAGCATAGAATGTATAAGAAACTTAACAATTTGACCATTATAATAATACAATTTTGTATAGTTGCACGTTGCTCAAATGAGTCCAATTATGTAAAATAAGAACAATTTACCTTTTAAACATGGTTAGGATAATTTAATCTTATATTTGAATATAATTTATTTTTTTGAAAACATATGAATATATTGTATTACTAAAAATACATTAATTACTAACCTGGATCAACTATGGTTTCGGTAAAAAGAGTAAATCATTCATTCTTTTGTCAACCCATTCATCCTGAAACAATTGAAAGGATTATATTTGATAAGAACTTAAAAATCTTCTGTTCAAATACTTTATAAGCATATAAAATTTAATAAAAGGAAACAGTTAGTAGTTTAACATAGAGGATATATATTTTGGAAGAATATTTAGTTAAGCCAAATTTCATAGTCTTATGATTATTTTAACAAACGAAAGAACATAAGCAAGTGCAAAATTTTAATAGAACTTAAAATAGAGACTTCTGTGACTTACTCGAGAATTCTTTGTTTGATTTCAGAAAGTATAGTTAGAAGCAAAGAGATGTTAGAGAAAGTAGAATGCAAAGGTTTTGTAAAATATTAATTTACGGAGTTAAGTGAAAAACTGGTAGCCATTTTTTTTTTCTCTTAAGACACTTTGTATCGTATTTAGAGGTTAGACGATGCTTTACTCTTGGCAATAAAATAGATATACAATATCATATATCCCTATTTAGAGTATAAGAAAAACTTTGTGAACAAGCAAAACTTCATAATTTAATTATAATTGGATATAGGATTAGGAAAATATTGAATGCTAATGAAGGTAGTGATGGAATTAGTTTAGAAAATCTATGAAAATAAGATAATTTGGAAATTAAGATCGGATATATAAAGAATATGATTCCAATTGTGCTTTTGGAATTGACGCAAACTAAATAATGGAATATATTTTTGATATAATGAGATTTGTTTCATTTCTATTAAAGAATATATTTAAATTCGAATATGCTATAATATTCACTCAGAATATTAGATTTAATTCTATTAGTTACCAAAATCTAGAACCTATCAATATTTGCTAAATCAATATCCAATATTTCTGGAATATTTTTGTTAAGTTTGTGCTAGCAGTTAATGATGATTTGATTTAATTTTTATTGTTAACATTTTATTAAATGTTAAATTTATACTATTAATCTATAATAACTACTTAATTTTATAAGTTACCAAAACTTTAGGACAAAACAATATCTTTGAAATCAATATGCTATCGTAATCGGCACAGCTCTATATATATCATATATGTTAAAATTTAGAAACTAATACTGAAAGAAATATTATTTCCAACCATAGTTATACAGATGTGTCTATATAAATTACCAGCTACACAAAAACCAAGTTAACAAAAAAAAAATCTACATTATAAACATTTACCTAGAGAAAAAATGAAAAACTTTTTAGTCTTTCTATTTGTATTAACTTTTTGCTTGCTTAACCATGTATCAGGCGGGGGAGTCAGGATTGGGAACGAACTCAAATTCAACAAAAATCTTTGGATGAGATGTTATTCCAAAAATGATGTTATTGGTCCAAAAATAATACCAATTGGACAACAATATGTATATTATTTTACCATTAATTTTTTTGCTACAACTCGTTTTATGTGTACCTTGAAACAAGGACCAAACTACGAGCACTATCAGAATTTTACAGCATTCAAGGTTATTAGTTACTCAAAAAACGGAGGCCTATGGGATTGGAGAGCAAGAGAAGATGGAGTTTATTTAGAGAAACTAGATAAAGATGGTGCTTTTGTTCAAGACCCAGTCAATCTGCATAAAGCATATGATTGGATAAATTAAAAAAAAAACTTATATCTTGCAAAAAAAAATTAGAAAGTTAGATAGAACTATTTTCTAGTGCCTTCAGTTTAGAGAGATGGAGATTCAGAGCTTCCCCTCATGCACCATCGGGGGATTTTGCTTTTATGTATTTTTTTCAATTAATAGAAAATAAAATCATTCGTATTTTTAATCATTGTTTAGTTATTATTATTTTTTTTTTATTTTTTCAGTTGTTTAGTTATTTTATTTTATTTTAGGTCTGTTGGTATGTCAAATATGGTTTTAGTGAGGGAGGACCGAAGGAGTCAGCAAACCAAGGCAAAAGGACTCAGATCAGGTGCGGGTAGGTGTACATGTGAATGCATGTGATTACGCCGTTGATGAAGCTGTATATGGGTGGGTCTCCCTTTTTTTGTTTCGGTATTTATTATACTAATTCACCCAATCGAAGAATTACACGTCAGTGGAGGTTTCTTTCGCCCCCGTCCTATAAAAGACAAGAAAAGAATTTCAGTCTCACTCACACATATCATGGACAAAATTAAGCCTACTTTGAAAAATAGTAGTGGTATATATTTAGCATGTCGGCCAAAAAGATTCAGAGCACAAATGGTTTTCAATTCATAAAATTTTCAACTAGTGTTGTGTTGTTTTACTTGTTAGGGTTCTTTTTCTTAAAAAAAACTTTTATTTTTTTTATAATAATTTTCACGTAATATCTAATTAAGCAAATTGCCAACTTCTTCACTAGACAAAGCAAAATAATTATAAAACTTATGTACATTCTTAACAAATAAAGTTTTTTTTTTTAAACTATTTTTTCTCTGTGTAAAATGGTAGAGGACTTGGAGGAGGTAGAGTAAGATGTATATCACAATTGGTTTAATAAATAGTGGCAGTAAATAAAGTTATCACAAACCACATCATATATAAAGACTAGTTAATTATCATGTTAAAAAGAAAAGAAAAAGAATGAGTTGTTTTAATAAGTCACTGATATTATTTTACAAATTAATCTCTAAAAAATTTAGCTATACACACAGCTCTATATACTTCTTATCTTTCTAGAGGAGTATTTGGTATTGTGCCCTGTTCTAAAAATCTCTACCTAGCATCGATTATGCTCAGCAAAATCGTTACGCCCACACTCTCCGTCTCGATTAAAGACTAATCCCCGCTTAGCATCGAATATCCAGTTATATATGTCTAATTTGTTTATAATCCGTCTAATCAGATTACTTTCCGTTTAATTTTGTATATAATGATTATTTTTAGAGCCAAATATAAATCAAATATGTATTTTTTTTTTTGTTATTTAGACATTTAAATTAAGAGTTTATGATATTTTACAATAACTAATATACAAACTTTTAATGAAAATCATAAATTTTCTTTTAAAGTTACGTTTTTATGTGTGTTTTGTAATTTTAAAGACAATACTATAGTTTTATATTTTATTTGATATTTTTGTTTTAACATAAACAAAACTATACATATATTTAATACTATATATTTTTATTTTATTATTAATTTAATAAAATAACTCTAAAACTAGTCTCCGATTAATCCCCGTTTAATCTTCGATTTTCTTGCTAGGCGCTAGGCCCACCCCGACCGCCCGACTAGCGATTTCTAAAACAGAGGTATTGTGTTAATTGATTTATCCTTTTTATTTCAAACTTTAGTTTTAATAGATTTACAGATACCTAATATGATTATTTTAAGGGAATTTGCAAAAATATATTTTTTCTATGTCACTTTTCAAAAATACCCTTTCATGGTGTCCATTTTCAAAAATACCCTTTCATGGTGTCCATTTTAAAAAATACCCTTTCATGGTGTCCATTTTCAAAAACACCCTTTCATGGTGTCTATTTTCAAAAATACCCCTTTTTAATATATAAAATGACTAAATTCTAAATCCTAAACCCCATATACTAAACCCTAACCCTAAAAAATATACCCTAAATGTAAAAATGAGAACTCAAACCTAAAAAAAAATCTTAAAATTAATTTAACATATTGTATTTGTGTAAAAGAGGACAACAATGAAAATGTTCAAATAAAAGGTATTTTTGAAAAGGGATTTCTCAAAAAGAGCATTTCTAACAAATTCTCTTATTTTAAGATATATTTACAAATATAAACAAATTGTGGAAGATATTATGCCATTTGATATATGTCATATATGTTAAAACTTAGAAACTAATACTGAAAGAAATCTTGTTCCAACCATAGTTATACATATGTGTCTATATAAATTACCAGCTACACAAAAACCAAGTTAACAAAAAAAATTAAACTATAAACATTTACCTAGAGAAAAAATGAAAAACTTTTTAGTCTTTCTATTTGTTTTAACTCTTTGCTTGCTTAACCATGTATCAGGCGGCGGAGTCAGGATTGCGAACGAACTTAAATTCAACAAAAAGCTTTGGATGAGATGTTATTCCAAAGATGATGTTATTGGTCCAAAAATAATACCAATTGGACAACATTATGTATATTATTTTACCATTAATTTTTTTGCTACAACTCGTTTTATGTGTACCTTGAAACAAGGACCAAACTATAAACACTATCAGAATTTTACAGCATTCAAGGTTATTAGTTATTCAAAAAATGGAGGCCTATGGGATTGGAGAGCAAGAGAAGATGGAGTTTATTTAGAGAAACAAGATAAAGATGGTGCTTTTGTTCGAGACCCAATTAATCCGCATAAAGTATATGATTGGATAAATTAAAAAAAAAATAACATATATCTTGCAAAAGGTTGTATTACGATTTGTAATAAAAATAAATAAATATATCTTGATCTCAAGTACCTTATAAACCTTATAAAACATCATAATTTTTAGGTTTAATAAGAGGTATTTTTGATAATTGATAGATGAATAAAACATTTTTGAAAAGGGATACACAAAAAATGGTATTTCTCAAAATTATTATGAACCTGCTGAAAGTGATTTTTATTATTATTTTAGGTACAATGCGGAGAATGATAAAAAAATTAGAAATTCATAATATTATACTTTAATCAAAAATATAAGAGAAAAATACATATATAATATTTAATTAATTTAAAATGCTTAACCCGTCATCTCAATTTATATACTCTGTTTAATATTCATAGATCTAAGAAAGTTAGATAGAACTGAGAAACTAAGAAATCGTTTTTGAGCTATGGACCATTTCATTTACTTATAGAAATTTTGAATATTTAATAGATTTTGAGAAACAAAACAATTTATCTCACAATCTTAAGTAGCTCAAAAACAAATAAGAAGTCAAAATACATAAAAATATACATTCTTTTATTATATAAATAAGAAATTTAAATATTCTGAATTAATTTTTTAACAAAAAAAATTCCCACAAAATTAAGTTAATAATTTAATAAATTTAAAATTCTTTTTCATGTTTTCTTATTAATATGTAATTTTTTCTTCTTATATTGATTTCTTTTTTATGATCGGTTTAGAACTTTTACATTATTTTATTACAAAAGAATCTTTTGTAATGTTAGAATTGATAAATTGACATGTGTCAACATCTTATTGATACAATTGACATGTGTTACAATTATGTTAACGCCTAACTTTAAAAATCAAATTTTATATAATATATACCTAAATGCGCAATGTTAAAGTTATCAAAAAGGCCGAGCTAGTTGATGTATTTTCATTCTGTCACCAAATTTTTGATTAACTTCCCGTCAAAGCACTACTAAGTAAAATATACTCCTCCGTTTCAAAATATAAGATGTTTTAGAGAAGTTTGTTGTTTCATAATATAAGATGTTTTTAAGTTTTTATGCAATTTTTAGATTACTTTAGTATTTTATATTATGCAGTATTATTTCTGATTGGTTGATCTTGTTAAAAGTAAAAACTTTTTACTCTGCGTGCTTTAGTTAAAACATCCTATATTTTGAAACAGAGGGAGTATATGATAGGAGACAGACATCTGAACGAGTCTCATAACACTGGGTGTACATTAAAGTTGGTTTCTAGCACAATAAAGACTGGTTCAAGAGTGAAAAAATAATGGAAAGAGAATTTAGTATGAGGGATCCGTGCAATATGAAGAACGGTATGTTTATGTTATATTTTCTGATATCGTAATCGAAGCATATGATATGATAATGTATGTATGTATAGTAGGTGTATAGAGTGTTTACTTTATTAGGGTCGAAAGAGAATGTTAGACTGATATTATTGACGTTAGACTAATCAATTAGGATGCCACATACGAAAATGCAATCTCGTATATATGTCCTCTGTTTCTTAAAAAACTCTTTCCATTACTCTGTAGTCTATGCTACTAGAAATCGTGGTGTGAATATTGATATACGCTTACACTTTCATTGACGCGTCAATTGAGTACAAAAACTATGCAAGAGACTCATTAGAAAAGACCCTCATCCCCGTCATACGCGACGTTACCTAGAGATATGAGATATCTCGTCCTCACATATCTTTTGGCCGCTGATTCGCATGTTACACTCATTAGATGTACGCCAGATTCATACCCACGCTGGAATACTTTATATTCTTTCTTTTTTTCTCATAAGGAATATCTTAAAATACAAAATGTTACCACCATTTTCAAAACATGGATTGATGGATAAGAACTTCTCGCCCAAATAAATAAATAAATATATGTCATTCAACAATTTTTACAAAATTATACTTTCCGAATTAGATTAACCAGAAAAAAAAGAACAAAAATAATAATATTTTGACCTAGTTTCCAATAAATAACACAAAGAAAAAAGGAGAAGAAAAAAAAAAAGAACGTCTTCGAGCACTCGTTTTTATTGTCGACGAGAGAGAGGGAGGAGCTATAGATTAGACAGAACACACACAAACAAAACCCTTGTTCCAATAAAATAAAGTGTCACATCTCTCTTCTCTTAAATTTTTAATAGACGACGACGACGGCCTCTTCTTCTCTTCTTTGTCCGAATCGTACGTCAAATTCTCCAATCTCTCTCTCTCTTATCATATCATTAATTCCGCAGATCATCACCAGCGACCGAACGAGAGAGAGAGAGATAGACGAACACATCTTCGCCGTTTTCGTCAACATGCAGCTTTGGGTGGAGGGGATATAGCAACGTGCGAGTGATTAAACCCAATAGATAGAAAGAGGAGAAGGAAGAGGATGGTGAGTAAGGTGAAGACAGAGACGATGAGGGCATGCCTTAGCTGCCCTCTCTGCGACAATATCCTCCGTGACGCCACCACTATTTCCGAGTGCCTTCACACATGTCAGTTTACTCACCTCAATGTTTCGAATTCCGCTCACATTTGCTTTAATTTCTTCTCAATTTGGAATCTTTATAGCTCTCAATTTAGCTACATATCTCTCTATTACTTCTTCTTCTTCGTCTCGTCGTCCTATGAGTCAATGAATAGTTCTTTGTTGACCAACAAAACAATAAAAGGCAATTCTGACTGCTTCAATTTCTCCTTCTTCTTCTTCAATTAGGCTGTATATTGTTACTTGTATTCAGCATTTGGTCTCTGGGGATACGTATGTTAGATGGCATACATGAGCTCAGTTTTGTTATTCACGTGAGACATGTTTGGGGGCGGATAGATGATAATACTGTGTGATATGAGAGTTGATTATGTAGGGGGCATACTTGTTAGTTTATCCCAAGTGGATGTGGTGGAGGGAAGTCATAGGTTATGACTGCATCTCACAAATTATGTGTTTCTTATAGCAACTCATGATATTTGATCACATTTAATACAAATCATGTTCTTAATTATTTGCTTATCTCTACTGTAATGAAATAACTTGCAAGGTTAATCTCCTATTGCAGTTTGCAGGAAATGCATCTATGAGAAAATCACAGAGGATGAGATAGAGAGTTGTCCTGTATGCAATATTGACCTCGGTGGCACCCCATTGGAGAAGCTGAGGTAAAGCTAATCTTGTTCTGTGTTTCAGCTCCACCGTTTCTCATCAATACTCTGTTTATTTTTGTCTAGCAGTCATAAATTTGATTTGCTCCTTATTCCTCCTATTCATAGACTTTGTTGGTGAGATGAATTACTGAATCTTGTTCACTTATAATCATGTCGTATGGTAATACCACATCTGGTAGGCCTTATACTATATACACTATATGAGATTCTGTGTGTTTCCTCGTGTAAATAGTATCCCCTCTAGAAAAGTCATTTATGGAATGTTGTAGGAGAATCTAAAATAGGATATGAAATCTCTTTTGTACTTTCCTTTTTCTTTTACTCGTTAATAACTGATGGGAGATTTGTAGTTGATTTAAATGTATGTTAAGGTGCCACTTTTATTCATGGTTTTAGGCCTGACCACAATTTGCAAGACTTGAGAGCCAAAATCTTTCCTCTGAAACGAAAAAAAGTGAAAGCTCCTGAAATGGTGTCCTTACCGGGAAAGAGGAAGGAGAGATCTATATCGTCCTTGGTTGTAAGCACGCCTAGGGTGTCAGCACAGTCTGGAACAACAGGAAAAAGAACTAAAGCGGCAACAAGGAAAGAGTTACGTAATGGTTCTTTGGCTGATAAAAGTGTGAAGAAAGAAGAATCTTCTGGGGATGAGCTTCTAGAGGGCGTAAGCTCACCCGACACTCTTAACAATATCACTCAGAATAAAAGGCAGTTAAAGAAGGTGATCACGGCAATGCTCTATTTTCTCGTATTGGTGTCATTTTATATCTGACAAGCTTTGGTTACATATTTCTTTTTGTTGTGGTACACTAAAAAGTAAAAAGTAGTCCATCATTTAAGTTTGCTTTTTTTCTTTTCTTTTGCAGTCACGTAAAGAGTCCTTCTCCAATAAAGAAAACAAGGATGGGGATGAACCCTGGGATTCCAAACTGGATTGGAAACCTTTAAACTTTCTGGTTGAAGTGGCAAATAGGACAAAGCCCCCGAAGTCTTCTGCTTCTCAAGGGTCAGGCTCAAAATCTGAGCACGCACTTGCATCTCGCAATCAAACCAAAACTAAGGATCAAAAAAGCAAATGTAAAGTTGAGGATGAAAAGAGTAACAATGGTGATCCCACAACATCAGAAACAGCTACTCCTAAAATACTGCGTAGGACTCGACGCAAAAGGTCTGCAACCACTTTTGGTGATTCAAGAAATTTGCCACAGCCAGATGAGTCAACTGCAAAACCGGAGAGCAGAAATGGTCCTGTTTGGTTCTCACTTGTGACTTCCAATGATAAGTGAGATTCTTGCTCTCATATATGAAACTTTTTTTCCTTTCTAAGTGAGAGGATTTCTATTCTCTTGGTATGTTGACAAGGGCTTGGTGGTTTCAGGGAAGGAGAAACTTCTTTGCCTCAGATTCCAGCAAATGTTTTGCGAATAAAGTAGGTTTCATGTCATTTTAAGTATTCTTTGTTTTCTATATCTTTTGTTGTCGCTACATCTTACATAGCAGCTCGGACCTTCGGAGTTCCCTGTATTTTCTGTATTGAAGAATTCTTTTGTTGGGGAAGATAAACCGCTATCTCATTCTATGACAGGGATGGAAATATTCCAGTTTCTTTCATCCAAAAGTACCTCATGAGGAAGCTAGATATCAATAATGAAGCTGAGGTAAGCATCTTTATATGCACTATGGCAGGCACGGTAGAGGATAGAACGTTTGACTGTAATGGAAGCTGAGTTATGGATCTTATAAAGTTCTTTAATGCTAACAAGTATGGCCTGTATTTGGTTGATAATAGATAAGACATTTAATGGTTTTTGTACAGATAGAGATAAGTTGTATGGGAGAGGTGGTGATCCCGACACTGAAGCTTTACAATGTAGTGGATCTATGGATGCAGAAAAGTTCAAACCACCAACGATTTGCTGTATCGGTAGGTTCCTCTGCAAAGGATTTTATGATGGTGCTTGTCTATGCTCGGAAGCTACCCGAGTGCACCGAGTAAAGGACTTTAAATACTCTTGTTGTTTCAGTAGAAGATTCTGTGGATACAGGGTAATCTTTTTTCTCTTCATGGATTCTCTCAAAGCATTACGAGAGAGAACGTTACTAGAACCTGCAGGAGCGATCGAATGAATTGTGAAATTTTTACTAGTTTTTTTCTTTTTTGATAAACGAAGTTTACACTCATGAGATGTTCTATCCAAGAAAATACAAAATATGTTTGTTCTTTCTTTGCTCCTCTACTTTGTGTCCTCTTTAGACTTGCATGTAATGTTGTTGTCACTTTCTAATGTAGTAGTTTATATGTTTAGATTGATTTCTATGCATTTTATTTGGGTGCTACATCATTTTTATGGAAGCAATATGTTTCCAAGAATTACTGTTCAAGTGTTGACTGTGGATGACGAATGTAGAAGTGCGATGACCTTATATGAAGGCAGGAAACTACCAAATTAACAAACATAATACTTATTTAACGAAGACAAATGGAATTCATCATCACTGTAATGTATTATTATCGTGAGAACCATTATGTCGTGACATGATCATCGTGTTTTATTCCAAAGATCTATCAGCAGCATATTCATATCAAACATATTGTTAATGATGTTCAAAAAGGTTATACGTGTGGATTCTAATACTGTGTTTGTAATCTTTATAATCTGTGTTTCACATCAAGCCTGATGCTTAAGTATATCCAAAAGAAAAGAAAGATCAGTGATGAGTGAATTAGTCCATTTACAATATAAACGCCTCTTGGATCACCCAGGGTACGTACATACATAGGTTGCTTTTAAGAAATGTAACCTCTATGTACGCATCATAACTATAACGAAAAACATGTTTCATATCAGTTAAAATTAATCTCATTCGTAGACTCGTAGATCACAATATGAAATATTTTATCAACATAGACACACACCACAAAACAGTAAAGAGGTGAGAAACAAACTTGGTCATCTAGGGTGGTATTCAATCAAATGATTTTGAATCAAAAAGTAATCAAAATTACAAGCAAAATGTTTCGGTACACTCCTTGATTTGTCTAGTTTCCTATCAGCATAATTTCCATCGAAATTACCTTTCACATTATTCGAAAACCCAAATATACCGTAATACTATCAAGAAAAACACAAGTTATGACATATCTTGCTTCAAAACCATATTTCTCATTGCACAATAATCAGTTTGTCACGTTTAGATAACCAAACGAAACCTCACAGAATTTTCTACACAATGCAAAAAACAAAAACGAATTTGGTTGAGTAAATCACGAGTTATGATAAAATGAATCGAGCTAAAAAGCACAACATATAATACACAAAGCATCTAATCCACAATCCACTAACTTACTCATCCCACCATCCACACTCCTTCTTTCTAAGCCGTTGATAAAACTTAAATCCAACGATTCGTATTCAAACTTGGGGAAAACATAGCGATCCGCGTAGTCATTGTTTTAACCAATCAGAAGACAGATATGAATTGCCGTCTGATACACATCTAACTATATATAAATCGGACGTTTCCTATGGTCTCACCACATTCCTCCATAATCACAAACAACATTACATTTTACGGTTTCTTGCAATCAAAAACAAAGTTTCCGATCTTCAAAATTCCGATGACGACGAGTGAGATGGAGTTAGAGAATACTGCTGCGATGGAAGGAAACAACGCTGTGGAGGAGACGGTGACGGAGGCGGCCGTCGAGAAGAAGAAGCCAGCAGCGAAGGTGCGCAAATCGAAGAAAGTTAAGGAAGTGAAGGAGAAGAAAGCTGTCTCCGCCGCTGCTCCGAAGAAGAGAACCGTTTCATCTCATCCTCCTTACGAAGAGGTAACGAGATTCGATTTTAGCGTTTTGAGATTTGATTTTGTAGATTCTGAGATTTGGGAGATTGATTTTGGTGTTTGTGTTGTTGTGATGTTTCAGATGATTAAGGATGCGATTGTTACGTTGAAGGAGAGAACTGGATCTAGCCAATACGCGATTCAGAAGTTCATCGAGGAGAAGCGTAAGGAGCTTCCACCAACGTTCAGGAAGCTGTTGTTGCTTAACTTGAAGAGACTTGTTGCTTCTGGGAAGCTCGTTAAGGTCAAAGCCTCGTTTAAGCTTCCGTCTGCATCGGCGTTGGCTAAGTCATCATCACCTCCTAAGGCAGCGGCGGTACCAGCGAAGAAGAAATCTACAACCGCGGCGGTTACCACCAAGCCAAAGGGAAAGGTCACGTCGGCGGCTTCCAAATCTAAGAAATCAACGGCGGTTAAACCTAAGACAGCTGCTGCGAAGAAAGTGACTTCCAAGGCTAAGGCTAAGACCGTTCCTCGTACCACTGCTGCACCTAAGAGGAAAGCTGTTGCTGCGAAGCCCAAGGCTACCAAGGCAGCGAAAACGGCCAAAGTTACATCCCCAGCGAAGAAAGCTGTTGCTGTGAAGAAGACGGTGGCGACAAAGAAGAAGACCCCGGTGAAGAAGGTTGTGAAGCCAAAGACGGTTAAGTCTCCAGCAAAGAGGGCTTCGACAAGGGCGAGGAAGTAAAATTAGGGTTTGTTAGGTAGAAGAAAGGGTTAACGATAGGTGGTTAGTCTTTGTATAATTCAATGATCCTTTATGTGCGACTTCTTTGCTTTTTTTTTCTTTATCTCAGTGTTCTTTCTTGTGTAATTCAATGGCTCCTTGAACTATTACTATGCTTTCAATATCATATATATATATAAAGATAAATCTATTTTCATCAATTGTAGAAGAAAGCCCTTGCAGCCTAATTTTGTTACATACAATGGTTTGTATACAAAGTTATGCTCTCTTGATCTATTCAGCTTTTGGTGGTGTTGTTGTTGAGATGTTGTTTAGATCTTTCTACTTTCTGAATCGAGTATTTGAGTTCTTGTTGAATGTTAAACCTTGAAGGTGAAAGAACAATGTCTTTCCAGATTGATCCTGCTTCACAAGCGGGATTGGGTTGTTTATAGAGCTCGCATATGGAGTCTGCGTTCTCGTTCAACGCTCCGACTCGCTTCAAACACTCTATCTCCACTGGATCCACTAGCAATGTCTTTTCCTTTTCTTTCCAACCTATCAGCTGTGTCAAAATCACAATTCACCCTGTTAGTATTTTTCTTATCTACACTACGTATGCTATGCACCATTGATAACTGGTTCTGTTCTCAGTACTAACCTTTGGAGATCCTTCAAGCGCGTTGGTGCAGTAAAGCCTAGCATTGTCAACAAGGTTGCAGTACGTAGGAAATGCATCTGCAAACCGTTTGTGAGATCTTAGCTGCGATCTCACCCTAACTGCTCTTCGACACATGATGGCTCTCCTACAATCTCAGCCAAAAACACTCTTTTAAGTTAAGAGACAAACTTGAAAGATAGATAGATAGATGGTGCTTGTATTCACCTAATGGCTCTTATAACTGCTAAGTATGCATCACACACAACTCCAACTAGTTCAATTCTATATGGTTTTCTCCTACGTCCATCCTCTTGAAGCTGTTGCCTTTCACCAATCCGTTCCCAGTAGTTCTCTGTGACAACCCCATCGTCACCAACCTTGTATCCAGCTCCCATTCTGTAATGGTGACGATGCACATTCCTCGCCATTGTTATTGTCTGCACTACAAAAGGTACCCATGAGAGTGTCCCATCCATGATCACATCTCTCCCTTCATTCAGGGCCGTCACTAACAGTGATGAAGCTGCATCTGTTGATGACTGATGAACCTATTCCCACAAAAAAAAAATTCAAACCTCAGAATCAATACATGGATCTACTTTATAGTTTCTTCTGTGTTTTTTCCAGTATTTGATCATCATGTCATACCAATTCAGCAGTCTGGATCATATCTACATGGCCACGAGAGCTTAAGGCTCTGTAAATGACATCAGATTCTTTGAAAGCATCAGCTTCAATCACCACAGAGTCTGCTCCTGCCCAGAATGCTCTGATTCCACAATGAAAAATCATCTGGTTAGCTTCAACTGCATATACATATGTGTGCTAGAAAGTGATGACTAGATAATGAGATATTTCCTTACTCTTTGAGTATGTCCTTGAGCACAGTGCTCTTTCCTGCGCCCATCCCACCACCCATGAGGAGTAGAACCGGACTGCGGTCTTTGTGAGCCACTGGTGCCATAACTTCTGTACACTGTGAGTCATCCGTAGACGCGAGCCCCATTGCTTTCATTTCCTCTACCAAAGTGTTGAACACTCTTGCAACTTTCAAGTTCTTAGTCACCCTCTTAATCCTCTGCTCCCTAGATACAGTATATATAACACACAAAATCAATCATTCATTCATCAATTACTAAAACAGAACACACGGCTTTCGATTACAAAAAAATCCTGTTTCTGTTTCTTTAGTTCCTTACCTTGTAGCTGCCATCACAATTTGCTTCAGCTTCCTCTTTGGTTCAGCGTCTGCGCTCAGTATCTGAGATTCATATATGACACTGAATGTTTTGGTCTACAATGTGTTATAACAGGAGAAAGGATTTTCTTTTTGCACACACAAACCTGACTAATCATGAGATCGGCATGGCTCCAGTGATACGCGAAGTAGCTGAGAATGCATCTTTCAAACTCCTCAACAAGCTTAATGAAGAGGGTATCAGCGTCAGGCTCTTGAGAGAAAAAGCTGTAAATATCCTCTTCACAACATTCAGATTTCCTGATGTATTCTGCTGCTAACTTGCAGAGATTTGGACACTCTCTTCTGTCCTTGAATCCCATTTGCCTTGCTATGTTCATGTCCCAAATCAGAAAGAAAGAAAAAACGTTAACATATGATTCCGAGGGATTCCTTGCTCATGGGTTGAGGGTTCATGTACTAATAATGTGTATGTATTAATTTTTACCAACGTAATGAGAGAATCTTTCGAGTTTCTCATGGTCTTTGTGTTTGTGAGATAATCTAAGACGAGGGATGATTTTGGAATCACGTAGCCTCCGTATACGGTAATGCACTGCGGCTGCTATCATCAAACCTACCGATGACACCACCAATATCTGCGAGTAAGTCGACGTTTTGCTGCCGTAATATTCTGTCAAAACAACAAACACATTCAGTTTCATATGATTAGGAATAAGAAACTTAAAAGAACCTATCAATGACCTCTCTGCATGACGATGGATTTGATTAGTGGGATTCCTAAGGATCAATTGGTATGTCTTTTGATGAAACTCTAGATTGTTCGTCGTCGCCATTCTTGTTTATTGCTTCTTTTGAGTCTCATTGTGTTTTCAGTTTCCGTACTCTGTGGCGAAGATTCATGAACCTGACTTCGTTAGCACCATCCAATTCAGTCGTCTTGCGGTGCTAAAAATAGCTGAGGTGGTCTTCGGAAACTAATTATAGGCAGAACCTCACACACTATTCAACAAAACTCTTCACGAACAAGTTTACTCAAAGATGTCATTGTGCAGTGTTGTTAAGTTAAATTAATGATGCAATTAGAATATTAAGATAGATTTGCTCAATGATCATGTTAATAATATTATCCATCATAGTGCATCGAGAAATGGGATCATGTTCATGTGGCAAAAGATGTAAAAGCAATGCTACATTAACCTAAAGCCATAAAATCTAACTTATAATATGTTGAGTAAATCCTCTACCAAAAATTTTCCTAAAACCTAAATAAAAATCCTTAAAAAGTCACTACTGTTACATTACATAGGAGCAGTGCAAGTAGTCCTGAAATGGCCCGGCTGATTACACCGACCGCAACGAACCGCACGCTTCACACGGCCACGATCCTCTGGCCTAATTCTCCTCTTCCTCGGAGCACCTTTCATAACCTTTGGTGTTCTTATTATATCTTCACCGTCTCTCTCTGAATCATTTCCTTTCCACTGGATTTCGTCTGAAACTGGCTCTATAGTTTCTGCATAACTTCTTCTGTAACTCTCCACCGTGAAAAAACTCTCTGTGTAACTGTAAACGTTCTCTTTGCAAGACAAGAGAGCTCCAATGGCATGGCTACACGGAAAACCATAAATCTCCCACCGGCGGCACAAACAAGAACGGTTTTCTATATTTACAACAACACTTCCTTCATGAGTCATGACTTCAAATTCCGCTTCGTTTGCTCTGTAAACGCGGTGAACACGAGACTTTTCTACAGCAGCAACCATTTGTCTTTCAGCAGAAGGAACAAGTACATCAGACCAATGTGTTTCACGGCGTTCTTTGAACATATTCATCAAATGGCGGTGGATACACTCCATCATCTGTATTATAGGAAGACCTGAGGTATCTTGAATCCAGTTGCTGAGTGACTCGGTAATAACATTAGCAGTTAACTGTCCAAACCTTGTTCCGTCAGAGTATGATGATGCCCATAGAGCAGGAGAGAAGTTTTGGATCCATAAGGAAGCCTCCGGGGATATCTGTTCAATCTTATTCATTTTTGATTTGAACTCCAAGACGGTGAGAGAATGTGCAGCCTCCCAAAGAAGGTTCACAAGAATAGTGCTTTGAAATTCCTTTTGGAACCGTTCTGCGAGATGATGGACACAAATGCCATGAGAAGCTGTTGGGAAATTAGCCTCTACTCCATCAGTAATAAACCTCTCCATACTTGACAATATGGTAAGCTTTGGCATATTGTCAGAGTTAACTTCAAGAATCTTACGAAGCTCCGAGAGAAACCGATGCCAGTTACTGTCACTTTCTTCATTAACAATAGCGAATGCCAAAGGAAACACAGCTCCATCACCATCAAAACCAGCAGCAAGCAGCAATGTCCCTGGATATTTGCTCTGTAGAGAAGTCTTGTCCAGTGCAATAAGAGGCCGACAAGCATTTAGAAAACCAGTGATTGATGCTTGGAAAGAAATAAACAAGTGTTGAAAGGTCCCATCGATTGGATTTGCATGAACCACAGCGATGCTTCCTGGATTCGTTCTTCTGATTTCATCACAGTATTGGGAAGAAGGCGATACTCTTCTTCAAATGAACCACGAAGAGTAGCCATTATACGCTCTTTCCCTCTCCAGGCCTGCTTGTAAGACAGTGAGATCCCATGAACTCGATAAATTTCCTCAAGTATTTCCTTTGGTTTGAAATGTGGATTTTGTTTCAGCTTTTCCGCCACAACATCAGCAACCCACTGGACTGAAGCTTGCTGATGACCAAGATGTGAAACCCCACGACAAGTGTGACTCCCATGAATAGTCCTTACTGTAAAAGTAGGTGCACCAGGAAGTTTGGCGCAGTGAATTCTCCAAGGGCAACCCTCGCCTATGCACTTGGCGGTGAAGCGTGTCTTATCAGATTTAACCGTTTGCAACTCAAAGCGTAGAGCAATTGCTGCATTCTTTATAGCTCTCCTACAAGCATTAGCATCTGAAAATTCCATACCAACGACCATTTCATGCTCAGTAGTAGTGTCACCAGCATCGATCATGGACCAGCGTTGAGGGCCAGGATGAGAAGCCTTTTGTGGTTCCCGAGAAAACTCCATCCCAAACTCTAAGTTATCTTGAGATTCTTGCTTATGTTTGGTTCCAATAATAACAGATTTATCAATCTCAGAAGTTCCAGAGTCATCGTTATCAGGAAAAGAGAGATAGCCATCATTTTGGTTTCCATCTAAACCACCTGCACCTTCTTTGGTCTCATCATCATTGTTAGGAATCCTAGAGTCTTTGTGTTCCTGAAAACTGTCCCAGACCTGGTTGTCCTCACAAGAAACACCAATCTGGAGGTTAATATCGAGAAGCTGTTCGAAAGCGGAATTGTAGTCATGACTAGAGTAGAGTTCGTAGTTGTGTCGAATCCCGGTAAAATGATCCTGTCTGAATGATAAATCACGGTTCTCAGACTTCACCAGATCGTCGTCTTCCATTTCAATAACAACAGAAGATTCTAAGTCAGTTGCTTTCTCCGTTACCTGTCAATGTATGAATCGAGAGAGAGAGAGACCAAAAACATCATAATCCAGCCAAATAGCTAAAACACTAAGAACTAGTACAGAATAACTTAAGCATATGGTAAATTTCATATTTTGAACCGCTAGAGGATCATAGAACCCGTAGTTACAGACGTAGCTGATGAAATTTGATCATGCAAGCACATACAATTAGAAAATAAACAAGCCCGAATAATAATAAGAAACAGAGAGAAGAAGCAAAAGAATCATAAAAAGGGAGGATTTTTTTGAAACTCACAGTAAAATTTGAGGAGACTCTAAAATCATGGGATACTCAATTGAAGAAAAGAGTAGAGAATTGAACGGAATCATACATGATACATTCAAAGACAAGGAACTTGGCGGGTAAGAATCGAGACAGTGTCTCTGTATTGTAGGGTTTAACTGTTTAAGCCTAAGGGAGAGAGAGAAGAGCATGAAAAGAAAAAGGCGACCGAGATTTTCAGGTTAAAAAGGTAAACTCTGTAAACTGGTGCGGAGGAAGTGTTTTAAGGGTTTTTTAGTCATTTATGTTCCGTCTCCTTAACTAAGTTGGAAATAGCTTCATCGTTCATTGGTCCAACCGCCGCTTTATATTTACATTTACTTTTCACGAGGCTACATATGGGCCCAAACCCCTAATTATATGTAAGCCGCTTTAATATTTTTACTTTTTCCCGAGGCCACCTATTGGCCCAATCCCTAATTATACTACGTCGTTTAATGATTCATATAGTCAAAAGATATTCACATATGTGTTAAGGACATTAAAGTTATTGATCATCAAATTACTACGCCATTAAACTTTTGGAGATGGAAAACACAGGGTTTTTGGGGCTTTTGATATGGTCTGTTTACCTATTTTCCTTAACACATGCGACTGTCAAACCCAAACACAACTCTATCAAATCGAATTTAACGAATTTTAAACAATACGAAGACAAACAAACAAACAAAACAAAAAGTACCAAACTTCTCTTTTATAAATTCTCTATTATCCCTACTGCTGTAAGATCAGCTTCTCTTTCATATATCTCCCAAACCCAAAAAAATATTCCCAACCAATCATTTCATTTACCTGAGATCTCTTCCTCCACTGCACTACATAACAAGAGTCAGCTCAGACCAAAATCTCCCATCATAAGCCCTTTTTTTTTTCTTTTCTTCTCGACTACAATTCTCTGTTCAAATCCTGTGCCAGCGATCGAATATCTGCTGCCAATATGTGTCACACGGTTTTTTTTTTTTCCGTTTCAAAAGCATCATTCAAGATGAAGCCTTTACACAACACCTCTCAAGTTCAAGCTCTGGTAGCAATTCAGAAACTACTTTTTCCATCGAGATTGTTTCTATCTCCTGCTTGCTGCTCCCGTCTTTTATTATCTTTCTCGAAAGAAGATTGATTCTAGGAGATTCCGAATTTTCAGCAACGAGTTGTTCGAAAAACTTCTCTTCATCATTCAGTTTCGAGGCCTTCATGAGATCCATCACTTGCTGCCTTTTTGCAACATTTCTACCTGCTCCACACCCCATTGCAGTTGCTGCTCCAACCGCATTTGCAATCGTTAAGGTATTCACAAGCGGCATGTTGCGTATATAACCTAAGGCAATTGCAGCCACAAAACTGTCTCCACATCCAACAGTGTCAATCACTTCCACCTGGTGATGTTTTGGGAAAGACTAATTAGATCATCACACAAACTTACTCTATGATACATACATAAAAAGAATTAATGAACGGTTAGAGTGATGTGTACAAGCAGGTACCTTAAACGCAGGAGCCACTGAGACACTAGACTTCGTCACTAGAATTGAACCCTTCGCGCCCATCTTTACAATCACCCATTTCGTTCCTTTTCCATTCCTCAGAATTTCTTGTCCTGCTTTTACAGGGTTCCTGATGCCAGTTAGACCCTCCGCCTAAGCAATTCATTAAACAGTTTAGCAATAATTTCATCAAGTAGAAACAATTTTCAGCAATAATATCAAGAGACGTGCAATGTACCTCCTCGGATGTTAAAAGTAAAACATCGCTCATTCTTAAGAAGTGAGCAAGTGCTTTACGCTCATCAGGAGTTCCCTTGGAAAGACTCTTTCCCCGTGGCCCAGGATCAAAGAAGATAGCTGTCCCAACTTTGGAAGCATAATCTATCGTTGACATTATAAAACTAGGGCTGAAGTCGTCAAAGTCATAACCATTGCAGAAAAGAACCTTTGACTGTCTGATTGCCATCTTTACTTCATCAGATAGGTCAGTGATCCAACTGAAAGCAGGTTCCTCCTTGAAATCCGCTCGACTAAAAAGAGAAACAACTCGAGTGAATAAGTTCCTCTAGTACTAGAATTCAAGAAACTCACAACAAATAAGCACTACTGGAAGTAAATACAACAACATTACCCACGAGAAGTTGTTTCACAAATAGACATCAGGTTTAGGAACAAAAAGGGACATAAGTTCCTCGAGTCAAAGAACTAAGAAACAGCATTGGAAGCAAGTATGACTAGCTTTTGTCTCACTAAGAGAAACAAGATGTATGAACAAGAAAGTTATCTTCCTGAACATATAGATAGATAGCATTAAGAAAAACTAGCAGCAGGAAATATATGGCTTTCTGACAGGAATAATATGCTAAGTCTGCACTTTTTCGTTTCCCAGAAAACACTAATAAACAAAACTATCTATTTCAAGATACCCATCACCATCCCCATCAAAAAGTACATCAATGAGATGATGCATTCATTAAAACGGTTATCCCACATAAACCACCACCGCTAGAAACTCGGCATGGGAAAAAGCATTACCTGCAAAACCCATGTCGCTGCAAAGGATCCACAAGAACCCAGCAAATAAGAGTATCACGATATGAGCTGCTATCTTTGGCATTTGTTCCTCCATCCAATGCAACCGTACCTATTCCTTCTTCATGAAGCACATCTAAAAGAAACTCACCATAAATCTCATCCCCAACGTGACCAATCGCAACACACTGAAGCCCCAATCTAGCAGCAGCTATAGCCATGTTACAGTTGCCACCTGCTTCCCAGTATTTCTATAAGCAAAACACGGAACAAAAACACTTGACTATTGATCGAAAAACGATGAAAAAAATAATTTCAACTAAACAAGGGAATTTATAAGAAAGTTCACGTATTTTGAGTTAAGAACTTCCACTGATACACCAAACGGTGTTAAAGATGTGAAAAGAATACAAACCTTATCTGGGGGAGAAAGAGAGAGTTCGTCCATGAGGGCCTTGCGCTCTCCGCGAGAAGGAGGGGGCAATTCGTGAACACTGAGAACAATGTCGACGCATAGATTACCAAGCGTTGCGACATCGATAGGTTTCTCAGCCACCACGATACCTCCATTTTCCCCGATGGAGGAGGAGGAGCCATCGGCGTATCTAACCGGGGATACATCAGCGGCACTGGTCCGACAGCGGAGGCAAACGGAGCTGCTCAGAAGCGGGACTCGAGCGAATGGCGGGAAATTAGGGAGGAGAGGATTAGGGCTTTGGGTGGAGAAATTGGAAAGGGATAACGCATAGTGAGGAGAAAAGGAGTGAAATTTTAGGGCAAAAGCGTGTTGATACATTCAGAAAGAGTGAGAAGAAAGAAAGAAAGAAGGAGAGACTTTGATTCTTGAATTGCTTCGTCGTTCTCTCTCTCAGCTTCTTCTTCAAACGAGAGAGATAATCTTTTGGGTGTTCTTCACCATTTCATTTGAGGAGGAGGAGGAAGGCTTCTGTTGTGTGGTAAATTAAACCGGAATGAAAAATTAAAATCGAACCGGTTACGGTTTGTTTATTTAAACCGCTTTATAATTGAAATTTGGAGGGTTTATACAGAAAGGGTTTTTCAACCTGATTCATTTACTTTCTCGACGGCCACCAAAAGAAAAACCTTTCTTCTTCATCGTTTCTGAGCTCACGCCATGGCCGCCGACGAATTGATGCCGTCTCACAGGTCACATAGGACTCGTCAAGCAGGTCCTACCGCGAAGAAGAAATCTGCAATCGATAAGATGAAGCGTGGTATCCCTATTACCAAGCAGAAGAACCCTAAGGTGAGTTAGTTAGTTACTACTACTAGTTGTCCTCTCTCTCTTTTTCAATGTGGTTTCTTTGTCTTTGGTCGCTGATTGGAAATAATCGATTGTACTTGGGGTTGTGCAGGCGTTTGGTTATAAATCGGCTCGCAAGGCGCAGCTAGCGCAATCTCACGCTATGGAGAAGGAGCAAAAGCGACTTCATGTCCCGACAATTGATCGTACTTATGACGCACCTCCTCCTTTCGTCGTCGTTGTTCAAGGCCCCCCAGGAGTACTGTGTTTTTTATATTGTTGTTGATGTCGCGTTTTCACTCTCGGATTTGCTTCTTTTTCTCACACGTTTTGATTGTTTCTTTGCATTGTTTTGGTCATGTAGGTTGGAAAGTCTCTCGTGATTAAGTCTCTTGTGAAGGAATTCACCAAGCAGAATGTACCGGAGGTTCTAGGACCTATTACCATTGTAGAAGGTTCTGTCCTGCATTGTTTATTTTGCTTCTTCTTTTTTCTTTCCTTTTTTTTGTATGCATCTGTTGTGATTTTTAGCGTTGGAATTTATTCCTCTTCTCATGTTAGTCTGGTCATGGATTCAGGTAAACATAAGCGGTATCAATTTGTGGAGTGCCCAAATGATATCAATGGGATGGTGGATTGTGCAAAGATTGCTGATCTAGCCATGCTTGTGGTAGACGGGAGTTATGGTTTTGAGATGGTAAGAAACCATTTTTTCTGTAGCTTTCTCCTCTGCCCTGGAAAATGTGGTTTAATAATTTTCTTTTACATCATGTCATTTGCTTGTTGTTTTGTTAAGATTTTTGTTTTTCTTTTACATACGAGATCACTGTTGGACCTATTTGCGTAATCTACATTTGTTAATGATATCAACCAAGGTATGTTAAGTAAGTTGTCTTTTAATCTGTTTGACCCTCAGGAAACCTTTGAATTCCTCAATATTATGCAAATGCATGGATTTCCTAGAGTTATTGGTGTCCTCACACACCTTGATAACTTCAAGGATGCAAGCAAGCTGAGGAGAACAAAAAAGTCTCTCAAGGATCGTTTTTGGACCGAAATATATAAAGGAGCTAAATTGTTCTATTTATCTGGTCTCATTCATGGGAAGTAAGTATTTACATTGATACTTCACCAACATGGATGACATGTGCGAGGAGCGTTTGAGGTTCACCTTTAATTTATCTTTTATTTGTAGGTATACACCGCGTGAAGTTCACAACCTCCGCCGCTTTGTATCTATTGTCAAGCCTAAGCCAATGACATGGCGATTATCACATCCTTATGTGTTGGCTGATCGCCTGGAAGATGTTACCCCTCCCGAGAAAGTTCAGATGGATAAGAAATGCGATAGAAATATCACATTGTATGGTTACCTACGTGGTTGTAACTTGAAAAAAGGGATGAAGGTATGTTATCAGATGTTTTGTCATCATTGTCCTTAGATACTGGTTCATCCTGGCCTTTTGACTTTCCTATAGCCTGAATCCTTGAGCCATCTATTTGCTTAACAGTATGTGGCGCAAAATACTCAGTATCTTAGGAAAAGACTATTTTATAAATTGAGCTAAAGATGAGCTGATCTGATGTCAGTTTGATGTTATCTGTACGGTCTTCATTGCTCGTTCCTAGCGATTCACATATTACAGCATTTAGAACTAGTTATTGCATCAAAGTAACTGAAAGTAACCCGTTTTAGTGACACATAGCTTTCCCATATCGAATGAAGTTGTAAGAAGAGCATAAATTTGTATACTGTGCTTTGTAATGAATTTGTTTTTGCTTCTTTATCTAATTGAGTGATTTTGTGTACAAAATGGTATCTTAGCTGTTACAATTTACCTTTCTTATCATGTTTAACAGGCATCTGTTAAAATTTCTTATGATTTTCAGGTTCATATTGCTGGAGTTGGTGACTACAGTTTAGCTGGGGTGACTGCTTTAATTGACCCTTGTCCTTTACCTTCAGCTGGCAAGCGAAAGGGGCTGAGGGACAGGGATAAGCTTTTTTATGCTCCTATGTCCGGGATTGGAGATCTTCTGTATGACAAAGATGCTGTTTACATCAACATAAATGATCACCAAGTTCAGTACTCTAAAACTGAAGATGGAAATGGAGAACCTACTAATAAAGGTTATTTATGGGGTTTTCCAAGTTTGATTGTCATAAAATTGTTCTATCGTATATTTCTCTGCAGTAGTCTCTTTTATGTGTCTTGCTCATTTCATGTTCATAGAATTTCTATATATTTATAATTTGGTTTACATCATTAATAGAAAGCCAACATTTATTGCTCACTTTTTGTGCTCTAGCATCTCTGATTGTGACATTTTTATCTTGGCAGGAAAGGGCAGAG
Organism: Camelina laxa; assembly: GCA_024034495.1. NCBI lineage: Eukaryota > Viridiplantae > Streptophyta > Magnoliopsida > Brassicales > Brassicaceae > Camelina > Camelina laxa. The sequence goes on from CM043884.1 coordinate 28,660,160, forward strand.
ATGTTGGTGAAGATTTGGTAAAGTCGTTGCAGAACACAAAGTATTCTGTTGATGAGAAACTGGAAAAGACATTCATTAACTTTTTTGGCAAAAAGACCAGTGCCAGCTCAGAAACAAAACTTATGGCTGAAGATGTGTATCAATCTTCACCGGAAGGTTCTGACAACGAGGAGTCTCAAGATGATGAGGATGATGACAACGAGGAGTCTCAAGATGATGAGGATGATGAGGTTGCTGAAAAGGATGTAGAGGGTAGTGACAGTGAGATAAAGCACGTAACTGAGTTTCATGGTGGAAGGTTGAGGAGGAAAGCTGTCTTCAAGGATGACATTGGTGGGAGTGATGCAAAGGTAATCTACTTCCTTGATCTGATTTTTGTAATGCTTCTATTTACTATTGCAGTCATATCTTCAGTTGCATGATGCTGGTGACTATGAAAATAAGAGTTAGTGTGTGAATTTGCTCATTTTCATTAGTTTGTGTTAACAATTTGGAAAGAACTGGTGAAACATTGAAGTAGGTTAGGTCAATCGCAATTCTGGTGGGATCCCTGTAGTGAAAAAGATTCTGGGAAGCAGTATCTACTTGATGTCGACTGATTATATTTTCAAAATTAAATGGTTGTCCCCATGTCTGGCTGTATGTGACGCAGGACTCAGATGAAGATGATTTTGAGGAAGCAGACGATGCTGAATTGGACTTAGATGAATATAATTCTGAGGAAGCAGACGATGTTGAATTGGACGAAAATGAAGTTGAAGATGGTGGAGATGACTCTGCTTCTGATTCGCCAGGGGATTATCAGATAGATGGTATGTTATTTCTACGATTAAATTTACTTGCGTATTGATGATGTCCTGGGTATTAGATTTTCTTGAGAAAGTACATTTTGTCATTTGAGATTTCGTTTTTCCTAAACATTGACCATACATGGTCTGTCAGATAAGGACTTTGGTAACATATCACAATGGAAAGCACCCTTGAAGGAGAATGCCAGAAAGAAGAACCCCAACTTGATGGACATTGTGTATGGAGCATCGGGATCATTAGCTACTCCCTTGATAAATGAGAGCCATGACATTAGTGATGATGAAGAAAGTGATGATGAAGAATTCTTTAAGCCAAAAGGAGAACAAAGCAAGGTTTGTCATCTCAAGTCCATACAATATTTGGTCATCTTTCCTTGTTCTTGGGAATATCTCAAGCATTTTATTATCCATATAAATCCAGAATTTAGGTGGTGGATGGGATGTGGGTTATGTCAACTCAGAGGATTGTTCTAAATTTCTGAATTATGGTTACCTAAAGAATTGGAAAGAGAAAGACGTCTGTGAGAGCATTCGTGATCGATTTACTACGGGTGATTGGTCAAAAGCTGCTCTGAGAGACAAAAATTCAGGTACTGCCATTGAGGGAGAAGATGATGAACTTTATGGTGATTTTGAGGATCTTGAGACGGGAGACGAGCATAAAAGCGATGAGGACATGGAATCAGATGCATCTGAAAATGAAAATGAAGATGCTGAAGTCGTTGAGCGTAGGCTAAAAAAGCTGGCTCGCCGAGCAAAGTTTGATGCCGAATATCCTTTTCACCCGAATGGCATCATTTAACTTATCATTTGCCGTCTTTCATCTGTGTTAGGCCAACAAGTTATTTACTGCTGTCTGTGTTTATTATTCTTTGAAACAACTTACTTGAAAATATGTTGAAAAATTCTAGCTTTAGCTAAGCAAATGGGTCACTTAGTTCATATATCATTCTTGGTCAGGGAGTTTGATGGTTGCTGTTGTTTTGATATTCTTTCTCTGCATGTCTTATATGTCATATTAGGTTTTCTGCTATTATTTCAGTTTGCACTTTGACAAGTTACTTTTGGTTCAACCTTAACTTTTTTTTACAAGCAATAAATCCGAGTTTGAGGAGGATGACAATGATAAAGGTGATGGGAACAATCCACTTAGTCAAGCCAAGGAACCAGGATACTTTGATAAAGTAAGTAAATTTTGCTGCAGGCAGCTAAGGTATCTTATCGACTGTTTTAAACTCAGTCTATTTGCTTTGCAGTTGAAGGAAGAGCATGAAATTACAAAACAGAGGAATAAGGAAGAACTCGATGATCTTGACGAGGAAACTCGAATTAAGTTAGAAGGATTCCGGACTGGAACATACTTGAGGCTGGAGATTCACAATGTTCCTTATGAGATGGTTGAATTCTTTGATCCTCGTCATCCAATTCTGGTTGGAGGTATTGGTTACGGCGAGGACAATGCTGGATATATGCAGGTAAGGCTACAAATTTTTTATTCTTCTGACCCAAAAGAAAGTCCAAATGAGCTGTAAGATGATATTTTTCTTATATAAAGGTAGTTGAACATGATTTTTTTATTGGAACGATGCTTATTGTTTTATGTGTATCCTTCTTGTACTTAGACCCGGTTGAAGAGACATAGGTGGCATAAGAAAGTACTAAAGACTAGAGATCCTATCATTGTGTCGATCGGATGGAGACGCTATCAGACTCTTCCCATATATGCCATTGAAGATCGCAATGGCAGACATCGAATGCTCAAGTATACTCCAGAACACATGCACTGCCTTGCTACGTTCTGGGGTCCTCTTGCTCCACCCAACACCGGTATTGTCGCTTTCCAGAACCTGTCAAATAATCAGGTATTTGAACGCACTATGCTGTTTGAGTTTGATCCCAGTTTACCTTGGAGTTTGTTTCAACTTTTGTGATCGAGTATCTAGCTTTGGTAAATCTTAGTGCATCTTCTCAAAATGGGTAGTGTGACTGACCAATGGTGAACACGTATGCATATTAAGTGTGTTTTGAAACTTGCATGTGAGAAAAAAGTATAAGATGCTTTCTTCCTCCTATAACCGCTGTCACAACTTAAAAATGAGAGTTCCCTCGTATATAATATATGCTTCCATATCAGTCCATTCTAGTGTTGAGATATCATGTAACTGTTCATCCATTAGTGGTCAAATTTATTTGTTATATAGTAAGAAACCCCAAATGGCCTACATATGATGAACGGGGAATTTGTTGGTTGTTTGCTCTGGTTAGTTCTGTTGTACTCTTCTCCTGCTAAAGTAGCTCTTCTGGTGTGTGCTTCAGGCAGGATTTAGGATAACAGCGACTTCTGTAGTTATTGAGTATAATCACAAGGCCCGTATAGTAAAGAAAATCAAGCTTGTTGGGACTCCCTGCAAGATCAAGAAAAAGACTGCATTTATCAAAGACATGTTCACTTCTGACCTAGAAATAGCTCGATTTGAAGGTTCATCTGTCCGGACAGTTAGTGGCATTAGAGGACAAGTTAAAAAGGTAGGCTTTTTGATCTCCTTGTGATTCCTAGTTTCTTCCACATTTGTTGGCTCTCTGGTTTTCTAACAACCTCCTTTTTTCTCAGGCTGGAAAAAATATGCTCGATAACAATGCTGAAGAAGGGATTGCGAGGTGTACCTTTGAAGATCAAATCCGTATGAGCGACATGGTCTTCTTAAGGGCTTGGACAACAGTGGAAGTTCCACAATTTTACAATCCTCTAACGACAGCCTTACAATCCCGCGATAAGACGTGGAAAGGGATGAAAACTTTTGGAGAACTCCGTAGAGAGCTGAATATTCCTATTCCGGTGAATAAGGATTCACTCTACAAGGTAATAAAGCCCCCCATCAAAATTGCAGTTGTATTATTGTGTAGGTAGGAGGAGCGCCGATCTGACTAATTTCTCGTTTTGCAGAAAATCGAAAGAAAGCCAAAGAAATTCAATCCGTTAAAGATATCAAAGAGTCTACAAAGAGATCTACCGTTTAAATCGAAACCGAAAGATATACCGAGGCGTAAAAGACTGTCGCTAGATGCGAAAAGAGCTGTTGTAATGGAACCGGAAGAAAGAAAAGTTCATAAAGCCATCCAGCAATTTAAGCTACTTGAACAGCACAAGGTAATGTTTAAAAGAAATTAACCAGCTATCATGCATTTTTTTTTTAAAAAAAAGGGTAAATATGATTGATCTTTGGCTGACTTGATGTAAAACAATAATTGTGCAGATGAAGAAGAAAAAAGCAACGGTGCAGAAGAAGAGGGAAGTGTATGAAGCAGAGAAAGCTAAGAATGAGGAAATAAATAAGAAACGGAGAAGAGAGGAGAGACGTGAGAGATATCGTGAAGAAGATAAACAGAAGAAGAAGAGTAGAAGAAGCCAAGATTAATTTCTTTAGTTGCTCCAGAACTGAGATTCCAACCAAGTCTGTGTAATGATGCTTAAAGTTTTGTTTTCATGTTTGTTCACTGCTGTATTGATTTTTTTCTCAACTTCTGAATTATTTATCACAATTTTCTCGAAAAATCCCAATCTATCCCAAAATTTTGGAAATACTCTTTGATGCTTTGAATACTCTGTAGATTAAACCAGAGGATTATCATGTCGCATTAAAGTTTAGATTTTTATTTTCATACTTTCATGTCACATCAAAGTGTAGATTTCTATGTTGTGAATAGAATGTTTTGGATTCGGATTTACATTATCCGTTCTGTAAGTGCAACAAAATAAAATTATTCATGTACTGTGACTGTGATTAGAGAAACTGTTAAGATTTTGCTAATAAATGTTTTAATTGTGTAACTTAAACATAATTAGTAGAATGGGTGGGAAGAACTGAAGAAGTGGGGAACATCATCATCTTCCCCTGAAATTGATTTCTCTTCATCTTCTTCTTCAGATATAAACCCTAAACCCTCATTTTAAACCCTAAAATTTATATCTATCGGTTTTAAACGATAGCGATGAACAAAACAGTAGTAAGATGTCTACTCTCTCCTTCACACCATCCTTTGATTCGATTCTCCACCAATTCCTCTCTTCTCCACAGAGTTTTCACCTGTAGCCGTTATCTCACGGCTAGGTTTAGCTCCACTCCTCCTCCGCCTGACGAAATGTATGGATTCGACGATCCTTTCTCCCCAACTGAGTCACGGGATTTGACTAAAGAGTTTTCCTTTTTGCATGATTCTCTTCTTGTCGACTCTGGAAATGTTGTTGATGTAGTAGCAGTGCCCATTACTCAATCCTCTATTGATGCTAGAGCCATCGCAGAGGCTGTTTCTGGTGGCGGCGATGTGTTTGGGAGCAATTCCCAGAAGTTTCTTAGGAAATTTAGAGAGAAATTGAGTGAGAGCTTGGTGATTGAGGTGTTGCGTTTGATACAGAGACCTTCTGATGTTATCAGCTTCTTCGTTTGGGCAGGTAGGCAGATTGGTTATAAGCATACTCCACCTGTGTATAACGCTTTGGTTGACTTGATTGTACGTGATGATGACGAAAATATTCCGGAAGAGCTCTTGCAACAGATTAGAGATGATGATAAGGAAGTCTTTGGGGAATTTCTTAATGTCTTGGTTAGGAAACATTGCAGGAATGGTTCATTTAGTATTGCACTTGAGGAGTTAGGGAGACTCAAGGATTTTAAGTTTAGACCTTCAAGATCTACGTATAACTGTTTGATTCAGGCATTTCTCAAGGCTGATCGTTTGGACTCTGCTTCTTTGGTTCATCGGGAAATGTCTCTTGCAAATCTTCGGATGGATGGGTTTACACTTAGATGCTTTGCTTATTCTCTCTGTAAAGTAGGAAAGTGGAGGGAAGCTCTATCATTGATGGAAACTGAAAATTTTGTTCCTGATACTGTCTTTTATACAAAACTGATATCTGGTCTGTGTGAAGCTTCGCTTTTTGAAGAGGCTATGGATTTCTTGAATAGGATGCGAGCTACTTCCTGTCTTCCAAATGTTGTAACGTATTCAACTTTGCTGTGTGGATGCTTGAACAAAAAACAGCTGGGTAGGTGTAAAAGGGTGCTTAATATGATGATGATGGAAGGTTGTTATCCAAGTCCCAAGATCTTTAATTCCCTTGTACATGCTTATTGCACATCAGGAGATCATTCATATGCATACAAATTGCTAAAGAAAATGGTTAAATGTGGTCACGTGCCAGGATATGTTGTCTACAATATATTGATTGGGAGTATTTGTTGTGACAGAGACTCGCTTAGTTGTGATCTGTTGGAATTAGCTGAGAAAGCTTACAGTGAAATGATTGCTACAGGGGTTGTTCTGAATAAGATTAATGTCAGTAGCTTCACACGGTGTCTTTGTAGTGCTGGGAAATATGATAAGGCATTTAATGTTATCCGTGAAATGATTGGTCAGGGATTTATACCAGATACCAGTACCTATTCCAAAGTCCTTGGTTATTTATGTAATGCTTCGAAAATGGAGTTGGCGTTTCTGTTGTTTGAAGAGATGAAAAGGGGTGGCCTTGCTGCTGATGTCTACACGTATACTATTATGGTAGATAGTTTTTGTAAAGCTGGTCTGATTGAACAGGCTCGTAAGTGGTTCAATGAAATGAGAGAAGTTGGCTGTACGCCTAACGTCGTCACATATACCGCTCTTATCCATGCTTATCTCAAGGCTAAGAAGGTCAGCTATGCAAATGAGCTGTTTGAAACGATGCTGTCTGAAGGGTGTCTCCCTAATATTGTTACATATTCTGCCTTAATTGATGGCCACTGCAAAGCTGGACAAGTGGAGAAAGCTTGCCAGATTTTTGAAAGAATGTGTGGCAGCAAAGATGTTCCAGATGTAGATATGTACTTCAAGCAGTATGATGATGACAGCGAGAGGCCGAATGTAGTTACATATGGAGCTTTACTGGATGGTTTCTGCAAGTCGCATAGGGTTGAAGAAGCTCGTAAATTGTTGGATGCTATGTCTATGGAAGGTTGTGAACCGAATGAGATTGTATATGATGCTCTCATTGATGGACTCTGTAAGGTTGGGAAACTAGACGAAGCACAAGAAGTAAAAACTGAGATGTCTGAGCATGGATTCCCTGCGACCTTATATACTTACAGTTCTCTGATTGATCGTTATTTCAAAGTGAAGCGCCAAGATTTAGCCTCAAAAGTATTGTCTAAGATGCTTGAGAATTCCTGTGCGCCCAATGTGGTTATATACACTGAGATGATTGATGGCTTATGCAAGGTTGGTAAAACTGATGAAGCCTATAAGCTTATGCTAATGATGGAAGAAAAAGGGTTTCAGCCTAATGTTGTGACATATACAGCGATGATTGATGGATTTGGAATGATTGGTAAAATAGACACATGCCTTGAGCTCTTAGAGCGCATGGGTTCCAAAGGTGTTGCTCCAAATTATGTTACTTATAGGGTCTTGATAGATCATTGTTGCAAAAATGGTGTGCTGGATGTGGCCCAGCATCTTCTAGAAGAAATGAAACAGACACATTGGCCTACACACGCAGCCGGATATCGCAAAGTCATTGAAGGATTCAATAAAGAGTTCATAGAATCTATAGGGCTTCTTGATGAGATAGGCCAGGATGATACTGCCCCTTTTCTTTCTGTATATAGGCTTTTAATTGATAATCTTATTAAAGCTCAAAGGCTGGAAATGGCTCTTAGGCTTCTTGATGAGGTTGCAACATTTTCAGCCACGTTGGTTGACTACAGTAGCACATATAATTCGTTGATTGAAAGCCTTTGCCTTGCTAATAAAGTGGACGAGGCTTTTCAGTTGTTCTCCGAAATGACGAAGAAAGGTGTCATTCCGGAGATGCAAACATTTTGTAGTCTTATCAAGGGACTTTTCCGAAACAACAAGATCGATGAAGCACTTTTGCTTCTAGATTTTATATCTCATATGGTTTGTCCTCTTTGACTCTTTCTTCTGAGTTTGAAAAGTGCAGTAATCGTTAATTTTAGTCAAGATGTATTTCTTTGCTATGTTCAGTTGAATTTATGTACATTTTATTAGAGCTAATTATCTAGTGGAACAAAAGGTAGTTTATACTGTTTTATGTAGTTCTTGGTGTTTGTTTCTGGTATTTCAATGCTAAATTGCCTCAAATTTGCAGGAAATTCAGTGGATAGAAGAAAAGAAAACATCTGATGGGACTTAGGCATAATCTGATTTGCTCAGCTAGTTGGTGCATCCTACTATCGAGCCTCCTAGTCAAACCCTGAAAATTCGAAGGTTGGAAGCTATGGATAATGCATGAAGCGCAATGAATTGTTGGACCAAACTTCTTTGTAAGTCCATTGGTTTTAGATGACATAGCTTCAAAATTTACTTTAAACTATGTCTTTTTCCTTTGAATTAGAGACATGCATATGTTTTATGTATGCAGGTTCTGCTTTGAGCATGATGTGTAAATGTATACTTCTAATGACTCTCAGTAGAGTTGAATGGCCTCCTTTAAACACTCTACAACTGCATTAAAGCTTTGTATAGGTAAGCACAACTTTGGTAGAGTCTGTAAGATAAAGGCCAATAGAGTTGCTGATTTAATGATTAGTCAAGCCAATAGCTTCAACTCTTGAGTCTTTGACAAAATTTCTCACTTGGCAGCAGTCTCTTACGTTCTATGTTGGAAGCATATGAGGGAACCCATAAATAAGTAAAGCTTTTGTAACTGTTAAGAATTTTCCTTTTAAATATCTATGCTCTGTTTTATAATAATCTAAACGCATTTCTCTTTTTCACTTTGTCTTCCAGGATTCCCATAATCATATCTTAAGCATCAGATATGCAGAGCCCAGCTTCTCGTCTCAGTCCAGAACACAAATCGCAGCATTTGCTTCTGAGGTGACTCAGTTTCCCACTCTTAAGTTGGTGTGTTTTCTGTTAGGAATTGCTTATAAGAACCTTTGCCTTACTGGTCAACTCTCAGTTAAAATATTTGAAAGATGAATTTGTAGTTGTTTTATATTCCATTTATGCTGTGATGTTCTTGACTGGTGCACCTTGTCATATAGATGATGCTTGGGAAGTTGTATGATGAAAAGACCGTATTTGCATAGATGAGTAGTATATAACTCATGCTTGGTATTGAAAGTTATTAGAGCTTGTAATCGCTGCTAATCCAGCCATAACATATTTCAGGTCATGTGGAATCAGCTTGGGTAGAAAGGAGATATCAAAGCTTCCAAACATCCATGGATTGACGGATGAACACAGGCACACTCATGGAGCTCGCAATCAGTTTGAGTAAATGAAAGAGGCAAACAGAAAAAGAAAAAGAAAAAAGTTATACTAATGCTCAGTAATTTATTAATGTAATCACCATTTAGATATACATGAAACACTGGTAAATTACTAATTTAAGCACATGCTTTTCAATGGTCCAGTAAACTCACAAACATGCTTTTGTATAGTTTTAAATTAGTAATATCTTTTTTTAATATTTGATTTATTAATTTTTAAATCTATAGGGAAAAAAAAACAAAACTAAAAATAAAATAAAAAAACAATTCAAAAACATCCCGATCACTAATTTTTTCCGTTAGCTAAAACCCTAATCTCCGAAGATCCGGCGACTGTCAGAGAGATTGAGAAATGCGGCTGAGAGGAGTGCGATGCTGGTGGGATTACGAAAATACATCGAATCCATGGGGAAGCGATGTATTCTCGTATTAAGTCAACTCTTGAGTAGACATGGTTATAATGGCGGTGAGTTGTCAATAAAAATGATAGTTTCAAGGATGCTTTAAAGTTTGAATAGTCAATAATTCCAATTAACTCACAAACATGTGCAGATTTAAATTAGTAATTTTTTTTTATATTTGAATTATGAAAATGGCTTGGTTTATCTTGATTGTTAATGTAATCACCATTTTGTATACTAATAGTTAGCTTTTTAATCTAGATTCGCACATATTTTGAACAAAAACAATATAAATATTTGGTAAAGCTTTGTTAAAATTTGAAATTCAACTGTTAAAATTTGTTGGCATGATATAATACAATTTTTTCGAAACGCAAACACAAATCTACATGTATTTATTATCTATTTGACTTTAACCACAACAAATTAAATTATTTACATCACTTTCAAAATATTGATACAAATATATAAATTTACTTCACTTAATAATTGATGTATTTATTAATTTATATTAACAATCGCTTTAAAAAAAATATAAATTTTACATCAGTTAAATATGATGCTAGTAAAATTATATGTTAAATTAATATATTAACTTAACTTAGTTGTTATAACTTATGTAATTATTTGTTAATTTTATATCGATTAAATAAAACTTTTTCTGTTTATTCTTTAAATATTATATTTTTGGGCAAAGTCATTTAATTTTAATATGTGTCGATATATATATATATATATATTAGTTTTTAATTATTGATGATATATATCTTTTCAAAAATCCAAAATTTAAACAAATTAGTAATACAGATTATTTTATTTTTTTATTAAAATATTGATTATTGAAGAAGATATAATAAATAAGAGATCTTTTCTTTTACCTTCTATTATGCATTTTAAATTCGTAAAATGATTATGAATAAATTGTTCAGGCAAAAACTACACATATTAAAATCAAATGAGTTTAAAATCCGACGAGTGTTCGCAGCAATCCGTGATCCAACGGTCACGATACAAAAATAAATATAAAATAAACTTAAAGATAATGGGCTATGGCCCTTTAACCATATCTTCCTTTAAGTATAAAAAAGTATTTATTTTGTTTTCGTTTTAGATAATAGTAATGGGCCTCGCAGCCCAAAGCCCATCCCACCATTAAATAAAGCTCTAAAAAGGTAAAACAAAGTATCTCTTTTCTCCTCTGTGCGTTTGCTTCCCCATTGAAGGTTCTGCTAAAACCCTCTTTGCTCACCACTTGCCTAAACCAGAGCCACGACCTGCTTATTATCGTTATCGAGATCCAACCAGACCCAGATCTGCTGCTTATAATCTCTCTCAGGTAAAATTTCTCGCTCCTTATCTCATGTTTTCATAGAAAATTCATTGCGTAGAACCCAAGTATCTGAAAAGTTGTATTTGCGATCGAAACGGTTACGGCCGTGTTCCTCTCTATCTATATCGGCCCTTTAACCGTCTCAATCTACGATCTATCTTTCCGAATGCTTTATCTGATGTTTGATTCCCGTTCTAGATTAAAGACCCGGTTTTAAAATTGTTTTTGTTTTTAGGGTTTTGCAAGTATCCATTCTTGAATAATGGAGAAGCCTTCGAAGGAGGCAGCTGCGGCCCCAGTATCGTTATATTGGGACATAAAGAGATTTCCGGTCCCCGAAGGCTATGATGCTCGTCGGGTGGGTCCGAGTATCAAACGGAATTTGAGGAAGTTAGGCTACAGTGGTCCTGTCACCATCATTGCCATTGGCGTACTAACAGAGGTCCCCCTTGGCATCCTTGAATCCCTCTATTCTACTGGGATCACTCTTAAGAACGTGGGCTGCACTCCCAGAGACGCTATGAGTCTATTCATTGTCAAAAATGGTACTGTTCCAGCCCCCGATAATATGATGTTCCTATCCGCTCCACCAAACTGCTTTCAGCCATTCTACTATACGCATGTTGACAAGTTACGTAAGAAGGGACACTACACTAGTTTACTGTTTGCACGTAATTCTCAAGAACAAAAGTGCCTCTGGGAAGATAACTTGCTTCTGGCAGGTTTGTGTGTGTGTCTTTGGCTTGTTCAATTCTGGTTGGATTATGTTGCTGAACTAGCTGCTAATTTTATTTTTTAATTATTCCCACAGATCCAGGGGTACTCGAGGGGGCAAAGTGCGGTGAAACCGGTAAACCTTCCTTTTGGGATTGCGATGTGTGCCATGGTCTTCGTGGCTACGGCTTTGAAAATTTTCTCACCCATCTCTCTACTCAGCAACATAAACATTTGGTAATTAAGCATCCTAGCTGAGTTTTTTCATTGTCTAACTACTTTTTGACTCAAACAAACTCTTACTAATCCCCCATGTCCACTTGATGATTCAAGCAGTTTTCCCTCTGGATTCCATATGCCACCTTTGACGACTCGAAATCTCGCTCGAAATCTGACTCTGGCGTGGAGGCTCCTAAAAGCATAGTGCGCAGGAAAATATTGAGTAAAAATCAAGGTCTTTTTTCCCGGACAATGCTACAATTAGGGTGAGTGAAAAGCCAGCCAAAAGCCCTGTGTTTTAATATCTATCTGAAAACGTTTAGATTTCTAATCTTTTGATTTCTTGATGTAAACTAAAACATTGTAGGCTTACTACCGAAAGTAACTACAAGAAGAGTAGGCTTACTACCGAAAGTAACAACAAGAAGAGTAGGCTCACTACCGAAAGTAAGTAACTACAAGAAGAGTAGGCTCACTACCGAAAGTAAGTAACTACAAGAAGAGTGGACGTGAAGAAGAAGAGTACATGGCCCTTGGTGTTGTTCTTCTCTGAGTCCTTTTGGTATGGTGTGAAACTGTGAATGGTTTGTTCTACTACTAGCGGCAAGCCGGCAAGGGTTGCATTCAATTATATAACTTATTGTTCAAGTCTCGTCGGCAAGAGTTGGGTTCACTTATATAACTTATTGTTCAAGTCTCGTTTCGTTTTGTTTTTAAGTTATTGTAACCGGATACTAGTATGTTTTTGTGTGACAGCTATTTTATTTATCTACCGGTGTTAAAGTGGCACAGTGTGAAATATTATTTCTGTAAAGTCTGCATGTTTGACTTATCTACAAATATTATTTTTGTACGTTTCAAAATTTAGTGGAAGAAGTGCAGTAAGCGGCGTTTAGATAATTGTTCTTAAACCTACGAATAGGATTGTATTATAGTTCTTCATCTTGTTCATCCCACATGCTGTTTGGCTTCAAGAGAGAAGTTGCCTATATCAAAGCCACCACATCCTTCAGTAAGCCTTCCCTCCATCTCTTACATTGCGCAGAAGATATTCATATACCATCATCTACCCTCTTGGACTTGCAAAATCTGTTTATGAGAGTATTATAAAGTCGGGAAGCAACCTTAATTTATACATACTTGAGAGTGTAACACACTCCCTTTATATAGATCAATACTAATAATATACTCGCTGAATAAAAAACATCAGATCTTTCCACCGCTCAGTAGTCAGTACTGAATATGTATGTCTGGCTTATTTTGGATATATGTTAATGCTTTGTTTCTGACATTGGAACACTTTACAGTTGCTTGGATTTTGATATGATATCAATTTTATAAAATGCTAGATAATGGTACTTTTCAATTAAGAGAAAGAAATCAACAAAAATATTTTAAAAGAAATAAACAGTAATGGTAAAGGATAATTACAGCTAAAACATTTTTGTATTTGACTATTTGTATAGGAGGAGGAGGATTCCAAACTTGGTAAAGACTTAAGTCAAATTTTAATCCTTATAAAACAATGACCATTGACTGGAAAATGAGAGAAAATTTTTGGAAAAATTTTGTTAGTTGTTGGTCAGGTTGTATTATATACAATTAGGTGATAAGGTTTACATATCTGGAAAATGAGAGTAAGTGAAAACTTATATATAAAATAAAATGATTAGGAAACAACAAAGCAGAAAGAAAGAGAGTGATTAGAGAGAGAGAGAGCAAAAAGAAGGGATTAGAAGAAGAGAGAGAGATTACAAGAAAAACGCCAAAAGCTGTTAACTTTGCTTTTTTTTCTTTTTGGCCATTTCCTTCCCTTCATCTCTCTTCCTTCCTTCTCCCTTCGTCTCCATCAAGCAACCCTCTCTCTCTCTCATCATCATCATCATCATCATCGCGGAGGAGACGACGAGCCTTAGAGAGATTGAGAGGGACATCGAGTTTTGTTGGTGAGATTGATTAAACGGGTATTGTATTATTCTCTTTTTCTTCTTCTTTTTTTTTGTATCTGAATTTGGATTTTTTTTTTTTGGGTAGAAATGGTGTAGTCTCTAGATTCATGCTTTGTATGCCTTCTGGGGTTCATTTTAATCTCTTGACGCATTTTAGTTTCCTTGAATTTCAAAATTTTTTACATTTCGAGGAGATACATACATACATTTGGGCAGATCGCTCATCTGGGTTTTTGTTTTTTCATTTGTAAATTCTGAGTCTGATTAAAAAAATTGTGAGCTTTGATTATTGTTTTGTGCCCTTGTTTGATTCCCCCATTTCTTTTTTCGATTTTGCATGTAAGAAAGAAGTATCCATTGTCTTGGCTATTATATATCATATGTTGTCAATGTAGTTGGATCATGTGTTTTCTTCTTGATTGAGAATTTTGATTTTGATGGTTTTGAATTTATTTGTATTCTGAGTTTCTGCTTTCATTTTGAATTATTGTACCCCTCTTATGAAGCCCTTATCATGTGAATTTTTATATATATTCATTTGTTTGATGGTTCTTGATACATGGAACTGTACGTAGCTACTTTTGTTTATATCATAGGTAGTTTGTGAGTGAAAGCTGTACTTTTAGTAGTAAACTGGGCCAGTAGGAGATCACTTTGTTGGCTCACACATCTGGTCCTATCTCCGTTGCATCTATACTCAGTTACTTAATCTATTTCAGGAGCCAAAGATTGTGAACGATCTAGTATTGAAAAAGTAAAACAAGGATGCGCAAGTGGATCTGTTGTAGATGTCAAATGGACGACTCAAATGAAGAGCAACAACTCAAAAGTTCGCAGCAGCAGTCTGATGGTATGTTTATCTAGATGCTACTTCGTAGCTGAAGTATTCTAATTACGCATGGTTTACGCTTTTCTTTGAGGGATTTATTCCATGACATTTCGTCGAAACTTTGAGCATTTACTGACTTAATATTGTGTATCTATGAAGTTGGTTTTCGATTTATGCTTATAATGTTGAGTGTCTTCATGTATATGTAGCAAATCATAAGAATCCAAAACCAGCACCGGTTGCAAAACATGAGGTGAAGAAGGAAGCTCTTCCGATTGAGGTTCCTCCCTTGTCTTTGGATGAGGTGAAGGAAAAGACTGAAAATTTCGGATCAAAGGCACTCATTGGTGAAGGATCTTACGGGAGAGTGTATTATGCAACACTAAATGATGGTGTAGCAGTTGCTCTGAAGAAACTTGATGTCGCACCTGAGGCTGAATCAGATGCCGAATTCTTGAGTCAGGTTATTAATCTTCTTCAAATTAGATGAGAGGGATACTAGTATCTATGCATTTGTTCCAGAAATTTTGTGTTTACTTCCTCTTTCAACTTTTCATGCTGATAGTTTGCTGTTCCTTAGGTTTCGATGGTTTCTAGACTGAAGCATGAGAATCTCATTCAATTGCTTGGTTTTTGTGTTGATGGAAACCTGCGCGTCCTTGCATATGAGTTTGCAACAATGGGATCGTTGCATGACATCTTACATGGTAAGATAAGCTTTTTGGACTTTGAGATTGTCTGCTCCAGTCCCTTTGCTAAACAAACCTCATGGTTTGGACAAAATTATTCGATTTTGTGATAAAAAGGAATCTGTTAATGAAATTGGGTGTTATTGTGTGATTACAGGCAGGAAGGGAGTTCAAGGGGCACAACCAGGTCCAACACTTGACTGGATAACGAGGGTGAAAATAGCGGTTGAAGCAGCTAGGGGTTTGGAATACCTTCATGAGAAGTCTCAGCCTCCTGTAATCCATAGAGACATAAGATCAAGCAATGTCCTTCTTTTTGAAGACTACAAGGCAAAGATTGCTGATTTCAATCTCTCGAATCAAGCACCTGATAATGCTGCTCGTCTTCACTCGACAAGAGTATTGGGAACTTTCGGTTATCATGCTCCAGAGTAATGTGTCTTTAAGACTGTTTTTTTTTTTTTTTGTGTACGTTTGAATGTCTAATAAAGAGCTAAAATGTTAATTTACTCTCATATGCAGATATGCAATGACTGGACAGTTGACTCAGAAGAGTGATGTGTACAGTTTTGGGGTTGTACTTCTAGAACTTCTTACAGGGAGGAAACCTGTGGATCATACCATGCCTCGAGGTCAACAAGTCTTGTAACCTGGGTGAGTATACATTCTCTAAAACCATAATCGTTTTTATTATCTTGTCCTGTGGCTTACAAGTCCCAATGTATTTGGCTCTGGTCAGGCGACACCAAGACTCAGTGAAGATAAAGTCAAACAGTGCATTGATCCAAAGCTAAAAGCTGATTACCCTCCAAAAGCAGTTGCTAAGGTAACTCTCTCCTGACAGTTGAAATTGATTATAAAATTGCAGCTATTGGAAAGATAAAAAATAATAATAATATGTAATGTGGGGAATGCAATGCAGCTAGCAGCGGTGGCAGCATTGTGTGTGCAATACGAAGCTGAGTTTAGACCAAATATGAGCATAGTTGTGAAGGCGCTGCAGCCTCTCCTGAAACCTCCAGCTGCAGCGGCAGCTCCATCTCCAGCAACAGAATCTTGAAATATTATCATCATAAATTTTTTTATCAGAATATACTTTAGTACACCATGACCATAAATGAAAGA
Organism: Camelina laxa; assembly: GCA_024034495.1. Lineage (NCBI taxonomy): Eukaryota > Viridiplantae > Streptophyta > Magnoliopsida > Brassicales > Brassicaceae > Camelina > Camelina laxa. The sequence continues at coordinate 28,676,498 of CM043884.1, forward strand.
GGTATGGTTGTGTGAGTGATAAAACTAAAAAAGATGATTATTATGTCTCTCATTTGATGATTGGTTTTGCACACACAGTTTTGTTGTGCTAGAAGATAATGGCAAGTTTATTGTTTGCCGTTTTGGTGAGTGGGAGAGAGTGAGCAGAGCGAGGAACTCTTGATTATTACTATTTATATAATGATGATAATGGAATTTGATGATCCCTATCAAAAATTTCATAATTCTCTATTTAACTTAAATATAACTTGATAATTGCATTTTAAGCAATTAAACATGTAAGTGAGATTTTTACACTGAGATATGTTTGCTACTAATAAGTGTGGTATGATTGTAATTAGTAGTAATTAGTTAAAGATAAAAATTGTATATACATTTTTACAATTTATGAAAGTAAATACCCAATTAATTAAAATTAAAATAATAGAATTTGATTTGTTCGGCCCGCCAACGTCCTACGTGTCAATCTCACCGTCTCTCAGTTCTCTGCCCCAACTCTCTTCTTCTTCTTCTTCTTTGGTTCTTTCAATTTCGAAAACCAAAAAAACGGAAGCAAAGAAAAAACAAATCACACCACCATGGCCATGGCTACGCACTTCGCCTTCCCTTTAAACAATATTGTTTCCGAAGGCTCTCGGGGAAGAGGAAGTTTCGTCCGGAAACTGGTGAGAGCTGTAGCCTCCGGCGATTCCGTGGCTCCAGCGACGAAGGAAGATTCAAAAGTGAAATTGGGTGGCTCCGATTTAAAAGTGACGAAGCTTGGCATCGGAGTCTGGTCATGGGGTGATAACAGCTACTGGAATGATTTCCAGTGGGATGGTCTGTGCTATTTTTTTGCAATTTCACTTAATTTCGATTGACACTTTGTTTCAAAAATTGATTATGCAAAATTTTAGTGAGGTTCTCTGGATTTGTTACTTCTTCTCCTCCTTCATGTTTTGCCATTAAGTATTTATATGAAGAAAGTTTTGATTTTTCTTCTTCTTCCTATCTGTGAATGGTAGACAGGAAACTGAAAGCTGCTAAAGGTGCTTTCGATATCAGTCTTGATAACGGTATAGATTTTTTCGATACCGCTGAAGTTTATGGTTCCAAGGTAAGAATTCAAATGCTGATTACTCTTCCTAAAGTAGTTTATTGGAAATTCTCACATTCTTGTCTCCATCTTTTATAGTTTTCCCTGGGTGCTATAAGCTCTGAAACTCTTCTAGGAAGGTATATTTTAAAAAAAACTGTATTTCGGATCCATGTAACAGTGTGTCACTATCCTTATACATATTGTTCTTGACTGTCATTGGTGATATTTTCAACAGATTCATCCGTGAGAGAAAAAAGAGATATCCTGGAGCTGAGATTTCAGTTGCAACAAAGTTTGCTGCTTTGCCTTGGCGTTTGGGTCGTGAAAGTGTTATCACTGCTCTTAAAGATTCCCTTTCCCGCCTTGAGCTTTCATCTGTTGATCTCTATCAACTCCATTGGTAATGTACCCCTGATTCATGTTGGAGTTAAAACAATGCAAGGCCAAGGGAACTATCTCACTATTTGCTTGGTTATATTTCAGGCCTGGACTATGGGGAAATGAAGGTTCTTTCTTAAGACCTGCATTGAACCTACCTACTTTGTACAAGAGACTTGTCGCTTTTGGTAAATCATATTGATTCTAATGACACCGTGAATTATATTATAGGATATCTCGATGGTCTTGGGGATGCTGTTGAACAAGGACTTGTGAAGGCTGTTGGTGTTTCTAACTACAGCGGTATGTATCATTTCAATCTGTTTTTTGTGTCTTTCCCGCAGATGATGAGGCCTTGAAAGAAAACAACACTTATATCATGATGTGAAACTTTTCCTTGTTAATGCTAAGATACATCTTCTCCGATTTAAAGGAAATATAGAAAGTGGAAACATCATATGTTACTTTATTGAGATCTCAAAGTTATCATACTCATTGTTGTGGGTGACGCGTTTTCAGAGAAGAGGCTACGTGATGCTTATGAGAGACTCAAAAAGAGAGGCATTCCTCTGGCCTCAAATCAAGTCAACTACAGTCTGATATACAGAGCTCCAGAACAGACTGGTGTAAAGGATGCTTGTGATGAACTTGGAGTTACTTTGATTGCATATTCCCCTATCGCTCAAGGTGATGTGCCTTTATCTATTATACTATCGTTCTCTGTAAAAGTTGCATAAGTCTCTGATATTATTGACTAAAAAACAACCTGGCCAATGAACATTTACATTTTCCGTTATTTCCTTCTTCTGTTTTTCCAGGTGCTCTAACTGGTAAATACACCCCAGAGAACCCACCCTCAGGTCCTCGGGGTCGCATTTATACGCGTGAGTTCTTAACAAAGGTAATAGCTTTAACTGCATAGATGATAGATCTATGTTATTTAACACAGTCATATATGTCTGCAAAACTATAGTTACATTGCTATTTTCTAAGGAAGTTCTGTTTTTGAGAAATGCATACTTACATAAGATCAATGTACCTATGCAGAAATTATCAGTATGTAGCATAATCTTGCCAAATTTCTTCACTAACTATGACTTGTGACGTTACAGCTCCAACCCCTGTTGAACAGAATCAAACAAATTGGTGAAAACTACAGCAAAACGCCCACACAGGTTTGTTCTCTTTTGCTTATGCGCTCTATTTTTCGTTTTCCCTGCCCAAAGTTGAAGTCTAAAAATGTAAAGAAAAATACAAAAGTATAGTAATGTGATCCACATTGAGCTATCCAAATTGTACACCCTCTGCAACACTGCATGTTGATCCTACTCTAGGCCTTGTTCAGTAAACCTAAGAGGATGGAGTTCTCGATTTGCATCAAATCATACGCCCTTCTTGTTTTGTTGTGTTGTGTTGTTATGTGCAGGTAGCATTGAACTGGTTGGTGGCACAAGGCAACGTGATACCCATCCCAGGAGCCAAGAACGCAGAACAAGCCAAAGAGTTTGCGGGAGCGATAGGTTGGAGTCTGACAGACAATGAAGTGAGTGAGCTACGGTCCCTGGCCTCTGAGATAAAACCCGTCATTGGTTTCCCTGTTGAGTATCTCTAAACTGATAAAAACTCTGTTTGTAGCACTTGTAAAGCTCAAAGGTTACAATATGAAACTAAAGTAGCATATAGATGATGGTAAAGTATTGTAATACATATGCAAATAAATCGCTTTGCCTCTTTTAAGAATTTTACAGTAGCCAAACCAATGATTGGAAAAATAGAGGCCTTTGGCACTTGATTTTTAAGAGATCTACTTATAGTCACACGTCTCAATTCGTCTGCATTTTGATCTCACTGTTGAACTAGGAGACCCATTTCATTAGTACTTGTCGAATCAGCTTCACGAGAGCTTCCTTCATTGTCTTTAGGGCTTGTTAAGGATTTAGATTTCGTCTATAGCTTCTTTCTGAGTCAGCCCCCTTTACTTTGAGAAATAATCTACGGAAAATAGTTTTTTTTTTTAGAAAACTTGAAAAGAGTCTGTTATCACAGGTACACAAGTGAAGCCGGAAAGGTGACATCATCTTGATATGTCTCAAAAGCTCGGTTCCATTATCCTTTTTTTACAATAGACAAATGAAGAAGGCAAGCAGAGCACTGTTATGTTGTGTTGCTTTCACTCAAGCAACACTGAAAGAAGTGGCTGCATTCTCAACAAATTTCCTGGCTCCCTTGAACCACCTCTTGTCTCCAGCTTGTGCTTTGCAGATGTAAAGCTTCCCTCCGTTCACAGTGGCTGTGATCAGCTGATGCTTTCCACCTTCATCTCCATCAGCCGTTCTTGTCAAAACTGACAAGTAATAGTACGGCTTTCCACCAACGTCCTGAGATGATGAGTCCAGAATGTTTGCTGTTGCCACTGCATTGTTGTCAAAGCCTCCCTGCAAGAAACATCAGATTGACACACAGTTAGGACCTGATAAATCTAACTCCATATGAGGTAGAGTTTATATCTCCATCTTTGTTAGTTTTTTGTGCATAAGAGAATACAATCTTGCTTATAAGACTCATCCAAACCTAGAGAGATCTTTGGAGGTTATCATTTGGCAACAAGGAAAAAAATGTGTTCTTTGTGGGTGTTTGATTCTCATATTCTACTCTATTAGCTTCAAGTTTACATTAGCAAAAAAACAATTGGAAGTTTACCTCAGAGGCAGTCTCACCGAAGTAAGCTTGTTTCCCTAGGAGGTAATTAACCTGCACAAACCCAAAAATCAAATCACCATTCAGTCTCACAGTTCATTTGAGTTATTGATTCATCAATATCTTTATAGATGACGGAGTAAAACAAAGACCTGAGAGAGGAACTCTTCAGGAGAACCGTAGTCAGTGATGGACTTCTTGTCGGTAGGAGTGACCATGACATTGAGATTGCTAGTGGCATCGAAGTTGTCTTCGTACCTAAGGACTTGTCCTGGATACTCAATCTCTTTGCTTGGGTTCCATTTTGCTGGCACCTGCACTTTGAATCCATCTCCACTGTATGGCATGAAGTCTGTGTTCGCCTTTGGCTTCCCAAACACGTTTGCTGCAACAAAGCAAGAAAAAAAAAACAGAGAAAACAAAACCAATAAATATGTTCTCAAGATTCTTTATTTGGTCTGAAACTGACATGATCCAAGATTATCTGATTTTAATTTTATATATGTTATTCTGTACCTGCTTCACCGTAGGCGGCATCAGCGGGAGATACTCTGGAACCAACAGCGGCAGCGCCGACGAGGAGCGTGAGAGCAAGACGGCGAGAGACGGCGGAGTTATCCTCTTCATGAGTCTGTTGGGCTTTACAGATGATCTGAACAGGTTTGGAGAGTGACACGTGACGCTGGGATGAGGAGGAAGATGATGATCGTGCGGCTGAGGAAGCCAATGCGCTCTGGTGTAGGAAACACGCGCTGTACGCCATTCTCTCTGTGTCTCTCTTTCTCTCTCGGTGTGGTCTCTCTGTGGTTAAGTTATGAAAGTGTTTTTGAGGATTGTGGAGTGTGTTTATGTATGGAGGTGAAACGAAGAGTGAAGCTGATTGGCTGATTTCGGATATTGGAGGATCTGTGTTGATGTCCAGATAAGATTGTTGAGGTATTGTATTGTGCCACGTGGCAGATACATTTCGTTCTTGTTCCACGTCAGATTCATAAGCTTTCGAGTTTCGATTTCACCTATGTACAATTTTTTTTTTTTTCTTTTTGAAAAAAAAAAAGATTGATTAATAATGGCATTCCTCCTTTCAGTTACATGCATGCGTATAAGTTTAAAACCGATAGAACAATGGCAGCACTACAAAACATCTACTAGTACAACAACAATAAGCTAACAAAATCGTCGAATTTTCATAGTCTCTATTACAACTATGGCATTTGAATTTTTCGTTGTATGGAAAAAAAAACACCTAAATGCTCATCAAAACACCAAACTGTAATGAGCATGCTACTTCTCTTCTTGTTTGTCCTTGCGAGTAACCTTTCTTGGCTTGACTTTCTCTTTCGCTTCATAATGGTTCTCCTTTAGTGCAGATTCCGTTGGTGCAGCGTTTGCGTCACACTAGATTGGAAGGTACGCTCACTTTTTCTGACTTGTTCCCTGACTTTCGCTCTTTTTTTTCACCGCATTGTTCTTGTTGCCCATCAGTAGAAGGTACTTTCTCTTCCATACTGTTACCCGAATCTAAGTTGTTAGCTAATTTGCGTTTTTTCCTTTTTGGTTTCTTAGCCGCTGGAGCAGTGTTTGGGTCAGGTTCCTCATTACCACTGACATGATTCAGTGGAATGCTCTCTTTCTCCTTGCCCGGATCCAACCGGCTGACTGACTTAGGCTCCATTTGCTCATTCCCATTAGCCAGATCAGAAGGCTTGTTCTCTTCAATGTTCCCCAAATCCAGGTTGTTGTCGGATTTGTGCTTTTTGGACCTCGATCGCTTATTTTTTGGTTGTTTAGCCGATGAAGCAGCTTCCATTGGAGTAGTGCTTGGGTCAGGTTGTTCATCCACATTAGCAAAATTGAAAGGCAAGCTCTCTTCCATGTTACCATAATTAAAGTTTTTAGGTAGATTAAGCTCCGTTTGCTCATTCTCCTTAGCCAGATCAGAAGGCGTGTTCTCTTCCATATTCCCTAAATCCAAGTTGTTGGCTGGCTTGGGCTCTGTTAGCTCATTCCCATTTGCCAGATCGGAAGGCTTGCTATTTTCCATCATCCCCAAATCCATATTGTTGCCTGATTTGCGTTTTTTGGACCTTGATCGCTTCTCTTCTGGTTTCTTAGTCGCTGAAGCATCTTCCGTTTGAGAAGTGTTTGGGTCACGTTGCTCGCTTCCATTTGCGAGATTGGAAGGAATGCTCTCTTTCTCCCTACCTACATCCAACTTCAAGACTGACTTAGGCTCTTTTTGCTTTTTTCCATTCGTCAGATCAGAAGGCGGGTTCTCTTCCATGTTTCCCATCTCCAAGTTGCTAGCTGACTTCTGCAATGTTTGCTCATTCCCATTAGCCAGATCAGAAGGAGTGCTCTCTTCCATGCTCCCCAAGTTCTTTTCAATGTTCCCCAAATCCACATTGTTGGGCAACTTGCGCCTTTTGGACTCTGACTGTATCTTCTTTTGTTGTGTAGCCGCTGAAACATCTTCCACCGGAGCAGTGTTTGGGTCAGGTTTCTCATTCCTATCAGCGAGATTTGAAGGCAAGCTCTCTTCCATATTACCCAAAACCAACTTGTTGGCTAGCTTTGACCCCATTGGAGTAGTGTTCGGGTCATGCTCCTGAAGCTCATTGGGGTTAGCAGAAGGTATGTCATCTTTGGCACTCGTTGCATCTGGCACTGAAGCAATAGGTTGCACAACTACAGTTTGAACCGAAGATCGAGCGAGGCTATCATATGAGAGAATACAAGCTATTGCATACATAGAAGCACCGAGATGAGGCGGCAAATTTTCCTTTGGATGTTTAACCTACAAAATGCAAATGAAAGGTTGAAAGACGCCATTCCCAAAATTAAATAATGAAAACCTTAAATCGTAGTGATCATATAACTCATCTACCTTGAATAATATGGACGCCATTAGCCTCTCTCTCAAGATGTACATTTGAGCTATCTCAAAAGCTGTAACCTTGAAAGGCAGCCACCGATCCACTACCACCTTTACTGGATTTTCCGGCGCAAGCATTACTTTCTCTCCAGCCCTAACACCTTCTTTATCTATGTCCATCGTGTCTCCTACATTTTCTTCTACGTGGTCTTCCTCGTCGTCACTCTTATCAGCATCATAGCTCTCTGTAGGAGACACGGCCATCTCTCTTGAAAAAAGTAACAAAGGTAAAGTGGGAAGAACAGTGCAGCTTCTTATCTGCACACCCCAATCTCCTCGAGTAATCTCATCAAAAACAATTAAAGCGTCGTCATACTTGGTAGAGGACATGTCGACATTGCTTGACAGCGAGGGCACACGAACTTTGGCTCCAGTAATAGTCTCTACTATAGATCTTGTCTGGTTCTTGCAAACTGGGCACATCCTTCCCAATATAGGGTACAATCCTACTGCTATAACAGCACGGAGAATACCCGGATCATGAGCATTCAGGCTACAGTTTGAACTGCTAGGGATGACCCCATGTCTTTTAAGTTCTCCCTGAAGCTTGCGACACAGATCATCCAGCCTCTTCATGACAATTTGGGAGATGAAGTACTTCGAACAAAACTCGTTAGCTCGACCACTTGCTTTTGCATTTTTCCAGCACTGAAAAGCCGCGACAGTCGCAAGATGATCACTATGGTCTCCATAAAGTGATGCAAGCTCATGTTTTGCGGCATTAGCTTTTTTTCTATCACCTGGCAACAAGGGCATGATAAACGGATCCTTCTCGTCGGCTGCACATGCCAGAATAAGTGCTGGATCCAAACAGTTCACTAATATGGCGAAATAAATCATCTTGCTAATCCGAGGATGAACTGGAAGCTGACCAAATTTCTGTCCAAGTTCTGTCAGCTCTTCTTGAGGAGTCAACGCTCCAATATCTTTAAGGATGATTAAGGCATTTGCAATACTTTGAGCAACAGGCGGGTCCATTAATTTCTGAAGGAAATCATTTACGTCGCAATTCGGATCCAGCATCTTAACCTAACATATTATTGAGAGACATGAGTAAGAAATCAAGTAAGCAACAAGATTAAACATCACAGAAAAGAAAAAATCTACGTTAGAAAGAACAGCACCTGCAAGCAGAGTTCATCCACTGGCATTCTCTTAACTTCAGGAACTCTATATTCGGGCAAAGACGCTTCCCGGAGTTTAGAATATAGATGATAACAAACGCCTGGTTGACAACGGCCTGCTCGACCAGCCCTCTGTTTTGCATTTGCTTTTGATACCCAAGAAGATAGGAGCGTTGACACATCATTATAAGGGTCATAACTCTTTTCCTTCATCCGACCGCTATCTATCACATAAACCACATCATCGATAGTAACTGCTGATTCAGCAATATTGGTCGCAAGCACAATTTTGCGACAACCTCGACGGGGGCGATCAAAAACTTTCTTCTGTTCCTCAGCCGGAACCCGTGAGTGAAGACATAGAATGCTGAATTTACCACTATCAGCAAAATGGGGATTCTCAAGCAATTTCTCTTTTGTTTTCCTGATTTCCTCCCACCCAGGTAGAAAAACAAGAATGGCACCATCTTTTGAATCGCTGCATATTTTCTTCATTAACTTCACTATAAGACCCACATCTACTTCTTCTGGTTTCATTGTCGCCATATACTTATCAAGTAAGTCTTGTGCTTGCTGAGAATTGGACTGGATGTTATTTGCATGTTCCCTGATTATCTGAGCAGTTTCAATTTGATTCTCTTTTTCAGCCACTTCTAATGCGGTTATACCTTCTTTGGACTTCAGTGTACAGTTAGCGCCAAATGAAAGGAGCTTGCAGACATCGCTAACCCTGCCCTTTCCAGCAAAGACCATAAGTGGTGTTAGCCCAGTCGTTGAATTCTGGTAATTGTAAACCTCATGACTTCCTTCAGAAGAAATTAGATCTAAGAGACAATCAAACTCATCATTTGTCCATGCCAAGTCGATTGCTTCATCTAAAGCAACTTTTTCTTCATCTTTAAAATCATGCTTGTTACTTGGTAAGTTCGAGTCAGCAGAAAGTAGATGATTATTCTTGTCTGATATCAGGACAGAAAGCGCATCTTCCAGAAAAAAGGTTCTGACCTGTAGATACGGACACAAAAATATTGTTTTCCAATACAACGAGACTAAGTAGCAAATTCTAGAAAGAAATAGATAGAGAGAGACACAAAGAGAGATGAATTAACTGGATAAGTGAATCCAGGCACTCGGACAACCGGGCAACCTCCGAAATATTCAGAAAACCTCTCAGCATCAAGAGTAGCACTCATTAGAATCTGTCACCACAGAAAATATTCATTTTTACCCTGTAATCTATCATAGCAATGGAAAACGAAGAAGAGCTTAACATAACTAACCAGTCGGAGATTAGGATTAGATGGAAGCAAGTCTCTGCAGAAAAAAAAAACATCACAAATTGATCTGAGTTCTGCCACTCACCTAAAGCTTAAAAAAAAATATCTGCAGGTAACTATTGTTTTCATTGCTTAACTTCAAATAAACAACTCAAATACAAGGGTACAAGTATGGCAATGCATCTAAACTATAGTTCGACAGGCTGAGCACCTCAGTGTTTAAGAAGGCTAGAGAATGTACCTTAAAATCATTAACATGAAATCAGAGTAGGAGTCCCTTTCATGAATTTCATCCTACAAAGTGACCCACAGATCAGTGTCCAATATAGACAACTACAAAAGTAATTTACAGCAGAAGAGCACAACGAAGAGAACCTAAAATAACAAGTGATTTTCAAAACTTTAATGTTTTTAACATGTAATGAATGGGAAAAGCATACTTAATAAACACATGAAAAACATGTTAAGAATCAAACAAGAATGTGTTACCACAATAATGTGAGTTATATCAGGAACACAGCTGTTCACGCCTTTGCCTATAAGCACCCTTAATAGAATGCCATTTGTGCAGAAAACAACTGATGACCCTCTTCCACCTTCACTTTGCAGCCGAACCTAGATTTGTATTATAAAGTCAATGGTATATCGAGAGAGAAAAAATTCATGTAGCCTTGAGAGCTTGTGCGTCTATCATATGGATAAGCATGTCTACGAACACAAACCCCTAACCTTGTAGCCGACGGTTTTCCCAATAGTTTCACCTCTTTCCCAAGATATTCTATCAGAAACTTCAAATTAGGAATGAAGGCATTAAGCAAGGAGTTAGCCGCTTATACTGCATGCATTTGAATTACAAATCTGAAAACTTCACAAATGTTGAATCAGATTACTAACCTGAAATAGCTGAGATACGACGTGGCTGGGTGCAGATGATTTTGCACGCTTCTTGCTTACTATACCACATATGATCTAGAAGATATTGAGGCACCTAAAATATCAACAACTGAGACACCTGAGAAACCTCACCAAAAAAAAACTACTAGTATTTGAAACAGAATACGATTTGTAAATGTTGAGTGATATGGTAATACCATGTAAAAGAACATAAACCCGTTATTCCACACACTTAAACTCAATTTTTTTTACAATTCATAAATATTCTGTAGCTTTGGACATGAAAACTGACAAGCTGAACCTAGAAAATCACAACCTGTGATGAATATTACTTGACCCCACCAGAAGAAAACAATACAGAATAAATAGCAACCGTGAAAACCACTGTAAAGCGTTTATACTCTACTGAACTACAAATAACAAGAGGAAAGACGTACCTGAGTAGTTTTCCCACAGCCAGTTTCACCAGCAATAAGAACAACCTGCATTTCGAATAAGAATGAATAAAGGCTCCTTCAAAATCAGTGGAAATCCCCACTGAAAGCACAATTACGAAATTTACATTCATGAATCCTGAGATAGTGGAACAAATTAAAAATCTAGAGACCCATATAACCTGATTGGATTCCACTGCAGATATAATCGCATCGCGAAAAGATGTGATGGGAAGCTTTGCTCGAGCTTCAAAGATCTGTAAGATCATTCAAATACAAGAGTATTTCATTTACTCAACAGCGCATGCTTTGTACTTACTGAAACTGGATTCTGAATTGATAATATTACAATCTTGTGAGGAATACATTAATTGCTAACCTGTCGAAAACGTTTATCCGTTTCCAGTCTAGAATTCAGAACTGCCACTTTTTTTTTTATTTCGTTTGTTGTCAACGGAGGTTTCAGGAAGAAGTCATCTTTCCAATTACTGCGGGCCGTTCCAGTATATACACCCAATGATGTTCCAGTAGTATCGCCATCACAAGGTGGATAGCGAGTAAATAAGTCGTGCAGAACTGTTTTTGCCTCAGGTGGAAACGACACACATTTGAGCTTCTCTTGAGGTATCATCTTCTTTCTTGGAGCGCCTCCTTTCTGATTTCTGGTTTCATACTTATGCTTGCTGTGTGACTTTGAAAAGCCATCTCCTTCTCTTCCTTTCTGATTTTTGGTTTCATACTTACGCTTGCTCTCTGACTTTGAAATGCCGTCTCCACTCCCAGCTTTACTTTTAAACAGAGTTAGACGCCTTTCTTCCCCACTCCTATACAAAAATCCAAGAAAGGTCAGAAACTAGGTCACACTCTAGTAACAGATACCCAAAACATCAAAAAAAAAAAAATTGCATAAAGCTGTGACTGACCCGTGACTTTTTGATTCTAGACCCATCCGTCGGCACATCTGATGGATAATGCCACGTTCGCCATTTGTAAGATGCTGCTCAAAGACGTAAGCTACACAATAGAAAGCCAAAAAAACTTGCATTCAATTAAACAAGAAAAACAGAACATTCCAATAGAAACACCGAAGCTAACAATAACTGAAACACCACAGCGAGTAGAGAGTATTGGAGTTCATATGAGAGTAATAGCTGAAGAAACGTTATCAAAACAAAGAAGTCTAATAGCTAACAAAACTCACAATCGTTCTCGGAGGCGCGAAACTCCTCAAGGAGCTTAGTGGCCCAAGCCTCAGTGGTTGCGCAGAGAGTAATATGTTTCGTATTCGTCTTCTTCTTCTTCACCATGGCTTTTTTTCAAGGGCTTCTCTGACTCTCTCGAGACTAGTGTGCAGAGAGACTATACGGCGGCGGCTTGTGTTTACCGGTTTAGCTCTCCGCCTCCCTCTCCTTTCCTCCTAATACCCTATTTTCTTCTTCTTTTTTTTCTTTTTCTCGCCAACATAAATTTTAATTTATTTTATTATTTTTATTACGAACAAAAAAAACTCCTTACTGGACAGCTATTGGGCCTATTGGGCCGGAATTAGGTTAACAAACAAAAACAATGGGAAGATCTGCACACGCAGCTGATTCATTCCCCCCGCACCCTTACGTTTCAAATTTCAAAAAATAAAACGACGTTATCTCTCTCTCTCTCTCTCTCTCTCAATTTCAGCGTGTTAAATCGTCCGCCTGATTGTTTTTTCACAGTCACACTGTTTCCGCCGTCAAAGAAATCAAATGATATGTTGATGAAGCGAAACCTAAGTCCCTTGTGCAGATCCGTGCTCAGATTCATCGATTTATCAGTTTGTAGAGCCATGGCTTGTTTTCTCGATTGCTTCCGCACCAGAGACGATCGCTCTACTAGTAATCTCGTCTCTCACTCTTCTCTCGCCAATCACAGAGTAACTCTTTCGCTTCTCTTGCTTATTTTTCCCCCAAATCTTTTCTTGGTATGATCGCGTCAATTTTTGGGTGTTAATTGAGCTGCTACAATGATTCGAACAAGAATTAGATCCTTCTCTGATAGATCCTTGAGCTGATTTTGTGTATGATGGATGTAATCTGTTGGTTTCTTTCGATTTTGTTGTTCAAGATCATATCGATCTGACCGCCTAATAACATGTTTTCTTTTTGTATTGATCTTCAGAAAGCTCGGGACTCGCAGAATGATTTGTCAGCTTTGTTTCTTTCTAAAGGTAAATCTCTTTTTTGATGTCGATTTACTTGTTTTTTGATTTTGGGTATCGTTCTTGTTAACGTATGGGTTTTGTTCTTGATTTTGTAGAGAAAGCAGCTTCTTCGCCTTGCCTTGACAAAGAAAAGTTTAATTTGGATTCTATACATATCGACAAAGGCTTAAGGGATGAGGTATGATTTCTATTAGAGAATTGCCTCTAATCATTTCTGATATGTGTCCTTGGAAATTTCAGCTTAACTACACGTGAATCAGTTTCTAGTTTTTGAAACCCTGATTTTGTTCTTGCGAGTTTTATGATCACCATACCTTGTCAAGGTAATGAGAAGATGGGTTCTATGTTTTTTGTTACTGAGGTGGTCTTTATCTTTGTTTCTCTATAATGAAGGTGCTATAGTATAGATTCTACACCCTTTCGTTGTGGAATCTCTGATATTCAACAGAGTCTGCTTGTCGATTCCTTCAAGAGATCAAGCTGAGAATCTAACGCTTTTTTTCTTCTTCTTTTACTTGTGCAATCATAGGCGCGGTTTCTTAAAGCTTGTGGTACTATACCGGGGACACCTATTGAGATTAGGAAAGCATCTCAAAAACTAAGTAGTCCTCAACATTCTGGATCTTCCCATTTCCACTCATGGATTTCCAGTAGCTCTGCGATGGGGTCTCATTTGGCTGAATCCCCAACCCCCATGAAAGCTTGTGAAGAGGTGGGAAGACCATCGTTTACTTCAGAGCAAACACCTAGCAGGTAGAGACGTCACTTTGTTTATTTAAAAGTTAAAATATCTGTTCAAATCGTTATGTGAATAAAACATATATTTTGCCTCCTTATGCTATGCTTGACAGAATTGGCAGCGTTTCTATGCTAACATTATTCTCACCTCTTACTAATGTTCACTCTTTCCCTTTTTTATAACAGTTGTGTAATCGATGTCCGGGACAGTACAAGGATCTCCTCTGCTTCTAGTGATGGTACTGAAGTAGAAAGCATTGGCACTGCGATCAAGGGTGCGTTGGATGGAAGTGGAAGGCCAACGCTCACAGTTGGAAAGACTAAGTCTGTCCGATTTGAATGCGATCTTGATCAGTCTCACTCCTCTAATTCTTCCGAGAATAGCAGTTCAAGAAAATCCGAGATGGGTGGCAAATTTTGTTTTACAGCGAACTCACCTAATCCAACCCCCTTGAGGCTATCTGATGAGATGCAGACTCCTGGAACCATATATCCTGCGAACATGGAATCAGCGGGAAGAGGGAGGCCTAGAATCAGGTCTCAGTTTGTGCATTCAGTTTCCAACGTAATGGAAAATGCAACCTTATATAAGGTCCTTAATGATGCTCATGGGAGCCTAGAACAAGCGGAACCGCAGATTTACAAAGAGAAAATAGAGTATGAAACACCCTCTTCAGCAACTTATGGTGAAAAGGTGGAAGAAAGCTCAGATGAAAAATTATCCAAGTTTGAGGCAAGTTTTTCTCCTTGGCTAAACCAGATCAACGAAGATTGCAACGAAAACATTGCAGTTTCAAACGATAGGACACCAGGAATTGCTGCCATAACCCCAGGTGACAGGCCTATCATTGGATTGGTTCCTGCTCAGTGGATCGAGAATGAGCAAACTGAGATTTCACCCAGATTGTGGGATGGAAATGGGATCCCAAACTCGACAACCAAATACAAGGAGGTAATATTCCTTGCCTTTCATATCCGCTGTTTAGGCTCTTTCAGTTCCTCTAATATTCAGAAACCATGGGTTACATTCTTCTTACCTTATGCAGGATCAGAAAGTGAGCTGGCATGCTACACCATTTGAGGTGAGGCTGGAGAAGGCACTTTCTGAGGAAGGTGGTCAGACTTTATTCCCTCAAAGGTATATTAACCGTAACTCTCAATGATATTCCTAAGAAGTGATGAACAACTACATAAGTAACCATAAATATGGGTGATGCAGGAAACTTGAAGTGATGATGGAGGAGGTTGAAGGGGACACAGACTTATCGCAGCTGCAGCATTCAGTGCAACCAAGCTCGGTAGTTTCCTTCTGAAAGTCTATTTCTTTCGTACAGAACAGTATTGCTTAAAACTACATATGGCTATAATGACACATGAGCAAATGAATTACTCTTGTTTCTGGCTTTTTAAGGAGCTTTAAGGATATTAAAGAATATAAACAGTTGCGTTTATTATCCTCTTGAGAATTCTCTTCACCAAACACACTGCTCTTTTGCTTGACTAATATTAAAGCAACTCCAATTATACATATACTTTCATGTCGTATGTGTGTAATAAAGTAGTTACTCACGATGTTCATATTTTAAGATGGAGCAAAGCAGAGGTTCCGTCAAGTCCTTTGGCATTGACGTAAGTAGTGTATTCTCTAATGGTGATCCCTCTGTACTTTTGAGGGTTTTCTTCAGACACAAGCTCTGTAATTGGTCCGTACACTCTGGGATCCGGTCTTACGCCGGTGGTAAAGAAACATGCGACCGACACTCGAGCTCTTGTAGCTCTGTTCGCCAATACTCTATGCTCCAAACTGATGAACTTGTCGTTTGTTATAAGCTGCGTTAGAAACCACAAAACTCACAAAAGTTTTAAAAAAAATTGAATTTATAGGGAAGATCAATTATACAATGCAAAATTTTGAGCAAAAAAATGCATTGATAAACTTGCCTGTAAAAGGTCTCCGATGTTGATGACGAGAGCGCCGGGAACATGAGGAACATCGAACCAGTACCCTTCACGACGAACCTGAAGCCCTTCGATCTGATCTGGAAGAAGGACGGTAAGAAAAGAGGTATCGGAGTGCTCACTTGTGCCTAAAGTTAAGTCAGGCTCTGGACACGGTGGATAGTAATGGGAGAGCATGATCAAACCCTTGGAACAGTCCATGTCCTTGAGGTGATTAGGGTTCAACCCTAATGCTTCTGATAAAAGCTCAAAGAGAAATTCACCCAAAACCATCACTTGCTTTGAGTATTCCATCATAACATCCCTGTAACCAATGCAGTGATACACACCATATGAATAAAGAGAAGATTACGTACACATAAGATCAAGTTAAAGCAATGGAGTCATATATACCCACAAATCTCTGGCAGATCCTGTGGTTTCGGAGGATTTGGAGCCATGGTACAAGCCAAAGTGTCTCTCCAACTTGCAGATGGGGAACTGAAGAGATGGAAATTACTTAAATACAGAAACCTTCTGCTGAAATCGCGGCTGTATAAACCTTTCCTCACTTCAGGGGACTGCTCGTGAAAGTCACGAACTCCATCTTTCACCTTCTCAAGAAGATCAAGCGAAACTCCATGGTTAATCACTTGAAAGAAACCCCACTTGGCTGCTGATTTTTTGATCCCTTCAACCGCGTTCTTGCGCTTGGTCACGTCCTCGAACACCCGTCCCCGAGATCGATCGTTGGGATAGTCTTGAGATGTAGCAAGTCCGAGGAAAGTGGTTTAGGGTTTGACAATGTGGCAGATGGGTGATGGAAGATGCGTGGAATCTTTGATACTCCGGCGTCGACGAGTCCTTTCACACCCGTTTTCGTCTCATCGAAAGCTTTAAGCTCACTGACTCGATCGAATGAAGCAATATTCGTCGTCTCCATCGTTTTTGTTTCCTAAAAAACAGAGCAATATGATACAATCACACAACATAATAACCCGTATAGTATAAAACAAGAATGAACTATATATGTTCTTAAGTTCAACGATGGGGCCAGTTGCTAGTTGCTACAGCTAAACTATTGATAAGTGATAACGTTGATAAACAAAAACAACCGCTTGTGACAGTGACTGGGCCAGACAAGTCGTAATAAATTAATAATTAAACTATAAAAGTTATTTGCAGATAAAAAACAAAAAAAGAGTCCAACGTGTCTTGCCAAAATGAATTTGTCATTCTCAAATCTTGAGACAGAGTCATGGATACATGAATTTTGTGAACTATGAACAAACCATTAAATCGTGAAAGTCATGAATTTAGTGAACTAAATCATGAAAAACATGCTAAGATATCGAAAGACCATAATTAATCAGTAAACATTACTTAACCCAACTTTAAGTATTGTCATCTAATTCAATTAATCACAAAATACAAATGACATCCAAATTTGTTAGTATATATCCAACATGTTCATCATTTAGTAGTGAAATTCAATTGATTAACTATGTAGTGAAATTCAATTGATTAACCATATCTGATTACATCTTATTTGCACCAAATTGAAATGGCAATATTTAATCCATAAATCTCACATACTGTATATGGTTCACACATCTCCTGATCTCCACATGTTACATATACAGTCATGTCGTATATTTGTAGGAAAGTGGTTGCTCTCAATGTTTCATATTTTAAAATGGAGCAAAGCAGAGGTTCCGTCAAGTCCTTTGGTATTGAAGTGAGTAGCGTATTCTCTTATGGTGGTCGCTCTGTACTTTGGAGGGTTTTCTTCAGACACAAGCTCTCTAATCGGTCCGTACACTCTAGGATCCGGTCGTACGCCGGTAGTAAAGAAACATGCGACAGACACTCGAGCTCTTGTGGCCCTGTTCCCCAATACTCTATGCTCCAAACTGATGAACTTATCGTTTGTTATAAGCTGCATGAAAAACCGCAAACCCCACAAAAAGTGTTATAAAAACTTTGAATTTATAGGGAAGTTCAATTATACAAGGCATAAATGCGTTGGTAAACTTACCTGTAAAAGGTCTCCGATGTTGATGACGAGAGCGCCGGGAACATGAGGAACATCGAACCAGTACCCTTCACGGAGAACCTGAAGGCCTTCGATCTGATCTGGAAGAAGGACGGTAAGAAAAGAGTTGTCGGCGTGCTGACTTGTGCCTAAAGTTAGGTCAGGCTCTGGACACGGTGGGTAGTAATGGGAGAGCATGAGCAAACCCTTGGAGCAATCCATGTCCTTGAGATGATTAGGGTTCAATCCTAACGCTTCTGATAAAAGCTCAAAGAGGAATTCACCCAAAATCATCACTTGCTGTGAGTATTCCATCAAAACATCCCTGAAACCAATGCAGAGTGATACACCATATGAATAAAGAGAAGATTACACAACACATCAGACCAAGCTAAAGCAATGGAGTCACACCGACAAATCTCCGGCAGATCATGTGGTTCCGGAGGATTTGGAGCCATGGTACAAGCGAAAGTGTCTCTCCAATTAGCAGCTGGAGAACTGAAGAGATCGAAGTTACTTTGATACAGAAACCTTCTGCTGAAATCGCGGCTGTAGTATCCTTTCCTAAGTTCAGGAGACTGCTCGTGAAAGTCACGAACTCCATCTTTCATCTTCTCAAGAAGGTCAAGCGAGACCCCATGGTTAATCACCTGAAAGAAACCCCACTTGGCTGCTGCTTCTTTGATCCCTTCAACGGCGTTCTTGCGCTTGACCACGTCCTCGAACACTCTTCCTCCGAGATCGATCGTTGGGATCGTCTTGAGACGTAGCAAGTCCGAGGGAAGCGGGTTAGGGTTTGATAACTTGAGAGATGGGTGATGGAAGATGCGTGGAATCTTTGAAACTCCGGCGTCGACTAGTCCTTTCACACCCGTTTTCGTGTCATCAAAAGCTTTAAGCTCACTGGCTCGATCGAATGAAGCAATATTCGTCGTCTCCATCGTTTTTGTTTCTTAAAAAACAGAGTAATATGATACAATCACACAACATAATAAACCATATAAAACAAAAAATGAACTATATATGTTCTTATGTTCAACGATGGGACAAGTTGCTACAGCTAAACCATTGATAAGAGATAAGGTTGGTAGACAACGCAACCGCTTGTGGCAGTGACTGAGCCAACAAGTCGTAGCAATTATTGCAGAAAAAGAAAAAAGTCCCCACGCGTCTTTATTAGCCAAAATGAATTTGGCATTCTCAGATCTTTAGATAGATTAATCTAGATGTTAGATGTACCATTGAGTATTTTGGATCTGTAGAAGTTTCCATTCTTTGTAATGGTAGTCTCTCTATACTGGGGTTGGTTTTGATCATACAAGAAAACAACTATGGTCCTTCTAAAAAAATGTTTTCTTGTATTAAAAGCCTATATATTTTGTCATTGTTTTCAATATTTGGCCGAAAGACCTTATTTATTAGTTTATTACAAACACCATTAGGTTTTTAACCCAAAAAGTATTCATATATGATTCATGATTTAAAACAATATGATTATAGAGCAAAAGGCATCAACATTAATCTTGCTTGATAAAATCCCAAACACCTGAAATTCATGAATTTAGTGAACTATGAACACAAGTACACTGTTACCAACCAGTAAACCTTATATAGTGTATCTAATTCAACTCATTACAAAATACAATAGAAATCCATATGCATATAAGTATAACCAACATGTTCATCGTTCATTATTGAAATTCAATCGTTTAATCGTATCCGATTACACCTAATTTCGATCAAACGGAAATGACAATATTGAATCCATAAATTCCATTGCACATATGGTTGACACATCCCCAACACGTTACATATACTGTCATGTTGTACATGTGTGAGAAAGCAGTAGCTCGCCATGTTTCATATTTTTAAATGAAGCAAAGCAGAGGTTCCGTCGAGTCCTTTGGCATTGACGTAAGTAGCGTAGTCTCTAACAATGGTCTCTCTGTACTTTGGAGGGTTTTCATCGGACACAAGTTCTTCAATGGGTCCGTACAATCTAGGATTGGGTAGTACTTGTACGTGGGTGGTGAAGAAACATGCCACAGAGACTCGAGCTCTTGTTGCTCTGTTCGCCAATACTCTATGCTCCAAACTGATGAACTTGTCGTTTGTTATAAGCTGCATTAAAAACCCCAAATTTTTTTTTAAAACGCCTTTGAACTAAGACTCTAAGAGGATGATCGCAGCTCAAACAAGTATAGAATTGTAATTAAACACTTGTGAAATATGAGCTATCAAACATGAAGTGATTTGGTAAACTTGCCTGTAAAAGATCTCCGATGTTGATGACGAGAGCGCCGGGAACATGAGGAACATCGAACCAGTACCCTTCACGGCGAACCTGAAGGCCCCCTATCCGATCTTGTAGAAGGACGGTGAGAAAAGAGCTGTCGGAGTGCTGACTTGTGCCAAAAGTTAGGTCAGGTTCTGGACACGGTGGGTAGTAATGGCAAAGCATGCGCAAACCCTCTAAGCAATCCATGTCTTTAAGATGATTATGGTTCAACCCTAGAGCCTCTGACAAAAGCTCAAATAGAAATTCTCCCAAAATCATCACTTGCTTTGAGTATTCCATCATAACATCCCTGACAATTCACCAATGGATAGAGATATATTAAAGTGTGCCTTAATTATTGCAAGAGTTGACCAATAATATATCTATTCAGCAACGTCGTTGACGAAGGTCTGAGGCACTTTTCAACAAAATAATATTACACATGAAAACAGGTTAAAGCAATGGAATCATTCATACCTACAAATCTCTGGTATATCCTGTGGTTTTGGAGGATATGGAGCCATGTAACAGTAGCATGAGTCTCTCCAATTTGCAGATGGAGCTCTGTAGAGATCGAAATTACTTGTATACATAAACTTTTTGCTGTAATCGCGGGTGTACAATTCTTTCCTAGCTTCTGGGGGTTGCTCGTGAAAGTTACGAACTCCATCTTTCATCTCCTCAAGAAGATGGAGCGAAACGCCATGGTTGACTACTTGGAAGAAACCCCACTTGGCTGCTGCTTCTTTGATCCCTTCAATCGCTTTCTTGCGCTTAACGGCATCCTCGAAAACCCTTCCTCTTATATCGATCGTTGGGATCGTCTTGAGATGTAGCAACTCCGATGGAATTGGTTTAGAGTTTGCTAGTTCGACGACAGATGAGTGATGGAATATGCGTGGAATCTTTGAGATTCCGGCGTCGACGAGTCCTTTCACACCCGTCTTCGTCTCATCGAAAGCTTTAAGCTCACTGGCTCGATCGAACGAAGAAGCAATTTTCGCCGTCTCCATAATTGTGTTTTGTTTCTCATTGAGATAAGTAAGCAGAACAAAATTATATAGCACCCTCCGACAAGTTAACCTTACCCACACAAAAGATGGGACCAACTTTGTACTGACATAATTTCTACATTGACACAGTAAACCCCATTGACAAAATACAAAAGTTGATTACGGAGACAATTTGTGGCCCACTCGCTTTAAACACAGAGTCTTATTGAAAGTAAAAAAGGAAAATTATTACAGAGAGAAAAAAAAAAAAAAAAAAATCCGAAAAAGCAGATTTATTAGAGAAATGACATTCTCAGATCTTGAGATAAAGTAATCCAGAGGTACCATCAAATCCCTTGGATCTGTAGAACTTTGCATACTCTGTAATAGTGGTATCTCTATATTTGGGAGGGTTTTGTTCAGACAAAAGCTCTTTGATAGGTCCATAAAGTCTAGGATTCGCCATCAAATACGAACTGAAGAAACACGCCACCGATATTCTCGGTCCATCTTTATTCGCCAAAACCCTATGCTCCACGCTTATGAACTTGTCGTTTGTTATAAGCTGCACAGTGCCGGGCAGGATTATATTCCATAGATTACTAAACAACTTATTAAGTTAAAAAAACTTAAAGATATTTAAAACCTGGAGAAGATCTCCAACGTTTACGACAAGAGCCCCTGGAACAGGAGGAACATCAACCCAATATTGGTCATGGAGAACTTGAAGCCCTCCGATATGGTCTTGAAGAAGAAGAGTGAGAAAAGAATTGTCCGAGTGTTTAGTTAAGCCTAAAGTGAGGTCTGGTTGGGGACATGGCGGGTAATAATGGCCGAGTAACAGCAAAGAGTTGATGCAATCCATATCCTTGAGATGATTAGTGTTTAACCCTAGTGCTTCTGAGAGAAGCTCAAAGAGTAATTCACCTAATTTCATCACTTCTTTTGAGTACTCAATCATCATTTCCCTGACCAAAAAAAAAGTCCCCACCAAAAAAATTACCAATAGGAGATCTTATATACAGTATGGTTGATTTAAATTTTTATAACAAGAAAAAGTCATGTATTGTGATATTCGTACAGTATATGGAGTAAAATACTATTAGACCATACTATATAATTTCATCGGGACTAGGGATATAACATGTTACCATATATATAGACCGTATAACTCATGAATGCAAATATTTGATTTCACGATAACAATATATGAAATCTCACCCACAAGTGGCGGGCAAGTCTTCCGGTCGTGGAGGATCCGGTGCCGTATAACAACCGAGTGTATCTCTCCAATTCGCCGCCGATGAGCTAAAAAGATCGAAGTTGCTGCTATACACCATCTTACTAGCCGGATCTCGAGAGTAAAAACTTTTCTTCACCTCTGTGTCTTGCTCGTGGAACTCACGAATCCCTTCTTTCATCTTCTCCAACACATCGAGTGGGATACCGTGATTGATCACCTGGAAAAATCCCCATTTCTCCGCCGCGTCTCGGATCTTCTCCACCAAGTTCCTCCGCGTGATCGAGTCAGCGCCACCTCCTCCTTTGAGATCGATAGTAGGGATGGTGAACTCCGAGGAAGAAGGTGGTTTTGGACTTGCTAAAGTAACCGGAGGTGCACGGAATATGGCCGGAACCTCTGAGATTCCGGCATCGATAAGACCTTTGACGCCGGTTTTGGTATCGTCGAAAGCTTTTAGTTGAATTGAACGATCAATTGGAAGCGATGACTCCATTCGTTTTTTTTCTTTTAGCTGCAAATGCCATTTTCATTGGATCTTTAAATTCTGAATGCAAACTTTGTTACTATAAAAGTCAACGACGAATATTGATTTTTTAAATGAAAACGCAAGTATATATGTTACCTAACCACGTGGGGGAATATAACAGGAAAATAATAAAAAACGACCAAGATAGATTATAACATTAAAAATTTTAAAAATGGAGATGCGGGGTATCGATCCCCGTACCTCTCGCATGCTAAGCGAGCGCTCTACCATCTGAGCTACATCCCCGATGATGTAAGTAGTTGTCTGTAGTCTTACTAATACGACTATAAGAGGTAAATGTTTGGGCCTTTGGGCTCTGTAGTTTTGTAACTTAATAATATATAGCTTCTTTGGGCCTTGGTCTCTGGGTTGGAATAACCGGTTCTTAAAGTTTGTGAGAGATTTTTTTTTTTTTTTTGTTTAGCTCTCCAATCTTTTGTTTTCTTTTTAAAACTGAGCTCTCACTTTCCCGGTGACTCTTTTAGTCAAAATTTCAAAATAAATCCTCTTAAAGTGCCCTAATCCCGGCTGCTCGTCGGAGTAAATATCCGGCGAGAGAGTGAGTGATTTAGCGACGGAGAGAGATGGCGGGATTAACGAGAACAGCCGGTGCTTTTGCGGTAACTCCACACAAGATCTCCGTTTGCATTCTCCTGCAGATATACGCTCCTTCGGCTCAGATGTCACTCCCCTTCCCTTTCGCTTCCGTTTCTCAGCACAACCGTCTCGGCCTCTACTTGATTTCTCTAACTAAGGTTTCACTCTACTTTTTCTCCCTTTTAATTGCATTTTCTTATAGGTTTTTTGAGGTTTAATTCGGCAATGTCTTTTGATTCTTGTGAGTTTCCTGGCCCATCTCTTATAGCTTTCTCCAAGTAGACGGAGTGTGGATTTGTCGGTTTTGTGTGTTAACAAAGTGTTCTTTTCCCTGACGAAATTGAGATATTCTTGCTGCAGTCTTGCGATGATATATTTGAGCCGAAGCTGGAAGAGCTCATTAATCAGCTGAGGGATGTTGGTGAAGAGATGGATGCGTGGCTTACTGACCATTTAACCAATAGATTTTCTTCTTTGGCTTCACCTGATGATCTTTTGAATTTCTTTAATGACATGCGAGGTTAGCTGCTTAAGGTCTGTTTTATTTTCTTTTCTTTCCCCCATCATGTTTGCATCTTATTAGTTATCATTTTATTTGTATGTAGGAATACTTGGGAGCCTTGATTCAGGAGTTGTGCAAGACGATCAGATTATTTTGGATCCCAACAGCAACTTGGGAATGTTTGTTCGTCGTTGCATTTTGGCATTTAACCTTTTATCGTTCGAGGTATTGTGTTTTTTTACGTTTTTGTTATTTTCGTTTTATCTTCAAACTGGATAGTAGATCTATTGTTCAAAATGATGTTTTGTCTGACGGTTTTGCTTGAAGGACTCGGGTTTTAGGTATGTATGTGGCGTTTGCTTGTTTTCTTGACCCACTAATATAGACTGATAGAGTAGTTTTCCAGGCTAGATTTTAAGTGTTGACCTACTTTATAAATGCTTTAAAGTATGAGATTTAATGGCAAAACTCTGACAGACCTCCGTGAAGTATAATATCTAGCGGTAATGTTCAGAATGAATATAGCTAACCTCTTGATTGTTCTTCCTTTTCCTTGGTTTGGACACCCACTTGTAATGTCAAAATAAATGTTTGAAAGAACCGTCCATTTCATTGATATGTGATTCCCGTGCAGGGAGTTTGTCATCTTTTTTCAAGCATTGAAGATTACTGCAAAGAAGCTCATTCAAGCTCTGCTCAGTTTGATGGATCTAATAATGATCTGGAACCGTTAACACATTATGATCAGATGGATATGGAGATTTATGCGATTGATAAAGCAACCGAAGAACTAGAGCTTCAGAAAAATGCTAGTGGAAGTGTCCCTTTTCACCTTCATACGCCTGAAGCAATATTCAAAGTGATAGAAGGTATCACTTCTGGTAATCCCGTACTTTTGCCCAAAGAAAACTTAATATTTCTCAGGCTTTCCAGGTGCTAGTAACTATTGAGTGGATAGAACTTTATATTCGTGATCAGGCTTTAGATGCTACTTTCTTTTCTATGTTTGGTAACATGTTTTTGATGATGCATTTGCATTAGTGGTAGGATCACAGTTCAACCTGTATCATACTTTTTTCCGACGACTTTTGAAGTGTTTGTATGAAACTTATAAAGTTTCTTTTTTTTTCTGAACAGTTACAAAGATATTTCACTACTCTAATTAAATTAGTTGTCTGCTTTGTGGTTTTGTTTCATTCTTATGTTTTGACACTTTCTTGTTTTGTAAGGCTCTCAATGTTATATAAACGCACAGCACAAATGAAACATGCAGGTTTGCGAGTTTCTCCGAAGGAATCGTCAAGAACCAGCAAAAAAATCACAGAAGCTACTCTAGTTGCTAGTGCGTCATCAAGTACAGTTGAGGATACTCTAGTAGATGAATCATTATTCCTTCGGACAAATTTGCAGATACAAGGTTTTTTAATGGAACAGGCTGATGCAATTGAAACGTAAAACCTCTATTTCCTTAGTAATTGATATAATTCTGTCAAAAGTACTGCTAGTTCTAAAACTTTCATCTCCTTGTAATGTCAGCCATGGAAGTTCAAGTTCATTCTCTTCAAGTTCGATTGAAAGTTTCCTTGAGCAGCTTCAGAATTTAGCCCCTGAATTGCATCGTGTAATGTTCTTGCTTCTTTATATTTTACTTTGTATTCGATTCGGAAGTTATCTATTCTTTGATTGTTTTAATATTCTTACATGTTATGTATGGCATGCAATGATGCAGGTTCACTTTTTGCGATACTTGAATAAACTTCACAGCGATGACTATTTTGCTGCTTTGGATAATCTCCTCCGTTACTTCGATTACAGGTAATCTGTAGTTTTTGCTGTTGTTATCCGTTTCCCCAAAAAAAATGTCAAATTATCATAATATTACTGCTGACTGCTTATCGCTTGCATGTGACTCCTGCAAATATTGCTTGTTAGATGTTTGGCACTAAGAACTTTGTTTCAAACATGAGCTGATCCATGTTCCATTGCCTTAAAGTGCAGGGACTGAGGGATTTGACCTTGTTCCTCCTTCAGCTGATTGCAGCATGTATGGAAGGTACGAGATTGGGTTGCTATGTTTGGGAATGATGCATTTCCGCTTTGGGCATCCGAATTTGGCCCTAGAGGTGAGCACTACTTCTTTTGATAGTTTTTATTGCTAAAGAATTGTTTTGGACCTTTAAAATGCTTCCTGGATGGACCACATTTTACATTGGATAGTTTATTGGGCTGTTTGTGAGGCTAATAATAAGTGATGCTCATTTTGTGATGAATCTTGAGTGTGTTAACCTCACACTATTATTCTCCTTGATAGATTACTTAAAGTTATAATGAGCTACTTAGATCATACTTCTGTGTATATACAAATTTTATTTTAGAAAGTTGAAAATTTGCCCATGCAAGCAGTGATTTATTTGCTATCTTACCTTCATAATTATAAGATATCTCACTAGACATAAAGTAGGGTCTTATCATTGTTTGGTTTACTTATAATATGGTTTCTCCCCAACCACAGGTTTTAACAGAAGCTGTGCGTGTATCACAGCAGGTATATTCTCACTTTATTCATCTGCTGTTACTCTATTTATAATATACTTGGAAGAAAGTGGTGTGTTAAATTCCTGCAGGACGTGTAGTTGTATAAAATTTTCCTTCAGCTGAATCTGGAGCTAGTTTTTTTCTAGTTTTATATTATAAAGTTCTGCGAAGGGATTTAGGACCATTATTGCTATGTCTCTTAACATAATCCTGTATTTAAGAGCATCAGACTTAATTTACAGTTTTACATGATGTTTTACCGCTGATAAAAAGATATATGTAACTTACGGACTGATATTATGGTGTCACATGGGGTAGTGCAGTCTTAGCAGATATGAATTTAGTTGTATATTGTACACGCTAGAAGGATCAATTTTTCTCACGGAGCTTCATTGTGCTATCACATGAGCACCGTCAACAGCTTATGTTGTTTGAAGACGCTTTTGTTCAAGCTATAGATATTTATGGTATTTTAAACGTTTGTTGGTTCTGCAGCTTAGTAATGATACTTGTCTAGCATATACATTAGCAGCAATGAGCAACTTGTTATCAGAGATGGGCATTGCAAGTGCCAGCAGTGTTCTTGGATCCTCGTACTCACCTGTCACTAGCACTGCGTCTTCATTATCCGTACAACAAAGAGTGTACATACTTTTGAAAGAGTCTTTAAGGAGAGCTGACAGTCTAAAGTTAAGACGCTTAGTGGCTTCCAATCATCTTGCGATGGCTAAATTTGAGTTAATGGTAAGGTCTATACTCAACTAGTTTTCTTGAGCTATAGGATGTGTTACAAAGAAAGAAAAGTCACCAATTTTCCTTTCCGCATGTGTCTTCTTTCATCTCTTTTTTTGTTTCTGTAAACTTGACGTACAAAGCTTAAATTTGCACATACTTTTACATTCAAATTATTCTGTTTTTATAATGCTTAGCTAGCCCTGCTTCTTTGATAACTATCAAATAATGCAAAAAAATCCATATCTTTGGTATCCTAATGTTTGGTATACGTGAAATCAGAATAGTTATTTTGTTGTCATACAGCATGTGCAAAGGCCTCTACTGTCGTTTGGTCCCAAAGCTTCGATGCGTCACAAAACTTGTCCAGTTAGTGTCTGCAAGGTACTCAATATACCACCTAACTATTTTAACGAGAGTGAAATATTTACATCTCCTTTTGAGGTCTAATCAGGTCTCGAATAATCCATGGCAGGAGATACGACTAGGTGCACAGCTTATCAGCGACTTTTCTTCTGAAAGCTCTATTATGACAGTTGATGGTTCTCTAAGCTCGGCTTGGCTTAAAGACTTGCAAAAACCATGGGGTCCACCTGTGGTTTCCCAGGACTCTGGTTCTAGAAAGAGTTCGACTTTTTTCAAGTTATGTGATCATTCGGTCTCGATTCCTGGATCTGTATCACAATTAATAGGTGCTTCATATCTACTCCGGGCTACTTCATGGGAGTTTTATGGCAGGTATACTTATATAATTCCGCCCATTGCTGACCTTAACTTTCTGATAACTGACCATAGAAACTTAAAAGTGTTGATTTTCTGTAGTTCATTAATTCATTTGTTTCTTGATAGTGCTCCTATGGCTCGTATGAATACCTTGGTGTATGCTACTTTATTCGGTGACTCTTCGAGGTAATTTCCTTGAAATGTATCACTTTCTTGTCCCCGCCCCACACTCTCTCTCTTCCTTCTTTCTAAAACGGTCTCTTACATTCGTCTTGAGGGATTTTGATCTATTTCTTGCTTCTACAGTTCATCTGACGGAGAGTTAGCATACTTAAAGCTCATTCAACATCTGGCACTATATAAGGGACACAAAGGTTAGATTGCATAAGGTCATGTTTATCTTGTTATAGGCCAAGTCAGTGTAGAAATGTCTATATTTTATTCTAAATTTTCCAATCACGTTTATTTGCTGCTGCTTCTATTGCATGCAGGGTATTTATTTAGATCTTGCTTTATTTTTTTTTTATTTTTTTTCCTGTGTTGACCTGTTTTCTGAAACAATGCTTTTCTAGATGCCTTTGCTGCTCTTAAGATTGCGGAGGAAAAGTTCTTAACCGTATCAAAATCAAAAATTTTGTTGCTCAAGTTGCAGCTACTACATGAGCGTGCCTTGCATTGGTAAGGTTCCCAGTTTCCTATACATATCACTCCAGTTAATCTCTCTATTGGTTCATATTAGCACCATGGCTACGAGAAAGGATGGGGGTTTCTAATCAACTTTTGCTCTCATAAACGCAACTCTGTGCCGGAGTTTCACTATTTTACAGCACTCTGAATTTTAAATAAAATGCATCTTCTTGATATTTTACTTAAGCAACATCATAAAACCAGCAAAGCTGATTCATCTGCCCTCTGTGATCATTTAGTGCCTTTTTTGAGGGCTATGTAGATAAATTTAAACGCTTTGAAACTGTATAAACCATTCATTTGGATATAGAATTTAAATAGAGGCTTTCTGTTGTGTTGGAATTGTTATCTCTCAAGTCATCTGTTCTAACTTTCTTAACTCTATTAGTGGGAATCTAAAGCTAGCTCAACGAATGTGCAATGAGCTAGGAGGATTGGCATCAACAGCCATGGGTGTAGACATGGAGCTGAAAGTAGAAGCAAGTCTTCGCGAAGCTCGGACTTTGCTTGCAGCAAAACAGTATAGCCAGGTTTGTAGTAAATCCTTATTGACCTTCTGTTATTAACTCCATGTGCAATCTATAATCTCAGGGCATGTGCTATTGTTAGTGTATCTTCAAATTTGCTTTCCTACTACGTTCTCTATAGGCAGCAAATGTGGCACACTCCCTTTTTTGCACGTGTCACAAATTCAATTTGCAAATCGAAAAGGCTTCAGTTCTTCTTTTGCTTGCAGAGATCCATAAGGTAATAAATTTCTAGCTTGAGAACACATTAATTGGACAATCCATGCTACCTTACCAGATTGGTTTGCTGGAATACATTTGTCCTTCCTTTTCACAGCTTAACATGCATGTATTTCTTCTGAATCTGCTCTATGCTGATTAAGATTATAATACATATAAAACAGTTGTGCTATGGGTATTATTTTCAATTCTTCATCAGTTTTCTGAGTGGCTTTCAATTTTCGCCCCCCTTCGTTTTTGGTTTACAGAAGTCAGGAAATTCAGTCCTGGGTCTTCCATATGCGCTGGCAAGCATCTCGTTTTGCCAGTCATTCAACTTGGATCTTCTCAGAGCATCAGCTACGCTCACGCTGGCTGAGCTGTGGCTTGGTCTTGGATCAAATCATGCTAAACGGGCATTAGACCTTTTGCATGGGGCTTTCCCTATGATACTTGGCCATGGAGGTTTGGAGTTGCGTGCTCGAGCATACATCTTTGAAGCAAATTGCTATCTCTCGGATCCAAACTTTTCAGGTAGCTTTTGTTGTCTTTTACTACTAAGACTGTAGGGTTTTTTTTGCCGTCAGATTGTAGTTCATGTTTCGTAGTTACAATATCGAATAGTCATTGCCTTTTCAGAATGAACGGACAATGAATATAATAAGCCAACAAGGTCTCTGTTTTATTAAGAATTAATTGAAGTGAATGACATTAGGGTTATGGTAGCCTAAGTGAGATGTTCAGAACATAATGAATAGTTACCGACTCTTATGGATAAAGATTTATTTTGCCCGTTGCGAGTTTCTAATTTGTTTTGACTTTTGCTACCAGTTTCCACAGATTCAGATACTGTCCTGGAGTCTTTAAGGCAAGCTTCAGATGAACTTGAAGCTTTGGAGGTAACTTATGCCAATAAGAATGCTATATAGCTTTTGATTCAAAAATAAAACCGAACTCTTACAACTAGGTTTCAGCTTCATAACTGAAAAAAATGGATCTTAGTAACCGTGATTTACTGTTGGTAATGGTTGTGTTTATTGTGCAGTACCATGAACTGGCAGCGGAAGCCTCGTACTTAATGGCGATGGTATATGACAAGCTGGGACGGGTTGAGGAGAGAGAAGAAGCTGCGGCTTTGTTTAAGAAGCATATAATAGCTCTAGAAAACCCTCAAGATGTGGAACAAAACATGTCATGAGAGTTTGAGACCTTAGTTAAATAAGCTTAATTGTGCAAAGCTTGTAACTTCAAATTGTAACAATGTTCCTTAAGACGTGTTCTTCTAGTGGATCCGAACCTTGTAAAACTCTTAACAACATGTAGAGGAAATAGTGGAAGTTCAATGGAGAAATGAAAAAGTGATTTCATCAAAACGTCGTCATGTGGATGGAAACTACAATCACATGCCCAAAATCCTACTGAACTCAACGGGACGGTAATCAGATCCCTCCCTGCTCACCGGAGCACTGTTCGGCGTCGTCAGATCTTTTTCTCGGGTCGACGTTTAAATTCCCCAAAATTCCTATGAATTAGATTGTGAACGAAGCCAATTAGCTGAAACAAACAAAAAGAAAACCCATGCTTACCTCTAATTTTAATATAAGAAAATCCTTTATTCTATCGTTAGCATAGGATATAACACTCAGGCCAAGGGCCATGTACTTGTACTCTTCTTCTTCACGTCCTCCAGTTCCATGTACTTGTACTCTTCTTCTTCACGTCCTCCAGTTCTTGTGCTCAAGGCTCAAGCTACTAAGCCTACAATGTTTTAAGAATACCCCAGGATTAGAAGCCTACAATATATAGGCTTCATTTAATGGGCCTATGGTTTGTATGATTCGGCCTTTCCCGTACACCAATCCTACTGTAATTTTTATTTATCTTTTTAAAGTTTATTTTATATTTATTTTTGTGTCGTGACCCAACGGTCACTGATTGCTGCAAACACTCGTTGGATTTAAAAGTCATTTGATTTTAATATGTGTATGAATTTTTGCCTGACTATTTTATTCATAATTATTTTACGAATTTAAAATGCATAATAGAAGGTAAAAGAAAAGATCCTTATTTATTATATCTTCTTCAATAATTAATATTTTAATAAAAAAATAAAATAATCAACATTTTAGCGAAATTGAGAGATTGCATTTTTTGAAATATTTGTATTACGATAAATTTTGGATTTTTTAAAAGATATATATCATCAATAATTAAAAAACTAATATATATAGATCGATACATATTAAAATTAAGTGACTTTGTCCAAAAATATAATATTTAAAAAATAAACACAAAATTTTATTTAATCGATATAAAATTAACAAATAATTACATAAGTTCTAACAATCTAAAGTAAGTTAATATATTAATTTAACATCTAATTTTTCTATCATCATATTTAAATGATGTAAAATTTATATCTTTTTTTTAAGTGATTATTAATATAAATTAATAAATACATTAATTATTAAGTGAAGTAAATTTATATATTTGTATCAATATTTTTAAAGTGATGCAAATAATTTAATTTGTTGAGGTTAAAGTCAAATAGATAATAAATACATGTAGATTTTTGTTTGTGTCTAGAAGTTTTTCAAGACATGTTAAGTATTCTTGATCACCAGCAATTAATACTAGTAGTCCAATCCAAGCTTGCGGAGTTTTCGCTAAAATTATATTATATCATGCCAATAAATTTTAAAAGTTAATTTTCAAATTTTAACAGTTGATTTTCCAATTTTAACAAAGCTTTACCAAATGTCTATGCTGCTTTTGTTCAAAATATGTGCGAATCTAAATAAAAGAGGTAACTATTAGTATACAAAATGGTGATTACATTAACAATCAAGATAAACCAAGCCATTTTCTTGAATGCTAATAAATCAAATATCAAAAAAGAAAATTACTAATTCAAATCTGCACATGTTTTTGAGTTAACTGGACTTATTGACAATTCAAACTTCAAAGCATGGTTGACTTTTTTTCTTCATAGCTGGTGGCGTGAAACGATTAATATTAGCATTAAATTTCCGCCTCGCTAACGTTTTTCTTAGGCCAGTGGTCTTGTTGCACCAATATAATCATTAACACGCAGGTTCGAATCCTGAACTGCAAATAATGTATATATATACTTTTTTTTTTTTTGGCTTCTACTGG
This sequence comes from Camelina laxa, assembly GCA_024034495.1. Lineage (NCBI taxonomy): Eukaryota > Viridiplantae > Streptophyta > Magnoliopsida > Brassicales > Brassicaceae > Camelina > Camelina laxa. The sequence goes on from CM043884.1 coordinate 28,708,919, forward strand.
TTCATCCATCATCCATATCTTATGGTTGGACAGGTTCCATAAGAGCAGGGAGATCCATCACGGAACGTATCCTTTTTATAAAGGCATCAAAATTTGACCGTACACGTGTGTTCTGACATTCTGACCTTTTTCCTATCTTGCCTCTAATTTTATAATCAGAAATCCTTTATTTTATTTTGTCTATCTATCGTTAGCATCGAGCTCCATAGCAGAGTTGGTGAAATCAATGGGCCACCAAAACGCTCACGTTTCAGATACTCAGCAGCACACCGACGACGACAGCGCTACGGTGTCGTCGCCGGGATTCAAGCTCGTAGGATTTTCCAACTTCGTGAGGAAGAATCCAAAGTCTGATAAGTTCAAGGTTAAGCGTTTCCATCATATCGAGTTCTGGTGCGGCGACGCCACCAACGTTGCTCGTCGCTTCTCATGGGGTCTCGGGATGAGATTCTCCGCTAAATCCGATCTATCCACCGGAAACATGGTTCACGCCTCTTACCTACTTACCTCCGGCGACCTCAGATTTCTTTTCACTGCTCCGTACTCTCCGTCTCTCACCGCCGGAGAAATTAAACCGACCGCTACAGCTTCCATCCCAAGCTTCGATCACGTCTCTTCCCGCTCCTTCTTCTCTTCGCATGGTCTCGGCGTAAGAGCTGTTGCGATTGAAGTAGAAGACGCTGAGTCAGCTTTCTCCGTAAGTGTCTCTAACGGCGCTATTCCTTCGTCGCCTCCTATGGTCCTCGACGAAGCCGTTACGATCGCTGAGGTTAAACTATACGGCGATGTCGTTCTCAGATATGTCAGTTACAAAGAGGGAGACACGGATAAATCCGAATTCTTGCCAGGATTTGAGTCTGTGGAGGATACGTCGTCGTTTCCAGTGGATTACGGTATACGGAGGCTTGACCACGCCGTGGGAAACGTTCCAGAGCTTGGTCCAGCTTTGACTTACATTGCAGGGTTCACTGGTTTTCACCAATTCGCTGAGTTCACAGCAGACGATGTAGGAACAGCAGAGAGCGGTTTAAACTCAGCTGTGCTAGCTAGCAATGATGAAATGATTCTTCTACCTATTAACGAGCCGGTTCACGGGACTAAGAGGAAGAGTCAGATTCAGACTTATCTGGAACACAACGAAGGAGCAGGGCTACAGCATCTGGCTTTGATGAGTGAAGACATATTCAGAACTCTGAGAGAGATGAGGAAGAGAAGCAGTGTTGGAGGATTTGACTTCATGCCTTCTCCTCCGCCTACTTACTACCAGAATCTGAAGAAACGTGTTGGTGATGTGCTCAGCGACGAACAGATCAAGGAGTGTGAGGAATTGGGGATCCTTGTGGACAGAGATGATCAAGGGACGTTGCTTCAAATCTTCACGAAACCACTTGGTGACAGGTACAGCGGAAAGAATCAGTGTTTTAACAAACAAAATACATTGTTCGGATTTTGATAAGCAATGTCTTTGTTTATGATTGATTGTGTTCATAGGCCGACGATATTTATAGAGATTATCCAGAGAGTAGGATGCATGATGAAAGACGATGAAGGGAAGGCTTACCAGAGTGGAGGATGTGGTGGCTTTGGTAAAGGCAACTTCTCTGAGCTCTTCAAGTCCATTGAAGAGTATGAGAAGACTCTTGCAGCCAAACAGCTTGTGGGATGAACAACAAGAAGAACTAAAGGAATGTTATACAATGTCAAAACAATGTTAATGTATTTGTAATTGATGTAAAACTGTTTTTGTATTATCAAAACAATGTTATACATATTATGTCTTTCCATCTCATTTAAAAAACAAGATCAATAAAAAAAATACAATCTTAGTTCAATGAAATGTCTTGTTGAGATCTCAATCCTTGGGTCCGATGCTGAATTTAGCTATAAAGAACCCGATTGTATCGAGCTCAGATGACGGGTCAAATTTCTGAACCAGTTCCTCTTCACCAGGTCTTAACCATTCCCTGCAAAACATAAATTGGTTCGTTTAATCAAAGCCATCTCTTTCATCATCAATCTTTTTAAGCTCTGCTTTGTTTACTTATCACTTATCAGATCACTCTAATGGGTACAGATGCTTACTCGATATATCCGTCGGGGAATTCACATCGACCAACTAGACCAGGTCCTCCAATCCTAGGATGCTGCATCAAGACAGCAAACACATGAAGATAAATTAAGACAAAGAACAAGATCCTAATGCAATACGTGCCAAGATCTTAAACAATTTCTTGGTGACTTCAATATGAAAAAGGGTATTTTAGATCAAAACCTGTGGTGCTAAAGAAAGAAATCTGTATTTATCTAGAGCATAGCGAACCACGGCCTCGTTCTCGCTAGGGTTAATTGTGCACCTAACAAAATGGAAAACAAATCATCCCCAGATAAGACTACAGTAACTCTCAATAACTCAAGACTGTATGTGACTGAGGACGCCTCATCTGCATAGCTTGGATAATGTGAATTCAGAATTTAACGAATTTATGATTATGTTTGCATACTTACGTTGAGTATACGAGAATTCCACCAACACGAACCAATTGAACAGCCTGGTCAAACATTTTCCTCTGGTACCATCCATGGTTTCTCAAAGAGATAACAGTCTCCTACAAGAAATATCAACGGACAAATTCAATCAACAAGTCACCACCCTCTGAAAAATCTTAGAAACAGGGAGGAAGAAACACAGACTCTACTCTGAATTACTACAAAGTACAAACACTTAATATTTTGATCGATAAGTATAACAGTATATATACTTCAAGAAGCTACTAAGAAACAGTACTTCCGCCACATAAGCTAAGGCTATCCACATGTAGACACCAAATACTAGAACGTGTACACATTGTTAACTCATGCGAAGTGGATGCTTAATAAAGCAAAATCACGCAAATGTAGAAGTTCACACAAGACAGTCAAGTCTTGAATTTTATCTTACCAGTCCAGCGAACAGACGAGGTCTCAAGCCAAGGGCAGAACAAGGAGCATCTAAAAGGACTCTATCGAAACTATTAGGTGCGAAACCTTGTGACTTTCCAGCCCTTCCACCTTGGCATTGAGTTCTTCCACGACCATTTTTCAATCTTCCTTTATTCTTCCTGATGTCAGCTTGGCTAACATTATCCCCTCCGATTGGCTGTTCAGTTTTGGCTACAACATGGGCGATAATGGAAAATCAAACTTCTGGTTAGTTTTTGTGAACAACCGCAATATATATAAATAGAGATTTTAATTTTTACACATATGCATAGACGTGAGAAAATGGGCTACACATGCCAATTTAGTAAGGTTATGTTCTGTATCTGTTTGATGTCAAAGTGGTAATTAAGTTCCTTGTCCACAAAGGAGGAAAGACAATGCAAACATGGTAAGTTTATTGAGTTACTTTTACCTAGCAAACGAAGAGGCCAACATTTCGAAGAAAACAACCAAACCAAGTAAACAGTATGAGAGAGAAGCTTAATTACCATTTTCCTCACACGATTTGTCAGCCTCGGATCTTCCAGAAGTAACAGATGATGTCATTGCCTCGTTTGATGGTAATTCAGAATGGCTAGTCATGGAACTACTATTATCACTGTTAACTAATGTTGTGGAATCATTGACTGTGTTTGGAAGACAAACAGATTTTAGTGCATCCAGTTTACATGTTGTTATGCAGCTTAATCCCATCTCCGCAGACAATTTCTGGACATCCAGCACCTGCGTTTTGGAAAATAGTAAACAAATTTATTAGAGCATGCAATTTTGGAATCCTAACAAGAACTTTCATTTAGTATTCTAAGCATTCAATGTAAATTGAAAAGCAAGTAAACCCCAATAGAAATCATATGCTTTCCAATAAAATTACTATACTCATAAGAAACTGTACCTTGTTATGAGATCTATCAGCTGCCACTATCTCTCCCTCATCATTCATAAGTATTGCAATTGCAGTAGTCTTCCCTCCAGGTGCTGCACACATATCTAATATTCTCTCCCCTCTCTGAGGATCTGTGCGCCAAAGATAAGAATTCAGGATCTCATCAATCTTGTCTCCCCGTGGGGTTCTCATTGATATTTAGTGTCTACTGTATTTGAATTATAGATATATGTAACTATATTATAATACGGGTGAAGGTGTAAGCATACCACAGGGCGAAAATCAATATTACTTACCAAGAGCATGAGCAACAATAATACTTGGCAGGTTTTGAAGAAATATTTCCCCCTCAAGGACATCTAAGAAGAAAAAACGACAATGTAAGGGCAATGCCCCATTATGAAATAAGATACTGAGAGTCATAAACTGTAACCTGAAGTAGAAAGCAAGCCTAGAGCAAAAGAAGAAGCTTACTATGTAAAGAAGGCAATCTGAAAACTCTATTGTTCAAATCCACCGCAATTCCATTAGGAACACGAAACATCCCAGCCCTTGACAACATAGTTGTTCCCATGCCGATATATAGTCCCCTGCGTTCACGATAATAAGGATCTACAATAACACTACGGCACATGTCAACTGTTAAGTTAAAAACATTTCACAAGATTTCTTAGTAATTGGTCATTGATATGATAGGTCCCTCCAGTTATTTTATAGTGACCAAAGCAAAAGAAAAAAATCTGATTCTTGCCTGTTGGCAGACCCTGGAGGGTGGTCCCACGAGTCATATTAACACTCCAGTCACCTTCATCACCAGGTTGCTCCATAGCAACACAGACAGCAACCGCATCTCCTTTCTCAACATGAGCAGTGCAAGCCAGTACACCTGGAACATAGATCTACAACAGGACAAATAGGAGATATATATAAGTATATTTTGTTCACAGTATAGTCTATAGCATGGATTTCTCACCTAGATTGTCAGAAACTATAAAGAAGACAACCAATATAAAGGGGGATTCATACTCTAACCCAAGAGCATAGTGACCAGGATAGATACTTAGAAACTTGTAAATAACTATCAAACCTCTAAACCCTCATCCTGATATCATTGTGACCCACACCTAGCCACTAAAGTTTTAATGAGAGAATATCGAGTTTACCTGGGCTCCTCTAAGAACTGCTTCAGCACACTTCCTGCTCACAAGTACCTCCTTAGGAGGGTTTTCAAGACCAAAGTCATATTGAATTCTATGTGGGCCTGAACCATTGACAAAAACAACATAGTCCAAACCAGGTATCTGACACTTGGTAATGGGACTACTTCCATCTGGTTGTACTAGCTTCAAGCCCTCATCCGAATCATTTAAAATTTTCGTAAGCTTTTCGATAACCGCATCACTTGTTGTTTTAACTGTGTTCACCCGAATGCAGGAATAGGAAGATGGGCGCCTAATGGAACAAAAACAAATAAAAACAGTCAAACGACATGTAGCAACACAAAGCAATTTTGTTAAATTTAGTTCCTATGGCTAGAATTGGATCATGTGAAGGAGATGCTAACATTGGGGGAAATGTATATACGCTCACACACTTTGGCACACAACAACAACAACCAACAAAAAAAAAAAAAAAAACTGATTCGATTCAGGAGAAATTAGAGAATATAATAACGCAATGCTAATTTAAAGCACGTAAAGGAGAGCAATGCTGGTTCAAAACTAGATGAGAATGATTGAAAGGTGCGAAGAACAGTACGTGAGAGCCTTTGAAATGCGAGCGAAGTGGTCAGGTCCATAAGCTTTAGTGAAGTAGTCTTCCACTTCAGGATTCCATCGCAACACCGGGTCATAACAGTAACGCTCGGAATCAGAAGGATCCATCTCCGTCTGGTGAGAGAAAGAGCGTAACTGCTGAGAAACAGAGGAGAAGAAGGTCGAGGCTCTGGTGGTTAAGCAAGTGGTGAGCAAAGAGGGTTTTAGCAGAACCTTCGCTTTACTCATTCAAGGGAGGGGGAAGGAGCAAAAGCAACACAGAGGAGCTTGAAGGTGAAGAGAGATACTTTGTTTTACCTTTTTAGAGCTTTAATGATGGGATGGGCTTTGGGCTGCGAGGCCCATTACTATTATCTAAACGATTTTGTCCAAAATACTATTTTAACGAATTATGAATTATTTTGACAACAGGCCTATGTTCGTCACTTACTGAACTTCTTCCACTCAATTTTGAAACGTACAAAATAATTAAAGGTTACTAGTGTTTATTTATATAACAATAGTACTAATGTTGATTCATTAGCCTGCAAAAACAGTTTTAAAACATGTTTTGCTATTGTAGATACTATATAAGTCGTTCCAAGATAAGTCAAACATCCAGACTTTACAGTAAATAATATTTCACATTGTGCCACTTTAACACCGGTAGGTAAATAAAATAGCTGTCGCACAAACATTAGAACAAACCATTCACAGTTTCACACAATACAAAAAAGGACTCAGAGAAGAAGAACAACAGGGGTCCTGTACTCTTCTTCTTCACGTCCTACTCTTCTTGTAGTTACTTTCGGTAGTAAGCCTACAATGTTTTAGTTTACATCAAGAAATCAAAAGATTAGAAATCTAAACGTTTTCAGACACAGGGCACTCACCCTAATTGTAGCATTGTCCGAAAAAAAAAAAGACCTTGATTTTTACTCAATATTGTCCTACGCAGCCTCCACGTCAGAGTCAGAGTCCGAGTCAGATTCCGAGTCGCCAGGCTTGGAGTATGGAATCCAGTAGGAAAGCTGCTTGAAAACAACCAGATGGACATGGGGGGTTAGTAAGAGTAGCTTGTTTGAGTAAAAAGTAGTTAGACCATGAAAAAACTCAGCCAGGATGCTTAATTACCCTTCGTTTATGGTGCCGAGTAGAGAGATGCGTGAGAAAATTTTGAAAGCCATGGCCACGAAGACTATGCACACAAAGCAATCCCAGAAGGAAGGTTTACCGGTTTCACTGCACTTATCCCCCCTCAAGTGCCTCTGGATCTGTGGGAATAATAAAAAAAAAAATTAAGCTAGTTAGCAACATAATCCAACCAGAATTGAACAAGACTAGGAACACACACAAACCTGCCAGAAGCAAGTTATCTTCCCAGAGGCACTTTTGTTCTTGAGAATTACGTGCAAACAGTAAACTAGTGTAGTGTCCCTTCTTACGTAACTTGTCAACATGCGTATAGTAGAATGGCTGAAAGCAGTTTGGTGGAGCGGATAGGAACATCATATTATCGGGGGCTGGAACAGTACCATTTTTGACAATGAATAGACTCATAGCGTCTCTGGGAGTGCAGCCCACGTTCTTAAGAGTGATCCCAGTAGAATAGAGGGATTCAAGGATGTCAAGGGGGACCTCTGTTAGTACGCCAATGGCAATGATGGTGACAGGACCACTGTAGCCAAGCTTCCTCAAATTCTGTTTGATACACGGACCCACCCGACGAGCATCATAGCCTTCGGGGACCGGAAACCTCTTTATGTCCCAAAAGAACGTTACTGGGACCGCAGCTGTCTCCTTCGAAGGCTTCTCCATTATTCAAGAATCGATACTTGCAAAACCCTAAAAAAACAAAAACAAATTCAAAACCGGGCCTTCAATCTAGAACGGGATTCAAACATGCGTTCGGAAAGATAGATAAGGTTGAGACGGTTAAAGGGCCGATATAGATAGAGAGGAAACACGGCCGTAACCGTTTCGATAGCAGATACAACTTTTCAGATACTTGTGTGGATAACTTGTAGGGTTCTACGCGATGAATTTTCTATGAAAACATGATATAAGGAGCGAGAAATTTTACCTGAGAGAGATTCTAAGCAGCAGATCTTGGTTTGGCTCTGGTTTAGGCAAGTGGTGAGCAAAGAGGGTTTTAGCAGAGGGAAGGAGCGAAAGCAACACAGAGTATATTGAGGTGAAGAGAGATCCTTTGTTTTCCCTTTTACAACTTTAAGTAGAATTGGACAAATTCTTTTTGTTTATTTTGTAATTTTTCCCTTTTAGACCTTTAAGTAAAATTGGACAAATTCTTTTTATTTATTTTGTAATTTTTCTTTAAAACAGCATTAATGTAATCATTTTATTTGTTTTAAAAGTTTTTAGATAAAACACTATGATATATCTATGATATTAAAATAATGAAATGATAATCAAGTTTACTGCTCGTTCTTATAGTATACTACTGATGTTTGAATTCATTAGCCTGCAGAAACAGTTTTAAAATATGTTTTGCTATTGTAGATACTAGATAAGTCGTTCCAGAAAAGTCAAACATCCAGACTTTACAGTAAATAATGTTTCACACTGTGCCACTTTATAATTAACACCGGTAGATAAATAAAATAGCTGTCACACAAACATTATAGAAGTAGAACAAACCATTCACAGTTTCACACCATACAAAAGGACTCAGAGAAGAACAAGACCAAGGGCCATGTACTCATCATCTTCTTCACGTCCTTCTCTTCTTGTTGTTACTTTCGGTAGTAAGCCTACTCTTCTTGTAGTTACTTTCGGTAGTAAGCCTACAATGTTTTAATTTACATCAAGAAATCAAAAGATTAGAAATCTCAACGTTTTCAGATAGATATATATATTCAAACAGGCCTTTTGGCTGCTTTTTTCACTCACCCTAATTGTAGCATTGTCCGGGAAAAAAGACCTTGATTTTTACTCAATATTTTCCTGCGCACTATGATAGGAGCCTCCACGCCAGAGTCAGATTTCGAATGAGATTTCGAGTGAGATTTCGAGTCAGAGTCAAAGGTGGCATATGTATTCCAGAGGGAAAACTGCTTGAATCATCAAGTGGACATGGGGGATTAGTAAGAGTTTGTTTGAGTCAAAAAGTAGTTAAGACAATGAAAAAACTCAGCTAGGATGCTTAATTACCAATTGTTTATGTTGCTGAGTAGAGAGATGGGTGAGAAAATTTTCAAAGCCGTAGCCACGAAGACCATTGCACACATCGCAATCCCAAAAGGAAGGTTTACAGGTTCCACCGCACTTTGCCCCCTCGAGTACCCCTGGATCTGTGGGAATAATTAAAAAAAAAAAATTAGCAGCTAGTTCAGCAACATAATCCAATCAGAATTGAACAAGCCAAAGACGCACAAACTCACCTGCCAGAAGCAAGTTATCTTCCCAGAGGCACTTTTGATCTTGAGAATTACGTGCAAACAGTAAACTAGTGTAGTGTCCCTTCTTACGTAACTTGTCAACATCCGTATAGTAGAATGGCTGAAAGCAGTTTGGTGGAGCGGATAGGAACACCATATTATCGGGGGTTGGAGCAGTACTAAAAAAGTCAATGAATAGACTCATAGTGTCTCTGGGAGTGCAGCCCACGTTCTTAAGAGTGATCCCAGTAGAATAGAGGGATTCAAGGATTCCAAAGGGGACCTCTGTTAGTACGCCAATGGCAATGATGGTGACAGGACCACTGTAGCCTAACTTCCTCAAATTCCGTTTGATACTCGGACCCACCCGACGAGCATCATAGCCATCGGGGACCGGAAACCTCTTTATGTCCCAATATAACGATACTGGGGCCGCAGCTGCCTCCTTCGAAGGCTTCTCCATTATTCAAGAATGGATACTTGCAAAACCCTAAAAACAAAAACAATTTTAAAACCGGGTCTTTAATCTAGAACGGGAATCAAACATCAGATAAAGCATTCGGAAAGATAGATCGTAGATTGAGACGGTTAAAGGGCCGATATAGATAGAGAGGAACACGGCCGTAACCGTTTCGATCGCAAATACAACTTTTCAGATACTTGGGTTCTACGCAATGAATTTTCTATGAAAACATGAGATAAAGAGCGAGAAATTTTACCTGAGAGAGATTATAAGCAGCAGATCTGGGTCTGGTTGGATCTCGATAACGATAATAAGCAGGTCGTGGCTCTGGTTTAGGCAAGTGGTGAGCAAAGAGGGTTTTAGCAGAACCTTCAAGGGGGAAGGAGCAAGCAAACGCACAGAGGAGAAAAGAGATGCTTTGTTTTACCTTTTTAGATCTTTATTTAATGGTGGGATGGGCTTTGGGCTTTGAGGCCCATCACTATTACCTAAACGAAACGAAAATAGAATAAATACTTTTTTATATTTACTTGAGGATTGTACTGTATAAAAAGATGAAAAGAGTTATTAGTAGAAGAAAGCAAAAGAGGTCAAAAGCTTTGATGATGATGAGTCTCTTTTTTTTCCTACCAAACCCTCCCCATTGATGATTAGCTTCACCTGCCATTTTCTCAATGTCTGAACAAATAGTTAGAGACCTTTATTATATAAATGGTTTCTCGCATTTTGAGCTCCATCCTTCACCAAACCCCTTTTGCTTCTCCTCTCTCAAGGTATCCCTTTCTCATTCTCTCTCTCTCTTTCATTTAATTTCACTTTTAGCTTCTTCAGTTTTGTGAGAGGCTATTGTCTTTCTTTTGGAACTTGCGAGATGGGTTTCTCTCAAGTTGTGTGGATTATGTACCCTTTAAAGTCTCTTCATTTTTTAGTCTTTGCCCGTTTAGTCGTTGTTGATTGGAAAGTGTAGACTTTAGTTTGAAATGCTCCTTCTGCCATCATAAAGTTTTATATTTTTCAATAGACTTTGGTGTTCTTGTTCTCGGTAAACCGTTGGGATTTGTGAAGTTTCGTGGAATTTCTTGCTAGTGTAGTTTTGTCGTTTGAGTTTGAGATTGTTTATCATATCCGATCCATTCAAACTGATGGTTTTTATTGATCAGATTAGTAAGTTATTGTTGACTTTTAAGAAAGCTGGAGATGGCTCAACAAGGTGGAATCATTAATGAGCCGGTAACCTCCTGCCTTTATTCAGTCTTTTGTAGTTTGCTTTCTTATTCATGATTCAGTAGTAAACCATCATTAAAACTTTTGGAATCTGGCATTGTTACACAGTTTGTTATTGGAGAGGAAAAAGGTTGTGTAAGATTGTCTACTCTAAACCGCCCTCGTCAGCTGAATGTCATCTCTCCGGAAGTGGTATTTTTGATATCTAAGATCAGAAGCTGATAATATTCTCCTCTTCTAGATGTTGAAAGCCGCCTTAATGGTAAAATTTGAAACTCAGGTCCTCAAGCTTGCAGAGTACCTCGAAATGTGGGAGAAGGATGACCAAGCAAAGCTTATACTGATCAAGGTTTTATTTTTTTGGTCCTTGATCTGTTGATGATTTTCTACTACTGTAGTGTAGATTGATTTCTTAACATAGCTTATTTGGTTATTTGGTGCAGGGTGCTGGTAGAGCTTTCTCCGCTGGTGGTGATCTTAAGATGTTTTATAACGGCCGGGATTCAAGTAAGACAGCTAACAGAATCATCATGTTTTATTCAAAGAACACATTTGAAGAGATTTTGTTATAACTTATGGATGAGATGTCGTCTTTAACAGAGGATTCCTGCCTTGAGGTTGTTTACCGGATGTACTGGCTTTGCTACCATATCCACACATACAAGAAGACACAGGTAGCTATAGTAGTGCTCCAAATTTCTTTGTATGAATGTGTCCTCTTGAGGAGTACTTAACTGTATAAAATTGTATAGGTTTCTCTTGTTAATGGAATATCCATGGGTGGAGGTGCATCATTGATGGTCCCAATGAAGTTTTCAGTTGTCACAGAGAAAACTGTGAGTTATAAGTTTAAGCTGCTTCACATTTTATTTGCATAGAATAGCACAGCAGCTTTAACTATTTCTTTCATTGATAGGTATTCTCAACTCCAGAAGCAAGTCTCGGGTTTCACACTGATTGTGGATTCTCCTACATCCATTCACGTCTTCCTGGTTATTTAGGTAACTACGAAACCAGTAAAACCAAATATTGATTCCAGCTAGGCATTGGCTGATCTCTAATGTACTTGTGTTTTGCAGGTGAGTTCTTGGCTTTAACCGGGGCTAGATTAAATGGCAAAGAACTTGTAGCAATTGGAATGGCAACACATTTTGTACCTTCTGATGTAAGTATTTGAGAATGCTTTCCCTGGATTTAATTAATTCAGGATGTAAATATATCCTCAAATGTTATTGAGCTGTCTTGCAACTTTATATTTTTCATCTGTAACTTTAGCAATGTTTTTTAACCATTATCATGTAGCTTGAATGCGGACGGGTTCTTCAGTTGTTCTATAAATGATGAGTGAAATGCTTATCTTTCACGTCTTTTCTTATTGTCAGAAATTGGCGGATCTGGAGGCACAGCTTGTGAGGTTAGACTCAGGAGACATGGACGTAGTCCGGTCCACAATTGAAGAGTTCTCCGAGAAAGTCAACCTCGACAAAGACAGCATCCTTAACAAGTAACACAACTTTTTATATTGGTTTCTTCATGCTGCAGATGTTGTTTAATCTTTGGGGCTATGGCTGATCTGCAGGCAGTCAGTAATTAATGAGTGTTTCTCAAAAGAAAGTGTGAAGCAGATCATACAAGCATTTGTAAGTCATCCTATTTTCTGGTAACAGAAGTCATCCCTGACTATAATCATAAGTATGAACTATTTCTGGTCCTCTTACAGGAAGCTGAAGCGAGCAAAGAGGGAAATGAGTGGATAACTCCAATCATCAAAGGTCTAAAACGATCGTCACCCACAGGGTTGAAGATAACCCTACGATCGGTAATTGTTATATGTTATATGATCTCCCATTTCTCGTATTTGTCTCTTGAAATTAAATGGTGAACAAGACTACCCTGTCAAGTTCATTATATAGTAATAATGGATGAGAAAATGGTTTAAACTTCTAGCTAATGTCGTCATATGGCGTAAATTTAAGGCGTCTTAGCTAATGATAATCAGCAATTCTTGTTATGTTCTTCCCTTATATTGATTCTGTGAAATTCTATCAATCTATTATGTTGTAAATTTAAGTGAATCTTGTGAGGCGTAATTTTTCCAGATCCGTGAAGGTAGAAATCAAACGCTGAATGATTGCCTGAAGAAAGAGTTTCGTCTCACCATGAATACCTTAAGGAAAACCATATCTGCTGATATGTATGAGGTAATAATCAAATGCAAATACTGCAACCATTTTTGGTTTTGTGGTTCTAAGAAAATTCTAGCATCATGTAACCCTTTCTGTATTTGTGATTTTGTGTAATATCTTGCAGGGTATAAGGGCTCTGACCATAGATAAAGACAATTCTCCAAAGGTATGTTTCCGCTCTAGGAAGCAAAATATGAGTCTACTTGGAACCTAGATCGCAGCTAACACATTTATGATTGGGTTTGGTGCAGTGGAGTCCAGCGACACTAGATGAGGTAGATGATGAGAATATCAATTTGATGTTTAAGCCCTTGGAGGATGATATTGAGCTTCTTATCCCTGAAACAGAAGAAAATAGGTCGGTGTATGGGATAGTAAACCCAACTCAAACTTTCTCTTGATTTGAACCTTTCTTATGTTTTGATAATGTGCCACTCGAAATTCACAGGTGGGGAGGCAAATACGAGACTTCAGGCTATGCATCATTGATACAGAATAAAAGAGAAGAGAACTGAGCCGTCTGAGCGTATGTTCAAATTATAAAACTGTACCCTCAAAACTGAAACTCCACGTGTGTTGTATTATTATTACATAATAATCCGTTGCTTGACACTTAGGTGCAGCGATGATAAAATAAGGTTTACGTATGTAAGACATGGGTCTCCTTGATCTAATTAGAGCGCAGGTGTTTTTACCAATAATAGTTAATAGTAGTTACCATTTTCTAATGATGTCTTCTCCACACAAACAAAACTAAAATCAGAAGTTTTATATTAGTGTTAAGTTTAGATAAAAGGAAGTCACATTTAGGTCGTTAGAACAGCAGCTGCTAATTTGGACAGCTCTAAATTTGCCCTTTTTTTGTCTGTAGTTTTCTACTCACTATATATCTCTTCTTCTTTCTTATAATAATACCCTGCGTCTTGACGAAATAAACACGCAACAGCGACAGAGGAGCAAAAAGATGGCCGACTCCCTTATCCAAAAGGCCACCTCTGCTCTCGGTGAGGCCAAAGAAACCGTCATCACCTCTGCTGATACCGCCAAGACCGATGTCATGAAGGATGCAGTCGACAATGTGGTGTCAAGAGGCATAGATGGAGCCAAATCGCTGGTGCACAATTTGGAAGAGAAGAAAGGTGAAGTCTCCTCCAAAATCTTGGGAGCTGTTACACACTTTACCGGCAGTGCGGACAATCAGGTTTCATTCGAAAACCAAAATAAAGCTTCAAAATTCTAATGAATCTTAGGGTAAAATTGAATAGGAGGACAAGAGTCTTATGCTCTCTTTTTACAATTGCAGCCACTCCTAGCGGCAGGTGATCGTGAGGTCGAGACGCCCTGGTGGAAGAACTGTTGTGAAGTTCTTGATCTTCTCAAGACATCATCATCATCATCATCTACTACATGAGACCAACTCCCAAGTGAAGAACAGAGAGGTGAAAATGATCCCACCCAGTTTTTCAAACTATTGTGAGTATTTCATTCCGTTTTCTTGAGAGTGATTTCGGATTGTGTTGTTTACTTTATAATTCCTCTTGCTGTTTTTCATAAGCTTCTTGTTTTTTTTTCAATCTTTTGATTGTTTCCAAGAAACATTTGTAATGAAAGAAAAAGTAAGCACACACACAATAAAGAAGACTCCAAAATTTGTGAAACCAATCAAATTCCCAAACATATAAAGTAGGATTCACTTTCAAAACAAAGAAATCAAATTTCATAAAAGTCTACCTCAGAATCAAACCCTCCTCGAGCGTAAAACGTAACAGACAACTGCCGCTCCAGCCACTGCAACAGCAACCGCAGCCAAAGCTCCACCAGAACCAGTACTCACAGTTGGTGACCATGACTTAAGCTCAATCCCATTAGCTGGCTCAACCACATTCTTCAATCCACTGATCATCTTCTCAGCATCATCCATCTGCTTCTGTAACTCCACAATCTCTGATTCCAAAGCCACCACTTTCTTCTCCGAGTCTCTTAACGCCTCTTCCACAACCATCTTCTCTGTGATCCACTTCTGTAACTCAGCTTTCCCTTTAGCTACATCTGATTCCAAACCTTTAATCTTCTCCTTCAAATCATCCATCTCCTTATCCTTATTTCCAATCTTCTCTCTCATCTCTTCCTCTGCTCGAACCTTCTTGTTCCTCTCCTCCAACTCTTTCACCTCCAAAGCACCAAGCTTCGTCTCCAACTCCTTCATCCTCTTCTCGTTCTCCTCTTTCACAACCCTTAAACCAGCGACCTCTTTCTCCAATTCCACAATCCCATCCCCTTTCTGTGAAATCTCAGACTGAAGCTTCTTAGCCTCCGCCGTAGCCTCTTCCCCTTCAGTCTTAGCCGTGATCAGTTCATGCTGCACCCGCGCAACTTCAGTCTCTAACTCGGAAGCTCTAGCAGCTATGGCTTCAAGAACCTTCCTTTCCTCATCAGACTTGTCAATCTCCCTCTCCATCTCACCCATCTTACGCTTCGCCTTGGATTCAGCTGCTCTCAGCTCCTCGATCTCCGCAGTCAAGCTTTCGATTTTCTTACTGATCTCACCATTACCACGCACAAGCTCCTGATTCTGAGACTCGAGCTCTCCAATCTTGCGTTTCAATTCCGTGGACTTGTTGCCGACACCGTCTTGATGATCAGAATCGAAGAAACTCTCATCTTCCTGACCAGTCGCTTCGCCGTTCAAGCTCCTCTCCTCAGCCATCTCAAGCAGTTAGCGATCGGGAAACTGAATCGTAGGAGGAAGAGAGTGATAAACCCTAAAGATAGATTTGACAAAACAAGAAATAGGAGAAATTAGCAAGAACCGGAAAGTTTCGACCTTTTCTCTTTAATCAGAAAAGAAAAAAAAAGTTTTGATTTTTATGATTCTTTAAAAAGAAAATAAAAAAGAGAGAGAGAGAAAAGAGGATAAAGCAACTTTTCTCTGCGATTCGATGCGATTAGGGTTTTGGATTACCACAAACCAATGTTAACCGATCAAATCTGATCTCTGCTTGGACGGCTGAAAATAAAGGAACCGGTCTGATTTGGTACTGCAAATGATTTTGTTACTACTACGCACGTGCGCACCACTTTTTTTCCTCGGATCCGGATAGCTTCATACGGGAAAGGCCCATTAAAATACAGTTTAAGAAGTGTATGTTTGGGCTTCTCAAGCCTTTTACTGAAAATTTAAGTGCCCCTCTCGCGCTTAATAATCATGAATTCTTGATGGGCTACATGAAAAAGAACGTAAACATAGAGACTAAATAAATCAGATTTTCATCAAATCGATTAGAATCTTTTTGAACATACTTAATTTCCAAAGCAAGTGCTTTATGGGGCGATGAAATACTTATTATACTATGAGTTTTGATCGTGGCAATCTTACTTACCAACATTACTGATCTTGTCCTTGATTAAGCTCCTACTCCTTTTATTAATTCATAAGTTTTAATTACTTATGAGTTATGACTAGTAAGCATTATATATGTCGCGATCTAGCACATGTCTTATCAGAGTTAGGCACAGTACAATTCAAAACATAATGAGAACAAGTTGTGATTTCCTATATATATATATATATATCCATTGATAAGACTCGTGAGGATGTAGTTTTAGATAATCTTACATTAAATAATATACCAAATTATGTGATAGTAAGTTATTACAGTAGCGCCAAGCGACTGCACAATAAATAATAGTACGACCATGAGCCGTTTTCTTTCTGTGGTCTATCTACAACTTAAATGAGCTATACTGTACAAATTCCACTTCTGATATAATTTGACAGAAAAAAAAAAATTAACAAAAAGAAATTGCTAATTTTATAGTTATTACTTATACACTGCAAAACTAGATATATCGTCCCATGGTTATAGTAATTTTAATAAAATGTAATAATCAAAAATTTCTCTATTCAAATCTAAAAGACAAATAAATTGTAGTATTTGTTTGTCACAAACTATTATTATTGGTCTTATCCAAAAACTTTGTCACGTGAGAATACCTTGATTTGTTAGAAATCGTTATTTTAAAATGAATTGTTACAAAATTGAATTCGAGCAGTAGATGAAGGCATTTGTTATCTTAAAATGATGGGTTGTTAAATGTTATAAATTGTGTGGTGGTTGTGAAAATCTGTATATATGAGCAGCCAAAAGCATAAAGCGCATGATATAAAGATTAAGTACGTGAAAAAAAATCCCCAAAAAAAAAAAAAAAAAATTTGTTTGTGTGAAGTACTTAAGCAAAACATCAAATGAAATCGGCATGCTCTTAACTACCTCACCAATTTTTTATTTTTATTTTCAGCAACATTTTGCATGCACGTTTCTCCTCCATTAGATTCTTTGTTCAATATTTTTCTTTGCTTTATTTCTTCCAGCAAACACAACAAATAATAATAATGATAAACTTCAAATAACAAATAATTGAACAAAAAAATATATATTTAGTCAACATGCATTTTCTCGTTAGTCACCTACCCGACCAGTCCTCACTGGTAATGTTGTTGCGTAATGCTTGAGGAGGAGACTCTGTTTTCTCGTTTTTGTATTGGGCGGCAAATTTTTCAAAAGTCGTTGATTTGAACCAATGCGCATTTTGTTTTTATGGTTTTGACATTTGCTTTGAATGACTAGTTGGTCAAACGGTTTATCTGTATGTCAGTGTGTGTGTTAATGATATTGTGTTATAGTTACTGTTAAGTTCAACATGTTTTGGTTGATGTCACAAGTCGTGTTCCATTACTGGCATTTGGCAGTATTGATAACCAATCTTCAAAATGGTAACGTTTGTTTTGTTTTCTCTGCTCTGCTCATTAATTAAGTACTCGACCGGCTCAAATAGGGTTTATTAACTGATCATTTATAATTGATGAAAATAGGAATGAATCCCGTGCAGTACGATCGATTTGGATTATTTGCAATTTTAAATTCGTTTGTCTTATTTGTAATTATCGTAAATTTGTAAATAATGACAATAGCCAAAGCGGTAGTATTCATAAGTAGGAACTAGGAAAAATCAAAACCGAGACAGTCCAAAACAAATGCCAAAAAGAGAAAACACATTTAAAGAGGTATGGGATCTACGTTATTATTATAAATTAAAATATATTCGTTACGTGTACGCGTAGACGTAAACGTAAACGTACGAGTCATTTTGTTTTATTTTTAAGGATGATGTTCTAGAATCGAAAATAAGATCAAGAAACTTAGGTAAAGAATATCTCTCTTTATTACTTTAGAAAACTCACTAAAAACAAAGTCTCTAAGTTATCTCTTAAGTTATTCTACGTATCCTTATATGAAACTCTTTGACTAAATCCTAAAACCATTAGGAATACAACTAGATAACTCCTAGTCATATATTTATATCTTCAGATAACTCCTAAAGACATTATTAGTCCTTATCTCTTTATTAAACTATAACTTGGTTAGCTTATGACTCAAGCTATTTCAAGCTTATCCAACAGTCTCTCCTAAGCTCAAATCAATCTCTTCCAAATCATGAACTCCAACAAGCTCTCTCATTTCTTTGAACTTGTTTCTTCCAAGAGCCTTAGTGAGTATGTCTGCCTTTTGCTCACTACCGGGACATGCTCCACCTCTATGAAACCGCTTTACACACTCCCTTATAAAATGATACCTAGTGTGTATATGCTTACTCCGGCCATGAAACACAGGATTTTTAGTGAGAGCAATAGCCGACCTATTGTCAATCTTAATGACAATCTTTTCAATTGGTGATCCCATAATTTCTCCAAGCAAGTCGAAGCCATATCGCTTGACGTGCAGCTTTGGTCCTGCCATGAATTCGCTTCGGGAAGACAAAGCAACGGTCTCCTGCTTTTGTGAGCACCAAGAGATTGGACTGTCGCCAAGATAGAACACATATCCTGTTGTGCTCTTCCCATCGTCGGGATCAACATTGTAGCTGCTATCACTGAAGCTACAATTCGCGGAACTCGAGGAGCTGACCGTTTAAACACCAAGCCTAAAGTGGTCGTCCCCTTTAGATACCGTAGGCACTGTTTCATTGCAGCTCCGTGAGATGTCTTCGGGTCCTGCATGTAACGGCTCAAAACTCCCACACAGTAAGACAAATCAGGCCTTGTGTGTAGTAGGTAGCGAAAACATCCGACATTTCTTCTGTAGCTTGTAGGATCAATGCTTCTCTTTCTCAGACTTGGCTAACTTCAAACCCGACTCCATTGGTATGTGAGCTAAGTTGCAGTCTTTCATTCTGCTTCATCCAGAATCTTGAGAGCATACCGTTTTGATTGAGCTTTATCCCTTCTTCGGACTGATATTCGATGCCAAGATAGTAAGTTAGCAGTCCTAAGTCGCTCATCTCAAAAGTTGTTGACATTTCTTTCTTAAACTCAATTATGACCTTCACGTTTGTCCCAGTAACAAAAAGGTCATCTACATAAACTGCTACAACAAGCAAGTCATTGCCCACCAACTTGTGATACACCGAAGGCTCCTTAGAACACTTCTCGAATTTGAGATCCTTAAGAATTTGGTTGAGCTTGTTATTCCAGGCTCTTGGTGCTTGCCTTAAGCCATATAACGCTTTATTCAATTTGTAAACTTTGCTCTCAAATCCCTTCACTTGAATCCTTCAGGTTGTGTGACATAGACAGTTTCCTTTAATTCACCATGGAGAAAGGCTGTTTTGACGTCAAGTGATGGATCTCCCATCCATTAGTTGCAGCGAGGTTGATAAGCAATCGAATTGTCTCTAGCCTGGCCACTGGTGCGAACACCTCTTCGAAATCTATCCCATGTCTCTGTACATATCCTTTGGCAACGAGTCTGGCCTTATGCTTGTTTATACTTCCATCAGAATTACGTTTAAGTTTAAACACCCACTTTAAGCCAATTGGTTTTGCATTCTCGGAAGATCACAAGATTCCATGTATGGTTCTTGACAATCGAATTTATCTCATCCTCACATGCCAAAATCCATTGCTTAGACCCTTTTGCTTCATAAAAACTCCTCGGTTCATTATTCAAACACATTAACAATCTTTCTCCTTCCTCCTCCGAAAGTAGAACGTAGTCCTCAAGATGTTTTGGCTTAACAGTCTCTCTTAGCGACCTTCGTAGAGTAGGGAGAGCTTCCACAATATCCTTTGACTGTTCGATGTATTCTTTGACACATCATTCTCAGAGTTTTCGACTAGCTGATTAGGTTCCGTATACTCGAAATGCTCTGTTTCGTCTTGCTCTGTCTCCCCTTCCTTTGTTTCATCACGATTTTGTTCTGTTTGAATGCCATGGTTGCCATAGTCATCAATAGTAATTCTGAAACTCTCATCAGATCTCATTGAGTGTTACTTCCAGTTCCTTCCCTTTGGTTTCATCAAATACCACGTCCGACTTACTACTATTCTCCGATTCTTGGATCTAAAAGGCGATAAGCCTTTGAACCTGGTTCGGTCCCTAAGTGAACAAGCATACGCGATCGTCGTCAAGCTTTTTCAAATGTGGCATCTCCACTTTAGCGTATCAGATACAGCCAACACTCTTAGATGATCTATGTTAGGTTTCTTGAACCGTAGACCTTCGTAAGTGTTTGTCTTCAACACTCGTAGAGAATCCGATTGAGAAGATAAGTTGAGTGTCTTATCGCCTCTCCCCATAAGTAGTTTGGACAGCATATGTTTCATAGTCTTGTCATCTCCATCATAGTTCTATTTCTCCGTTCCACCCTCAGTTCATTACTTGTGAGTATAGGGAGATGAGATGTCTTTGGATTCCAGAAATTTCACGAAAGAGTTAAACTCTTGTGACACAAACTCACCCCCTCGTCTGTTTAAACACTTGAATTCTTTCTCAAATACGCTGTTGACAATGGATTTGAATTTCTTGAATTTGTAGAAGGCATCACTTTTCTCTTCAACGATATGGTCCACATATACAGTGATCATCAATGAAACAAACACATACTTATTACAGGACGGCGTGCTTGGTGTTATAGGTCCACAGAGATCACCGGGGACAAGCTCAAGTCTCTTGGAGGCACGAAACAGAGTAGCCTTAGGGGAACATGTCGTGTTTGTTTTCCGAGTAAACACGATCCGCAAATCTCCTTTTCTATGTTTACTTGTGGAATTCCATCAACAAGTTCCTTTTGTATCATGTTCTTAGCCGTGGTTCACATGTCCAGACGAGCATGCCATCTACTGGTTTCGGTGAGTGTTGATAGCAACACTTGTGTGGCATCCTGAATCTTCATGCGAACCTTATACAGCCTGTTTTGTGATCTACACGCTTTTGTCAACAGCTTTCCATCTTGATCATGCATAGTTAGATAGTTTCCCTTCATTCTGATGTCGCAACACCTTGAGTTGCTTGCCCAAGACTGATAATGTTGCTCCTCAGTTCTGGAATAAAGTAAACATTAGTCATTGTTCTTGTGTCTCGTTTCTATCAATGAAAGATATCGAGCCTTTTCCTCGATATCGATTCTTGAATCATCTCCAAACCGGACCTTCCGGTAACAGTACGATCAATACTTGTAAAGTATCTACGGTCTCCTCATGTGGTTGCTAGCCCCATTGTCAAGAGATGCGGATGTTATCTTCACCGTGTTAGTCTCGTATTTACTAGGCGTGCACTTGTCTTCATTCAAATATACCACCTCATGCATTAGTAATTCATCAGCATCTTGTGTGTGTTTTTATCTTCTAGAGCTTTCAACTTAAGCAACCGATCAGGACAGTTGGAGCGTAATGACCGACTTTATCACATCGATAACAAGTGACTTTCGATGGATCTCTTGTCGTTTGTCCGTCCACGACCTCTTTCCTCGCGGAAAGTATCGTCCGCCCGTCTCTTCCTCTATAATCCCAAGAAATCTCGATTGTTTGTTGTTCTTGATGCAGTATCCATGTTTGCATAAAGCAGCTTACTCTGATCCTCGTTTGTTTCTTCTTCTTCTTCTTTGATTCTTTCTTCATAAGTCTTTAGACGCCCAATAATATCTTCAACTCGTTGTCTTGAGGTCCAATACTCAAGAGAGGCCACAATATGTATGTACTTCTTCCTAGGAAGACACTTGAAAACTTCTTTACCATCTTCGCTCCTCTACGGTTACTCCCAAAGCTGCAGATTTAGAGGATATTGCTGATAGCTTACCAACAAAGTCATCAATAGATCGGTGTCTTTCATCTTAAGACAGTTGAAACTCTGCCATTAGAGTTTGAAGTCTTTCTCTAACTCTTTCAGCCCCCATATATCTTGCTTTTATCGCTTCCCATACCTTCTTAGCCGTGTCTAACTCTCAACTTGAGAGACAAGTGCTTCGAGTATTGATTGAAACAGCAGTGTTGTTGCCATGTTGTTCTTCTCACCAACCGTTATTCCTTCTTCTATGATACCCAAACTTTGAACCTTAAGACAGATTCTCATCTTCATGGACCAAACTGTATAGTTTGTAGAAGTAAGCATGGGACATTGAATAGAGGAAGGTCCTCCTCTTTCTTTTGTTTTCGGTTCAGGTACAAGATCACCCATGATTTTTCAATCAATGCTCTGATACCAATTCTAGAATCGAAAATAAGATCAAGAAACTTAGGTAAAGAATATCTCTCTTTATTACTTTAGAAAACTGACTCAAAAACTAAAGCTTCTAAGCTCTCAATCTCTTAAGTTATGCAACAACTCTGCATATCCTTATATAGAGAACTCTTTGACTAAATCCTAAAACCATTAGGAATACAACTAGATAACTCCTAGTCATATATTTATATCTTCAGATAACTCCTAAAGACATTATTAGTCCTTATCTCTTTATTAAACTATAACTTGGTTAGCTTATGACTCAAACTATTTCAAGCTTATCCAACGGATGTTAACCTTAAAGATCCAGTTGCTGTTATGTGGCTATCTCAGTATGTCTCCGTCAACATTAATATTTTAGGTTTTCTCGCGTCTAAATGACGAGCGAAATCATATAAGCAAATCAACATATGTATGCTTTTGACGTGATGATAATCTGATTTCAGTTTTTTTTTTTCTTTTAAATTATCAATTATCGATCTTACAGTATTTGCTAATCATGATTTATGTTTGTTTTCACATTTATAATATTTTGAAATGTATTCGACTGAATCCGGCAAAATAAAGTGTTTAGAAAGTGGACTTTAAGAGTTTATACTGGCCTTACCGGCCTAACGTGGAAGAAACCTAAAACGTGTAGAAAAAGAGTAATGGCATAGGATAGTAATTACGAGGATAACAATGACTACCAGAAGAGAAAGTCAACGAAAAATTGGAAAGTTGGTAAAACGAAACCTGACAACAGAGAGGCAGACTCACACGAGGACGTAAGTTTCAAAGCAAATCACCAAAAACAAGTTCATCAAAACAAGTTTTAAGTTTATGCTCACCTCTTCCAGTTCACATTTCTCTATGCCTTCATCAATTTCATTTACTCTTTATGTCTGCAGAGTCATTTATTGTTTGACTTTTTTGCTTCTTCTATTCCTGTACACGTCGATACTTTTGCTTATTCATATATTGATAATTCATAAATATGGCCATCAGGCTAGACCGATTAAGGTTTCGAATGGTTATCACGAAGCATGCATGGGTTGCGTGGTTTATAGTCTATGGTGCAAAATTTGTAATTTAAAAATAAACTGACAACTGTTAGTGTCAAGATTTATCGACGTGTATAGGGGATAGGAAACAAATAATAATAAACATCAAATTTTTCCGAATCAAACAAGATTTGCAGTATAGTGGAAGATTTAATGATATGTTTGGTCGTTTGTGTTTGCTATGATTGACGACGGATGCGACATGTTAATACTATTTTAAAACTTTATGTTGACACATCGATATGTTGGTAATTTATCTAATCTAAAATTATCATCTTGCTGCTTATCCCTTAAGTTTGGTTCAATTAATTAGCGAAAGTTACATAATCAGTTGTCGTTGGCTTTAAGATATTGAGTTCGGTAGTGACTTGTCTCATTTATTTGTAAATGTCATGTCCGTTGGTTATAATCTAATTTCTGTACCGGAAAAGCTAGTTGGATTAGTAATTAGAACATCTCCAATGGTTCTATATTTTTGTCTCTATAATAGAGGTGAGTTTTACTCCAATGGTTTTCTATTTTCACCTCTAAAATAAAACTAGATTGCTATTTTTTTCTCTATTTATAGAGAAACCCTATTTTTTTTTTATAAAATTTCTGTATAACCTCTATTTTTGAGGAGAGAATAAAGAATCATTGGAGTAAAACTCACCTCTATTATAAAGAAAAAATAGGGAAAACCATTGAAGATGGTCTTACAAAGATTCCTCTATTGTATAAATGAAAATAGAGAATCATTGGAGTAAAACTTACCTCTATTGTATAGAGGAATTCTATAAGGACATCTCCAATGGTCCTCTAATTTTGTCTCTATAATAGAAAAGCTCTATAATAGAGGTGAGTTTTACTCCAATTGTCCTCTATTCTCATTTCTAAAATAGAGATTGCTATTTTTTCCTTTATTTATAAAAGAATCCTATTTTTTTACAAAGGTTCCTCTATAAATAAAGGAATCCTTATTTTAGAGGTGAAAATAGAATACCATCAGAGTAAAAGTCACATCTACTATAAATAAGAACATGTATTTTTTTTAAAGTATTTCCAAGGTCAAGATATTTGCATTTCGGATTTCAAACACAACCAGTTATTTCCAATTTCATTTACAAATACAAAAAAGAGAAAAATACAAAAAGCAGAGATTTGTAATCTTCTCAAAATCACAAACAACAAAAATAGTTTTACCATAGATATTGTAAACGTTAGTTTGGATGCACTAAGATCATTCAACAGAACACAACGTGTTTTAGATAGGCATATATATCCAGTTTCAGTCTATGAGATGATGTGTTATAATAAAATGATTTTATTAAAATCTATTAATTATGTCACCTCTGAGACTTGTCAAATCTTGCACCAGGCATAATTATAGGCATCAACATATGTTATTTTCAACAAAATCATAACTTTAAAACGAAAAACACTACATTTTGAAAAGTAAGCAAATTTGTACGTAAAAAACAAAAAAAGAAGGGCCGGTCACCAACTGCATAACCTAACTTGTAAAAGCTCTTCTATATCTTTGGAGTTGGCAGAAAACAAAAGTGCAACCTTTGAAACTTGAGGTTGAAGAGGGAATCATATTAAAACATATATACGCGTTTAATACTGAGCAATCGTGTTCACATATAATTTATGATATGTTCTTGAAGACATTTGGTTATAGATTCGGGATATTTTCATATACTGATCGATGTATATATAAGTTTTATATCCTGAGATTAGGTTTACTGTAATCCACTATGAAAGCAGATAATATGTATATTGGTTGACTAAGACTGCATGCTTTTTAACCTTTTACTGATAAAAGTATTATATGTGGGGGTAAAACATGACATTTTTTCTTCTTCTTAAGAATAGTGGCAAAAACTTGTTTCTTTTTGGATTTCTATTCTAACGTGTATCTCTCGAATGATTGTAGTGTAATGGATTAGCATGGTTGAATCTTAAAAGCGTTTAAGATAAATAATTACATAACTGAATTTTCTAATCTACTACCTCTCTATAGACTATAGAGTATAGATAGGAAGTCAAAACATTAAACTCTTTTAGTTTGTGAAAAAAAAAAATTTTTATTACACACATTATATAAAAACTAAATAATTGGTCCCGTTTTAGAAAGATATGGAACTCTTTGAGATTTCACGTTTTTGTAATTGCATTTTTTGCTAACACGATGCAGCATTGATCTCCCCCGAAGGCTCCAAGTGGACTTGAGAAAGCAACATTCAACAGTTTTAGTAAAGAGGCCAACTTGCATCATAATACTTCGACGTAGTTGATAATTAATACTATACGATACTTAATTGTCTATACTATGCGTATAAGGTAATGTATTGTTTCATTCGTTATGTGACATCTTGAATTCATGTATGCAAATAGGTTTAGTGATCAACCATAACTTCTTGGGAACAAACACACACATACATTCTTATTTAAAGTTTTACATAAAGAAAAAAAACCATAAACGTTGTGGCATACAGTTAATGCGAGGTGTGTGGGTTAACCAAAATATAAAAAAAGTTAAAAAAACAAAAACAAAGGGTCAACCTTCACACCACCTTTGCACTCGCCTATCATGTCATCATCACTGACTATATAAATCTCCTATGCAGCCTCTTTGTCTTCTCCAACACATTAACTCTTCTATTCCTTTCTCTTTCTCTCTCTCTCTCTCTCTCTCTAAGCCATAGCTATGGTTTTACCAGAGCTTCTAGTGATCCTAGCAGAATGGGTTCTTTACCGTCTTCTTGCTAATTCATGTTTCAGAGCTGCAAGAAAGCTAAGAGGCTACGGTTTCCAATTGAAAAATCTCCTTAACCTCTCCAAAGCACAATCGCCACACAGCAATTGTCATCATCAACAACAACAACAACAACAACAATACCAGCACCTCCAAGATTCTCTAAAACCTCTCTTCCCAAGCGTTACAAAGTACCAAGAGCTCATAGACAAAAACAGAGCATGCTCTGTTTCTTCTGATCAGAGTGATACCTTTGTCTGCGACATCGATGGTGTTTTATTAAGACAACACTCGAGTAAACACTTCCACACGTTCTTCCCTTACTTCATGCTCGTAGCCTTTGAAGGAGGATCAATCATCAGAGCAATCCTTCTCTTGCTCTCTTGTTCTTTCCTCTGGGCTCTGCAACAAGAAACCAAACTCAAAGTTCTCTCTTTCATAACCTTCTCTTGTCTTAGAGTCAAAGACATGGACAACGTTTCTAGGTCGGTTCTACCCAAGTTCTTCCTCGAGAACTTGAATCTCCAGGTTTACGACATCTGGGCTCGAACTGACTACTCTAAAGTTGTGTTCACGAGCTTGCCGCAAGTGATTGTGGAGAGGTTCCTGAGAGAACACCTCAACGCTGATGATGTGATTGGGACTAAACTGCAAGAAATAGAAGTCATGGGGAGGAGATTCTTCACCGGCTTAGCTTCAGGTTCTGGTTTCATAGTGAAACATAAATCAGCTAAAGACTACTTCCTTGATAACAAGAAGAAGCCAACACTTGGAATTGGAAGCTCTTCAAGCCCACATGATCACATCTTCATCTCCATTTGCAAAGTAATTCTATTTCCCTAACCTTTTTTAACAAAATAGATTTAAAGTTACTTTCTAAATTCATAAAAGTAGATTAATGTCACTAAATAAGAATTTTGTTATTCTTCCATAGGAAGCTTATCTTTGGAATGAAGAAGAGTCCATGAACAAGAACAACACATTGCCTAGAGAAAGATACCCAAAGCCATTAATATTCCACGACGGGAGATTGGCTTTCTTGCCGACACCGTTAGCTACACTAGCTATGTTTGTATGGCTGCCTATCGGATTCTTCCTCGCTGTCTTTAGGATCTCGGTAGGAGTCTTGCTTCCTTACCACGTAGCCAATTTCTTGGCTTCTTTGTCCGGTGTAAGGATCACTTTCACGAGCCATAATTTGTATAACGGTCCTCCGGAGAAAGGTAGAAGTGGTGTTTTGTATGTTTGCAACCATAGGACCCTCCTTGACCCAGTTTTTCTCACCACTTCGCTTGGCAAGCCCTTGACCGCGGTTACTTATAGCCTAAGCAAGTTCTCAGAGCTCATAGCGCCTCTCAAGACGGTTAGCCTTAAAAGAGACAGGAAGAAAGACGGTGAGGCAATGCAGAGACTACTAAGCAAAGGAGATCTAGTGGTTTGTCCCGAAGGAACCACTTGTAGAGAGCCTTATCTATTAAGATTCAGTCCTTTGTTCGCTGAGCTAACCGAAGACATTGTTCCTGTGGCTGTGAATGCTCGAGTGAGCATGTTCTATGGGACAACCGCGAGCGGGCTCAAGTGTTTAGACCCAATCTTTTTCCTCATGAACCCTAGGCCGGTTTATTGTCTTGAGATTCTGAAGAAGTTGCCAAAAGAGATGACTTGTGCTGGAGGTAAGTCAAGCTTTGAAGTTGCGAATTTCATACAGGGAGAACTTGCTAGGGTTTTGGGATTTGAATGCACCAATCTCACAAGGAAGGATAAGTATTTGGTTCTTGCTGGAAATGAAGGCATTGTGAGATAATAAATCCAAATTTTCATTAGGGTTTTTTTTTGTTTGTTTGTGAAACAAGTTAAATATTATTCAGGACTTAGATGTTTAATTCTCTCTATGGTTGGTTCGTTTGGTATCATTTCTAATTTTGTATATCTCGTGATATATATTGGAAATGTTTGCTTTATAAGATTTTGTTTCTGGATACGTGTAGTCCACATAAAATCTCAACCTGTTGCTTTAACGCCATAAATTTCATTACTAGAACGAATGAAATGGTTTCATAGTTAGTTGAAATCAATATTCAATGTAAACATGCGATATTAGTATATTCTTTAGGTAAGGAAGATATGTCATGAATGTTCATGCCCCCAAGTTTATATATATCACACATTCACACATTAAATATTTATCGTCTCATATGACACAACATTAACGTGAACGCCCATATTAATTTCATATCACATCAAAATTTAAAAGATATTAATATTCACACCAAGAAGAAAAGGACTACATTTAATTAACTGTTCACACCAAGAATGGTTTCATTTCTTTGGTTCACATCGCTGGTTTCGCTTCACTGAAACTGAAGTGAAGATCTTGATATGAACTTAAGTAATGCTTGAAAGCACTAAGTTAAGTTTGCCTCTTTGCAAATGATATTGCGATTCTACACAAGCAAAACAAAACTTAATGGACTAAGTAATGCTGCAGTGATTAGAAGTAACACTTAGTTAGTGAATAGTGATGTTTTGAATGCATTACCTTTGCCTCACATGACAAATCTCTTTAAGAATTTCTGCAGTCTGCTGAACCTTTAGATTCTTGGGTTTATCTTCACGATTAAGTACCAAAGATGCAACATTTACAACAGTGACTAGTTCAGCTTCAATTCTGCTAAGTTTCTGGTCTATATATTCCAAGTAAGATTCATAAGAAGACACTTCTTTGAGGATGCTACCAGTAGAAACATCTTCTAGTACATGGTTACCGGTATCGAGAAGTTCTTGGTAATCCTCAAAATTCCTTTCAATAAGTTGACTATCCTCAGAATCCAAGTGAGACTGGTCATTTTGGTGCCTGTCTTCAGTCGATTTGGGCTTTGGAGATATAATATGGATTCCACCTGAACTGTTCTCACCATCCTCTTCGAGATCCAAAGATATATTCCCTATCAGCTGTGTTTCCTTGACAGATATTGCCTGAAACCAAACCAAGCTTCTCAAGACATGGTTAGATAGATTTCTCAAACAATTGAAAACAAAAGAACAACCAAAACTATAACATTTCAAAAACGCTTTGACAGACTTTTCTAACTTCAAGATTCGTTCAGTCTTTCTCAAACAAGTTTATACACAACTGGACTAGGACTGGTGAGATAACAAGTTGTTTCTACCTCGTGAAGTTTAGAAGAAAGCGTATCGAGCAACTCAATACGAGCTTTCGCCTTGTCCAAAGCATGCATAACTTTTTTCTTCTGAAGAAGCAAGTCTCTGGCATCATTCTCTTTCCCTGTTTGAACATTCACAGCTGCTTGTTTCCGTAGATTCTCAGCAGCCTCAGATAATCTCAGAAGTCTCAACCTATTACTGTTTGCTGGACCAACAACAACCGCAAAAACAAAACACAAAATTGGCATCAATCATTGAATTAACAATACTAAAACCCACATTCCTATCTTTCAAAACTCTAAGAAATTTCAAAGCACACATCTAAATTCCCAAAACGCAAAAGTAATTGAGATGAGATTACTTCACTCTACTCATCTCCAATCAAAACGAAGAAGATTAGCAAATAAAGACTCGACCTTTAGCACGAGTAGACTCTGCCTCTGCGTGAAGCCGATCAAGCTGGGAGCGAAGAAGGTCCGAATTCGCGGCAGCGGAGAAGCACCTCGGACTCTTCGGAATCCGCCGAAACCGAGCAACCACCACCGGAGCCCCGCCGATGCTCGTCGTCACCATCTTTGGTCTTCTTCTTACAAAAGCAGAAGCACACACGCGCGTGTGGATTGGGAGAATTAACAATAACAGTTCTATTGTAAAACCGGTTAGTTCCACAAACCGGTATTGAATCTAAACCGGGTCACACAGACTTTTCCAGCTTTGACGTCTCCGTCCATTTTTGATTATTTTTTTCCTCTTCTGTCTGATTTTACATTAAGACACTTCAAAATCTGAACTTTTAACCATTCCTATAGATCGAGAGAACGTGCTGGTGCTTTGTGTAGGATTTTACCGGGTAAAGTTTGAAACTTGGATCGGGTGTTCCCAAATTCTGTAGTCTCGACCGCTTCTTACTGGTGGGAATCGATCAGATATGAACTGGGTTCAACGCAAAATCTATCTTTACAATGTCACCTTTGGCCTCTACATGCTTGATTGGTGGGAACGATACCTCTTCAGTATCCTTTTTCGTTGTGTCTCTCATTCTTGCTGATTCGTTATCTTTAATCGATCTGGTCTTCTGATTATATATGCAAGTTTTGATCTTTTACTTCGTTGGTGATTTTATTTGGTGGCACTGAATTCTCTTCTCTTTGTGTTGTCGTCTAAAGCAATGTGTCTGTTCTGTCTTAGAATTTTGTTTGGATGTTAGATTTTGGTAATTTACAAGGACATGAGATCTCTGCCTGCATCTTTTTTTTGCTTTTCCTCAACTTTTTAAATTTCAGATTCTTTGGTGGTAGTCTTGATGTGGTTCGTTTTATACAACGGTACACGCTACTTTTCAGAGCTCTACCAGAGGTAAAAAGACTTCATGATCTTTGGGCACACCTTTACGTTGTTAAGTTTTCCTTTATAGACTAATCTTACCATTGTCGTAACACTTTTTGGTATGATCTATTTCTTTTGCGAGCTTGGTCTTATTCTTAGATTAGTGGACCTCTGAGGAATTAGTGTAATGGTACAGTATGCTTTGTTGTGTAGTTCATGTTTTCCTATGATTTTTGCAAAACAAAAGGATAAGTGCAGGCATTTTCTTAAACGTTATCTTACCTCCTTTTGTGCATTTTAGTTGGGGTAGAGATATATACGTCAGACCATCTGCTTAATCCTCCCCATAAGTTGTGGAAATTGGAGATAGAGAAGTCTGTAGTTTGCCTCATGAGTTGACTGCTGCTTGCTATTTGAATCTTTCTTAGGCTACTTTGAGAAGCATTTTGAAGCTCTACTCTAATAATATTCGATTTGCACTCGCAGCATAACTTAAATTTCTTTATCTTTGCATTGCAGGCATTTGACATGAAAACAGGTCTTATTTCTCGCACGGTAGAGCATGAAAAGCCTGGAACCTCCCCAAAGGCATGCACGTTTGGTTTCAATTTCTGAGATATATACCCAACAAAAACCTCCTTTTCCAGCGTCACCTCTGATTTTGTCAATTTTCCTCCAAAGGCTCCAGGACTATTCGTATGTCTCTGTATCATTTGTTCCCATGTTTTCGAAACCAACAGAGCTTATTTATAGACACATAAGATCGCAAGTCTTTCTGTTGTATTTCCAAATCACTTTGATAAATGACCAAAGCAATACTACATTATTGGTTTCTTGTCCTATGACCCAGTCAATACTATTACAACATTACAGAAAGGTCTTCATCCTTTCGATTACAAATATAGTATATCGTTGCAGGCTTTTAAGAACTTGCGCATTACAAAATATAACAGAGCATGCTTTTAAGAGGGAACTCTGTTCTAAACATATTAAGACGAATTTAGGAAGAACCAGTAACCCAATCCTTTGGCAGTGAAGACTTGAAGATCTGAAACAGTAGGGCATGATCTCTCTTGTCTGGTTTTTTTGAACCAAATCCTTGACGCAGACCATGTTCAACAGCTTCCCTTCCTTCTTCCGCGATTCTTTTCCTAATAGCTACCAAAGAACTTTGCTTCTCGGAAGCTGCTTCGTCCTTGACATCTCCATCTTCAGTATTCTCTTCTCCTCCATCTTCTCGTCCGCCTTTCTCTGGCCTTCCCCACCATTTGTTTGATACAGTTGTTAAACCGCCTGATGGGAAT
Source organism: Camelina laxa (assembly GCA_024034495.1). Lineage (NCBI taxonomy): Eukaryota > Viridiplantae > Streptophyta > Magnoliopsida > Brassicales > Brassicaceae > Camelina > Camelina laxa. Next base: position 28,740,941 of record CM043884.1, read on the forward strand.
CCAGATTTGAACTCGTCTAAAGCTGCCATTGTCTTATTCAAATTAGCGTTAGCCCACACATTGGACTTCCCCCCACTCTTGTTTCCACCATGCTGCATCTTCGTCCTCGATTATGGATGATGTTAGAAACCACTGTCATCAAGAGAAACATGAATCAAAGGGAAGGAAAAAGGATACTAGTAAGCACCACTTTTAACGATTAGCTAATCTGGGGAAACAAGACCAGCAGCAAATCAAGAAGAAGACTTAATTGTGATCAAGAAGAAGACTTAATTGTGATCTTCTTGAACAAAACCGCATAGAGAAAAGGTTTGCAATCTCAAAAGCACAAAGACACATTACAGTAACGTTGCTACTCTTATGAACAAGACCCCAGAAGCTTCTAGAATCAAACATAGAGACTCAACTCAACACTTCCAGAAATCAATATGTAAGGCACCAGATCTGGAATCAGACAATAGTTCCCTAAACGACTCAAACGTTTGTGGGTTTCAGAAAAAGGCCAGAGCTTTTCCAATTTTCATAATTTACATACCCAACGATTGCATTAAAACCCTAATTTCAATATGACTGATAAAACCTTTCTGCATTCAAGATCACCTACCTAAACGGGAACTTTGCTTTACAAAACAATCCAAGAAAAAAAAACAGAGAGCTCTGCTTTACACGAAGTATTATCTATCAAGTACGAAACATTCGCTAGAGATAATGGAGGAACCTCCTTCGAGCTTCGTTTCGTCTAATCTACGGAGTTTTTTGTACTTTCTCAGGCGCTCTTCTTTAACAGTTTGGCTTTGACTGTATGAAGATGTTTTAGAACAGAGACAAGGTTCAAAGTGTAATTTTGGCATTTAACTCTGATACATATTATTATCCTTTTGAAAAAAGACATCTTTTGTTAACAGACAAATTAATGGTTAAAAGCTTTTTGAATCATGTTTATATGTCCAAAGGAATTGTGTATACACCTACTTGAACAAATGGCCTAGGCTGAACAACAACATTTACTATGAGTATGATGAGGTCTTATCTCAGGTGGTCTAAACAATTTTTTCTGTGATCTCAAAGACAATTAAATTAAACAGTAATAATAGATGAAAAAGAATGGATATGAAAGAAAAAATGGAGAAGTAGAAGAATAGAGCGAGCTACTACTTGGTGGAAGGTGTCTCTTTGTCTTTCTTCCCGGCAAGAATCATAGAGATTTGCAGACCGCGACTGAAGGCTTGATTAAACAACAATCTGGTCTGGAACTCAGACACAAATGGGAACCACGACAAGACTGCAATGGGTGTGAATATCAGAAGCCCCATTATGTACTCGTAAGCTCTCCCTAGCTCTTTAACTGAGTCCCAGAATCCTAATCCTTTGAACACGCTGCGCAGCGCTTGCCCGATCTTCAAAAACATAGCAACTGTTTAACAAACTTATCCTTCTAGTGAAAGACGGATTATTTTTGGGCAGCTAAGAAATTTCAGTGGACTTACAAGAAGAAGAGCCCAACCAGTAGGCAAGAAAGCGAGGATGGAAGCAAAGAGATCTGCGATCGTGAGGCCGCAAACTACAAATAATACAGTCATGACTGACAAGAAACCAAGGAAGAGAAGCGCCTTGAGAATCCTGAACATAACCTGAAAATCTGTACCAAATTTCCGTCTACCCATTGATACCATCTGTCAAATGGTTAAACAACACACTCATCAATGTGGAAAAACAGATAAACCATCGAACAGATAAATCATCAATGCTGAAAATTTTCTGATACGGAAGTGGGTAGGAAAGCTCAAAATTTTTTTTTCGACCCTAACCTTTAACACAAGAAGAACTGCCAGCAAGACAGCCCAAGAGAGTCCATAAACCTTAAAAGAAGAAAGGTGCAAAGTTGTTGGGGGCTTCTCAAAGAGGGAGGCATCAAAGCTTATGCGAAAAAAAAAGAGAAAATACTATACCAGAAATGTTGTGTGCCGGTGAGCGATGTTGAGATGGTAGACAATTCCATACTGGTAAAGGAGGAAACGAAGTGCTAGAAGTATCTCGAGAACCCTTCCTCTTAAATTTGTGTGCTTGAGGTGTTCTTGCTCTGTATCCCACCATGATTCCCAACTTTTGTCAAGAACTATTCCAATTCCACCGCGGTTTCCCATCCATCGTTTCCAGTCAGTCCAATCGTCCACCGTCTTCTGCCACTCAAACCCAGATGGGTTGAATATAAATGGCGCAAACAACCAAGAAGTCACCAGGAACCACATTGAAAATGTGATGTAAATGTAAAGACTTGAGCTACGGTACGAACTTCCATAAACTTGATACACAATTAGTAGTATGACCAACTCCAGTCCCTTAACAAAGTGGCTTCGCGAGTATAACCTATAGTTTTCCGCAAATTTAGCATGGAAAACAACAAACCCTCGACCAGTTGCTCGGTACTTAGAGCCTCCATGCAAAATCGTCCTTCCAAAGTAATGCGCTTTTGTTCCCAGCTGAAACGTGAAGAAAACAGAGGCAAGCTGAAGCTGCATTATGATGAAATCACCCAAGGCTGTTCGGAACCCTTTTTCTAGGCCAATTTCCATAACCATTGGTAGAACCATCAAAAAACCTAGCTGAAAAACAGATTGGGCTGCTAATGCCTCCTCGAGGGCTTTGGACTGATGTACAGTTGCACTTTGCAGGATCTCCTTTTCCAATCCGCTCAAAACTAGATAAAGACGCCCATAGAGGAACACATATACTGTGAGCACCGTTATCTGAAACAGAGAAGATATGTTTTTTACTTTTCTGAAAAGTCCAAGATTAGTGTAGGGCAGTGTTACAAGAGGAAATAGCCATTTGAATGAGGTATTAGGCATACCATGCTACTAAAATAGAAACCAACTGTGGTGAAGTAGAATGAGAGCATCCTGTAAAAATCAAAGCGGCGTCCAAGTCGGTAAACGTCACGACTTAGTGTTTGTTCTCCATTACCATTCGCAACTTTGGCTTCAAAAAACGAAATCTGATTCATCCCTACATCACGCCCTTTCCCTGCTTGAATATACTCGTGATGTGTGATGTAACCCCCACGAAGAGTTGAATTGTACCCTGGATGTTACCATGATTAGCCATTACTAATATACAAGAAATAATGTTTGTCAAGAACGTTCTGTACCTGCAAAGATATCTTCGCTTAAGTTTATTATCTTTGAAGCCTTGCTAATGCCTCCCCTCGTGATGTGGAAGATTCTATCAAATATATCAGGATGGCCATAATGGAAACGCACCCTGTAAAAAGAATCGTGAGTAAGTATTCCAAACATTCCAAGCTAGTCTTCTTTCCAGAACAAAACGATTCTAACTCTAAGATAATCTATTAGATTGATGATGCAGGGACTGCTACTTTTAAAGTCAGATTTGAAGCTACAAAGAATAGGAAGAATCTTTTCCCTAGTCACAAGATATGAGAATACCTCAGAGGATTTGCTAGAACACGTTGACCAATGGTTACAAAACTTGTTTCTTGATTCGACATGAACCAAGCTAGTGATGAAACACTGCAGGGTCAGAAAGAAGTCAGACGAGAAAGATAAAAGAAAATTCAATATTTTAGTGCCAAAATCAGGAGACATGTGCATTAAAATGAAGAACAACCGAACGTATGTAGAATCTCACACCTTCCAGTAAATATGTGTTCACGAATACCCAAAATTGTAGGATTTCTCTTGCCACGTCGACCTTCATCAAATTCCTGTAGAACATTTCTCATTTTGAAAGACTCTTCAAAGTAGTTGTCCTGAAATGGAAACAGGAATGAGAATATAGTTGGAATTAACAATATAGTTGACGGTTATAGAGACGAAACCTACCTGATTCATGTCTATTGTCTGGAGTGCTTCACCGCGAGTGAAAATGATGGCATGGTTTTGATTCTCCGGTTTTCCTTCGCCAATTTCAGTGGGAGGGCCGGGAAGTTTGATACGATATATTTCCTAATAAATCAAGAACAAAGTTCAGGACACATAGGTTACTATATCTGAGTCCTACGTCGGACTGGCAACAAATAAGTATTTATAAATTTGATAAGTTTTTCGTTGTGATCTATAACCAGGTAAGCAAGGACGTGGGATATATATATATATATATATATATAAATTGCCTTTTGCATACCTCATCTAATTTGTCACATCCTTTGAGCAACACAGAGTAGAATACTTTCTGTGATTTTCCATGAATTGTCTCCTCCCTTTCATCTATATAGGCAACACGCAAGGACGGATACCTAACCATAACGTATGATTAAAACTAAGCAAGAAGAATAAGCATGAATTTTTTATTTCAAAGAGGAGAACTTTCTTACTTTAGCATGAGCTGTAAAATGTTATTGTAACAACTCCGGTCCCGGCTATCACTTGACTTTTTCTGGTTCCCATAGACCTGACATGACACGACATATGTGAATTTCAAATCTGCAAGAGCTCGTGCACGGTCACTAAAAGCCTTTTGATCATCTTCATTTGATTCTGAGGGAAGATAGCCACCATTGGTAGCTGCAAGATGAAAAACAGAGTTCATAAACAAAACTTCGTCGCAAGCAAGATTAACTTTCCAAAAAGTTATTTGGAAGATACTTGGGCAGATAAGGCCAAACCACAAAATCTATAAGGTTAAAATGTTCAAAATTTGAAAATGGATAGCAAGTACAAACCATTTTCTCCAGTGTACTCCTGGAAACACTGAAGCTCGAGAGCCACTCTGTAGTACATCATTCCCCTAACTAGAAATAATAAGGAATATTAGGGGCTGCAGAGCGAATACAACATATTGTTTAAGAAAATCCTACAGCGTTCTGATGGTATACCTGTCCTTGAAAGGGTCTGGCCTCTATAAGATACCCATTGGCGGAGTTGCTCTGCCTTGTCTTTCTCAGATAAATTCCGTTTCACATCATTTATACGTTCACAATAATTTGACCATTCCTCTGTTATGCAGTAATTTTCATTCAGTAAACTTTAAATTTGTTGTAAACACGCACAAAAGCAACAGATAGAAGCTTACCAGGATATATCCTCTGGAGGTAAAACAAAATAGTTATTCCATCTTCGTTTTCCTTATTCAGTTCGTCCTCCGAGTAGAGAACATCCTCTTTGTAGTAAGGAGTTAAGACACTAAACATAAATTTTGGAAATCAATTGTTACTTGCTTTAAAGTTCATCAAAAAGTAGTATTCTCCATAAACCAACAGAGAGACAAACTTGGATCATGTCTCGGACCATTCTAACTTTCATTTATCAAAGCTGTGAGTCAATAGTATTTTTCACCGGGTATTAAGCTAAAACATGTACCTAAAGGATAACATGTCACGAACTCGGGGAGCATCTGGCATATTCATGAATAAGGAATTTGCAAAGAATGTCATGCGACGACGAGCTTCCAAACTTTGAGGGATATTTATTGCGGATTCTTTAACAGTCACAAGTAACAAAAGTCTTACAACCTACAAAATTAGAAAGAAAGAATGAGACCCAAAAGCATAATGTATGGCTGTTCAAATTAGACAAAAAAAAAAAAAGTGAGTACCTTTTCCCTCCAAGATATGTTCTGAGTCAAACGAAGATCTATCTTTTCAAACCTTTGTTCTTTTTTGTCGCTTTCAATACCACCACTCTGTAAATGAGCCCTTTCAAGGATTCTACAGGTAGAATGACAAAGCATGTTTCAAATATGTTTCATAAGGAAGTTTTTTGGGCCTACGCATTTAAGGATTGTTGGAAACTAGGGAGAATAAAATAGAGGAGCTTTTCTTGCACAGAAAATGAGGCAATCTTTTACATATGAACTATCAGACTTACTCGTGACCATTAACCATAACATCCTGCGTGATGATTTCAATAATATCCTGGAGAACATTGATTATCTGAGACTTGTAGGTTTCATCTTCATCATAATCACTTAGCTGTAAACAGGACCAAATTTCATTTAGAGAGGGGAGTACTAAACACAAAGAAATGGGAAGTATTGCTATTGGAAGAGAAAAATTAATCTATATATACATTACCAGGATTTTTAAGAATTTCTCTAGCTTGTCACTGAGCAAAGGCATACCAGTCATCCGGAATTCACTTAAAAACCTGTGTTGTTGGATGCTAATATCTACTTCATAGCAAATCTCCCTTACAATCCTAGATAGAGTGGGAGAAAGAAGTAGTATAGTTAGTAGGCCATCCTCAATTAGGTTAGGAATGGATGTTGAGGCCTATCTAATAATGACAGAGAAAAGAGTCCTCACCGTTTATCAGATTCATCTTGAAGAAGACCATATATTATGTCTCTCACGGTTTCATAAGCCTCAACCACTGCATAATGCATATAGTATTCACTTTTAATTTTCTTGAATAAGTCGACGTCCTCTTTTCCTTTGAAATCTTTCGCCATGTCTAATGCTATTGGAATCTATTACCAAAAGGTAAACACAATTCAGCAAGAAGAGATATGGATGGTGTGAAGAGGTTTCAGAGTGAGCTGTATTATTTACCTTGCTAGCAAGCAAGAAAGGAGGCCATTGCACAACAGAAACATCTCCAGAAGACGAAGGTACAAGTAGCAGATCTCTTTCCCTACACACCAAAGAAGCAAAGAACACGAGTATGTTCATGAAATGAACTTAGGGGGTTACTGATGAGTCTATACTAGAGAAAAAGTCCTCAAACCTATCGCTGATCAGATCTTCATCCCGCATAGTAAGTATGAACTTATTCCACATCTGTGAGAACCTTGCTATGTCCTTTTCGTCCACCGTTTCGTCCTGCATCACTCAAACATTACATTTTCACCCACAAAATCAAAATTATTGGCATACACGTCTTATCCCCATTAATTTTTTATGTGTGTGACTAATACCAGGTGCTTTCTCTTTGCATGTCCTAGAGGTAACGGAGTAAGTTTAGTACAGAAAGCATTTGGAACAAATTTAAATCTGGACCGCAACATTCCAAGTGTCCGTATCTGCAGAATGATAAATGGAGGTTAAATAACTAAGAAAATAAATCACATAAGATTCTCATTTATAAACTTTTGCGTACTAAGAAAAGCGCAACAGTTACCTCCCCGAGATGGCTGAAGGCTCCATAAATCCCACCAAATAGAGTAGAGAATATGGCATACCATATTTGCGTATCCATAAAATAAACCTGAACATGAATTTAACTTCAGGGTACTGGAAAAATTCTTTTAAAGTTATTCAATAAAGATTACTTACCAAGACAATCGGACCCCATATGGAGATGATTACTCCAATGTTATGAGTGGCTGCATGAATATCACGTTAAATATAATAAAAAGCAGTTAATAGCAGTGCATGAGGATGCTATGAATAAAGGATCACTACCATTTGGAAAGAACTCGTGCCACTGGTAATTTACGACATGCATATCCCATATTAGCTTCGTTGGGTTGACAAGTGGTAATATCTGTCCAGGCATCAACAATAATAAGTAAATGTTAAAATAGAACTGCAACAAAAATATGCTTATAGCAAAGATATAGATCATAGTTATGGCTACCACCTGCCTAATAGACATCATAAAGTGAAGGATTAGAAAGCTAAATGAGGGTATGATTTATTGTAGACATGTAAATATGAGAGTCTACAATCATCAGCAGAAAGACAAGATTGAGTTATTAGTGTCAGTATAAGAAGCTAACTTACCTCCACGTAATAGCTGAAGCCGAGCTTGCTAAGTAACAGCATGACCCAAAAGAATGTATACCTAAGACCATATGAATTGAGCAGAATTAATCATTTGGAAGCATAAACAAAGTTGTAACCAATAATATCGTACCATGTCCAGTGTGCAGCAAGAAATTTTTTGCAACAATAAAAACAAAGCATTCAGAAAAAGAACAGAGGCTTGCTAGTTTTCGCTCAGGAGAAAAAGGATTATAAGAAAAAGATAAGAGAAGATAACTACAACGAATAACATCTTTTTTTTCTTACTTGAAAAGTGCAAACATTTCTTCATGCATGCCTCTGCCAACATACAATTTTGGCTGAGCCCACCACATGATAAATGTGACAATCCGCATGTTTGATCGCTCCATGATTCTCCGCAGAGGTGGAAGTAAGAAAAACACAGCAGCCAAAATATTTGGTAAGACATATAAGGCAATAGCATAGTCGTATAACGAGTGATGAAGCCAACTCCCAACCCAGTTGCTGAAGAACTTTATTAATCCAGTTGGATTCTGGACTGACTTCGAGTAAGTAATTGGCAACATGATGGCCCACATGGCTGCCATTAAAAATTTTGTGACGTATCGCATAATTTGGGAAAACTTTAGGCTCTTCCAAGCACCAAAACTAAGAATCAAATCCAGTGTCGCTGCATTTCATTAAAGAACAAATGGCTAAGCCAAAATGGTATAAAAATTTGCATATGGATAATGTCAAACTGAAACAGAGTTAAAAGTTACCTTGTAGAAGATTAAGAAAAGCTGAAGTGATGAAGATGGTCAATACGTTTCTAAAGACATCCTCAGAAAAAATGGCAAGAATAGATCCTGACGGGTGCCATGCAACTATTATCATAGTCTGAAAAATCATAGAATTACTACACATATTTATGTAACAGAGCATAAGTGGAAGTGAGAATTCTAATCTACAATCCTACCTGTAGAGACAATATAAGGAACATCCACATTCGGTCGAAACTTCGATAGAGGTTCCAAAATGTGCGAGCTTCAACAAAATTAGTTTTGGGTTTCCTTTTTCCATGAGTGACTTGGTCATGTCTCTGCAATTAATAAAAACTCATTGGTAATTTTCATACAATGTGAAAACAAAAGTATACTGGATTCAATTAAAGATGCATGATCATGCAAGTAAGAATTTGAATATACAATAGGCTAGTCGATCTATCAAATATTTCCAAGGTAATGAAAATGTCCCTATTAAAGATAAAGACTAAAACCATACTGCATAAGTAGTAATAAATACACAGAATTAACACCTCATTCGGAAGTGGTGAGATCTCATCAGTGTGGATGAAAAAATCTGCCTTAAAGTTCATTGGCCATTTCAGCCTAAAACACCTCTTATCCCTGAAAATTTAAAATGAATGTGCTCAAATAGCCACAATTGGCTAATATATATACATAACAGATCAAGCTAAGCTAACTCACCAAAAGTACTCATTCAGATCATCGTAGTTTCTCCATTTTGAATGGCTTGCCTTTCCCATTTTGTTTCTCCTGACTTCCTTTTCTCACAAAAGAAGCTGCTTTTCTTAGTAGATTGAAGCAATATGCAAGGAAAAAGTACGGTCCTGGTTTGGAATGTTACGTACCTTACGTAAGACCTGGTAGATTGGTGTTATAACATTCCTTAAGAATGCTTCTTCGTCTGGTGCACCTGCCTCATATGTGTCCCCGGTTACCGGGTACACATTGCCAAACAGAATTCCATGGACTTCATTGGCCATCTACACAAGAAGATTTAAGAAAACAACCTAGTTACTTAAATGTATGCATACTGCAGTAGAGATTCTTAGAAACATTTGGACATACTGGCCATAAAATCTTCCAAGAGAACAGTATGAGAATACATTGAAGGACTTTTCATTTAGTAAATCTCAGGTAGACATGCAAGCATCATGACAAAATTCCACATCATTTTTGAATATCAGATCATAACCAACTAAAATCATGTAAAATAGTTAGCAATGTAAATACGCATTTTAGGTGTGTGCGTTGCTGGTAATTGCTTGTCATCTAGAGAAATTTATTATCCTTGGTTCCTTCAACCTGTTTTAATCAAATCACTGGTAAGGTCTACAATTCAACTTCTCTAGTTTGTCTTCCTCAACTTACAACTCACTGATATCGCATTTTAAGCTTGTCTTCTAACGGGATTTTGATTTCGAAGTTTATTTGAACTTACTGAGAGAAGCATCATATAAACATACAACACGAAAGGAAGAACATTGAACTTATAGAACCTACGTTATGGAAAATGTAGCAAAGGCATTCCGGCATGAAGCGGACATTTGATGCTTCACCCCATATGAGAAGATACAAGCCAATGTATAGAAGGCTCAATTGTTGCTCATTGCAACCTGGAGGGAATCTGTAAATAAGAAAACCATCCACCAGTGGCCATAAATTTTAGAGTAGGAGAGATGTAAGGGGGAAAAATGATTGAAATCCCAGAAACGCTAGTAAGTTGATGCATGAAAGTGAAGATCATTTACAATACCTCAGATAAGATTCACACCGCAAATACTTGCACCACGACCTATAATTCTTGAAATACTTTTCCATCAACTTCCTCACGGTGCTAGGCTTCAACTAGATTTTCCTTTAAGTTAGTAAATTGTATGCAATCTCTTTCAGAAATGGAAATTTTATAGCTGCCCACAGAGTTCTGAAATTTACCTCTACATAATTCTCGAGATCCCTCTTTCTCACATCAATGTTGGCAAGTAGCAGTATGAGATGCTCCCTCTGATTAGCTACATTTCCTCGCTTTGACCATATCAATAGGAAAACTAATCATGAGACATGTCATGGAATACAAACTTAAAGACAAAAAATAGCAAAGAATGAAACTTGAAAGTTACCTGAAAACCAAAAACCAAAGCAAGCCACTCGAGAATATCATTAAAAGATCTGCCACTTTCTCTATCCACTTCATCCAGATGGGTCGAGCCTGAATGAAATCTTGGCCGAGGAAGATTTTCCACATTACAGACAGCCAAAATTGCGGCCTTAATCTGAATTTTAATGGAAAAAAAACATCAGTGAGAGTTCAAAATGATGAACAAGTTAAGTAAGCAAAATTTGCACATGCAACCTCAGGAAGTTCCATCACTGCGGTTTTAGCCCCTACAGCATAAAGCGGAAGAATGTTGTAGTGCTCATATTGTTCCTTCTTTCTTTCAACTTCTTCAGCATACCTGCGGGTCTACATTCCAACAACAGCAAAATGTCAAGTAACACAATTACAGTCTTCATGATAATATATTATCAAGGGATGTAATGGAGCACTAATTGACCTGTTCATCTATTCTTGCTTGAGGAACTACTGTCTTTAAAACATCATACAAGACGGTCGCTATCTGGTAAAGCTTGGCCATCTCCTCCCTATAATGACAAAAAAAAACAGAAGCAAAGGCGTTAAGAGACATCATATAATTCTTTCTCATGTAACCATTAGAAAACATTAAGAAGAGATCTCACGGTGTCTTTTTCCCTTCTCCATCTTGTATATTATTCTCATAAAACTTCTGATAGTACATCTGAATTTCTCTCGGGTCACTCTTCGCCAACATAGGTTCTGTAGTCTCTTCCTCCTAAAAAGAGGAAAACAAAAGTCAAGAACTACAATCTCAGGATACATCCAAATGTAAAGGTTGTCAAGAAAATTGTTACTGAATCCACATTTCGTTTAGGCTTTAGACACCAAACTAAAACAAACATTGTTTATCTGCATACTCTAATTTCATCAAAAGAGAAAAGTATATCAATCATGCAAATTTATATTACCTTCTCTAATTTGTGCAATAGATAGGTCTTAAATTGACGGACGCCTCGTCCACTTGATGTTGGATCCATTCTATGAGCCTTCTCAAATGCGTGGAAGCGACCTAATGACAGAAAATAAAGTAAAGTAAGAATCTTGATACTCTCATTTAGGCCATAAGAGTGTATTCAAGATTTAGTTATATCAATCAAAGAACACATCACAAAATCTGATACACACACTGCCTCTGTAGTCAAGTAACACTCTAAACTGATTAAGCTCCAATCAAAATGCTGTGAACAAAAAAGCAACAGAGTGAGAGATCAAAACATACAGAGATAAGCAACCCTTGGGTTATCTTCTTCAACATCATTAGCAACACGAAGAATGGGAGCAATGGAAGCAAGAGAAGAAGGAACAAGCTCGCTGTCAATAGCACTTTCATCTTCATTAGGATGATCAATCATCATGGTACCAGCTCGTGTCATCCTCCGAGAAAGAGACCGAACCGGCTGCATTTGAGGCGGCCGACCATCTTCACCACCTCTTCCACTACTAGTACTCGCCATAGCTGATGATGAATCACAGATTCCTCTAGGAAGATTATCTTAATACCCATCTTCTTCTTCGCCCCCTTTTTGTGATTATATATGTGTAAAGAGGGGAAGCGGGAATAGGAGAACGAGGATAAGATTCGTGGAGTGGGGTTTTGGGTTAATGCGATTGCTCTATGAGGAAGAAACGAATTAAGGAGAAACTCTAAAAAATTTGATATACTCGTCGATTTGAATCTTCCTTTACACTTTTTTTTTGGAACTTTCAGCGGCTTTTGAGCTGTGGGCTTTTTGAGATAAATAGGGTACGAAAGCAAAACCCAGGACGAGGTTTTTGAATCCCCCTTTTTGAACTAATAAGTAGTGTGTGTGTGTGTGTGTGATTTTAATGGACCTTTCTCTTTCCCGGGAATGTTTGGAGAATTGCTTCTCCAGGAGTCAAAGCGGAGGTAGAGGACGGCCACGCAATGGCTATAGGGTATCTCTGGATAACTACATGTCGTTTGATGTTTTTGATATATAACAACGTGACATTATTCTGACACGGAACTGAGCCACTCTTAGTATTGTAATTTTCAGATGTTCTACCAATTTGGGCCACTCTTAGTTGGGCCGACTAATGGGTTTTACAAAAATGTATTTACTTAAGAGAAGTAAAGGAGAAAAAAAAATAAAGAATAATTGGCCCATGCAGGTTTCGAACCTGCGACCTTCGCGTTATTAGCACGACGCTCTAACCAACTGAGCTAATGGGCCTTCGTGTTCACAAACTATTAGCAAACATTTTGAAACTTAAAAGATATTTGAAGTTCATCCCTTCTTGTGTATGTAATGTAAAAACTAAAAAGCATAGACCCTTTTGATAATATTTTTGAAAATAGGGTTTTGTGAAACTCGCTAATACTAAACTCCCGTATACTATGAAAAAAAAAGAAAGAATATATACATATATGACAACTCCCAATCAAAAAGAGATAGTATATGACAACTGTTTCACTTCATAGCATACATCATTCCTTATCAACATGTTCATGAACAGTTCCACACTGGCATAGAGTTGAAGGTTGTTTTTGTACATTTACATTTCTACAGTTTCCAACTTTCCATCTTAAGATATATATATACACTATACGGCAAATGATTGGTAACACCAAACTCTTCTTTTTGAGTCATAATAATAATCCCTAACACTAAAAAAAACAAAAACAAAAGTCTTAACCAAATCCAAATATCTGGACAAATCTACTTTTTTAACGGTCAAATTGGTTTTCCAGCTACCTTGACTTCTTCAACCTATTGTTGCGCACGACGCCAAATTGATTTTTTTTTTTTTTTTTTTTTATTTGCAACTTAAAATAAAATCCAGTCAAAGGCATATGAGTATGCTGTATGCGAAATAAGAACTCATGATCGTAACATGTGTTGAGGAAATACAAGTTACAAAAACTATAGAAGTTGATTTCTTTAATCTATAAAAAAATTACTCTACAACCAAACTTTTACAAGAGAATTCAAAACGTCACAAGCTGCGTCAACGTAAAGAAACGCTTTCGTTCGGTCTTGGGTTTTTCTAGGAACAACAACCGTGTTTATTAACATCTTCTTTAAAAAGAAGTCCAAAATTGATTCTAAAGTCAAATTAATGTAGACTTCACTAAAAATAAAAACAGTCGTTTGAGATACAAATTAGTTCACACTTTCGCAGTTTTCCTGTAAACTGTTCGGTCTTGTTAAAACTTGACAACTAGCTAGGTTCCCTTTTATTATCGCGGAACTAAAATTTGACAAGCTGTTTTGCATACATATAGTTTCCTTTACGATCACTATGCATCATTGCATGAATAAAATATATGTTCGTTTTATATTTAAAATAAGATATCCTTTCATATAAAAGTGTGACATTTGTAAGCAATGCGATGGAAACGACCGTTAGCATTATTGTCTTGGTGGATCCCTCTGTATAAAAAGCGAAACTGCTGAACCGTTCTTTCATACATCAAAGAAAAAAATATTATTAGATACCCAAAATACCCCTGCTTCCCTTCCACGGTTCCACTACCTTTCGCCAGCTATTAGTTTTTTCCCTTATTCTGAAGAAAAAAAGGGTAAGGGTATCTTATTCTTTCCTTAGTCGCATTTGACAGTAATACCCTCTCCTTCTCATACCTATTAAAGCTACCCACCCGTCTCTTCTCCCCCAGTATAAGAATGTTGCACCGCGTTACTTGACTCTGTAGTTTGTTGTAGAGAGAAAAGACAAAGAGAGAGAGAGATTTTACAATGGGAGTGATGAAGAAATGGGTGTCGCTGAAGAAGAAGAAGCAGCAACAAGAGGAGGAGCAAGTCACGTCTAAAGAAACTCAAACATGGCGGCGATTAAGGAATCTGTTTTCTACGTCTTCAACGCCACCGTCGTCGGGGAAGTGGAAGCGAGTAGAGATTATATTGCTGACAGAGATAGTGGACGGAGTAGTTTACAAGGTCATGTATGTTGTTGAAGCTTTCGTTGTCGTTTCGACGCTCTGCTTCTTCTACCTTTGTTGTGGATGCCACATCTGAATTTTGCTTCTCTCATTAAATTATTCTTTGGGATTCATATTTGTTCTGTCTTGAGGTGTAGTTGTTAGTCTCAGTTTTATACAATAAGCTTATATGTAATCTGATCGTTCCATTACGTAGTCCCAGAGAATCATTCTGAGACTAGATTATTTCAGTTTGGATTGTGCATTTGTAGACTCATAATAAGAGTCTCTGCTCGATTACAGAGAATTAATAAAATGGGTACAAAAGATTGGTAAAAATTGAACCAAATCTGCTCGATTACACACTTCTTTCTATACGGACCAAGTACAAAAGAAAGAGAACAAAATTCATTCCAACTCTTGATATAAGCTATGTTCTTTTGTTTTCTTTAGGCAGGACAGGGAAACATTACATTTCCAATTTCAATTGCCTTAAAAGTAAGTATTTTCTCGGGGAAGGTCCACACGCACTCCCGATTTAACGATGTCAGGGTTACCAATGAAATGTGTGTAACAAAAATTGTTAGGGACTAGTATCTTGATCATCCATCTCATCAAGTATCACATATTTTCCAGTTTGACTTGGAGCTTGCAACTGCTTTTCACCCTCTGTTTTGTGACCCTTTTGTAGTTTATCATATCTGGGAAGACATCAAAAAGCATTAGGACTTATTCCAAGTCCCAATACTCCATGCGACAAAGATTAAGGAGAAGGAGAAGAAAAGTTACTTACTTGTACCAGTTGAACAAACTGACACCAACCATGATGATCACCAGACCAACACCTTTTAGCCATGTAAAATCGTCATGGAAGTAAAACACCGCAACCTGTATAAGAAGAACAATGAATTTTTTACATCCCCATTTTTTGATCCAGCATTCATCAAATATTTAACAACAACACTCATATAAAATTCCTCTGGATGCGGGGACATGTAGTCAAAGGTGTATTATAGTGAACGAGAAGCCAATTCTAAAGAAATTAGTTCTATTTCATCGACTCAATATCCATCCTATGAAGTAGACT
This sequence comes from Camelina laxa, assembly GCA_024034495.1. Taxonomy (NCBI): domain Eukaryota; kingdom Viridiplantae; phylum Streptophyta; class Magnoliopsida; order Brassicales; family Brassicaceae; genus Camelina; species Camelina laxa. The sequence goes on from CM043884.1 coordinate 28,756,535, forward strand.
CTAGGCAGGTCTGTCTATTTGTACGCCATACGACCAATGTAGTCTCACCAACTTAGATATGAGTCCCCTTATCTAGACATCACCGCAACGTTTCAAGCAAATGTAGTTAGGACTTTCTTGCTTACAAATAGAAGGAAATCAGAACTTACAATCTAAGCCTAACTAGTTATATTATCCATTTCTAATTGGCAAACTAAGAAGAAGGCTGGAGTTTATTATAATATCTGAACTTACTAATAAACATAATCCAAAATGGTTAAGAATATAGGACATACCACTATGGTGACAGCCTCTTTAACAACGCCCGCAATTGTGACGGTTACAGCACTAGTCACGGAAACAAGAACATACTCTGTCAAAACCTGAAACAAAATATTAAATAGTGAGCATGGAAGAAGGATCAGATACAAAATTCAAGCTTCAAAAGATGACTCAAACTCTACTTATCAAGACAAGTTCACTCTTACAATACGAATTGTAAATTGTTTGGTAAATGCTCACCATACAAAAAGCCAATGCTCCGCCAAAAAGCATTAAAAAACAAGTTCGAGCAAAATGTTCTCCACTATCAAAGTACTTGTTGTCTCTAAATTCACTCCAAGGATCCAGAAGGAGAGAGAGAAGACCAGTCACTATAGCCATCACTGGTGCCATGTAGCTCATCAATATGAATGGATTTTTTAGGCCTAGATAAACAAAGCAAAAACGTTTATATTTATTCATAGGTCATGTAACTTTTAAAATATTAAGAACAAAAATTTTAGATTAAAAACACCAAGAGCATAACCCACCAAAGCTTTCTTTCTAGACATCATGTTGCCATCAGGATGAACCAAAACATTGGAAGACAAAAACCACAGAAAGTAAAGGCAAAGGGTTAATATATAAATCCAATGTATGGGCTAAAAGGAATTAAAAAATGAGTTAAATAATATACCTGCAAAAGAACTTGCGTCATACACCAGCGGAAACCAGACATGACAGCAGCAAGCATGACAAAAACGAAACCCCAAAACTCAAATTCTGTTTCCTTTGCAACTGGATGCAAATTAATATACTTGATAGTGAGAATTAATTTAATGTCTTTGGCTAGAAAGAAAGAAAAAACATCTAGATAGATGTTGAGCAAAGAGGTAGAAGACTAGCAAAGGATGAACAAAGGAATACAAAGTATTATAAATGACGGATTAAAACATACCTGTTAACAATATTCCTGCTGAGATCACTGAAATAATGCCAAAAAGTTTCAGGCTTGGAGACTCCAGCCTTACAAGAGAAATATAGTGTCAGAATAACACATCAAATAAAAATGATAGAAATACTCCATAATGAAAGTACAGCATTATATCAGTGTGGTAATTGAAAATGGTTTTAACGTACAAATCAAGATATATTAACAAAAATCATTATGCATAAAGCACCTGAAGGCAAAAGCAAACAGAAGAAGATATATCGGGGCTGCAGATTTGCACTGCAATAAAAAGAACGTGAATATCATTAGACAAGTCTCATCTTGTCTCACCCGCAAATTCCTAAGAAGTTGCATAGACCTACCACAGAAAATAAGATAACTAACCATAGTTGCAAACGTAACCGATATGAAGACAAGTGACTCATTACTTAAGTTTATATCCATAGCAGTTCCAAGTGCAGTTGGTACAACTGTGAAAGGACAGTCCATGTTGGTCATCAGTTCATAGAAATTTAATATAATTAACTTTCCAAATACTGAAACAAAAATAAAAACTAAATCCTCAGAACTTTCCAATCTCTCATATTCGTTAAATATTGTAGATGATAATGGCATTGCATAATTTGCAGAAAGTTCTCAGTAGTCAGTACTATGTAGTGAGAATGCCATAGAAATTCATAGCTAAGGGAATGCTCCTTAACACATAATGATTTTAAAAATAAACAAATAAAAGAGTTCACGACATGGTTTTATTAGTTTACCTCTAATGAAATAGTCTCTCCATGATATGGTAACATCAGGATGAAATCTCCCCGACCAATACCATGTTATCATCTTTGATAAAACAGCTTGAATGGAAAAGTGAATGGTATTCATTAACAAGGGAGCTGGAAACTTCCCTAAATCATCTCCTAAGAGAGTTTTGTTGTACCTAAGAAATAAGAAAGCAAATTATATGCTAGCCGTATGGACCTAGAATAAGAAAAAGAAAAGGGAAAGTCATAAAGACATTACTTACAGAGTCAAAAATGTGCTGAACGTGTACCATACAAGTATAAAGAAGAGTGTTTTAAGCACATCAGCAGGAGAGATACCCTCTGTTGACACTTTTGGCAATGGTTCGAGGTTATCAGTGGAACTGTAACCAACATCAAAACTTCTGGAGGCTTTTATCTCCTTCCCAGAGACATTTTCAATATCAAAGGGCTCTAAAACCTGTTCTCTGTCTACATCTCCCTGACTGGATATAGGTTCCATTGTACCACCACGGAGCTGCACTCTTTGCTCCATCAATAATCTGAACTCACCACCAGCTAACCTTTTTAGCTACCATTCACAGATCACTCTAACAGAGCAAGCGATCTTAGTAATCACAGCCTTTATATTTACTCAATAGGGACCTCTGACGGACAGCTTCCCTGCCTTGGAATTCGGAGAGATTTAACCTCCTTTGATCCTATACTCATATGTTCAAAATGGTTCAATGTCCAAGTCTTTCTCGCATAGCCCAGCGGGCTAACTGAATTCAAGGAAGGTAGGAACTCCAGATATTATTACGAAATAAGCAATGCAATTCTCTGGTACCACTTGACACCTTAACCTAGAATAACAAACACAAGCTCAAGCCAGTCAGGTTATTTGTTGGTGAGAAATTGATTTGATCAGTAAGTGCAAAGCAAAGCCAGCAGTCACACAAGAGCCACATTTCAATCAAAGGCAAGCTTCTAATAGGCTGATGCAAAGATAGAAAAACAGCATCTTCAAACCGAATGAAAGTAAGCCACATTTTCTAATCTGATAAAGAACCAAAAGAATTAACAGACAAAGAAATTCGAAAACACAATGCATCAGCAAATCTGAGAATCTGAGTTTGAAGAAATCGGGTGAAATGCGAAACAAGATTGAGCAATCTAAATCCGGGGAAAAGCTTAAATGATTCCAAGCTCAAACAAATCAAGGCATTAACGAAAAGAGAAGTACTAAGATGAACCTGGATCGGGGAGTGAGCTAAAAAAAAAAAAATCACAGATTCAATCAAAGCTCGCGAACAGCGGACTATGAAATAATCACAAAGGAGAAATCAAAAAATATCGCAAGATTTGGAAAGAAAGAGCTTACAGAAAAGAATCGTGGCTTGTTGGATCTGATCGGAGCAGCTCAAAAACTTCGTGTGTGCGTATGTTTTCTGATTAGATTGATTTTAGGGAGTCGCAACCGCTGGGTTGTTGGAGTTTGATGAATTTTTACGAAAGCATTACCGCTCCGACTCGGAGTCTCCTCCGTACAATGCAACTTGCGTTTACCTTTTTACAAAAAAAAAAACTATTATTATTATTTTCAGAAAAAAAAAGGAAGAATAATAATCCATTTTTCTCGAAATATTAATTATTTTTCGAGAAAAAAAAAAAACGAGTCGTTGTCATTCTTGTCCAAGTCTCCGGAAAAATAAATCTTTCTTTGAGAAGATATTATTCGAATCACGCGCGCTAAGTTAAAGCCACTCATTATTTTTGTTTGCCAATCCCTCATCTAATCTCACTGCAATCACTCGTTCGTCCTTTCTCTCTCTCTCCACCAATCGAAGATATCAAAGAGATGGAACTTGAATCCACCACCACGGCTCGACGCAGGCTCGCTGCCCTCGCCGCTCACTTCCCGTCAGCCACTTACGATCCCGCTTCCACCGCTTCTCTTGTTCCCTTGGTATTTCCCTTATCTCTCTCCCGGTTTTCGAATTAGGCTTTCCTTGCTTCTAGGACTTTGTTTTACTCGTAATATGATTTTTTCTCATCTCGATTTTATTCTCGCTGTAAATTTTACTTACAAAATTGGATCAGATCGACCAGGTTACTACTAGAGGATGCGATACGAAATCTCTCAAGTAAAAATATTGGAAAAACAAAAAACTGAAAATAGTTAATTTCTTTGAAGTTATTGACATGCTTTGGTTCGTCTCATGCTCTTATATGTCACTTTTGTGATCGATCCTCAGAACTGCAGCAGCAGTTTGAACTCTGTCATCACAAGGTGTGACAATAAAATCTCTTTTGCCCGGCAAGCATCTTCTGAACAGGGTTTTTTCATGAGGCAGGCTTCGTCGACTGATGACGACCATGAGGTACCAAGTTCCTTCTTTTCTGGTGATTATAAATTAGTTTTAAGGAGTCATATCTGCAATCTTAATGAATCATGCCTCAAATAGTTAACCTCTTTTGTCACTTGTGATGGTGTTTCAGAACTTAGCCATCAGTTTGAAGAACTCTGTCGTTAGAAGGGGTGACAATAGGCTGTATTTTGCTCGGCAAGGATCTTCTGCACAGGGCTTTTTTATGAGGCAGGCTTCCACTGATGAGGTACCATCACTTCCTTACTACATATTTATTTTTTTAAGCTCCTTTTGTCTGCTGATTAAATTTTGCAAATAGTTATATACTTGTATAATAGAGAACTGTTTCAAAATGTTTTTTTGCAGAGGACCATACCACAAGATGCTGCACCTACCACCAAAACAACTGGCTTCGATCCCTCTTCACCTGAGTACGCCGCTCCACGGTTTTCTAAGCCTGCAAAAGACGAGTTCGTTGTCTCTGATGTATCACCACCAAATCAGCAAAAAGAAAAACCTAAGCCGGATCTTCCTAAGTTAGCCAATTTAGGTACAAATACAAATTCATGATACCAGATACATTCCACTCCAGTTAACACTACTTTTCTGATCCTAAAACCTGTTTATTTTCTTAGAAAACGTTTTTGCAACCACACAATTATTATAATCAAGATATATAACTCATAACTAGCAAAGGTGTTTTCTCACCAGCCTTGATCTACAGCCAAAAGTACAAGAACAAGCAACCATACTTCAAACATATCTTTACCCTTGACCATATGAACTTATAAAACCTTTATGTTTTGCAGGTACTGTTTGGTCTCCCAGATCGAATGTTGCTGGATCTGAACATAGCTATGTTGTGGCAATAGAGCTACCAGGGGCCAGTATTAATGATATAAGAGTGGAGGTCGACAACATAAAGTAACTAATACGTATCTTCACACATGTTTTCACTTTGTTCCCATTACTCTACAACAAAGGTACTTACCGTTCTTCTGTAGCTTGACTGTGACAGGTAGACGCACATCTGTCTGTCAAAGAGTTGATGCAGGAACTAAAGCTTCAATCCTTGGATATCATAAGCAAGAAATACTACAGGGATCATTCAAAGTTTCCTGGCCTCTCCCCAGCAATGTGAACAAGGATAACGTTTCCGCTGAATTTATGTAAGTAGAAGCTATACTTATCTAACAATCCAACCTATATGATCTTACAATTCTTCTCCTTAAAACTTTTAATCCTAGAGTTTATATGCGTATGTTTGTACGTTTAAGTTGGTTTCGGATTCCAATTTTAATTCTTAGTACCAGTCACTAGGTATGAATTAGTTAGCTACGATTTAGCAAGTTTTATAATGAGCACTAACACCCAATTTATTATTGCAATTGGAGCAGGGATGGGATTCTAAGAATAGTTATTCCAAAGCTTTGAGGGTTCATCGTTCTGGAACCATATCTATACATACGGTAAACGATGTGTGTGTGGTATATAATATATACAGATGTGCAGTTTGTGTGAAAGAAAATTAAAGATAGAAGAAGAAAGATATGTAAAATAGTTTGGTCTTTTATATATCACACGAATTGCAGACAGGCATTACTCAGCTGATAGAGTAAGCCATGTAAACAATCGATAAATATATAAAATAAATCCTTCATTACTACTACGAAAAGCCAAAAAGGAAAAAAAAGTCAAATGCATCTAATCATCCTAAAGCAGGAAATCTTAATCTACTCAACTACGTAGCAAGCATTCTTATTGTAAAAATTCGGAAGCGGTCCAAGGTACTCAACTGCAGATGCTGTCTGAGACGGGTATGTAACTGTGCTTGAAAGTGGATGGTAGTTAAGCGGCACATACACACCAATATGGTTGAGCACCCATGTGTGACCAAGATCATCGATAAAGTAATGCGAACGTACATCGTAGTTTGATACATATCCATTATGGAACATAGGATATGAAGCTAGATTCTGGTGACACATAAAAGGAATAAGGGACGCCGGGGCAGGAGCAGGAGCAGGGGCAGGAGCAGGAGCAGGGGCAGGGGCAGGGGTAGGAGCAGGGGCAGGGGAGGTTTGGAGCATTCTCTTTCCAATACCGTAGATCAATCCTCTAGCATACATGGACTCTTCATAGACTTGTTTGAGCTTGGTGAAGACAAGTGCAGTCATTAAGCTGTCGGAACCAGCGTGATGTGCTCTTCCCACACGAGTGATGTCGAGTAGCTGAGCCAATTTACTTAGCCCCAGGTGGTTACCGAGCCCTTCACAGTATCCAGCCATGACCTTGGTGTCATAAACCTGACCAAAGACTTTATCAATCTCCGATGCAAACTCTCCGCGAGTGTCAGGTAGTTTGCCGTTGTTGAGGATACAGAGGAAGTAGGCGAAATCGTAAGCTCCTTGAAACGTGATGAACTCAACGTGTTCTTGGGACTGAAACATGGCAAGAAGCTTTGGGAAGAACCCGTAGCCGAACATATCAATACCGTGGTCTCGAATCTTTTGCAAATCAAGACCGTGTCTCCTCAAAAACTCGATCGAAACCTCGTTGCGCGTGTCGGAAGGATCGCCGAAATTGGAGAAGTTAAACTCCCAAGTGCCACCGATCTCTCCCTTGGCGTTGAAAAGAGTGAAACCGCACTGGATCAGCTTCGTGTTCTCGACGTTAGCTTTCAAGGCAACGTACCATTCTTCGTTTGATGAATCGATGAAAGTCCGGAAAATAATGCCAGGGTACTCTGTATCGAATGCGATGAGTGGGAACGTCTTGAGACAGGCTGCCATATCTCCCATCTCCTTATCGACGTTGGTCCTCCATACCTTCCTCGCCACCGGTGGTGGTGGTTGATGAATCTTGTCCATGATGATGAGTACTGCAGATAAAAATTAGGGTTTTCTTCTTAGGAGGGAGAGGCATGAGAAGACGAGAAGTCGGTTTGTTTAATTGTGTGATTTGTGGGCAGAGCTTTTAGGGTTCTTTAATATATAAAAAAGAAGAAGTAATTATCCTTTTATTTCTTTAATTATATATTATTCAGAGTAACCTGAGTTTCCTTTTTTCTCGGATTTTCTTTTTATGATGTGTAAACCAATAGCTTGCTCTCCAATTAATCGGTATATCGTATCCCACTGTTTTTATTTACTCTGATTTTTTTTCTTTTACTTTTCGTTAAATTAAGATTTTAGAAATTATCTTTTTTTTTCTTCTTCTATTTCCCCCAATTTTTATTTTTCGCAATGTTGATTATGGGAATTAAAGGGTACATCTCTTTTACTTTTTTGCTTGGTGCTATTTTTTTTACTCTCTTTTTTTTGTTCTAAAAGGATAATTATATATATATATATATATATATTTATATCTAATAAAAGTATGGCGAAACTACAAATAAAAAAATTAAATTGATTTGTAAATTATGTATTTTAATTTTAATTTTAATTTTGCAACTTTAAAATTTTCCAATGAAAAATATTTTCAGTAATACTAATAAACATTTCAATGATTGGGTATCTCTCTAACAATGGTTGTTATTAGATGCTTTGACACTTAATTATAGAAATCGCTTCTTACTATTTTCTTTTTTATATACAGTGAAAAAAACTTATCTAGTCGAGTATTTGTAATAATAGTATGCGGTTGTAATTTTTTTTATAATAAATAGTCCATAACAATAGATCTTATCCATAACACTATAATTTTTATAAAAATATATTTTGACTTATATATTTGATATAATTTTATCACCTTCTATAAAAAAAAATGTAATGTGTTTAACTTAGCTAATAATAATACTCGATCCGTAGACCAAAACACGCCAGGTTGTTTTACAAGTTTTTTTTATCTTTTGCTATGCCCGTAAGGTGTTCGACATAATTACGCAAAGAGTGTATTACAGCAACGTTTGTGGAACGTGGATACCCAAGTATGAGGTTCATTCTCATGAGATCACTTTTGATTCACCCTTGTGGTGGCTCCTCCGTCATCAATGTCAGATCAACAACAACCACGTCTGCTCAATATGTAGCTTCCAGGTCAAGAGACCCTGTTTTCGAGAAGCTCATGGATAAATACAAGAACCTTCTCAAGGTCATTGCTATACAAGACCTTGTTCTCGCCAATCCAACAGCTCCTGATCCTCCTTCTTTGTCCATTGATTTCCTCTCCAGGCTCTCTCAGAAGCTCCACCTTAACCGTGGTGCTGCTTCTTTTCTGAGAAAGTACCCTCACATCTTTCATGTCTTGTATGATCCTGTGAAAGCTCAGCCCTTTTGCAGGTTAACTGATTTAGCCATTGAGATTTCTCGTCAAGAGGCTTTGGCTATTACTGCTACTTTGCCTCTCGTTGTTGACCGGTTGGTTCGGCTCTTGTCTATGTCCATATCAAAGTCTATCCCGCTTCGTGCTGTTTTCAAGGTTTGGAGAGAGCTTGGCCTCCCAGATGATTTTGAGGACTCTGTGATTGCAAAGAACCCTCATCTTTTTAGGCTTAGTGATGGTCATGAACCCAATACCCATATCTTAGAGCTGGTTCAAGAAGAAGAGAAAGTACTGAAATTTGAAGCCGCGGTTGAGAATTGGAGGGTGGTTGAGTGTTCTAAGGAGGATTGCAGTGTTGATAGAACCGAGATTCAGTTTAGTTTCAAACATAGTTACCCACCAGGAATGAGACTGAGCAAGAACTTTAAGGCTAAAGTTAAGGAATGGCAGAGACTGCCTTATGTTGGGCCATACGAGGACATGGTTTGTAAGAAAAAGAACAGATCCGGAGTGATGGGAATAGAGAAAAGAGCGGTTGCATTTGCTCACGAGTTCCTTAGTTTGACTGTAGAGAAGATGGTGGAGGTAGAGAAGATCAGCCATTTCAGAAAATGTTTTGGGATTGATTTGAACATAAGAGATTTGTTCTTGGATCACCCGGGCATGTTTTATATGTCAACTAAAGGGAAAAGACACACTGTGTTTCTCAGAGAGGCTTATGAGAGAGGACGTTTGATAGTTCCAAATCCAGTTTACGAGGCCAGGAGGAAGCTTCTTGACCTTGTTCTATTGGGACGCCATGCTGCTTTATCAGACTCTGGGAACACAACAAGTATGTCTGAACAAGAATGAAATTGCAGACTCTTCTTCAGTCGTTTTGAGTGTAACCTAAACAATCGACCATATCACATTCAGTGAAGTGTAGTGAAAAACTTGAGAGATGATGAGATCACCAAGATTCAATCAGCCTGGAACGTCTCTACCTACATTGAGGAAAGACAATACAAGATAAGCTCTGTGTCTGTGGCGTTTCGGATCAATTCTTTTGCTCAAAACCAAAAAGTTCAAGATAAACGTGTAAGCAGTAAAGGCGAGTAACTTGATGTATATGCGAGTACGTGGATCAAAAACAATTGTAGACGAAACCAATGTAAACTGTCTTTGTTTGTGTACTTTGTTGGTTATGTCGACAGGAAGTCAGAAACTATCCAAATTCAATACGTCTTCTTTCTTCTGATTTTTGCTTGGTTGCCAATTGCTTCATGTGGCTTCTCTTATTCTACTAAAAAACTCTCCTGTTTTTGTAATTTTTTTGTTTGTTGTACATAATTTTTGTGACTTGTCAAAAGGAAAAAAATATACAGCCAGATTAAAACTATGAGGCCACGTAAGCAGTTCGGAAACCACATCTCTTCTCTTAAAAAGTAGGACACTTCTTCATTCTCGTGTCCAAAATAATCTCGCTTTCTCTTCCTCGTCTGCCAAATCACATAACAGGAACAGGTGCGTTACTCTCGTCGCTCATCTTCCTAATCTCAATCACTTTCCGTTTTGTTTGGTCCAAATCTGTGAAATCTTTTGTAAATAATAACAAAAAAACCTATGAAATCTTTTGCATATGATTCTACTGCCTGGGTTTTGTTCAGCAAGCCTATTTGTTTTTCTCAATATTCAGTAGATTTCGTCTTTGGTGCATAAAAAAAGTGTCAACCTTTGTTCATATGCGTCGCTCATGTTGATTATACAGTTACCAGAAAGTTGCATGTTCAAGGTCTAGTTATCTTTAGTTATTTTTCTTTCAGATATCTCTCTCTTTTGTTCATACCATGGCTTGTAATCGTTTGTGCAGATGGCTGCTTCATCGGCTTGTCTTATCGGGAGTGGATTATCTGTCTACTCAACAAAACAGAGGTCCCAAAAGCTTGGCCTTGATAGAACATCTAAAGTTACAGTTGTGAAGGCTTCTTTAGATGAGAAGAAACAAGAAGGAAGGAGAGGTTTCTTTAAACTCTTACTAGGAAACACTGCAGCTGGAGTGGGTTTGCTTGCAAGTGGGAAAGCAAATGCAGACGAACAAGGGCAAGGTGTTTCTTCGTCTAGGATGTCATATTCTAGGTTCCTAGAGTATTTAGACAAGGGAAGGGTTGAGAAAGTAGATTTGTATGAGAATGGGACTATAGCTATTGTAGAGGCTGTTTCTCCTGAGTTAGGTAACCGGATTCAGCGTGTACGCGTGCAGCTACCTGGATTAAGTCAGGAGCTTCTCCAGAAGTTGAGGGCAAAGAATATTGATTTCGCATCACATAATGCTCAGGAGGACCAAGGCTCTCCAATACTCAACTTGATTGGGAATCTTGCATTCCCGGTTATCCTGATTGGCGGTTTGTTTCTTCTCTCGAGACGGTCTTCTGGTGGGATGGGTGGCCCTGGTGGTCCTGGCTTCCCACTTCAAATTGGTCAATCCAAGGCAAAGTTTCAGATGGAGCCAAACACTGGTATAACTTTTGATGATGTTGCTGGAGTTGATGAAGCTAAGCAAGATTTTATGGAAGTGGTGGAGTTTCTGAAGAAGCCTGAGAGGTTCACTGCGGTTGGTGCCCGGATCCCCAAAGGTGTTCTCCTTATTGGTCCTCCTGGTACTGGGAAAACCCTGTTAGCAAAAGCCATTGCTGGTGAAGCTGGTGTACCCTTCTTTTCCATCTCGGGTTCTGAGTTTGTTGAGATGTTTGTTGGTGTTGGTGCATCAAGGGTCCGTGATCTTTTCAAGAAAGCCAAAGAAAATGCTCCGTGTATTGTTTTTGTGGATGAAATAGATGCTGTTGGTAGGCAAAGAGGAACAGGAATTGGTGGAGGTAATGATGAAAGAGAACAGACCCTTAATCAGCTCCTGACTGAAATGGATGGTTTTGAGGGTAACACTGGTGTAATCGTAGTTGCTGCAACCAACAGAGCAGACATTCTTGACTCCGCTTTGCTAAGACCAGGGCGGTTTGACCGGCAGGTATGTACTTGATTGGAATACCCTGTGTCTGTGACTTTCCATTGTTTCCTCTTTATTGCTGGTTGCTTAGCGTGTGTTCTTGTTGATGCAGGTATCTGTTGATGTTCCAGACGTTAAGGGAAGAACAGACATACTCAAGGTCCACTCCGGAATAAGAAATTTGAAAATGGTGTCTCACTTGAAGTAATAGCCATGAGAACGCCTGGATTTAGTGGAGCCGATCTTGCAAACCTCTTGAACGAGGCTGCCATATTGGCTGGCCGCCGTGGAAAGACAGCAATATCATCAAAAGAGATTGATGACTCAATTGATAGAATCGTAGCTGGTATGGAAGGAACAGTCATGACAGATGGGAAGAGCAAAAGCTTGGTTGCTTACCATGAAGTTGGCCATGCCGTATGTGGGTAAGTCACAATTCAGATTAGAAGAATGTGTGTGTTATTAAGAGCTATTAAGAGCTTAGTTTGAAGTTTGTTATTCGTTCTTGCAGAACTTTGACTCCAGGACATGATGCTGTCCAAAAGGTCACACTGATACCACGTGGCCAAGCAAGAGGTCTGACTTGGTTCATTCCGTCAGATGACCCTACTCTAATCTCCAAGCAGCAACTCTTTGCAAGAATTGTTGGTGGACTCGGTGGTAGAGCCGCAGAAGAAGTCATTTTTGGTGACTCTGAGGTGACTACTGGCGCAGTTGGTGACTTGCAACAGATAACCGGTTTGGCTAAGCAGGTAACTACAGTCCAAGCTTCAGTTTTTGTTCCTTTAGCCTAAAAACTGAATAAAAGTAATTGATAGGATCTGATTTTTGACCTGCAGATGGTAACAACATTTGGGATGTCAGAAATTGGACCATGGTCGCTAATGGACTCATCGGGTCAAAGCGATGTCATTATGAGGATGATGGCAAGAAACTCCATGTCTGAGAAGCTTGCCAATGATATCGATTCAGCGGTAAAGACATTATCAGACAGAGCATATGAGATAGCTTTGAGCCACATTAGAAACAATCGTGAAGCCATGGACAAGATTGTTGAAGTACTTCTTGAGAAAGAGACAATGTCGGGTGATGAATTCCGAGCAATCCTATCTGAATTCACAGAAATCCCACCTGAAAACCGAGTTGCTTCCTCAACATCAACATCAACTCCAACTCCAGCGTCTGTATGAGTAAGAGACCTTTTAAATCTCTCAATCTCTGTGTATATCTGGAGACAAATTGCCCATACTGTATAAATTCGATATAAGAAACTCTTTGTCAATTTCAGGAACACAGATGCATAGTCATAGACTCGTGCCTAAATTACTAGTCCTGTAATAAGCTGCAAGAGCCTTTGACACAAAACTGAAAACAAAAACCAATACCAAGTCATAATCTTATTCAGAATTAATAGCGTGATCAAGCTCTGAGATTCAAATTACTTACATTTGTGCATACATCACCAAGTACAGTTATAGGATTTGTCATCAAACCCTAGACTTAGACAACCTAATGCTTATGGGGAAGTTCTAATAGTCCAACAAGGCAACAACACATGAAGAGTCTCGACACATTATTTATTCAGCTTCGATTTAATCATCACTCAAAGACCCTAGAAAGCAAATGATCCAAAGTTCCAACCGTTACACAATAATTCAGACGCCGTTTTCACCAGTTGCTCCGTGGTTGTTACCCTTCTTCACCCACACCATAGCCCGTGTAGGTGTAGACGACCAATCATGTCTCTGGTTCCAGTAATAACCTTTTCCCCTAGTCAACCTCGCAGGTCCCTTGACTTCTCTAGTCTCTCCTTCCTCTTCTACTCTCTTCTTGATCCAGCGTTCCTGAAATTTAGTTTCTTCCATAGCAGCATGCTCTCCCTTGGACGTGAAAACTCTCCGAGTGCCCTCTTTCACCGGATCACTCTTCTTTTTCTCCCTCGGATCTCCTCCAACTTCGTCCTTGTTGCTCACAATTGTTGCAGAAACCTCAAGTTCCTCTTTCTTAACGCATTTTGGTTCTTTTTTACAACGATTCACAGCAGAATGCATACGATATCCTCCACCTAAACCCTTTTCTTCTTGCCTCCTTGGTTGTTCATGATCAACCTCCTGCTGCTTCGCCTTCACTCCTCTGTCTAGTACTGAGTCTTTTTGCTTCCTCTGTTTCCGCTCTTTCTCCTTCAGCCAACGTTCCTGAAGCTGAAGAATGGATACGTAATTATCAGGAATCGAAGCCACACTCTTCATCTTCTGCTTCTTCTCCTCCTCCATTGAATCTCCTTCTCATCAGTCGCGCATTATTGCAATTATTATTACTCATCAATGCAACAAACTAAAAATGGGGAAAAAAATTGGGAAACTCGAAGCGATCGCACAGTTAGCGAGAAAGACGAAAGGTCACCATTATTGGGCTGGCCCTTCACAACAGTATAAGTAGAAACGTTTTTATTTCAGCCTATTTTTGACATTTGACACTTTTAGCCTTACTAGTATATATACAAAGAAAGGCACAAAGAAATAATAATAAATGAAAAATAAAATAAAAAATCAACAATGGACACGCAACGTTATCTTCTTTACATACTATTTTTGGTTTTCACAGTTACGTTTTTGTTCAAGATCCAATAAACAGCCGAATCCCAAATTGATATCCTCAAGATCATCCAATTACAATAACAAATAATAATCATAATAATAAAAGAAAAAAAAAAAAAAGAAAGAAAAAGCTTTTTGCTTGTTGTTACTTCAACATCCTGCAACACAGCCCTGAAACCAAACATACCTATTTTTGCTCCTCCTTTGATTGATTGATTGCTCTTCAAATAAACATTCTGAAAAGAACAAAGCTTCACATCACCATTTTTTTTTCCCTTTTTTTTACCACTAATACTCTCAGTTCTCACTACCCTTTTCTTCTTTTCTTTCTTTCAATCACAAACACAACAAACAGACCACAAAGCTCCAGTATCTTCTTTTTCTTGTCTTTTTTGTCTGTGTAACCACTTTAGCCAATCTACGCACATCATTCATTGATAGTGTTTATCAGAACAAGACCATAGGATGTTGCAGAAACAGATCAAATAGAACTGGAATTGAGATCATAGAGGGCAAAACCTGGCAAAAGATCTGGTTTTTTATCAAAGGGCATCATCAAGTTCACGCATAGAGAAGTTTGAAGCCTCTGATGCCTCAGCTAGAGATTCAAGCATGCTTGTCACTTCAGTAGTATCGTCCAAGTAGTATTTAGCCTTGCTTGGCTTTTGCCCAACTGTGCATGCAAAGACTAAAGCATTATCACACAGTAACCTTTTCGACATCGCATTACCAATCGCTTCAAACATGTCTTCATCAGATCGGTCATCTCCAATACATAACACAAAATCAACCGGTTTTCCCTTTTCAGCCATTGATGAAAATATCTTCTCTGACACAGATCCTTTGCTGACTCCCTATACTCACAGCACAAACTCCAAGAATTGGATCATTTTGAAAACACAAATGCTTGAATTAAGCAGAAGAGAAAAAATTACCTGAGGCTTGACTTCTACAATGTAGTGACCGCTTTTCACTGCCACTGGCTCATTAGCTAGAACACTCTCTAGATGCTCTAACATTTCCTTTGCTTGTAACGAACCAAAGCCTGGATCCGCATCCCGATATTGCCAAACCAAAGCACTCTCTTTGATTTCAATGGAAGAGCCATCGGTAGATTCAGTGTACTGTTTCATTACAGGTTCCACGATCTGCATCCACCCAAAATCAGAGTTCTGCCCACATGTTTCCCATTCTTCATTGCCTGACCACCTATGGAATAGATACAAGGCATCTTACTAACCATGAAGGAGAATAATTATACAACTTGAAACAAGTGGGAATAACAAGTAGAGAAGAAAAGCACCTCAAGAAGTATCCATGCTCCGCCGCAATTCCAATGTTTTTGCACGGCGTGAACCACTTGCCTAAGCTGTCCCTCCCTCTTCCGCTGACAATGAAAATTGAATTCTTCTTGTCCTCGCAAAGTGCATCCAAGAAGTTAAGAACTTCCTGGCTTGGAGCTTTATTGATGGAGTTTTGAGGCATCAGAGTGCCATCATAATCCAACAGTATAGCTCTGCTTTTCGCCCTTTTGTAGTCCGACACAATGCACGGTATTGAAAGCTTTCTAAAATTAGGATCGAGTGCCACAACTCTGAAACCAAAACTAATCCCCATCCCCCAACACCTTTTCTTGAAATGGTCCACACATATCCTCTCTAGGTCTTGCAAGAAACTTCTTGACCAATAAGCTACATCGTGAGTACTAACATACCGGAAATGTTTCTCATGTCGCAGCTGCTTCTCAGCATCACTCATTGAAAGGGCCTCATTTAAGGCTTCTCCAGTCGCTTCAACGTTCCACGGGTTTACACGTATAGCCCCACTGAGCGAAGGAGAACATCCAATAAACTCTGATGCAACCAACATGCTCTTCTTTGGGCCACTAAAATCTGATTCAGATCCAAGTAAACCCTGTCTACAAACAATATATTCGTAGGGAGTAAGGTTCATACCATCTCTAACAGCTGTAACGACTACGCACTCAGCGATATGGTAATAGGCATTTATTTCATTTATCGAAACCGGAGTATCAATATATATGATAGGCTGATATCCAGGTTTCCCAAACTCTGCATTGATCCTCCTGCAGCTTTCATGGATTTCACCGCGTATTTCGTCTACATCAATACCTTTACCCCTAGCGGGATTTACAATTTGAACCAGAACAGCCCTTCCCCTCCAATTTGAATGCTGCCTCAGCATTTGTTCCATTGCTAAAAGCTTGAGGTTTATACCCTTGAAAATATCCATGTCATCGATACCAAGCAGCACAGTCTTACCTTCGAAACGATTTCTGAGCTCAGTCACCTTACCCTCCTCTTCTGAATATCTCATCACCGACTGAATCCGACCCATGTTGATCCCGACTGGCATGATCTTGATTCCCACAGTCCTCCCGTAATACTCCAGGCCAATGTAGCCTCTCTTAGACTGGTATTCAAGACCCAACATCCGACTGCAGCAAGTAAGGAAGTGACGAGCATAATCGAAAGTGTGAAAGCCAATAAGGTCACTGTTTAGTAACGCCTTAAGTATCTCCTCCCGAACAGGCAGAGAGCGGTATATCTCAGAAGAGGGGAAGGGACTGTGAAGGAAAAATCCCATCCTTATCCTGTTAAACCGTCTTCTCAGAAACGTCGGCAAGACCATCAAATGGTAGTCATGAATCCAAACAAAATCATCATCTGGATTTATAACCTCAATAACTTTCTGGAAGAAAAGCTTATTAGTCGCAACATAAGCTTCCCAAAGAGACCTATCAAATCTTCCACCATGATCAGCTGAAAACGGAAGCATGTAATGAAAGAGTGGCCACAGCTGCCTCTTGCAGAAACCGTCGTAAAACTTCGACTGCAAATCAGGTGGGAAAAACGTAGGAACACATTTGAATTTGTCCAAGAGTATCTGCGCCACATCGTCTTGTTCATGAGAATCAACATCAACGCTCAAAGATCCAACATATAATATCTCCATATCCTCAGGCAAACCATCCTTAAGCTGCAGATACAAAGAATCTTGATCCCAACTGAAACTCCAGCTCCCATTCCGTTTCTCAGCCTTCAAGGGAAGGCGGTTAGCAACAATGATCATTCGATCAGAGGAAACAGAGGAAGGGTTATCGGAAGAGACACTATATGCTTGATCTTCATCGAACTCAGACACATTACCAGGAACTGTCATTACTCTAGGAAGCCGTCTACGCTCCCTTCCCATGACAGGGAAATTCCCTGATGCCAAGTCTAATAAATTCGTGTACGACCTAGATATCATCTTTGCTTGTCTCCAAATCCCCCAAAAGAATTAAAACACTACTTCAATAAATCTGCATCAAGAGAAACACCAGAATGCACTAAGGTCAATCTCCATGAACAAGATCTACGCACAGAAATACCAAAAAAAAAAAAAAAAACAAATTTTTTGGTAATTTAAAGACCCATGAAACCAAATCGAGAGCTTGAGCAATACCCAGATATCAAAATCAATCAACAGTACTCACTAATCATCTTCTATCAGTAAGTTAAGAACCAAACAAAAAACAAAAACTGAGCTTTAACAGGGGAGGGGGCAAAATAACAAAATCGAATAAATGACACATTCCTATCATCTAGAAAGCAAGATCCATGAATTTACAACCCAAAAGCTAAAACAAAAGATTCACCTTTCAGATAAATAAGAAAAAAAAAATCTAAATCGAAGCGACCCGATCCCTCAATTGAGCAATCAATCACAAAAAGAGAGGAACTCGAGAAAGAAGAAAAGAGAGACAAAAAAAAAAATTTGGAAACCGAGAAAAAAATTATCTCTTTGGATTAGTGACGAATCGAGACTCACCTTTTTTTTGTTCCTTTGGCAAATGAAGAATCTGATCTTCTTCTATCTAACCCAAGAAATGAAAACGTGAAATTTAATCTAGGGTTTATATGGAAAACTCAAAAAAAATATATATATATATAAACTCTGTTTCCAGCCTCATATGTATATTTTGGAATAATATCATATATGCCCCCTCTATTCTATAGACCAACCTACTATAACCACTATATATTATTATTACTACAAAAAGTCAAAAGTTTCTTACCATTCAAAAGATACCATTTCCTTTTTCATGAATAATAAAAACATGATCACACATCTTGGCCTTTACATTTTTTCTTTTCACATTAATAGTATAATAAACAAAATTTAAGTTGAGTTGTTCCAAATAAAAAAAAAGTTGGATAAAATTTTTCATATATAGTATGTTAATAGGTAATTTTATATGGTTGAGTAGAATTAATATATTTATGTCCTTTTTTTTACATTATGATGATTTACAATAATTTATTACAAATATATGTGAAATATGTTTAAAAATAAAATAAGATATTGATGAATTAAAAGTGTTAGTAATAAAGATGAGACAAAATATATATATACTGAACAACAAATTAAATATTAGGTGTTAATGTGGACATTAGTAAAACATAAGGGGCAAAACAGAAGAAAATAAAAGGTGAGAAAGTGAAATTAAGCATAAAGTCGTACGTATAACAGTCGTACATCGTGTGTGATATGCGAAGCTCTCTCTCTCTTGTCTTTGGATATGAATCTCAAAAGGAATATTATTTTATTTTTTATTATTTTTTAATTTCTTTTTAGTTGGGGTCTAGTTATGATTTTACTGGTCAAATCCAAGCGGCTTAACTTAAAATTAATTATTTTAATTAAAAAATAAAAAATAAAAAACGACCGTCACGGTGACACACACCGAGTAGTTTGCTTCGCTGTCTAATAACAAAGTACATGTCATTTAACAACGTACTTGAAGACCAATGAGATTCGTCGGTGATGTAGAAAGAAGGGACAGCCTAGTTGGAATAGCGTAGTTCTCCTCCGTTATTAGAAAAATTGTGGATAAGGCTAGTTTATAAGCCAGCCGGACTCGCACTATTGCCAGCTGGCGTATGTGCTTGTGAGTATCGTGACGCGCAAGTCGTAAGCGCGTGGAGAAGCAGACACGTGATATGTGAGGAACAACGTGAGGACGCGTGAGGCCGTGTTGCGATGTTTTTGTGAACTTGTGAATGAAATTGAAATTGAAATTGAATTGAATGGGGTGGACGTGGACCACCTTTTGGCTTTGCTTTGGTTTGGGCTAGGAGTAGTACTGTTGTAGTAGTGCTCTCTATCTATCTCGCTTACCCCAAAACGTGTCTTGGACCTTATTTTGGACCGTTTGACACGTGTCGAAACAGGGGACACTTTTGAGCGTGTGGTGAGCCGGCGGGGTGATCATGTTTTCTTACGTTCTTTCTTTTTTTTTTTTTTTTTTTTTTCTTTTTTGGATCATTCTGTATTATATAGTTAGTGGAATATAAATTAAACAATATGGAAGCATATGGCCATATGGGGAATAGATTTTATATGGGGGTTTGTATTTTATTTGGTCAATAATATATATGTATATGTATATGTATATGAAACTAGTTGGTCAAATAATTGTAGGTTGCACTTTTGTCTATAATTTTTTGTCTTTAATGATTGATTAGTTGTAGGCTTGTAGTTACAACGTCGATAAGATTTTTGTTGTGTGTTGTCAGATTGTTGTTGTGATTTAAAAACTGGACATATATATATATATATATATATATATTTGAATTTTAAAAAAAAAAATATTGAGAAGAAAAAAGAACAAAATAGAAAATGTCAGGTTTTAATTAGAAATTTATGAGAATAAGAGGATGTTATTGAATTGTTGGATTTACAAGATTTGTCTTAGTCAATCGAGATGATTTTTATATCAAAGTTAAAAGTTACTGCAAATCCACTACGTTACGTACCACTTGTTGGACGTTGAATGAGTGCAGTGCACATTTATGTGCTAAAATTTGAAGAAGCAACAACGTTCATGTCTTGAAACGTTGTTTATGATGAATAACAACAAGTATAATCTAGAAAATTTTGAAAGCATCATTTGTTACCATGTTCCAACTAGCTATACCATGTGCCAACTAGTTATTAAATAAAGATCAAGAAAATCTGAAAGCCATGGAGTCGTTAGGATACTCTTAACGCACGAAGTCAACGCGGGCGACGATGTACGCCACAAATTGAACACACACACGAAGTCACTATAAAAAAAAACACCATATCTAGTCATCAGTCGATCATGATAGGATGATATACTCTCGTGAGTCGTGATGCTCTCTCGCTTGAGGCTTATGTTTGATTTATGGATATTATTGCAACTAATGCAACATATTTTCCTAATTATTCCATGGATATTAGATAACGTCTGGTTGGTTTACAAAATTAAGTAAATATTATGAAGTTATACATGTATTGAATAGATAAGTTTACAAAACTATAAGTAAAATTATATATATATATATACATATTTCAAATTTTGCCCATTTTTAATATGAATTTTGAATATATAAGGGTACATCTAAGATTTTTTTAATGAGAACATTCAAAAGTTCTTAATTAAATATTACATGATTTCAATTTAAAAATTAGATTTATGAAAATCAGTCTCCTAATCTTATAAACTCTCCAAGTAGCTGTTAACTCTCCTAATCTTTGAAAGCTGAAACTCAAAAAAAAAAATTAAAAAAGTAAACTGTATCTTCATCCTAAAGACAAAATTTTCAAAAAGTATTATGTTTATTTTTTTTTATTTTTTATTTATATCGAATAGAGTTCATGTTTTTGTTGATTTTAAAAACTGAATTTTAAAATTGATAATTTGTGAGTGGAAGTTTGTTAAAACACCTACATTATTGGATTTAAGAAGATCTCCTTAATCTTGCAACTAATTAAGCTGATTTTTAAAAATTTAATTTAATTTTTTTTCGGTTTAAATCTTTTTTAAAAAGAAGCAATAAACGATCTTACGCCAACCCGACAAAAAGCTATTTTCATCATCATCTGAATCATTATTATCATCAAAATAACAAACACTACGAGAGAGTTAACCCAATTCTAACTTTTCTCTAAATCCCAAATTTCGAATTTGTTGGAATCATGTCAAGTTACAAAGCCGATGAAGAGTACGATTACCTCTTCAAGCTCGTGTTGATCGGAGACTCAGGTGTCGGCAAATCAAATCTGCTCTCTAGGTTTACCAAGAACGAGTTCAATCTCGAATCCAAGTCTACTATTGGTGTTGAGTTCGCTACCAAGACACTTAAAGTCGAAGGCAAAGTCGTCAAAGCTCAGATTTGGGATACTGCTGGTCAAGAGAGGTCCGATTTCGTCTCCTCCCTTCTTCTTTCCTGTTTACTTGATTGATTTCAGTCCTTTGGATAAGGTTTCTCATATTCATCCTATTTTTGTTATTTTGTGGTTTCTCAGTTTGATTCGCTGTCTTTAGTAAAGTTTTAGAATCATTGTTGTGTTTGATTTATGTATGTATCTGAAGTTTCATGAATCTGGAGTGATTTGGTGCTGTAAAGATGAAGAGTTGGTTGTTTTGTTTATCTCAGAAGTTCAAAGTGTGGTTGTTAAGTTTCTGATTCTTTGATCTCTCTACTACCTTGATCATATCTTTCAACAAAGCCTGATTGACTAAACTTTGAACTTGATCAAGTATAGAGAACTGTCTCAGGTTATGATGCTGAACATGGCTCAAACTCTGCAAATTTACTTAGGAATTTATCACATTTTGGCTACTAATGGTTTTCTTTTGTGCAGTAGCTTTTGTGCTTATTAGATGCTTGTGCTTAAATTTACTTAGATCTGTATCTCTCATATATAGGTCTGATTGATCAGCTCATGCAATCCTCTCTTGTTTAGGTCCATCCCCGTAGTATAAGTGTTTGCTTTTAGTAGAAATTTGACTTACTACATACTGTTTATCTCTGTTACTGTATTTGTTTTTGTGCTGTTCCGTCTGTTTCACACAAAGATAGGTTTCCGAGCTTTTGTTTGATTGATGTTGAAACCCAATACACTTGGTGAAAACAACTTTTGTTAAATCTCCTCTGTCTCACCTTGCACTAGGACATAGATGGATTTTGAATTTTGCAGTGGAGTTCTCTCCTTAACTCTGTGATTGTTACGTTACAAAAGTTTCCATTTGGTTGATACGTTCAATTGCCTCTAAAACGAGAGCAGTATGTTTATCGAAAATAGTCTTACTCCGTCTAGTTATGTGTTACTGAACTTATTACTGTGGTTGTTATTGTATCTCTTTTAATCACGTCTAAGATTATACATGGGTTTGTTTATGCTTTTTGATAGATACCGAGCAATCACAAGCGCTTACTATAGAGGAGCTGTAGGTGCTTTGCTTATTTATGATGTGACAAGGCACGCGACTTTTGAGAATGCAGCAAGATGGTTAAGGGAACTAAGAGGACACACAGACCCAAACATAGTGGTTATGCTCATAGGGAACAAGTGCGATTTGCGCCACTTAGTGGCAGTCAAAACAGAAGAGGCTAAAGCCTTTGCTGAGAGAGAATCTCTGTATTTCATGGAGACATCAGCTCTAGACGCAACCAATGTTCAAAACGCATTCACAGAAGTGCTCACTCAGATCCACAAGATAGTGAGCAAAAGAAGCGTGGATGGATCGAACAGAGGAGAAGGATCGTCGGCTGATTTACCAGGTAAAGGAGAGACGATAAACGTTAAAGAAGACGGATCGGTTCTTAAGAGAATGGGTTGCTGCTCTAACTAGAGTGGAGGAGTGTAGATTTGGTTAGGGTGAGACATCATATGATTATCTCTTTGGCTATGGCAATCAAAAAATGAAATAAGAATCCATTACTTTAAGATCATGTTTTATGCTATGGTAAATTTAGCCTGTCAGGGATATTTAATTTTAAGGTACATGATTGTTGGTATTTGTCTTTGACACTCCTACCACTTGTAAAATTGTAATAAACTAAACAGATGCAGATCTTCCCCTAAGTAACATTTGAAAGACAAATGTCACAAATCATCAGGCCTTATTGATAGTCTTTGTGGTAAGGCAAATAAAATAAGCAAAGACGTTCTTATAGCTTAACTTTTGAACATGACATTTGTTCAATATTTTCACCTCGTTTTTTTTTTCTCTCCACGAATCTGTCAGAATTGTTTTACGGACAAAAACATATACAAAAAATACAACGAGGAACAGTGTCTCTCTCAACTCTATAGGCTAAGGAATAAAAGAAATAGACGCAATTATCAGCTTCTGATTTCTCAAAAAAAGCTGAATCTGACTGAACTAAAGAGGGTATAGAAGCTGATAATAGTCGTGGTTAATATATTGTTGAACCTGTCAACTATCAAACAGAAGTAGTAAATCTGATTTCTTCTCTTTTTCTTCAGACATGCACAGTGTTTTGTAATCCTGTGCTCATCTGTCGTCTCACATGCTCAGGTATTAGCCTGTTGATCAGCTCCATTGAAGCTCCACCTAACTGTTATCACATACAAAGAACCATTGGGTTATGGTGAAGTTCCAGGAAAAAAAAGCAGCAATTTTTTTGGAGCTTAGATTGATTTTTTACCTCTTGTTTAAAATTGAACAATGGAGGTAATGGACGGCCATTTGGAAGACGGGCGTTTGGCTCTCGAAGTTCATTGAAAAACGGATGAGCACATGCTTCAAGCTAAAAAGGCAAAGAAAAACAAATGTCAGAATAAGTCTCAGCTCCATCCAACACTTAAAAGAGAATTTAAACGAGCTTCTATATTTCCACTCCATCACAAGAGACTACTTACCGCAGTGCAGCGTAGACTTGGTGAATATTGAAGAAGCCGAGATGCAAGGTCAATGGCTTCTGGAGGCATCCGCTTATGAAACACCTATGGAGGTCAAGGGTACAATATATGGTTGATGTTATATATGAAATGCTTTTATGACTACTGTGTAGGTTAAGTAGTTGTTGGACCAGAAAAAAAAGGTGAGATAATTACCTTGTGCCAAGGGTGAGCTTTGATTTGTGGGAATCTAAAGTCGGTGTAGTTTGGGTTCATACATCGAATTTCTTCACGAGTTGGAGTACCAAGAACCTAAACCAAGGCAGCAAGAACTTATGGTAACAGATATACCAGATTCTAGGTAGCTTATAAACCTAGAAGAGAAAAACTATCCTGGTAAAAGTAAAGGAGACTTCACCTTTATGATTTCCACAAGCTGATCAACTGAATTTTCTCCGGGAAATAATGGCTGTAGAGTAAAAGAGAGCGATTTTTAGATAATAAAACATCAGGCAGGCACTATATGCAGAGATTAACGCATCCACACTAACCTGGCCAAGAAGAAGCTCTGCCAGAACACAACCAGCAGACCATATATCTATGGATGCTGTATACTCTGTGGCTCCAAAGATGAGTTCCGGAGCTCGATAATAACGGGAGCATATATATGATATGTTTGCTTCACCTTTGACCTAAAATGTATTGCCAAAACATTTTAAAGGGTTACCAAAACAGAAATGCATGAAATGAATGCTTTCACGAGGCGAGAATTTTCTGCTACCGCCTATACTCATTTATATAACTTCTGAGTAATGGGAAAGCAATATAATTGGTATAGTTCACACTCAGTGGTAACACATGAACTACACATGTTTAGATACATAAGCAGGTAGAAAACACAAGAAACTCAGTTAACGAAAGGATAACACCTACCAATACTTTTGCACTTCCAAAATCACACAGCTTAACCTGGTGGGTCAAGGGATCAACCTACAGTATGCACCAGAAAGTTAGATCCAAAAACTAGTCAAGGTTGCAAAACACATGCCATGCTATGTAACGTACCAAAAGATTTTGTGGTTTCACATCTCTGTGGCAAACACCAGGAACAGTATGGATGTAAGCCAAACCTCTGAAGATCTGCATTAGATACTTTTAATCAGTTTCAGAGTCTAATATATTAGAGATTATTTGTGAGACAAACTGCAAAATAATAGTGCATACTTGATATGTGTAAAGTTTGACATAGAAAATTGGCATCCTCTGATTTGAACTAGTGTAGTGCCTCAAAACCCGGTACAAAGTCTCAGGTACATACTCCATAACGAGGTTGAGGAAGAGCTCATCTCTACTCGTTGTGGAGAAGAAACAGTGCTTCAAGGAAATGACATTTGGGTGATCCATTAGCCGCATAAGTTGCAACTCACGGTTTTTGTATCGTCGATCTTGCAAGACCTTTTTAATGGCTACAGATTCTCCAGTTTCCAAGCATTTCGCCTACCATAGTAAATTTTAGGGTTAGTCAGAGAGTAAAAATAAGATTTATGACGTGTAAATGCAAGCTAGCACAGAGGAGCACAATATACCTGGAAAACAATTCCGAATGAACCTGTTCCAACAACCCGCTCAGCCATGTAACTAATGGTCTGTAGGGGACAAAATGAAGTTGAGATAAGAGATCATAATTACTTCGACTAGGCAAAAAAGTAGTAAGAGAGAGAGAGATCATAAGCAAAAAATAGAAGCGAACCTGCTTAGGTTCACCGTTTTTGCCGCCAATGGTAGTGGAAATGATATGACCGGTAACAGCATCATTTCCTTCAATAACAGCAGCAGTCATTTCCTGCAATCCACCTCACATATTAGTAATAGGCGTTAAACTATTGTGGTTCAAGTACAAAGGTGGACGAGAGATGGTAAGCATTTACAGATTTCAACAAGCATCAGGATAAAAATGACAGTATACGAATGCTTAATTACATAAATGATCAAACCAACTTTAAATTTTTATCATTTATACCGAGGTAAGTGCTGCCAGCGATAAAGCATACAAGTGAAATGGAAAATGTTATATGCCAGAGTGAAGGACAAGCGAAAGTAAAAAAATGGAGAATAAATGTCGGTCACAGATAGGAGGGAGGGAGGGAGAGAGAGAGATAGATGGGCCAAGAGAAAACATAACTATAGGAATACTCCAGCACCTGCCAAGGGTGAATTCAGAGATGTACAAGTAAATTGTACTTTGAAGAATGAACAGTATTGAATCCACAAATATTCTGAGATATCAAAACAAACAAGCAAATTGTACTTTGAAGTATGAACATTGTTGAGATAAATAAACGAAATATACATACAAGAAAGAAAAACAAAGCTAGTTTGATATGCATACTTGTCCTGCTATCCAGAGACTGAAATGTAGGCTAACCAATCGAAATCTACTAATTCAGCTCTAAGTTTTTGCACAAGATTCAATAAAAGGTTACTGTTGCTTAGATCTCCGGTAGAGAGAAAGTTTGAAGTTGTAGCTCGGAAAAATCAATCTAGGTCTAGCTGTAGTGCATGGAAAACATATAAAGTAAAAAATTCGCAGTCTCCTATATCAAAAAAAGCCTCGTCGGAGTAAAAGAAGAAAAAACTCTCCGGTGAAGAGCTCAGATCAGAAACGAGGAACAGAACAATAACATGAGCACGAGAAGACAAATCGATTCTAGTGTACTGAGACATGGAACAAAGAATAAATATTAAAAAAAGGAGCTAGATCGGAGTAGATCTAGAACAGCCACCAAACTCTAAATTCAAATGTGTACTGTTTACCAAACACATACGTCAAAACAGAGAAAGAGAGACGGGAGAAGGGGGAGGGAATATACCTTATCTGAATCCGTTTCAGAACGGCGTTTGGAAGCGTCACCGTCGTGAAGAAGCTGCGGCGGAGGAGGAGCAAGAAGAGCATGAGGCTGAGGCCCCAATGGTACTGAAGCCATGTGCCTTTTTTTTTTTGTTCTCAAGACTTTCTCTCTCAACCACTGCTGCCTGAACTAATTGAGTAAAGTCTATTTTTCTCAACACTCACAAAAAGAGTTCAAAGACAAAAGGAGGACCCACGGAAGACTAGTAGTGTGCGCGTGAATGTTACGCTCCAATCATATATCTACTTTCTTATTTTATAATGATAACTAAATTTTATACTTAAGTTATATAGAACTCCTCCATTAGATTATTCTAATCACTCCATATGGGTATCAAAATTTATTACTCCAATCATATTTCCCATTTTTAGATATAAAGCTTAACTTTAAAGACATTTTGCAACCCATTTAATTTTTAGTTTTTTTTGGTTCCTTTTGCTTTCATCATTAATCACAAGTGTTTTCTTTTAGTACAGTCTACCAAAACAATTCACTGATACCGAACCTATTAATGATGATCTGATGGATTCTTTTTTTTTTCGTTTACACTATCTATCACACACAAGAGTTTTTTGAAGTTAAGTATCCATCCCATCATCAGCTTCAATCCACACATCAAAGTTCATCAAATCATATTAGATATCGACCAAGAAGAATGTACAACATTCAACTCAGATATATCCAGAGATTGGGAAAAACACCAAGAACTGAAACTTGAAGAAGAACCCAAATCTTGAGATTATCATGCAAGCACAATTATGAAACGAAGAAAGTTCAATGGAATATACATTTGCAAAGACAAAGTAATTTCATAAACTAGATTCTTTCAAATACATAACCAAAAAAACATCCTGTCATATTCAAACAGCATTGTTCTGCTTTATATATAATAAAGCATGACCATGTGTGCCTTCTTATAAGATTCATGTGGATTCCTTCTGCATATCTCAAGTATGTACACCAAAAGACCCACTCACTCATCATGGAAATCAAATTTTTGCATTCAAAAACACTACAATCATTTGAGACAGTTTTGTCTAGTCTAGTAGGCATAACCATCATCTGAGCACATTACAACATATCACCATAAGAGAAAAAGTTTCCACAGAACAAAAACCAAAACCTGTGACTAAAATTGTATAACCCACCAGATCGAATCATCAGTGTTTTAAACTAAGGTTGTCCAACTTGTTCATAAACAGGCAATGCCATACTCTCAAGCAACTTGATATGCAAAAACCTAACATTCTTCCATTTACCAGGAACTGAATCACCAATCCCATTTATACTCTCCATCACATTCTCCACAATCTCCTTCTTTCCCATTGACAATTTCGCCACCTTAACAACACTACACGTACCTGTACCAACGAAGAACAGAGCCGATTCACAAGCTTTCTCAATCTGCTCTTTCCAGTTACCATGTCTCAAGTTAACCGCGACAGGGTTCTTCTTCTTCTTAACAAACTCTTTCCCCAGCAGCTTCGGCAAAACAGGCATCAGCCTCCTCTCCGCGAAATAAAGCTCGCAGCAACGCTTCTCCTTCTCTAACTTGACTAAATCCGATTTCAATTTCGAGACTTTGATCACAGTGGTGATTGGTATCTTCTCCGCTTCGATCTTCTTCAAAGCAGCTTCCTTTGTGATTTTGTTCTTGTGTTTGTCGTCGATGATAAGACAAAGCTCCGGCGAATCTTCGGCGGTTAGATCGATGAGAGGATGAGGAAGAGGGATCATGAAAGGGTTAGTCCGATCCAACTGGGGGATTCTCTTCACTGTCACGATTAGGTAGACGAATCCGTCGTTCTCGTTCTCGAGCTGTTCTGAGTTGTTCTTCTGGGACTTGGATTTGGATTCCCACCATTTTAACAGAGATTTCACGGCTCTGTTAACGTTATTCGGGTCAACCTTTGACTGGTTACGCGCCGGAAGAGCAGCCATCGTAGTAGTAGTACTCATTCTCCGGTGTGAGAGAGACGGCGCAATTGCGAAATTAGGGTTTCGAGTCCGAAAATAAAAGGGTTTAACGAATTAAAGATTAGTATTTAGAATTGCGTTTTCCTTCCCCCCTTTATTGTATTTTATTTTCGATATTATTATATTCGTTTTCCTTTTTATATATAATGCTCATGAAAAATATATTCAATGTGTTTCTCTTATTGTTGTTTTTAAAAGAACAGTTTGACTTCTATATTTCTTTAGAGTCATGAGTTTAAAATTTTTAAAATCAAAATATTTTTTCAATTAACCACGCTAACACATTTGTTTAGATTTGTAAAGAGTTAATATATATCTAATTTCAACTGAAATAGAGATTTTTAACATAAATTTTAGTGTGAATGTGAAATAGCCCGCCCAGTTAACGAAATTTTATAAATTTTATCAAAATTAAACTTAAATTTTACGATATTTCAAATTTATCCGACTTCAGCTGACCAGGCTAACATATTTGTTTAGATTTGTAAAATTTAAATATATATATATATATATATCTTGTCTCAACTAAAATATAGATTTTTACTATAAATTTTACTGCGAATCTAAAATAATCAAGTTAACGAAATTTTACAATTTTATCAAAAAACTAAACTAAAATTTTATAATATTTTAAAATTTTATTTTCTTTTGTTTTAAATTTAAAAATTCGTGATTTTTTGACATTTCTCTTAAATAATGATAATTTAAAAAAAAAACACAGTATAAAATGGACAATTAGCATAATGTCTTCATGACCTGTGATTGTGTAAATATTAATTTTTTGGACTAGCAAGCAACGTAATTCGTAATAAATCTATGTAAGAGACGTCACACAAACATTTGTCTTCGTTGAGGACGTAACAACATGATGGACTTGAAGCAGCAATGGTTCTATTTGGTTTCTACGAATGACAATTGGATTCCACGTCTTAATGTTTTGGACCGTCCTCTATCTCTACGGTGGTCTACCTTACCTTACATGCGGCGGGGTATATATGTCTATATATATTTCTTTTTATTACACAAAATCAAAATTATTTGTAAGGTATCCTAATAAAAACAGCTGATACATGTATATATCTACAGGGCGTTGGAGGTGTGATTGGGTACCACATGATATGGCTCTTAAACTCGGCATGCCATATTTGGGGTTCGAGGTCGTGGAAGACGAAGGTAATAAGAGAGAAAATTATTGGGAGAAAGAGAGAAAATTATTGTGGAAAATTCGTTTATATTATTGGGAGAAAATAAAACGTTGTTGGGAAAAAGAGACAGGGGAGTTCGAACCAATAACCTAAAGCACTTGCTTGCTGGGCTTCTGCCACGGGCCGTGCCTGGTTACTAGAAGTAAGTTAGAGATCCCTCTGTTTATTGAATATTTTCCTCTTATCTGTTTTCGAAACCTGATCTTTCTTTATTTGTAGTTGCATTTTGTCACATTGCTTCCATCACTTTTTGGTAGCTCTGTTGTCAAATGGCAAACATGTTTATATTCTTCTGTTTGAACCGTATTTTTTCATACTGTTTGGAACTGTTGTAAGTTGTTACCATCTAAGGGGATTATACTACAGGGCTACTGGCCTTGTATTAGAGTTCCTACAAAAATTTCTTCATGTGACATAAGACCCACAATAGCAGCCATATGATTGTATGTTAAGATGCTCGAGCTATTTTTGACACCTAATAAGGTCAATATCATCATTGCGGAAGTGGTCCTAATTGGGTGATTCTAACTCTGCAGCTGTAGTACTCTTGAAAGTTAATTTTGAATATTTTATTTTCAAAATTTCATTGCTCATGCTGTTTAGGTCTTTCGTCCTCGGTTTCACTTGTGTGCAGTGTACAGACAGCTCATGGGTCTTAAGGAATTCAGGTAATATCGATGTACTTCCGTTACCGAAAACTTGACAAGAGGGAACATGATGAACATCTTTTCATCAAGAATGAATATGCTTACACGTAACTTTTGATATTATGTGGGGAGCTCAAATGGAAGCATTTGGTTCGTATTTTTTCATCGTGAAGATGTTCCTCGAAAGAACCATTTCCATCAAGTGGACCCTAAAGTCTAAATTAAAGACTTCCAGACTTCTTTTTTACTTGCTATACCAATATTCCGATGACACTATATAAATGAGATTATTCCACCAGGTAAAGAATCAATCACTATAGTATATGAGTTTACTATTTACTCTGCCAACAAAAAAAAAAAAAAAAAACAGAGAAGATATATTAAAAGAAGTTGTCTCTCACAGTCACATTTAATTTTCCCCTGGTTACCTTGGAATCTCTGTAAAAATGATTGGTTGTATGATACAACTTGTATCAATGTAGGTCTCACTTGTATATGGATTCCTATACGGTTTATATATATATATATATATATATTTTTTTTTAATTGAGAATATTTAAATGGCGAGTTTGAAATTTTAAATAATTGACAATATGTATATTAACCCCATGTTTTATATTTGCATGCTAAATCACATTAGCAGTATGAGGTGCTATTCTTCTATATATGCATGATTATGGTCAATTAAAATGTGTTTAGACTTGTGAGTTTATATACTTGCAAGTTGCAACGCAACACGATTTAACAATGCTAAGTGATGTGAGATAACTTGGAATCATCAGACTGAAACAAACACTATTCTAGGTTCTAAAATACAAATTGAAAATTTTTATCGACCAAGTCCGAGCAAGACCATTTTTCTTGAATGTGAACCATGGGCGCATTCAATTCTTTCTTTCTTTTTCAACTAGATTTGTCCAAGTTTTATCGTCTCCTTTCCGGGTGGAACAGTTGGGAGCCCACAGTTCTCATAACCTGAGGTCACAATTCAAATCACAACATTTGTGTTTTATTTATTTTAAACGTATATAAATTTGATTTTATTAAAACTAGTTTTGTCCTTTGGAATGCCAAGAAAAAAAACTACCGACTGCTTCTTCTTTTTTTGTTTTTCTTGAATGGAACGCGATATTTTTTCATTTAACCAGCTAATAAAACGAGTGATGAGAACTCTAATATTGTATTTGAAACTTCTGTTGTCACTTATAAAACAATCTTATACAATTCTTATAATTATATGTAATTTATCGATTTGTTTACTTAACACATAATTTGTTGTATCTGTTATATATATTTGCTTCTTTAATTTACGTTTAACATTTATAAGCAAATTTTATATTTGAGATACTTAATGGTTTTCTACATATTCTTCTCTACCATATCACCAATATTACTATAAATAGAAACATTAAAGTGCAAGTTGTAAGATACAACCACAACAGACAGAATTCAAAAGCATTACTCTTTTTCTTTTCTTTTTTTTTTTTTGAAAAAATCAATTAGGTTTCTATAAAAAAAAAAGTTTTGCGTTCTGATTTCGATATAGCTCATGTGAATCCTTGGATGATAGTCTATATAGAGTAGAGAAGGTCACGAATCTATATAAAGATAACGCAGAAAAGCTAGCTTAAAAGCACTGCATGAAACGGATAACATAGCTAGCATGCATGCCTTCATCTGTGACTCTGTACATGTAAATATTAATTTCTTGGACTAGCAACGAAATTCGTAATAAATATCTGTAAGAAACGTCCGCCAAAGATTTGTCTTGGTTAGCGTGGAGTAAAGTTTTATATTTGGCCAGTGGAGACATGCCCATAAGTAGAGATGAATAGTATTACTTTTTTTTTTTTTTTTGGTATGAGACGTAGTATTACTTTGTTTTTGTTTTTGGATATATAATGCTATATATATACATTAGAATGGCTGTAAACAAAACTAAGTTGAACGTTGGGGAGTGAAAACATGTGCTGGTGCCAGAGTATTAAAGATGGAAATGGGAGAAGTAGATAGAGCATTAAAGAAGAGTGGTTAATCGCATTTAACTAGGACGTGGACCTTTACGTAAGCTTACAACATAGCCCATATATACTCCTACGTTGTTCAATGCTCATAATTCGAACTCAAACAAAAAAAACTCCTCTCGAAGGTGCAATGTGTGATCCCTTTAGAGGTAATGGCTCTAGCCAAAGAGGCACAGTGAGTAAGGAAAAAAGGCCTTACATTTATAGATATTGGTCGTGGGCCGATATAATAAGAGCGTCCACCGTTATGATTGTGCACTTTTTGTGTCTCTTGGCACCGTTCAACTACAAATGGGAAGCTTTACGGTTCGGTTTGGTGCTCTACGCCTTGACTTCACTCAGCATCACATTCTCATACCATAGGAACTTGGCTCATCGGAGCTTTAAGCTCCCGAAATGGCTTGAGTATCCTTCAGCTTATTTTGCTGTTTTTGCTCTTCAGGTTATTTAATTGATAACTAAGTATTACATATTTTTCAAACGTTTTTCCTTTTAGTTTTGGAGTATGAACAGAAAATATATAATTATTATTCTCAGGGAGATCCATTGGATTGGGTGAGCATACATAGGTTCCATCACCAGTTTACAGATTCAGATCGCGACCCACATAGCCCAATCGAAGGATTTTGGTTTAGTCATGTGTGGTGGATATGTGACACTCATTATATCAAATATAAGGTATAAACGTAACGTGTATAATTCTTCTTTTATGATTTTTTTTTAATGTTATAGTAACATTAATGTTTAATATTGTAACAGTGTGGAGGACGTAACAACGTGATGGACTTGAAGCAGCAATGGTTCTATTGGTTTCTACGAATGACAATTGGATTCCACGTCTTAATGTTTTGGACCGTCCTCTATCTCTATGGTGGTCTACCTTACCTTACATGCGGCGGGGTAAATGTCTATTTCTTTCTATTACACAAATTTATTTGTAAGGTATCCAAATAAAAACCGCTGATATGTGTATGTCTACAGGGCGTTGGAGGTGTGATTGGGTACCACGTGACATGGCTCGTAAACTCGGCATGCCATATTTGGGGTTCGAGGTCGTGGAAGACTAAAGATACATCTCGTAACGTTTGGTAATATAATATATATTATGGCCCCATATTTTCTATATATATATATATATATATATAAACATAGATTTAACGATCGGTCTTGTGAATGGATTGAAGGTGGCTTAGCATATTCACAATGGGAGAGAGTTGGCACAACAATCACCACGCGTTTGAGTCATCGGCGAGACAAGGATTAGAGTGGTGGCAAATAGATATCACCTGGTATCTCATTAGATTACTTGAGGTTCTCGGATTAGCCACTGATGTCAAATTGCCCTCAGAATTTCAGAAACAGAAATTGGCTCTGGTTCGTTGATATCTGAAAATATCATCTAAAAATATTATTATGTACTTAATATATTATATAAACAAAATAACCTATGTTCAACTATTAATATTAAAGAGAGATTTATATCTATTAAATATATAAATATAAATATGGTTGTAATTAGCTTTGTATTGTGTGTGATCATTATTATAAATATATAAATATTTTGTCTCTCTTTGAATGAATAGTCGAATCTTATTAATTAGTCTCAAGACAAAAGTCACATCTTGTTAATGTACTCAATCTAAAGAACAAGAATTTCGAAGAAAATCAATCTAAATAAATATGAAAAAGAAAGAAAAAAAATGTTCGGTGAAGGAGATATTAATTATTCATTCATATGGATCATAACTCATAAGATAAATCTTTTATAAGATGCGGATGATGATGTTGTCTCGCCCGTGGTCACGTGAGTACTGTAGTGTGTCCCAATCGTACGTCTTACTTCGTGGTCCAATGCTAAAGTCGTACGTTGTTAGTTTGTTTTAAATTTGATCAAACAACCCCCAGTACTCTCTATGATCTATATATCTCCCACATTCAATAGGGTTCTCAGAGATTGTCAGTGACATTTATCACCTTTCATTGTTCTCTTTTTGGTAAATATCTCTTAATCTCAAGATTCTTAATATTTGACATAAAAAGCAGAGACTCGTCATTTATTTATTTACGTCAACTCAATCGTAATTTTTTACTTTTTTGCATATCTTACCAAAACTAGCTCTTTAAGATTAATTATTGAGTATTATTAATATCTCTCACGTTGGTATAACTGACTACTGCATTAACTACAGACAGTAATACTTATAATCTTTAATTTACCTAGTTAGCTTCGAATACTTAAGTCATATGATAAGCAGAGCCAGAGCAGATCAGCTACGCATTTAATTTATAATGATTTCTGACGAAATTTGGCAAAATCGAAATAGCGTTGGCTGTTGGAGATTTCGTAGTTAAATCCTCATCTTGAGACAAACCACTTATGGATATACATAATACATATATATATATACATATGTATCTCCCTTTTGTTAATGGTAAGAAGTCACAAGAGGTTTGGCTGTAAGGAAAACTTGTTTTAAGTTATGGGGAAACATGTGCTGCTGCCGGTTTATAGAAGATAGAAATGGAAGAGGCATATAGAGCATTCAAGGAGAGTGGTCACTCATATGCATTTAACAATGTTGACCTTGACGTAACAATAGTAGCTCATATATATCTACCCAAAACTTATGTTGTTCATACTACAATTTCTAACTGATCAAACCAAATATATTATTCATCAACGGTCTCCCACTAGAGACGATTATCAGAGGAGTGGTGAGTAAAGCATAATATATAGGGCGTTTTTATATTTTCCAGAAAATAGCCGTTGGTCGATGTAATATTAAGAGCGTTAACCGTTGTATTTGTGCACTTTTTTGTGTCTCCTGGCGCCTTTTAATTACGAGTGGTAGGCTACGAGGTGATGGACTTGAAGAAGCAATGGTTCTATAGACTATATAGACTATTGCTCTCCACATCTTAAGGTTTTGGACCGTTACCTTACTTTACATGCGGCCGGGTTTATCTTTTTCTTTTTTTCCGGATGAAGTTAAATTCTTATTCTTCGCAATGAATTTGTATGTATGAAAATGAAAAGCAAGTTTCAAAAAAAAAAAAAAAAAAAAAAAGAAGATTAATTTATATTATGACAGCGGGCGTTGGAGGTAGCTGTGTTTCACATTTGTCAGCTTTCATTATGGTAGTATATATTCCATTGTAAATAAATTACTGTTTCTATGGTTTATGTTTTTGTTTGTTTCTTATTAATAAACTATATACTGCATTAGTAACGTCACATGAGTCTTATTTCCCTTTCTCCGAGATTATCGTCTTTGTGGTCCGTCTAAAACAACGTCGTACGTACAGATTTGTATTTGGTCATACTCCAATAAAGTGCATGACAGCAGACAGTTGACTTTATATATTAATTTATATTGTTTTCTTTTTGTGCCTTGTTTAGAATGTCTTTAACAACTCTTTAACATGTGAGAAAAATAATAATTGAGAGTCGTAATATAGAGTTTTCGAATACAGTATAGATAAGGATGAACATAGACTTAATTTAAGCTTTTTTTTTTTTTTTTTTTTTTAAAAGTTGGTTATTAAGATAAATCAATGAAAACGGCCTACCATCATATCGACAGCTACCAGAAAATCGCACAAATTTGCAGTATCATCTTCATACAATATACTAGAATTTAG
The DNA here is from genome assembly GCA_024034495.1 of Camelina laxa. Lineage (NCBI taxonomy): Eukaryota > Viridiplantae > Streptophyta > Magnoliopsida > Brassicales > Brassicaceae > Camelina > Camelina laxa. The sequence goes on from CM043884.1 coordinate 28,792,758, forward strand.
AGGGGGTTAACTAATAACACCCAACTTTAATGGTGTCTGAATGAAAACATAATAATGTCTTTGGGTCATCACTGGAAAATGCTGATGGCATTAAATTTTAAACATTCGCTATTCTCAACCTTCAAGTATAGTACAATCTATTTGTCTGTGACAAGAAAAAAATTCCAAACGCAAATTCAAACCAGTCGCAGTGACGAGACCCATGATATTTTCGTGTGAGATAGATAGTGTGACCAATGCAATGATAATTAATGATTAGAGTCACAGTGAAAAAACAAATTAGGTTTTTTATCGCTGTTACATATACTATTCCCCACTCGGTAGTAGTTAAATGTTGAATTTTAATAAGCTGCATGTCCTCATTGTTTATATAAATATGATCTAGTTCCCATTCAATTAACAAAAAGATAATAAGTAGATAACAACAATCCGGACAAAAAAAAGGAAAGATTTAAAAAAGTAAAAAACGCAAAAACAAAAAGGAAATTAACAAATCTCGTTTGACCATAAAAAAAGAAAAGGAAACAAATCTCTTATAAAATACACCAAATCCTTCTCTTCGTATACTGAAATCAAGAAAATTATTAGAAGAAAAAAAAAAAAAGTTTGGATCATTCTGAAATCCTTAACAATGGAATTCGTGAAAGGAGATCAAGTTGAAGTCTGCAGCAAGGAAGACGGTTTCTTGGGGTCTTACTTCAGCGCCACGGTATTGTCGAAGACTCCCGAGGGATCCCGATCCGGATCCTGCTACAAAGTTAAGTACAAGAATCTCGTGTCGGAGGAGGACGAATCTAAACGGTTAATCGAAGTCATCTCAGCCGATGAACTCCGTCCGATGCCTCCCGAATCTCTCCCCGTAATCTTTCAACGCCAAGACAAAGTCGATGCTTTCGACAAAGACGGGTGGTGGGTCGGAGTGGTCACCGGTGGGAGAAGCGACTTGTACTCCGTTTACTTTGCGACGACCGGCGAGGAGCTTCAGTACCCACTTTACCGTCTCAGAAGGCATCTCGAATGGGTTAACGGTGACTGGGTTTCTTCTGCAAGAAGGCAATAATAACGTTATTGAATTAGGGTTTCTTCTATCATCGTTCTCTGCCATGTTTCTTCTTGTTCTCTGTTTATTATGGATAAAAATTCTAGGGTTTTGATTTTAAAGACGATGTTGCTCTGTTTCTTCTTGTCCTCTGTTTTATTATGTATCTTTATAATTCTAGGGTTTTGTTTTTAACTCTGCTTCTTAAATTCGGTTCCTGACTAGCGTTCAAGCAAATATAAAAATTGGCAAAATAATGACTCCATATATATATCCAATATATTATATACGAGTATTTGACTTATTTACTCTTCTTAATTTCTGAGTCTTGAATGAAAAAGAGAAAGCCCTAAGAGAACTTTAATGAAGATACATCGAACCAAAATGCAATTATGCAAGGCCAGTTCTATCACAGGCTTGCACAACCGACCCGCTCTTAAATTTTGTGATAACAAAATGGAAAGTTCAATAAAACACTTCAACGAGTAGATCGAAAGACAATTTTCCCCCTCAATGTGATCCTCGAAAGCCTTTAAACCGGTTTAACACATATATAACTTTTGGTTTTGATAAGTTTGATTACGAGTAAATATATAATTGGTCGGCTAATATGGACCAGATCCGTTAGTTTCGCTCGCTGAGCACTAAGTGTCATTCGTCCATGCTTTGCTCCCAAGTTTACATTCAATTGATTTCCATAAGTCAACTTTGCTCTCTCACTCGAGTCATCCTTAATTCACATTTACAACCAATAAAGGTCAACCTTCATCTAATCATCTTAAATTGTAGTCTAAAAAATATTGTTGGCCATAAAATTAAAACTAATGACGTTCCAATAAGACAACTCAATGATCGATCAACACCCCGCACAAATATAATTACCTCACTAAAAAAACGATTTTTTTTTTTTTTGCAAGTTAAATAGAATGTTAACCAAAGTTATGACTAATTTGGTAAAGTTGTTACATAAGTTATTTGACTCTATATCTATTTTTGAATAATCTTTGGGTCAACTTTCAAATGTGATTGAAATTTAAAGCTACATGCAATGCCGAAATTAAATATAAATATTGAAACTAGAATAAGTTTCCGTTGTGGATGCCCATCAGAAGCAACCTCTTCCCAACTCATATCTACACGGTTTACAAATAAAAAGTCGGTGCAATAATAATAATAATAAGACCTTATTTCTGATCCCCAAATTATTAAATGTAGAAAAACTTTTAATTTTAAAATCAAGAAAAGGGGGGTTTGTAAGCTTGAAGAGCAAGGAACACTATATATATATCAAACATGTCAATGCCATCCATTGATCAATATTCATCTTAAACTTCAAAATTTTGATCTGACTACTTTTATTCTAAAATCATCAACAAAAGTTCAAGATGACGGTAAGTATATTTCTTTTGGTTTAATTTATGAATTTTACTAATTCATATATGCTTTGCTTATTGCATGGATCAATGCTGTTTTAGTTTTTCTTGTACATGAAATGAATTTAACAATCTACTATCCATCTACAGACTATTGAGATGAGAGTTCACATGGATTGTGTGGGATGCGAAAGCAGAGTTAAAAATGCTCTTCAGAAGATGAGAGGTGTAACATCGTCATTGATCTCTAGCAAACTGCTTTATATGTATATTGTGTGTAGTAGATAGCTATAATTTGTTTGTTGAAATAATGAAAACAGGAGTGGATGAAGTAGAAATCGACATGATGCAGCAGAAAGTGACGGTGACTGGCTATGCCGACCAGAAGAAAGTTCTAAAAAAAGTGAGAAAAACGGGTCGGCGAGCTGAGCTATGGCAGCTTCCATATAACCCTGATCACTTAGGAGGCGGGGGAAGCAGCAGCAACGGCGGATACTTCTACAACCCTCAGGGATGCAACGGCCCAATAAACCACGCGGCGCCAGTGCCAACATCTTCTTACAACTATTACAAGCATGGTTACGATAGCAATGAGTATTCGTCTTACAGGAACCACCCTGTTCATGCCTCTATCTTCAGCCACCAGACTGGTGCCAAGTTTAGTGATGAGAATCCCAATGCTTGTTCTATCATGTGATTTTTTTTTTTTTCCTTTTATATGAAAGAGCTTTGAGTAAATGTAATCGTAAATGTTCCTATCTTCTTCACCTATTTTGATTATATTATGCAATGTAACTGAAGCTCATATATAGTAACTCTGTATTTGCTTGAATAATGCATAGTTGTATCTCTATTGATATAAAGCTAATTGTTTGAAGTTGTCTATGTAGAACAACAACACTAAAATTAGGAAAACACAGTTTTGTTTGGAATGTGGAAGGTGAGATTTATGGGATAGTAGTAGTAGGAAACCTGGAAGGGAAAGTGATGTAGTGAGAAAGTGGTTTAGGTGCAGTAGCAGATTCGTTGACAGAGGTGATGCTCTTCATAGTCTTTTTGGTTCGAATCTTTCTGGGGAATGATGAGATCATTGCTGTTGTTGTTGTTGTTGTTGTGGTGGTGACACTCTTGTCATCAGCAGGAGGTTTCTTCGTCGTCGTCGTCGTCATAGAGGGTTTCTTTCTCTTGTTGGATTTGGTCTGATAAGGTTTGGGAACTGGGGACTCGGAATTGATGATCTGGAGGGAGGTGAAACAGCATTCCTGCCATTTCAAAGCTTCGATGTCGGTTATGACTTCGTCGAGAGTTAAGGAAGTCGACGACGACGACGAGACTGAACTGGTTTGTTTCAGAGTCGAGCGAAAGGGATCTATTAGATCTAGTGACTCCACGACTTCGCCTAGAATTTTCTGGTAAAACAACAACATCCATCAATTAAACTAAACCAACCAGAAATTTAAAATTCCCAGACGTAAATCGGATAAATTCGAAACCGATCATCGATTCTCAACCAAAAGCAATTTCTAACTAACAGCGATGATGATGATCGGTGGTGGTGAGTGAGATTTGATTACCTTATGAGCTTTGTGGAGCTTTCGGAAACCGTGCATATGAATGATCTACAAGCACGAGTCGAAGAAGAAGAAGATGTTAGTTAGAGAAGAGGAGAGAATCATCATCAACAGAGCAAAAGCGATAGAGTGAGTGAAGGAGAAAGAAAGAGAGAACCTGATTGAGGTAAGAGATGGTGAAGTCGTCGACGGACGTGGCAGTATCAGCGGAGAAGAAATCAACGTATTCTTCCAGACTCATCTTCTTCTCTACTTTAAACTTCATACTTCCTTCTTCCTTCTTCTTCTTCATCCTTCCTTCTTCGTCTCTCTCTCTCTGTCTATCTCTTTTATTTCGTTTCGCAGCAGTAGTGGTGGTGTGTTATGGATTCTCAAAAGTTCAAACTCTCAGATAGATTGATACAAAAAGAGTTTGTTAGCTCCTGCAAAAAGACGCAAATACCCCTCATTCTATTCCATATTTTCGGATTCCAGTAATATCATTGTCCCAAACCAAATCTGGTGTTGTGGAATTGCCTTTTTATTATACGCCAGCTTCAGATAGATATCTTTGGAATTTGTGGAAGTACTTATTGGTAAGTACTAAATTGAAGACCAAGAGCATTGGCTTCGATCCAGTTGAATGCAAATTGGACCCAAGAACGCATCAGGTATCCCGAATGAAGCCACGAGTGCAAGTACGTGAGGTCTAAGCTCTCCACACAGCTTCGAAACTTCTCTCCTCACAGCAACGATGGATCTTCTTCCAAGCTGATCAATGCGTACATTGATCTTACTACACCCAATACATCCTATGATAAAATAATATAAATGCTGGTCAGCATTTGCTAGCCTTCTCTTTTAGTGTATAATAGTCTACAGCAAAAACTACATAGCGAACAAAAGCTTTCACATGACATCAGGTTTACTGAAATACTGTGTTTGTCCTAGATAAAAAGCTCCCATGAAGAAAAGGGAAACATTAATTTATGCCAAAAATAAATCATATGATACGAAAACTTAAGGTGAGTCTTAGCTAGAAGATAAAACAACCATCATTTAACTAATTGACAGCTCTCCTTAACTGAGCCAGGAGGCAGTGTGGCCTCAGCATCCAAAACGGTTTGCAGTATTGCTTTTTCTGTGAAAGCTTTACTTAGGTCTTCACCAAGTTGATGATTCTGGGGGTGGAGCCAAAGAACCATTATTATATGTACACTATATATAAGGAACGGAAAGAAAAGTTCTGTGAGAAGAAATGCTAACCAGGAGGAAGGAGAACTCTCTGGTTTCTCCCATCCCTTGAAGCTCTGCAACTTGAGAAGTAAATCGTTCTAGAAGATCTCGCTCTCTTAAGCAGAACACATTTTTCTGGCAGGGACAAAAAGTACAAGACATGTTCAACAAAAAGCTGAGTTCATCTAAATAATCAATGCGACGGAAAAGGTTTATGACCTGGAAGTGGCTGCATCTTAGGGTAGATGATGTGAGTTGAGTCGGCAATGCAGGACGTGGACTGTTCATGTGCTCCAATCCAACCCTTTGAAGGGTTTATTTCTCTTCTTACACGATACATATTCAGAAAAAAGTGCCTTGCTCACCTAAGTTTCACATAAGAACGGATAAGGTCACTTTGTATTATAGAAACAAAGAAAGTCACAGCATTGAGTATATTTCTTAACCTACCCGCTGCATCAGTACATTATTAATGTAGTCTGCACATCATATTCGCCTTTTAAATGAACAATTCGGTTTTCTGTTTTTAAACCTTGGCCTCCAACAGCTTCACGACATTCCTTAGAAAGAACCAAGAAACAAGATAACATCACTATGGCTCAAAGAAGTTTTCTCGCATATAAATGCTTGGTAAGTACTGGTTCTCACCTGAAGCGTTCGCCTATTGTGCCAAGTGAGAACAGCTTTGAATCCACTTGAAAGGACATACATTAGTTCCATGGCCCAACTCAGTAATTGCAAAGCAGCCCTTGACAACATAATCTTCAGTGTCTTTGAGCCACTTTTCATGGTGTCCCAAAGAACTTAACAGCAGCATTACCCCTGAACTTAAATCATGCCAATATCAGTATCCCAGATGCTTTGCCACATTAGGAAAAAAACACATCTCTCTCTCTTATAGACTTATAGAGGAGCAGAACACATCTCCAAATTGAGAAAATCAAAGGGACATAGACATACCATAACAAGAAGTGAACACCGAGTTTGGCGGAGAGGGAGTAATCATAGATCCCACAAATCTCTTGAGCTCAGCCTCAGGACCTGTCTCCGTCAACCATCCCCGAAAGACACCTTTCTCGAGCAAGTACAAAACCCTCCGCATACTTATCTCGCGCTGCTGCTCCATCCTCTAATTGTAATCCGGCGAGACGAAAGTCTTGCCTCCTCTCTCACCTTCGGATTGAACAGATTGCTCTGCATCATGAGCCCAAAAACCAGTCTCAGTCCTCCAAGTTGTGCCCGTCGGCAATTTCCTCATCTCATTGACTTGGAACCCATAGGCCATAGCTCTCGTTGAGCTCCGGTGGATAGTACTGCAAACATACCTCCGGCGTGAAGGAAAGGTTCGAAGAAGAAGAAAGCGGAGGTGATCGGAATATATGGTTGGCGAGAACATGGGCTCGCCGGAGTGCACGGTTCTCCGACATTTTCTAGAAGGATTCTGGGAATAGGGTTTCAGAGAGGGAAGTGAACAAATTTTGAATTTTTTTTTTTTTTGTTTCGGGGTGGTGAGAGACTTTGTAGTAGTAATTGATTCCTTCCATGAGTCCAAGAAAATATGTTCCCTTTCGCGAAACAGAGCGTTAGCGTCAGAGAAGACGACGAATCAATCTCTCTACACACGGCGGAGACGAAGAAGAGAAAAAACAAGACTAGGCCCAGTTAGGCCCGTTTTGTTAGCTAAATCAACTTGACAAGATTAGCCCATATGATAAAACGGTATATTTTGTTTTTTTTGCCCGTTAATAAAATAAATACAATAATGCCTTTTCCTTTCTTTTTTTTGGATGTTTCCTTTTTTTTTTTAGGGTAAAACCTGTTTTCCTTTTTCTTTTGGGCATGATCGCTTCCTTTAAATACAGAAGTAGTACTCTTTCTTCTTCGTTCACAATCTAAAAGAAAAAAGAAAGATGAAAAACAGAGTATGAAGAGTGGCATCCTAAACCTAGAAGTGTCACTCGTTAAGATAGCCGCAGAAATGAACGGCGGGATTACCTGCGCGATTTGTTTGTTTGTTTAACAAAAACATTGAGGTCTTATCCAATTGATTTCTTGCGTTGCAGGGCATTCGTATTCGGCTGGACTTCAATTTCACCATGTTTCTTGTTATTGACAACAACAGTGAAATCGATGGATCGGATGAGAGTTTTCCATATTGGCGATCAAGGATCAACTGATGATGATTGATCTGGAGTTTCATATGCATTGAGAAACGCCGCATGAGAACGTAAAGGTTAGTTTTTTTTTTTTTTTTTTTCTCTTCTTTACTTTTTACAACCCTAGCTAGCTCTACAAGTAAAACTCATACACAAGTAATAATTTAAACCCCAATTAAGAACTTAGCTTGTCATATTAATTATATTAAAACCCCGAATGATTTTATACAATTGTGAAAACTAACCGGGTGTTGACTCCTGTCATTTGATTACATTTGATCGTTAGAGATGTCATACACTCTATTTGTTTTTTACACTTGACATAAATTATTTGGGTTTTTTTTAGTTAATATAACAGAGTAAAATATAAATCCTGTTAATGAAACATGAATGGCGATTTACAAACTATTTATGTATTCCAAAATTATATCATCCACAACTGAACCAATAAAAAATCATAACAATTTATTGACTATAATTTAAAAATTATTACCAAACTATTTTTTTTGTTTGGACCAGTTTAATCAATGAATAAACTCTGGATACATATATTACATACCCCCTTTTTATTAGAAAAAAAGCTTACAACAGCTTCTGTAGATACCGTATGTGGAAACGTAACTTTTAGCAGATGTGGGAATTGTGGAAGAGATTACCACTAGTAGTAACTAAACCGAAGACCAAGCGTTGGCTTCCACCCAGTTGAATGCAATTGGACTCAAGAAGGAGTCTGGAATGCCGAATGAAGTGACAAGTGCAAGTGCGTGAGGTCTAAGCTCTCCACAGAGCTTAGAAACTTCTCTCCTCACATCTGCAACATTTTCCCGAGAGAGGTAACCGTATCTCAGCAACGATGGATCTTCTTCCAAGCTGATCAATGCATACATTGATCTTACAAGACCCAACACATCCTGTCATCAAATACATGGACGTCGTTAGTTTAGATTAGTTCCTCTTCTAGTGGTAGTCTTCTTCACTCTCCTCTTGTAGTGGTAGTCTTCTTCACTCTTACTGTAGTAGTAGTCTATATATTAAACCACACAAAGAACAACGCTCTGCTTTTCCCTATTGTCACTAACAGTGGATGAACTATTGTGCCTAGAGAAGCAAACCATCCCACAAGTCTCACAGCATATTTCAAGCTATCGAACAATAACCTATTGTTTTAAATCAATTACTCTGCACGTTAATCATTAAACATGGAAGCCTGAGGTACCATCCCTAGCTAGCAAAACAACTACGATTCAACTAAAAAGGTTTAAAACATCACAAATAATAATCAGAATTACTTACCTTCACTGAACCAGCAGGTAATTTGGCCTCAGCATCCAAAATGGTTTGCAGTATTGCCTTCTCTGTAAAAGCTTTACCCAAGTCTTCAGCAAGTTGATGACTCTGCAAGCCCCGACGAAAAGGAGAAGAAAACCAAGTTACTGAATCCTAAAGGCTAAAGAACAAAAACGGAAAGCAAATTTTATATGAGAAAGTTGCTTACCTGGAGGAACGAGATCTCTCGACTTTCTCCTCTCCCTTGAAGCTGTGCAACTTCAGAAGTAAATCGTTCCAGAAGATCTCGCTCTCTTAAGCAGAACACATTTGTCTGGTAAGGGAAAAATACAAGAAAATGTTAAACAAAAGTTTGAAAACTCATCTAAATAATTGATAAGATGGGAAATGCATGTGTATGAGGAGGCATATGACCTGGAACTGGCTGCATCTGAGGGTAGACGATGTGAGTTGAGTTGGCAATACAGGACGAGAACTGTTCATGTGCTCCAATCCCAATCCTTTAAAAGGTTTGTTTCTCTTCTTACACGACAAGTATTCAGCAAAAAGTGCCTTGCTCACCTAAGTTTCACATAAGAAGATGGTCAAAACAAGAAAATTTACAGCACTGATGGTGTTCACAAATCCCAATAATCTGCTGCTTACCTGCTGCATCAATACATTATTGTCACCCTCAAATGTAGTCTGCACATCAAATTCACCTTTCAACTGACCAACTAGATTTTCTGTTTTGATACCTTGCCCTCCGACAGCTTCACGACATTCCTTAGGAAAAAAACACAAAAACCTCAGTATGGCTTATAGGCAGGATAGCTTTCTCACATAACCGTGCGTATAATGTATTGGTAATATTAACCTGAAGTGTTCGCATATTGTGCCAGGTGAGAACAGCTTTGAACCCACTTGAAACGACGTGGATGGCTTTGTTGGTCTCAGGTGTCCTCTTCACGTAAATCATCTTCAATTCATTTGCAGCAAAACTCATAGCATATCTGCGATAAATGAGAAATAAATAAAGAATACAACTCATATTTAAAAACTTGATGGCTATAACGATCCTTACGTCTTCGCTAGGAGTGGTAGCAGTCGCCTCTGATGACTTGGGTAATCAAGAAGGAGGACTTCAGGACCATTGGCTGTAACAGAGAAGGCTCTTCTCGATAATGAGTACCTTATAGCAGTAGCTAATCCGACCTACCACAGTAAAATCTCAATCAACTACATTTGTTCCTACATCATATCTTACAAAATGTTTATGTAAAAGAGACTAAAATAACTAGCGAAATCTGTACCTTTGCGGAATAAATCGCACTTGATGCAATCGTGACTCGGCCAGAGGTCAAAGGGGCCATGAATGCTCCAAATCTCTGAAATAAAATTGGAAACATTACCACTGCAACTCGACAAGTATATCCTATAAAAATGGTTCGTTCAAAGGTGTAGCATATACCTGATCAGGATCTTTAATTGCGCTAACATACTTCCCATCAGATGAAACATCAGCAACTGCATTCAATAAGTTCTCTCTTGGAATTCGAAGATTGTCAAACCTATAACCATAGTGAAATCTTCCATGAAGTACACACCTTAGTATAAGGTAAAATTACATAAACGTTGAGTGTATGAATACCATATCCGGCCATTGTCAACACCATTCAAACCAATTTTGTGTCCACAATCAGCAATGCGGATGTTTGGACATACGTTACCATCTTGATCCCTAATTTGCGCGATAAAGGCATGAACCCCCTGATTGGTTCCGTTAATATGAAGCTGTGAAAACACAATTGTGTGGGTTGCATGCTGAACAACGAAAATAACACAACGTTAGTCAGAATTTAGAAACTAAACAGAACATAGGATTTTTGGTACACTCAGGATAGGTATAGAAACAACTTACATTAGCTGCTCCACCGATCCAATACTTCTGAGCAGATTCACAAGGAGTACTTATCACAAACTCCTCACTTGTTGGGTCATATGTAGTCACTGTTTCAATTCCCCGTACCTATATCAAAACAAAGAAATACATCGAAATCAATATAGGTGTTAAAAGACAATGAAATATACGTTTGGAAACTGAAATATACATACATTACTTCCATGGCCTAGCTCAGTCATAGCAAAACATCCCATGACAACATAATCTTCGGTGCTCTTCAGCCACTTTTCATGGTGACGCTTTGTTCCAAAGAACTTTACAGCATTACCCCTGAGTTTATTCACAGAAACAAACTTATAACTACTATATGACGTTAAATCACTTTACAAAGAGTTGCAAATTAAAAGAGCTACCTAGATCCTCATAGAGACGCATCTCATGATTTATTTCAATAATCGTACCTAACTGACTAAAACACAAACAAACCAACAAGACCAAACACCTCTGTACTAAGAACCAAATGTCCACAATCACAAGCTTTTGTCTTTTTCTTTTTAAAAAAAACAAAAACAAAAAATCAAGAATTTGAACGTACCACAAGAAGAAATGAACACCAACTTTGATGGAGACGGAGTGATCGTAAATCCCACAAACCTCAAGCAGAGCTAATTTCCTAAGCTCAGCCTCAGGACCTGACTCAGTCAACCAACCTTTAAAAACACCATTCTCGAGCAAGTACCAGATCCGTTTCATGGTGATCTCACGTTGCTGCTCCATCGTCTGATTGTAATCCGGAGACACGAAGATCTTGCCTCCTCTCTCTTTACGATTAAACAGATTGCTCTGCGTCATAAGCCCATAAATCCAATCCCGATCCACCACGTTGTGTCCGTCGAGAAGTTTCCTCATCTCTTTGACATCGAATACGCAGCTCTCGTTGAGCTCCGGTGGAGAGTATTGTAAACATATCTCGCGCGTCAGGGATAGGTTCGAAGACGTAGGAGTTGATTGGAGTATGTGATTGACGAGAATATTAACTCGCTGGAGTGCACGATTATCCGACATTTTTTTTGAGAGAAATTGGGTTTGCGTACACCAATCTCAATTTTCCTGGAAAATATTAATTTTCTCGAGAAAGTGACGTTGTTGTTAAGTTGTTATAAGGAAGAAGATGAAGAAGGTGAGGAGATTACGTAAATACCCTTTGAGAAAATTAATTAATAAACCAATTTGTAATGTTAGGTGTCGAGACCATGACGCGGCTCCTAGGGAAAAGCGCGAACGGATTTTAATTGGGGATAAGGTCGTTTTATCTTTATCGCCGTTCAATCTCAGCCGTTGAAATCATTCATCGATCGGTCAACTTGTTTTTTTTTTTTTGGTTTTATATCTAAACCAACCGGTCAACGTGGACACCCTAATAACCAACAAGTTGATTATGATTTATGATTATCTCTTAGACCGGTGTGCATATGATTAGTTATGGAATTAGTTATCTCTCTCGATCGTTGTAAACCTAGTGTCCACGCATTATAATCGATTTCATAACTAAAGACATTTTGTTTCACTGGTACGTATTATGGTTTTGGTAGTTTCAATCGGTCTGATTGGTTAAAAAAGTTCTTATAGATTGACATGGATTTAGCATCAATTTTTTTTGATAGTATCATGGCTTATGCAATAAGACAATATCCTTATATTAATAGAGAAGCATTCTCGAGAAAACGCTGAAGTGTCGACTGTTAGGGAGCTTGAAACACCAATAAATTTATTGTCCTCATTTTTATGGAAATTTACAAATAATTGTTATTGAATGATTAAGCAATATTCCTTTTCAATTAAGTATAAAAATCAAACATTTCAATTTAAAATTTATTTTAATAATTATTATAACATATTTAATTATTAAAATATAAAATTATTAGATCTAAAACGTTTTCAAAACTCAAATTTATTCACCTATTAAAAAAATTTCCAAAATAAAATTATCATAATAATCATTATTATAAGTAATTGTCTTATCTAATACCATTGATATAATATTTCACGGGTGAAACATATTTTTACACAAAATAAAAGAAAATTTAAACAAAATAAAAAATCTTGCATAGATCGAAGAAAGAGCGGATTATATGACCAGTTGATAAGTAATAGCTTGATCTAAACATATTCTCACGGGTTATATTTTTTGTTTTTACATAAACGAATTTTAGATCCTAAAAATAAATTTACTCATAATTCTAATGTTATTTACATAGATTTATTTATGATAGTGCGGGTTGTTATAATAGTAACACGTATTGACATGGGAAAAAGCATAACATAAGTACTAGACACATAACTAATGACAATCTAGTATATATCTCAATTTTAATTAGCAACACATTTACTAGCCAACTAGTTATCCTCAGTAATGTCTGTTTGCTTCAAGTTATATTTTTCTTTCACCCAATGGTATATATATATATATATACCTTACATCGAGACAATGTAACTTCACAATCAAATTAGTATACTTAGCTTTATCGAATGAATTTTTTATCTAGTATATATCAACAACATAGAGGTGTCAAAAAATCTTCCTTAATAAACACATGCATGAGAATGATATACTCGGTTACGCAGTACTTAGTCATTTACCCCAAAAAAATGTCTTCCCATGTTACAGTTATGACTACAAAAACGAACTTTAAATATTAAAACAACCAAAATTTTAATATATATATTTAGATTTTTCTAACATGCTATTATTTTTCTTTTCTTTATAAAAGTCAAATATAAATCGAAAATCTATTTTTTGTTTATTGATTTCCTAATTGTTAATGTGTCCTTTGTCATGAGCAACCTAAAAACTCATAATCGACCCTTCATCCAAACACCTTTTTCTTTCATTAACCAAACAATCTTTTCATGTTCATCAGACAAACTCTTTGTGCACCATTATTCATCTTTCTTTATCCAAAAATTTCAATAATAAATTATAAATATCCCTTATTATTAATATAACCCCATAGCTTCAATTGCTATTAACCCACAAATGAAGGTAAATAAAAGAGGCAAGAGGTTTGTATTAACCCTTCTCGAAATTATATATGTTCGAACTCTTATTATTCTTTTGTGGTATAATACATGTTTCATCTTATATATTTCCTTGTCAATTGTGACTACGGTTTGTATAGATTTTATAATGCTTCAATTAGTCTCCCGGCCAGATCCATGCATATATGTATATGTATATATATCTATGTGAGTCCCATAACATTATAGCACCATATGAAAATCTTGTCATACTTAATTACCAAATATTTAGTACATTGTTCTCTCTTAATATGTTGGCTAGTAGTAATACGTGTAACTAATATATTATGAGAGAAACAATGAGTATGCAATATTAGCTAATCCCATATATTAATAGCTATAAAGACTGGTTGAAATGAATACCATATTGCATATTCATGTACATGTAGAAACACATGCATGCTTGTTGATTATAGAATCTTAGCTTTCGTTAAATTAATCTATATATAATCCGACTCCTAATTTGTTTCTATTACGGTATGTGTCTATTCTATGTTCTATATATTTTTTCCGTTAACTTCATATATTAAGTCATTGACCCACCAGATCTTTTAACATTAGAAACTATATATAGGTTATCGAAACATTTTGCTTTTTGTATACAATATTGAATATTCTTTAACAAAAAGAAAAAAAAACAACTTTTTATACGAAAAGCATAAGGTATATATAGTAGAAACATTTCACTCAAGTTATAAATTGTAAAGAAAAAGATTTATGATTTAATATTTTTTTTGTTAATATCATCGTTATTGTATTACACTAGAATCCAAACCCGCATATAGACTACAAGTCAGTATCGGCTTTACTGCTAAATCCAAAATCAGCTTTATCATCAAATACTTAGGGAAATGTAATGTAACCAATCGAACATTTCTCTAAATTTATAATGTAAACTTTTTAGTAATAAACAACCAAAAGTGTAAACCTCTTCTATACCAATGTGAATTCTAATTCCCCAAAGTCACGTTAGAATATCAGTATCAAATTAATCGTCAAAAGATTAATAGGTTTTAACAACTAATCAAATCCTAGATTAACGATCTAGCTAGACGATTCTTTGTTTAACCTTTTGAATGTCTTCACCTGATCGATCACTGACATCTATAATTGTATTATATTTTAAGTTTCCTTTACTAAGGACATGACATGATGCAAAGGAACTCCAATACCACAACCAACAACAACAACATCTCCAATAACTCATCGTCGCATCAAGCATGTGCGTCATGCAAACACCAAAGGAAGAAATGCAACAACGAATGTATCTTATCTCCGTACTACCCAGCCCGCAAGACGAAAGAGTTTCAGGCCGTGCACAAGGTCTTCGGTGTCAGTAACGTACAGAAAATGGTACGGACCGTACGTGAAGAGGACCGTACCAAGCTGTGTGATTCTTTGACATGGGAAGCTCTATGGAGACAGAAAGATCCAGTCCTTGGCTCTTATGGAGAGTATAGGAGGATTTGTGAAGAGCTCAAGCTATACAAAAGCTTGGTTCATAATCAACCTCTCCTTGGTTGGGATAATAATCATCAACGAGTATATAACAATAACAATAACAACAACAAGACCGGATTAGTGATGAATTCAAGTGGATCGGGAGGGTTTAGTGTTAATAACAACAATGGTGTTGCTGTGAATGGGGAGATAGTTAATGGTGGATCATATACATCAAGGGATTTGCAAGGTGGTTGGGAAAATCTAAAGCACGATCAAAGGCAACAATATTATGCAGTGATCAATGGTTTTAAACAAGGACAACACTATCTCCCACGTTAAGTACCTTAATTGTAACGTGTTCCAATCGAATAGTTGACTATTTCATAATTATTGAAATTTGTGTTGTATTTTATGTCTGCAAAAGTATTAAAAAGTTGTACGGTTATTCACTCGTAATGTATGTCCTTGTTGCAATAGTTAATTTGGAACTTTTATTGAAATAATTAGATTATACGTTGTTTAGATAAAAGTGACTGAACCGATCAATTTCCGGTTTAGACTAAACCCTTTGAATAAATCCGGTAAGTTTTAACAAGACAGAGGCTGGTATAGAAATCAAAACGCAACTCTTCTCTACTCTTGAGTTGAGTCTGAAGAAGATACCTTGTTCAAATCACCCATTCAATCTGGTTCGACATATCAAATTTGTGTTGGACGTATTTGATCGAAGCTCAATGGGTATTCCGGATTACTCACTTTGATCTGATTTACCAAATCTCAAGTTATTGTCTATACATTTGAGTTCTCCGGATCTTGCCGTCCAGGTGTTCGATGATATTCCCCTGTGAAGGAAAATATCATTCCTCCCAGCTCCTTCTCCAGTTACCTGATTATTCCTCCTGGATTAAGCTTGAATTTGTCTAAAAGGTATGACTTTTCCTACTAAAAGAAGATCCTTTTGTATTGAACATTACTATCATCATCGACGTTAGTTGACTGACTCAGGTGTACTTAATGTTTACGACAGGAAAGGAAGCTTTTTTCTGATGCCAAAGTTGATGAATTTATAGTCGATCAGGTCTTTGAGAATAGGAAATGGCAATTCGCTTGACACATTTGCGAAAACCCTTTGCTTATTCTCGGTCCTGCATACCGTTTTCTCGGTCAATCTCTTCTTTTGAAGCGGTTGAGAAGGCTATAAAATGTGCTGTTGAAACAAAAGAGTATCTTAGAATCCCTGACCTTGTTGTGTCACTCAAAGAGCCTTACCAAAACTCAATGTTATTCTCTTTTCTCTCTGCTTTCCACCATCATCATAGAATCAGAGTCATTGATGAAATCCTCCAAAGTTTTGTGCCTGTGAGACCACGTTCGCTGCCAAAGATTGTCTACTCTAGCCTTCTTACTTACTGTCTTCAGAGTTCTGATCCGCTTCCTTTGTCTTTCGCAATCCTACAGCGCACTCTTCGTTCTGGCTGTCTTCCTAATCCACAGACTCATCTACTTCTGTCTGATGCTTGGCTTGAACGACGAAGAGGATCCCAGTCTGTTGCAGATATTATTAATGAGATGAAACTGATTGGATATAGCCCTGATACTGGAACTTGCAATTATTTAGTGTCCTCTCTCTGTGCTGTTGATAAGTTGGATGAGGCGGTTAAAGTTGTTGAGGAAATGAGTGCAGCTGGCTGTATTCCTGATGTGGAAAGTTATGGCGCTGTGATTAATTCGTTGTGTTTGGCTAGAAAGACTAACGATGTGGTGAATATTGTGAAAGAAATGGTGAGCAAAGCTGGTATTTCTCCACGGAAAGGGATGTTGACAAAAGTTGCATCAGCTTTGAGAGCCAATAGGGAAATTTGGAAAGCCATTGAGATGATCGAGTTTGTAGAAAGTCGAGATTACCCTGTGGAATTTGAGAGCTATGAGGTAGTAGTCGAGGGATGCCTAGAGGTTAGGGAATACATTTTGGCAGGGAAAATGGTAACGAGAATGACTGATAAAGGGTTCATACCATATATCAAGGTTAGGCAAAAAGTGGTCGAGCGTCTTATTAGCGTTGGTGAATGGAAGCTTGCTTGTACTGTTAGACAAAGGCTTTCGGAACTGGAGTCCTAGGTATTTCCTGTAGTCGTCATCAGATAAATGTTACAATTTTGTAAAAATAGCTGTAGTTCCGATCCTGGAATGAAACTCATACCCCAAACTTGGGAATATTTTTTGTTGTTTCTGATAAGACATATTTTTGTTTTATAATAGTTCAATTTTGTCCCTATATCTTGTAATTGTTGTGCGCTCCATCTGCAAGTTTGTTGTGGAGTATTTGTAGTGTCAAGTGAGCATAAAGAGAATGTGTTGGTATAGTGAAATACTGAAATCATTCTGATGCTGAATATTTTTTTGCGGACTTATGTGGATGCTATTTGTTGTCACTTGTTGTCATCGTAAAAATTTTAGCTTATATCTTAGGTTGTGAGGATTCTCTTTTTCCATGAGACCCTTGTGTTTGTTCAATATCACTATACTTAATGCCAAGGAAGCAAGTTATCAAGCAGAATGCTTCGAGGAGAAAGTATCAACTCGTTCAAGCAAACCTCGTGTGCTTAATTAGGCAGGTATTATAGTAAACATATCTTTCTCTTGTAATCGCATATTATCTTTGGAATCCTGTTCTCAATGATCTCTAGTACTTTATTTCACACTCGTAATTATTTTACTGCGCTATTGCAGATTGTCATACAGAGAGAATTGTCATATCAAATTTTCTGTTATCCGAAAGGAAACGGCTCTAAAGCTTCTCGAGATTTGTGGACTCACTGCAAGGGATAACTTGCGAGCATAGCAATACCACATTTACCTGTCTGTTCACTTAAACCGCGCTCCATCCGTACGTAGCCTTCTTCACCCCAGCCCGTTCCCCATGAATTCTTTACGATCCAGTACTTTTGATCACCTTCTGTTCCATATCCAACAACAGTCACTCCATGGTTGAGATTTGTTCCACAGTAGCTTGTGAAAACACCAGAACTGTAGAGCTGAAAGATAAATCCACCAGCGTCTATTCCAACTGATACTGGCTGTTGAGCTGCAGCGATTTGTAGGCTCGCCTCGTTCTGGGCTACCTTTTTGTAACCTTGTATCGTAACCACCTTATTTTTGGTTTTTTCTTGGTCGCAGGTACCCTCTATGCCTGTGTATGGGTAGTCGGTCTCGGTGACGAGTCCACCATTGGTTTTGATGTATTCGAATGCTGTTTCCATTAATCCACCGCTACAGCCTTTGTTGTAAGTACCGACATCACAATCTATGAGTTGTTGTTCTGAGAGAGACACTAAGTTTCCTGTTTTGATTTTGTTGATGCCTTCAATAGCTGCCACTGCAGAGAATGCCCAGCAGCCTCCTGCACAAGAAAAAGAAAACGCAATCAGGTTATCATCAGTATAGTTATGAACGTTGGCAAAATCGTAACTTTAGAATGAATTGTGTAAGAGCGTAGTTTCATACCGCATTTTCCTTGATTTCTAATAGGAGTCACAGCACCTTGTTTTCTCCAGTCCACAGCAGCTGGCACCTCACCTGCTGGGTCACAAACCGGCCTCTCTTTCCTGTGTAACCTCGAGGAAGACGTGTTCAAACCGAGAAAATGGGCCTTAAACTCAGAATTGGTCATGTCCGCGAATCTGTTGTCCGTTAACTTAAAGGGCAGGTGGAGGGAGTTGATGTAGTCAATCAACTGGACGTTAGACTGGTATATCCCAAACCGTAGCATCCACTCATCCCTTCCTCCATATAATTTGCTGTGGGTTTTAAGCCAATTCTCGAACCGCTGCTTCAGGGTTTTGTGTGGGTCATACATAGAGGAATTGACGGAACATAGTCTTGAAGCTATCAAGACAAAGCAAACCGAAACGACCAAGGTCAGGTTAGAATTTTTAAGTACGTTCAGCATTTTTGTTTGTTTTAAGATGGAGTTTTGGAAATGAGTTTTGTCTATGGTATATAACCTTCAGTCATGTGCTGCTTTCCTGGTCACAGGTTTTGTGTTTTGTTGCAGTTCCAGTGGGACAAGTTTCCTTCTGTCTGATCCTTAACAATATGCAGATACGTAAGTTTAAGAGTAGTCGTAGAATTTGGTTTCTGTTAGTCAACTGATAATATGTTTATGTTATGCCTATTTCTCCAGAAATCGTATTTTTTTTTGCCCTGAAAACTGGAATTTTCTCTTCTTTTGACAATTTGCAGGTAGCATACTTGGTTGAAAACTGGTGCTCATTTGGTTTCTCTGAAAATTGTTGACAATTCTTGAGCTATGGAAAAACATGTGACGAAGAAATTTGAGGCTTCCAGGTACCTATTACTTATTGTAGCACTTGTAATACTTACAATGATGATTCTAGTTTGTTTAACTCTTGGTTTATGATACTGCAAAATATGGTAGGATAAAGTTCATGACTGTCAGAAACCCTGTTGAGAAACTTTTCTCAGATGTGGTTCAAGACTTGCTTGCTGAAGCCTCTTTAGGTTCTGGAAAACCATTGTGGTTCTGAAAATGTAAAACGAGGATGATGCTAGGGGTTGCCATGCCGATCTCTATAATCTGTTTACTTCTCTGAGACAGTATGGTCATGTCAGTCCATTGCAGATGACCGAAATTTGAGTCGCAGACAAATCTTTGAGAATGAAGAGCTTTCCGATGTCACAAGTGCCCATGTAGAAAAACTCCTGAAAGGTTCATCTACAGAGAGGACTGACGCAAAATGAAGATAATGGTCGTAAGGGGTGGTTGATTCTATTTGAAGTAAGGTTTACATATTGAACAACCTGTTCTGGCTAGCGTATCGGTGGGATTTGATGGTGACGTCTGCTTGTGAGAAATCTAGCTTCAGGTATGGCATTGATGCGAGATGATAAAATCTTGAAGAACAAGGCAGAGCAGAGAACATGAATACAAAGAAACTCACCAGTCAAGTGGCTGAGCATAATCCCGTGCTTCGGTTCTGGAAACACGTGTCCGGTTTGGTTAAACCGAATCATTTTGGATAGGCCAGAGGG
This sequence comes from Camelina laxa, assembly GCA_024034495.1. Lineage (NCBI taxonomy): Eukaryota > Viridiplantae > Streptophyta > Magnoliopsida > Brassicales > Brassicaceae > Camelina > Camelina laxa. The sequence continues at coordinate 28,812,854 of CM043884.1, forward strand.
GATTCTCTTTGATTAATTTAATATTGATGTAACTAACAAAACATGTTTTAAGCGTTGGTTAACCGTTGAAACTGATGTTAATACTATAAATTGTTATATGCGTACACTTAACAAAAACTGAAGTCGGCACTATTTATGTGAAGGACCGTGCAACAAGGACCAATTCCTTCACGCATTATTCAACTCTTTCACACAAGGAGCCATGTTACTATCCAATAATCAAGATCAAGAAGATAAAGGTTTGTAAAAAAATCGAAGGCAAATATGTTGGACGACATAGCAAAGAGATGGAAGGAGCTGAATGGCCAAAAAAAATGGCAAGGCCTGCTTGATCCACTTGACCCGGATCTTCGCCGCTGTCTCATTCACTATGGCGAGATGTCTCAGGTTGGTTACGACGCCTTTAATTGGGACCGTAAGTCAAGATATGCTGGTGACTGTTATTACTCCAAGAAACAACTCTTTGCTCGAACCGGCTTCCTTAAAGCCAACCCTTTCAGGTACTTGCCATAAGCCCGAAATGTTTCAATTTGATTCGACAACAACATTAGCTTACCAATAAAAGATTTTCAGGTACGATGTGACCAAGTACATCTACGCAACAGCTTCCATAAATTTACCAATCTGTTTCATCGTCAAGTCTTTGTCAAAGGATGCATCTCGCGTGCAGACTAACTGGATGGGTTACATTGCGGTTGCTACAGACCAAGGAAAAGCGATGTTAGGAAGGAGAGACATTGTTGTGGCATGGAGAGGAACTCTTCAGCCATATGAATGGGCTAATGATTTCGATTTTCCACTTGAGTCAGCTATCTCGGTTTTCCCGGTAACAGACCCTAAAGATAGCCCTCGTATTGGAAGTGGCTGGCTCGACATCTACACAGCTTCTGATTCTCGCTCGCCTTATGACAAGACTAGTGCACGAGAACAGGTCTTCACCTTTCTATTTATCATCATATCAGTTTAGAGATGTAATGGTGGTCAGTCCAGTCCGGACCATTTTATTAATTTTGTAACATCATGACCGGACCAGGACTGTTCCAAACCTAAGCTCACCACAGGCCAGGAAAAACCCGCTGGACCATTCATTTTTTGGGGTGCCTTTGTCAGGTCCAATGCAGTCCCGCCCGCGGGCTAAAATCAGTGACAGGGGTTCAACTTATTAAGGCCGATGGTTGAGCTCATAACATGGCGTGGCGGCCCATGAAAACATTAACAACCTTACTTCCATATCTCCTTTCTCCTAATGGATGGCATTGTGTCTTGGTTTTGGTTTTAGGTACAAGGAGAGCTCAAGAGGTTGCTGGAAGTTTACAAGAATGAAGAAGTAAGCATCACTTTCACTGGCCATAGCTTGGGCGCCGTTATGTCAGTTCTATCAGCTGCAGATTTTGTCTATAGCAAAAACAGCAAGATCAATATAAGTCTTCAAAAAAAGCAAGTTCCTATCACAGTTTTTGCTTTCGGAAGTCCTCGGATTGGAGACCAAGACTTCAAAAAAATCGTCGACTCACTCAAACCACTAAACATCCTAAGAGTAGTAAATGTTCCAGATGTCGCACCACATTATCCACTCTTACTGTATGCAGAAATAGGCGAGGTATTAGAGATCAATACATTGAACTCCACGTACCTGAAACGGTCTCTGAACTTTAGGAACTACCATAACCTGGAGATTTATCTGCACGGCATAGCAGGGATGCAAGATGCAGCCGGGGTATTCAAGCTGGAGATTGGCCGTGATATTTCTTTGGTCAATAAAGGATTAGATGCTCTGAAGGACGAGTACCTAGTGCCAAGTACCTGGAGGTGTCTGGCAAACAAAGGGATGGTTCAAATGAATGATGGGACATGGAAGCTGAATGTCCACAGAAGAGATCATGATGATAATGATGCTGCTGATGACTCCTCCTCCTCCTCAACTAGTAACCAACTACAAGAGCTTAATACAGTTTAGTTACTAAATCTTATAAAAGGTTCCGCGCAATATGTTTGTACACAAAAAAAAAATCATTTAGAAGCACAAAGAATCTAAGAACCGAATCTCGGTCAGTCTATGCAAATGCAATCCAAGATGAAGAAGACAAGTACATAGAAAGTGACAAATTCGAAATTTCTGTACTTGGACGAAGAACAAATTGTAATTCATAGAACACAAGAACAATATATTTTGGACGCGAGCAAATTTATAACATAAAGTGGTTGCTTGGATCAACTCTCATGTGAATTTCCACTGTTATAGTCACGCATGCACAAGGAGCAAGAACATAAAATCACCATAAACAATAGCCGCACTAAGAGAGGAAAATCTAAGCTAGAGCTAGGTTTGAACTATTTCGTATGAGAACACATTAATTTGTACTTTCAGATCCCAAGAAACCACGCCTGACACTCATTCATAAGTTATAACACCATTAAAGCATGACTCCGACCGCATCATGTCATTTGGCTGGCCTTTCGAGACTTGAATTCTCACTCTCCATTTCGATTATGTGAGTGAGCCTATCGTAAACCTGTCGTGATTAAATGCAACAAAAATCAATATCAAAACGTAGGTAAAGATAACATCTTTAGCAAGAATTTGCCTCCTTCAGAAGCATAGTGAAAAAGACATGAACAAAGAAGAAACATACTGCAGAGAGTTGGTCCTTGTCATCCTGTATGTTAGGGCCTTTATCCACTTCTGTGACACATGACGAATCATACCTAAAGATATATGGAATAAGCAAATTTAATATGTTGCGGTAAATTGAAATGTGCCCTGGTGCGTTGATATAGATAAATACATTTAGATGAGTCATTTGAAAGAATATGACTGGAGTTTTTTCATTCAAGCCCCCGTCTAGGTGAATTTAGGATCCTTACCAATCTCGTGGAATGCCAGCCACTTCTCGAGCCGTGTGATTAAAAGGGCCCCTTAACTCAACACCATACTCTTGAATCAGATCTGCACAGCACATATGGTTAAAAACAGATTTATGATCTCTGTATATAAAACCAGCGGGGAAAAGATGAGATATAATAAAAAGAAGACTTGTCTATGCCTTTAAATGTAGGGCAAGGAGCACGGTTCATCTTTTGACACACAGAGAGAAACCAGTCTACACCAACAGCGACATGTGCAACTTCCTCCTCAGCGATCTTAGCCACGATTTTTGAAGTCCTATTATCTCCAAAGCCCGTCAGCCTTTTGACCAACCTAGGTCCAGCATCAAGTCCTCTAGCCTCCTATATAACTAACTAAATTGGTATGAATTATGCTATTAAAAGGCTAAAACAAGTTGGTATCTATCTCCTACATCTGTGATATCATCCATATGGGAAGAGTGGGGCATTCAGTTACCTGTACAAGAGGGATAACAGCCAAGCGAGCAGCAACATTGTTGGATGTTTTCTCGCATTCCCTCATCAGCAAGTTATTAGCCGGTATATCTCCATACCTTAAAGAAGAAGAAGATGAAGGTTAATGGCTGGCTTGAAAACCAATACCAGTCAAAAAGTATAAGACTTTTAATCAGACAGAACTTGAAACCAAGCTCAGCGAGTCTCTGGGAACACCACAAGAAATGGCGACTCTCGTCATCAGCAACATGAGCAAAGTCATCAAAGAAGTTGTGACCCAAAACGTGGAAGAAAGGGGAGAAACGAGCAACAGTGTCCCAAGCCAAATCAATAGCATTGAGCTCGACATGAGCGAGGTTGTGAAGCATATGAGCATTGAGAGGAAGCTTCGAATCTTTCGGATTTGGAACTTCGTTGGTCGCAACCTGCAAAATACAAAGAAGAAAAATTAGCTGATTTTGATAAACTCAAATCAAAATTAGATAAGAGAGAGAGAGAAAACACAGACGAGGAGTGGTTTGGGAGGACGAGCTGGAGAAGAAGGAAGATGTGAGATTGAACCAACAGGGAGATTCTCACGTCGCCAACGCGAGAAAGCTAAATGAGAGATATGAGATTTGGAGAGAGGGTCAGAGGTTGAGAGGACGAGAGCTCCGAGATCAGCGAGAGAAGACGCCGCCGAGACCAGACCGGAGAAGTCGGCGGAAACGGAGTCGGAAGAAGGGAGGAGAGGACCCGTTGGTCCCCATAGACGAAGGTCATTGACAGGACTCTTTCTCCAGCTTTCCAGACCAGACCAAAGCTTGTGTTGTTGTTGCTTCGTTGCAGTAGAAGAAGAAGAAGAGAGAGCAGTGGAGATGGTGAGAGAACGAGGATAAAGAGAATTCAGTGGAAAGGGACGCAGATGATGAATCAACATTCTTCTCCCAACCCTTCTCTCAATGCTTCACACCTCTTCCATAGCCTTTGGACATTGCGCTTTGGTGTTTTTTTACCAACACAAAACCTCCACATAAGTTTACTGTGGTAGAAACTAGAAATACGAAATTCAAATTGCCATGTTTACATGATTTTTTTTCTAATGTAAAGGTAAAACCAATTCGGAAATTGAATTTTTTTAATCTTTGGTAGTAATAGTATGATTCCCTAGCAATCCATTGTATAGATCGAATAGAGAAGCATTGAGAAAACAAAGCTAACAAAAGGGGTCACAAACTCACAAGCTTACAATACTACAAGTTCTTTTTAAGAATCCAGAATCTTTGATTCAAAAGCACCTAACTAAAATGATCAAGCAGTCAAACCAACTAAACCCGCTAAAAACAAAAGACCCAGAGAGAGAGAGAGTGTGAGAGGCAGAGATATACAAAGTGAAACACCAAACCCAACCCCTACGGTTACATCTAAGGTAGACAGACACAGCCATTATCCTACTACGTCAACAAAACAAACAAAAAATAAGAATAATAGATTTTTCTTCTTCTTTTTTACTCTAACAGTGATATGAATATGATACAATCTTTTCCTCCCATGAAAGATAAAAAATCCAAACCCATCCACTCTCTAATATTTCTCTGCCCCCAAGCCTGTACGGTCATCATCCTTCCTTCACCTCCCAAATCCTCTTCTACTCTACCTCCATCTTTTCCACGCCCTGTTTCCATCATAAAAACCATCACACCCCGGTTACATATACAACTAGAGATACCTATGTATGTTTCAAGGCAGCACCAGCTATCAGCAAATATATATAACAAATTACCCAGGATATATGGACCAGCAACATTCAACATGCCAAAATGAAGATAAGGAAGATGTTGTTGACAACACATATGTTATTTAGATTAACAGTGGATGATAGCTATGAACTTACATATTTGTCAACATCAACCCTCTTGTACACTAGACTCTAGGTCCGATCTGATCCAGATGACGAAGAGCTGTCACTGTCCGAATCTGCACGCCCAACACAGAGGGGTTTAGTAATAAAATTTCACATTAGCAATATATCAGAGGACATGTTAGATAACTCAGAGAGCAGCATGTACCACTAGAAGAGCTGGAACCACTGGAAGAGCTGCTTGAACTACTTGATCTGCTTGTCTCATTGTTTTGCTTCTCCACTTGCGAAGGTATTGGTGTAGGAAGTGTCTTCTTAGCTGCGGTAAGAATTATTATCCGTAAATTGTTCATACCAAAGAGAAGGAAGTAATATATATAAGATCCCGGTAAAATTACCTGTGTTGCCACCCTCCCTAGAAAACTCATGTGCCACTGGTGCTGGAGCCTGCAATTAAGAGGAAAAACAAACGAATATGAGCATACAATTTAAAGTACAAAAAAAAAGCAAATAACAAAAGGAGTAAAATGCTCAGGATAGGTACAACTACCATCTGCTGTTGGCTATTCCTCTCGGCTGCTGCTCTAGCTTGAATAGCTAGCTCAGCTTTTCTCTTCTTCTTGCTCAAGCCCTTTTTGTAGTTGGTTACAAATCTGTCCAACTCCCACAGGGTCTCTGGATCAACACTATCAATATCAACCTCAATTTCTTCATCCCGTAGCTTCACAGCAGTATTCCTCTTGTTAACAATTTGTACAATTGCATCTAGTTTATCTGGAGGTAAGTTTTGCAAGTGGCCACTTAGCTTCTGCTTCTCCTCATATGTCATATCTCTTTTATTTGGTTCGTTGGCCTTTGGCTTCTTCAGAGCAGGTGTCCTTCCAGAAGGTGTTGCACTAGTTGGTGTTCTTCCAGGTGTTGTAGTTGGTTGGCGATTACTCCAGTCTGCTCTGTCTATCGTATTCCTCACATTAATCGGTGGTGGCGGCATTGTAGGACCAAGTCTAGACCTCATTGTATGAGTAGGAAGATTCATTTCATAACCAGTGACAAATCTCATTTCGCGATTGTAGTCTGCCTCTATTACAGCCCATCTTTCCTCAAAGATCTGTAATAGTGTTTCCGCCATGACATGGACATCTTGTCCTGGTGGGTTGTAAGTCATGGCATTGTGGAAAGTAAGTCTAACATCATCTGCAAATTCTCTTGGTGACTTGTACATATTTTTTGTTAACGCAGACTTTATAGTTCCCAAATCCATAGGGTGCTCGATAATGGTGAAGTAATCATGCAAACCTAGACCCTTCACGTCTACTGGAGCATTAAACACCCAACCATGCTTATGTTTCATCAGCCTTTCAAGTAGGGCACTGCAATTCTTGAAAACTTTAGACCCTGCACTAAACCCATGCCCAGCATCTCCTCCGTGCTTCTTCGCACTTGATTTTGATTTCTTGTTACTCTCTGCAGGTGGTAACTTGTCACCAAGTAAAAACTCTGAAGTTCTATAAAACTGATTTGCCTTGGGCGTTCTTTTCTCTTTCTCCACATGCTCATGGACTCCCTGAGTATTCTCCAACACTGATATGCTTAGTTGATTTACAGGCCTTGGTGCTCTGATAACCTCACGAGGATGTCCAGCTGAGGCAAACCCAGAGAGAATCCTTCCTCCACCATTATTAATACCAGTGTTAATCAAAACTCGAGAATCATTGTATGCACCAATCTCACCCTCTTTATCCTCTATCTTCTTTACCATACCTCTGACCACGTTAAGCTGATCCTCAAGCTTCTTCCTGATCTCCTCTTTCTGTTGCTTCGTTGTGGAAGCTACATGTATCCTAATACGACCATCTGCGTCCTCCTCCATAGGCATGCTTCCAGCACCAGCAGCAGCGTGAGCAGAATCAGAGGAAAGGCCTGCGGGCTGTTGGACATCTCTCTCAACAAGATTTTCAGGGTGAGCTTCTTTTATCAGATTATCTGCATCTACCACGTGGACATATTCCTCAGAAGACACTTCAATGGGATTCTTATCAACAACAAGTGTATTGACATCTTCCACTGATAGGGATTGAGAAGGTACTTCAATAGGGTTCTTGTCAACAATCACAGTAGTACCATCTTCTTGGGCAAGACTTTTAGGAGGTTCCTTGATAGAGTTTTCATCAACAACCACTGTATTGACATCATCTTGAGCTTTGTTGCTTTGAGAGGGTGCATCTACAGACTTGTCGCCTACAATAGTGTTCTTATCCGTGGCATCATCCTGAGGTTGGGCATGAGAAAAAGCTTCCACAAGAGGCTTGTCAATGACTTTATCTGAATCATCACCAGGCAAGCTATCTGAACGTGCTTGAATTGAGCTTTTGGCTATACTAGCCGCATTGTCTTCCTGAGAATTGGCCTCAAGAGCAACCTCTTGGACAGAATCTTTCACCACGGACTCTGGAGCTAGAGTTTCAGGAGGATTCACATCATTGTTATCATTCTCGTTTTCTAAATTCCCCTCTGGTTTCTCGATGGCAAAGAAGGGCGACTGTTTTCTTTGACCTTTGCCTTTCCTCTTATAGACTTTAATGATTTGCTTCTCTCTAGCTCCATCGATTCCTTCTCCTCCGTTAACAGGCTCCGACGCCATACATATACTTCCGAAACCCTAATTTCACGCTCTTAATTTTGCCCTAAATTGATGCCTTTTTTTCTTCACTCCTCCCGATTAATACAGTCAGAAAGCCCACAAATCAGCCGAAATCAAATCTTCCACCGTGAAACCCTAATTTCCAGAACGATTCTGAGAGAGTGTGCAAATTTGTGAGACTGCACAAGAAGGAAGGCCCACGAAACTAGGGTTTCTGATTCAAATTTGACGCAGCAAGTAGATGCCGACTATATACGATTTCAAAATTCCCAGAATAAGAAGAGCAGAGACAATTAGGTCATTCGAATCTCAGAGCTTTGAGATCGACACGAACCTTTGGGAAAAAAAAAAAAAAAAAAGAAAAAGAAAAAGGGAGAAAAATTTCTTCAGGAAACGGAAACAGTAGAAAGGTAAGGGGAAAGCAAGAATTGATCTGGAGAAAGGAGAAATTGGATGAAGCTTTTTTACCTCAAACGAGCTTGGGAGAGAGAAGGCGCCGCAAGAGCGAGGAAGAAGAAGGAGAAGAAGAAGCAACCCAGCGTTAGATTTTTTTTTGGTTCGTTTACCCGACCCGATAGTTTTTTTTAGGTTTGGGCCTCACAAACCAATTCACTTTCCCAAATATATTAAAAAGCCTAATAATCAAATTATATTAAAATAATAAATATATACTTCTCAACAACAACAAAAAAATCTTGCTTAAGATAATAATATATTGAAATAATACCATTTTCTTTATTAATTTATATTATATCCATAATTTGTGAGAGATATTTAAGTGAAGGGAGATTTATGATGGAGATTGGAGACTATTTGCTAAACTTAGGACAACATACAAAATAACACAACATATTAAACGTCTAAATAAAAAATAGATGGCGGTTTTTTTGGTTTCTTCCAATTTTAAAAACAAATTTAATAAAAATCACAATATTTGTTTAGTGGGGGTTATTGATTTAAGATTTGAATAGAGTTTTAAAGATTTTAAATGTTATGTAGAATCTGTTGTTATTAGATCAAGATTTTGTTAAACTTTGTTAAAGTTTAGTGTTATTAGTTTGTGATTTATAAAAAGTCATTTAAAATCTTAACAAATCTGGGTTATTGGATTCAGACTTTTATAAAGTCATTAAAAATTTTGTGTTATTCAATTAAAACAAAAGAATCTAGGATTGTTAATGAGTTCAATTATTATGTTATTGGTTCATAATTTTAGACATTTTCTTTACAAAATAAAGTCATGGAAAATATCATAAAAATACAGGGATTGTTTGGAGGACTTTACATGATTTTAGAAAATTAATCAACAAAACTCTCTAACAAACTTTAACAATCTTTCACGTAGGGGGAGGTATTGATTTAGGATTTAAAAGGAATTTTAATGACTTTATGTTCTTAAAAATCTTGCTGATTTTTAAAATCATAGAAAATTAGAAAGTAAAAATGAAGGATTCTATAAGATATTGTTTAGGAAGTTATTTTAAATCTTGTTGATTTGTTTTTTTTAATCTTGTAAAATCTTTCAAAATCTTTTTATTTGATGAAAGAGTTTTCATGACTTTTGTTATGAAAGAAATGATATAAAATCCTAAACCAATAACACAAAATTTGAATTCATTAACAATCCAAGATTCTTTTGTTTTACTTGAATAACATAAAACTTTTAATGACTTTATAAAACTCTTAATCCAATAACGCTAGATTTATCAAGATTTTAGATAACTTTTTACAAATCCACAACCAATAACACCAAATTTTTAAAGAGTTTTAAAAAGTCTTGATCGAATAACAACATATTTTACATAACTTTTAAAGTCATTAAAATTCTTTCTAAATCTTAAACCAATACCCCCTCCTTATTCATTTTTTATGATTTTGTTAAATTTTTCAAAAATCTTCATGAATCTCAAACCAATACCATCCCCTAAATTTGTAAAACTTTCAGTGATAGATACGATGATGGAGTTCTACCATGCATATTTTTTCTCTTCCAAATTATGTGTAATATACTAGCTAGCGGACTATGCAAGTATGCAACTGAATACAATAAATTGTGTTGCCAGCATGCAGTCCTCGGAAAACAAAATATGTATCTCACAGTCCTTTTTTTTTTTTGTTAAAAAATATCTCACAGTTCTGTGTTGTTAATTTCATGTTTGATACATAATGTTTATCATAGTACGGTACATATGTCGAGCTAGCAGTTTTAGGTTACACATCTTTCTTATTTGAAGATTAGAGCTCGAAGACATTACACCATTAGGATTAAGTACTTAAAAGTTGTAATCATACTGAACCTCTCTCAAAAATGGCATTACGTAGTTTTACATTCTTCTAGGTTAATGATGCCTCGGGTCAGGACCGCCAGGACTAAGTCGCTTCGAGTCGAGAGTATTTCCAAGGATCATCTCTTCGCCTTCTGATCTCACCTTCAGCTCTTTCAACCTCTCAAAAAGCTCTCGTCTAATCTGTTCCAAACGGATTGGACCAGAAAAACTCTCTTCCGCAACCAAACGTCGACAGTGGTGCACCGAGGTCAATTTGAGTACTAGAATTAGCAACACCAAACAAACCCTTAACTTGAGACTTCCCATATATATGTGACTTCCTCTTAAATCTTTAGAGTAATAAGCTAAATATAAAGTCTTTGAAGTTTAAAGGTTGATCTCCATATACCCTTAACATCAATGGTTTATATAGGAAGCTTAAGCCTTACTGAGTGTTCATTCATCAATCTATATTTAAGTTGAAATCTAGTCAGATCTAATATAGCCTCCTATACATCCATAAATTTCATTTGATCCTCAATATGTCATGTATTATATATTTCTCTAAGAACACTTGCAAGGTCATCATCACTTGATTGCGTTTGCATTATATGATTATTTTTCATGTTTTGGGGGTTTAACGTATACCTTTCCATATATGCCTATTTTTTTAATGGCGAACGTAGTAAGTGACGTAATGTTTAATTTCTAAAAACACACAAAAACATAATTTACCACAAAACAAAGAGCAAGTATCTGATTAATATATAGCTGTGGGAAAAAAAAACATAAATGGTAATTCATATCCATGTCATTAACCATAGGTGCATGTTTCCATAAAAATATATAACAAATTAAGAGCAACTGGAGTTTTATAGTAATTCCATAGAACCCAAATGTATAGTAACTACAAAATCATTTATTTCTTTATTTAGGAATTAGGATATGTAGCAAAATGTCAAAATCTCTTTAGCTTTTTGGTTGATGGAGTGAAATGGATAACCAATGAAGATAGCCGCATGACGTTTTCAGAGTTGGGAATGTATGCACAGAAAAGGTGGTGGAGACCAATCTATAACCTCTTTTGGATAAAGAACCAATCTATAACCTTAAACGATGAATATAAAAGTCCACCAAGACATATTCTATAGTTTTATTTGATGTATAATAGCATAAGTGGTTACGGCCACGTCCACTTCAATTTGTAGAGCATGTCGACGACGTAAGAAGCTGATTATAGAAGCATCAATAGACGAAAAGTATAAAGCACGACAAAATATTTGAGAAAAGTGGTGACGTTTCATGAATTAACTAATCTTCGTTGCAGTGAAACAAATCGTCTATATGCACTAAACTAAGTTATAAAATTACTCATATCATGTAATCTCGGTAGGTTTGTGCCACTGTACCATTTTTTGGTCCATCTTTGAATTTAGCATTTTTCAAGAATCAAATCTCTGTTTTGTAGAAAACTCTTCACGGAAATTCGGGAAATAGTTCAATTTGGACCCTTTGATGATTTTGTTTATTAATTAGTATATAATCAACTCTTTAAGTTCCCAAAAAGACCAACTAATATTATTACTCTTCAGTTTATCATTCAAAGAATGTTAGACTCCATTCTATCATATTTCGAGTCGAGCGAGTTAATCTGAGAATAAGGTGAATCTATCAAGCCATATATATCACCCAGCAGGGAAGTTAGATACTAACCTCACAAGTCACAACACATATAAGCAAGTAGCTAAGTGCAGACCAAAACACCTCGTATAAAATGTTTCGGGTGAAGATTCACCTACGGTTTAAAAATGTCTAAAACCCCAACTAAAACACAAAGCGAGCGACGAAGCTAAAAAAGGTTCCACACTTGTAGTGGGAATCCATTGTTATAATTTAAAAGCAACAACCATCAAGAACAAATCTTCGCAACATTCTGATATCCATGTCCGAAGAAAGACAAAACACAGACTGCTAATCATTTCTCATCTTCATCACTCGAAAGCCCGAGTTCTATTTTCACCTGCTTATCCTCTTTGACGGGTTTGTCAGAGGAGCCTGATGATTCTGAATGTTTTGTGTCATCATCATCACCCGTTTTCTTTACAGGTTGTTGTTCTGCCTCTGTTGGTTTCGGACCAGCATCTTTGCTTCCTGATGATTCTTGTTCCACCATGGAAGCTTTCTTCTCAGTTTCATCAGGCTTCTTGTAACTAGATAGAACGCGTTGGAGCTCATCATTCAGATGCAGAGCCTCGAAAAGGACTCCCTCGTCGTCTGTTGTGCTCTCTATGATCATTTGAATCACCGGCTGACATTGCTTACATTTCTCCATCAGGCTTACCGTTAGATCGTCCTGTAACCATAACATATAACCTCATTACTTACTTTTGTCCAGTAAAAGTTTCAATGAATACTCAAAACACACATAGCTGAAGAAAAAGTAATGTTTTTTTTATAAAGCTTAATGAGCGAATAATTGCAAAAGATTACCTCTGTGTGATTCGGTTTCCCTTCAGTATTCAACATGCTAGAGAGTAACTCGAGGCTGTTCCTTGTAATCTCAATCTGTTCTTTCTTATCCTCTATCGATAAGTTCCCAAAGTTATAATCAAGACCTTCATCATCTCCACGAGCCTGTTCTTGATTAGGAACCGGATAGCTACCAGGTGGAGGAACTGGAACCGGCCGTTGCATAAGAGACTCCAGAGAGGTTTGTCCCGGCATTGAATTCTCTTCACCACGAGCGTTTAAACTGTTTACGCCTTCTAAGCTCTAAGAGAAATCACAAAGACCAATAAGAAAAACAGAGAATGACACAAATTAACAAGAAAACGTCTTTTGCATAATAAGCAAATCAGATTCAGGAGAGACTTTACCATATAAGTCTGATGAAAAACAGGAAGATAAGTAAGATCTTGGATTGTCCCCAAGCTCTAATAAGCTGAAAAGCTCGCTTCCTATTCTCAGGATCAGCTTCACCGTTCTTAACTAACCAAACCATCTCATCAAGAACCTTCTCAGAAGCAACTTCAGAGAAAACCTTCTCACAGTTCATAGCACAAGCTTCCAAAAGCTCAAGGCTCAGCCTTTGGCTCACAGGGCTCCTACCTGAGATCTTCCTCTTAATAGCTCTAACAATCTCAGTGCCGTTAAACTCGTCGTTGTTAATCTGAGCACAAATCCTCATGTTCATTCCCCAATTGGGCTCCTCCAACGTCTCTAAAGTAGCTTCATCAACCATTTTCGATTCTAAGGTCGGAGCTTGAAGCATATCTTTCACTTTCTCACTAACCATTCTGCTCATCTGAGCTCCACCAGTCTTCAGCTTCTCTCCCCATTCCGCTATCTTCAATTTGTCCATATTCTAGTGATCCACCTACACAATTAACCCAAAAAGTTTCTCTAATTTCACGAAGCCCTAAAAAAACCCTAATTTGATCTCCGATTCAGTTTCGAGTCTAATATTAAACAGTACACAATCGTAAAATCCAAATTAAGATTAAGCAAACAAATATTTTAAAATCTAATGAGCAAAGATCAGGGAAGGAAAAAAATTACAATAAATTAGATCTATGATCTATCAGAAGTGATGATCTTTGACACTGGAGAAGAATATATAAATTGAAAATAAGAAGAAAAAAAAAAGTTAGAACATGAGATGAAGTTTCTTACAGGATGATCCAAGTCAAAGATCTTTTCGTAAGTTGTTGTATGTGTTTGGTATCTGTCTTTGATTATTTAAGCTTCAATCTGCAAATCTGTCGGAACGAAATGTTCAGCAGAGAGAGTTAGAAAAGAGAAGATGAACACGTGGCATGTTGAGTTGTTGACAAAGCCTAACTCGAACTTCTTGTCAGGACTTTTCTTGTTGGGGTTAATGTGATCAATTATTTAAATTCAGAATAATAATTCGAATAGTGAATAATAGTTCCGAGGCTAATTTAAACACTGTTTAAAAGTTTAGACTCTTTTTGGCAATTTTTGGAAATCACGAGATTTTAATGACCGACGAACCCATAAAAACACAAGTTCGACCACGGCGGCGAGGGGGCTGAGAAAACCGACGCGGCGAAGGAGTCCATTCCGATTAAAGAAAGTCATTAGCATTCAACGATGGCCTCCATCACGAATTGGGTCCGGTACATGGCTCACAAGCTCGAGTACTCTCTCACTCTCAGCCTCAAGGTTCTTTCTTATACTCTCTCTTTCACTCTGTGACTCAGTTTGCATTTGCCTTACACGATTTATGGATTTTGAACTTTCTGATTATCTCTGTGTAATCTATAAAAATTAGTTTTTGGATTTGATTAAATTGACTAGGGTTTCTGATTTTATTACTCCACCCAATTTTGATTTAGCTTTAAGGGAATTGCTTCCATAAAGCGCCATTGTTCAAGAAATTTTGCTTTTTTCGAGCTATGCAAACAAGATATGTATGCTTTTCGTTGGTGATTGTAACTATAAATAAAAGAGCACACTTTGATTTTAAAAAAAAGAAAAGAAAAGGGAATACTTTATGCTAAGGGATCATTCTTTAATATGATCAGATTAAATCCAATGACCGGAAAAACAGACCTTCATGATTGTTGTAGTCTTTTTTGCTTGTATCTCCTGCTGCACCTCAAGCCGTTTCTTTCAGTTCTTTGAGTTGCAAGTGTGCATGTATAATTTGTTTTATTTACCATCCTTGAATTAATCCGTCTGTTTAGAAACATACTCGAGAGAAGCTCAGTGACCGGGAACTCTTTGGTGTAGTCGTGAAGAATCTATTTTATGGAAAGATAACCTACTTACACAACTCCAATAAAGGACAAGAGATGGCCCCAACCATGGGATCAAATGAAAACACGCTACTTGTCCGTAAGTTACCAGTTGTTGATACAAGGTATGTTTCTTGGCGTTAAGAGTTTGTCTTTTGAGTTTCACTTACATAAACCTTGAAGTCACCACTTGGTGTTTCATGAAATGTAGCTTTGTAATTGCACTGCTAGTTACCTGACTAGGGTCATGGGATTTTTTGATTATTTTTTATTTCCTTACATGGATTTCGGACTTGTAAGTAGGCATTGGCGTTTTCTATTGTAAATCACAACCGTGAGTCAAGGTAATGATCTTTGTGAGGAGAGCTAAGTCTCTCATTTTCGTTGATCATAAGACAAAAGTTTAGAGTTTACTTACTTATGATGCAGATTGAAATGGACGGAATTGATTAGGTTGGCCTAAATAAATGTATTAACTCCGATGAGCCCATTAAAATTATGAATTCTGCGTTTCAGCTTTTTGATGTATCTAAACATCAGTTGAATCCCCCTTAGTTCTCAAGCCTTATCTAATCCTGTGCATGGTTATTACTTATGAGTGAGCCCCATCTGACTTTTGTGGTTTTGTCTAGGTACGTTTTCATTGGGGATGCTGTTGTCTTGAAGGACCCGAATGAAACAAATAAGTATATAGTCAGAAGATTGGCAGCTTTAGAAGGATGTGAAATGGTTTCAAGTGATGCAAAAGACGAGCCTTTTGTTCTTGAAAAGGATCAGTGCTGGGTTGTAGCTGAGAACCAAGAGGTGAAATCTAAGGTACACCATTTTACTTTTTCCGTAACACCAGCTATCCATGTAGCGCTCTTGCAATGAAGCGTTAAGAGAAACTGAATCTTTGTGTACTTTTGGTATGTTTGAATAGGAAGCATATGATAGTCGAACATTTGGTCCGATTTCAATGACGGACATAGTAGGAAGAGCTATATATTGTCTGAGGACAGCTGTGGATCATGGTCCAGTAAGTAACAGGTAAGAGAAGAAGAGGGTATCGTCTCCAATCAGCTTTTTTATCTTTCTGTTATTCTTTCTTACTGAGAGAGCAAAATAAATCCTTTTTTGGTCTTAACAGTGAATTTGCCATGGAAGAGGATTCTCCAATCCTGGCGGTAGAACTTGATGTGGATGAAATGGCAAAAGACCACAAGGCGTAATAATAACATCTCGCACCACATTGACACTGTCTCTTTGTTTCAGTTTCTAAACTCCAATGTAGATGTCATTGGGAGATGTTTGTGGGAAATGTTTGCCCTCCCCCTTGGTTCTAATCTTAATACGGATATTGTTGAGTGTTGAGGAAAATAGGTTCATTCATGGTGGCTTTATCCTCTATGAACAACCATTTTCTTTAGAGAAGAATCCAAAAGCATGGTTTTTAAACCGAGCTGAACAAGTCTGTACCGAAAATAAAATAATATGAAATTGATTTCGGTTTGGTAAAATTGTGACCGGAAAATTAGGTCGAATTAGTTTAGGTTCGCTTCGGTTTATTTTCGAAAGTTGTCCAAAGCCCATAAAAAGCCCAATAACAAGAATTAGTGTTGTTGTTGTTACCAAGACGAGGAGACAGAGAAGACAAAGAGGGTCGAGAAGGAAAAAGGGAAATGCAAGAAGAAGCTTAAAATCTATCTTCTTTTCGCCGAAGTCTGTTCATGGCGATGTCTGGAACTTTCCATTTGAATTGTGATTACGTCCCTGGTACTTCACTATCCTCTCTCTCTCTCGCTCTTTCTCTAACATGTCGTTGTTAATTTTGTTTTTATGTATATCCATAATTCTCGTTGATAATTTAGTTAAGGCTTCTCTATATGTTTGCTGGGAAGTTTGTTACTGGGTTCTTCTTTAAATTCTTCAGTGAGAAACCACTGTTTTATGCATTAGTCACTATAGGCGGAAACGGCGTGTGTTAAAAGAATTTGATTTTTGTTTTGTTGTCCACCAGTCGTTCGATGAAATGTCTCTGAGAGTATAATATATAATATACTTCGGCTTATTCGTGTGTGGACTGTTTACATGCTTCTGTTTACTTATTTGTTGGTATAATTCATTGGTAACACAGGTTGTACACTTTCAGACAGCCGTTGTTTCTCTAACTCTGCTGTTTCAAGAAGAACACTTGCCATACTACCTTGGTCTTCATGTCTGGATCACAAGAATGGTCGTCTGAAATCTATCCGCAATACTAGTTCTTTTGTTTGCCGAGCTAGTTCTGGCGGCTATAGGAGAAATCCTGATTTCTCAAGACTTAATAAGCATGGTTCCCGTGGAGGCAACAGGCAAAACGAAGGCAGAGACGATTTTGATATTGAAAGCTCTGACATGTTGTCTTCAAGAAATGGACCTTTACTCTCTCTATCTAACTCCCCCAAATTCCAAGCTACCTCATCCCCTGGACCAAGAGAGAAAGAGATTGTGGAGCTTTTCAGAAAAGTTCAAGCTCAGCTTCGAGCTCGTGCTGCTGCAAAGAAAGAAGAAAAAAAGATTGAAGAATCTTCTAAAGGGCAGGGGAAAGAAAGTGAAACTGTTGACTCCCTTCTTAAGTTACTAAGGAAGCACTCGGGAGAGCAGAGCAAGAAGCAAGTTAACAAATTTAGCAGCCAGGGAGATGTACATGGAGATGCTGTCGACAAACAAGACCGCAATGGAAACCTTGCCAATTCAGCGAACAAGGATTATAATTCATCATCCTTTTCCAGACCAACATCAAGCTTCAGAAGAAAGTCGCCAGTACCAAGATCTAAATCACCGCCAGTTTACTCTAGCGAGGCAACTTTTGATCAGGAATCAAGTTACAGCGTAACTTGGACCCAGAAGAAGGATACAGTGGAGTCGCATAATGAGCCTGAGAATGAGCCTGTGAATGAGCTTGAGAATGAGCATGAGAAGGAGCCTGAGTATGAGCATGAATCTGAAAATGAGTCTGAACCTGGGCCTGTGACAACTATGCTTGCACCAGAGTCAGAGCAGAAGCCAGAGTCATCATCATTTTTTCAAGAGGAGGAGGATGATGATGATGTTACTCTAGAGGTGTTATCAGATGATGATGATGTTATTTTAGATGTGTTATCAGATGATGATGAGTCTCTCGATGATGCTGGCGAAGATAGTGATGAAGCTGAGGAAGAAGCTGAGGAAGAAGCCGAAGAAGACTTGAGTAAACTGAAGCTGATGGAACTGAGAGGCATAGCAAAGTCACGGGGACTAAAAGGGGTTTCAAAGATGAAGAAAGCCGACCTGGTGGAGTTGCTTGGTAGTAATTCCAGCTGATTTGACAGTGAAAGAGACTCTAATACAGATGAACCTTGCTCTAGTATGCACCAATTGAAATGAGTTATTTTCTCTGTTTTTTGTTTGTTTGAAATAGTACTGGCGGTGATGTTCTTGGTTTACTAGGATTTAATCTTGTGTCAACTCAGTTTTAACGAGGCATCATTTTGGTGTTAAATCATGGATTTTTCAAAAATCTATTACAAACAGGTTGATATTTGTTGTTTTAATATTCTATAATATATATAGTCGACTCAAATCTCTCTAAGTAGCTCCAAATTCTTGAGAAGTAGCACAGATGCTTTGAAACTCTTAAGGTGTGGTTGCATATTGTTGAAGCTCATCAGAAATGGTATTAAGTATTGTGAAAACCGTTTCTTTGGCTCAGAAATTTTCTCTATAAGTCGGTCATGTGATGTCAAAAAAAGTGAACAGGATTCGGCTCATCCAAGGTAGGTCCGGGGACCTCGCCAGAGTTACTGATAAAGTGATAATTCATAATTGATAAATATCATCACCATTTTCTCTGGTTGATTATTCCATTAAGTTGTCACTTGTCAACCACGTTTTAATCATTTCATGCTTTTCTCATTGGTTTTATGTGTCAAAGAACCAAAGTTTCCCATTTAGTTTAGTTGATGGTTATATAAATCTATAGTGGAGTCATCGCTGGATCATTGATAATATCAATGGTGCTTCTTAGTTTAGGTTATCTCGTTTCGAGTTTTATTATTGTGCAATTCAGCTTTTGTGTTTAGAAATCACTGAGTATGTTATGGATGTATAAGTATGTTACGAGAAAGTGGACCTTGATTAATCAATCTTTTTTTTTTGTCAGTTTGCCATTACTGATAGTGAAACCAGAAGAATTTAAAATGTGCATAGAAAAAAAAAGGGAATATGCTTTTAAAAGTATCCGACTATTAAACACAACAATATTATAGGCTTTCTTTAGTTTAGCCATCCACTAAACATGTTTTAGTTACAGTAGAAGACATCACCAAAGATTTTAAATTTATAATTTATAAAGAGATGTTAAAGGACAAAGACAAACACAAGAAAAACCTCTTTATTAAAAAAAACAATGATCATAAGACGTCAAATGAAACAAACACAAACAATCATAATACAGTATACGTTAAGCTTTATTTAATGTACGAACATTATTTCAGAATAGAGGACTGGTATAAGAAAATGTAAAGGACTATTTTTATTCATGTGCGTCACAAAGCAAGAAGATATACGTCCTGAACTCTCAACTACAAAAGGAAAAAGAAAAAAAAAAAAGAATCAAAAGTCAGAAATGTCGGAGATTTCTCCAACTATAGGACTAGTAGTGAGATGGTCAAACCAAAACTCCATGTCATGGTTATACAATATCGAGAAGTTATAACCCTTGTCACTTCTATCTAACGAGCCATCCCAGTTCTCTATCTTTATCTCGTTCTTCTCATGATCATCTCCTGAAATGTTATAATCCATGGATACGACTTCTGACCAAAAGCTCTCATCTATCAATGCAGGAACAACATCTTTCGATGACGTCGCAGAGTCTTTGCTGTTAGTATTGGAGATGTGATCGTTATTGTTTCCCGATGTTGTAACCGCTGAAACGTCAGCACTACTGCTAGATTGTTGTTGTTGCTCCGGAGAGGTTGGCCTCTCTGCATCTGTAGATTGTTGTTGTTGTTGTTCCGGAGAGGTTGGCCTCTTTGCATCTGTAGTAGTAGTAGTAACGACAGTTTCCTTGTTATCTCCATCTTGATTCTGGTGGAGTCTTTTTTTCAAATGAGTGTGCCAAACATTTTTAATTTCGTTGTCTGTTCGACCTGGCAATTTTGCAGCTATCGCAGACCATCTACCATAATAAAAAGAAAGAAAGAAGTATCAAGCAAAATGTCACATAAATGAAAGAATAAAAAATGCATCAATATGTTAATAAGTCTACTACATTGTAATGAGAACAAAACAAACAGAGAAGCTATTGAACCTCATGTGGTATAGTTAACAAAAAATGTGCACATGTCTTTACACTGATGAATGTGCCTATCTTGTCTAGTAGTGAAAATTGTTTAAAAGAATGAAAAATAAAAAAAAAGTATTATTAGGAAAAGTGAAGAAAAAAAATTGAAATTATTTTAGTGGACAAAGGCAATCACGGGTTGGAATCTTCTCGGTTATCAGCCCCACACAGATGTACTGTAATATTTCAGAAAGATTTTGGAGTAAATCTAGTCACACTCATAAAAAAAACTTAAAAGAAACTATTTTTATTTTTTTTCTTTACGGAAAGAAAACTAAAAAAAAAAAAAAAAACGATTTTTCCAAAGTAATGAAACCTTTTTATTTCTACAAAACAAAATTCATCCTTTTAATTTCAGATAAAAAGGATTGATTTCTTAAAATATATACTAGTACTTGTTTTGATATATGGTTCCGAAGAAATAACAATAAAAATCGAAAATATCGCAGGTAAAAAAGGAGGAACCTGTTGCCTAAGATTTGATGTAAGTTGATGATAGTATCTTCTTCAAGAGAAGTGAAATTGCCACGTTTGATGTCTGGTCTCAAATAATTAATCCAACGGAGCCTGCAACTTTTTCCACACCGAAGTAGCCCTAATCATCATTTCACAAAACAACCAAACCCATTCAAAAAAAAAAAAAACCTTTACACACTAAAAAAAATACATAAAAGATAAGGATAATAAAATATACCGGCAGATTTAGGGAGAGATCTCCAATTAGGATGGCCATGGAGAGTAATATAATTGATCAAGAGTTGATCTTCTTCAGCACTCCATGGTCCTTTCTTCAATCCCATTTTCTCACAGCATGGTCTTCTCCCCATCTTCTCTTCTCTCTCTTTTATTTGAAGATTTTGTGTTGGTGAAGAAAGCAAAGGAAAGCCAAAAATGTTGAGAGCAAGTAGTGTGCGGCGATGGCTTTAGTGTGTTAATATATATATATAGAGAGAGAGAGAGAAAGATATTGCGACAATAGGAAAATGACAAGCTGGCAAAAAAATTATATTTTTCTAATTTTGGTACACAAAGATCAATGCTCCCAACTTCTTTTCCTTTTTCTTTTTTTTTCAAAGAATAGAGTCATCTTTTTTTTTCTCACAAATACAATTGTTTTAAATCTTTATGAATTTATAATTTATAGTTTGGTCTTTCTGCGAGGAAATAAAATAGGGAGAAGATATAGATGAAAAAGATCTTTGGATTTTGAAAAGACAATATAAAAAGTTGAATTTGGTACTTAATACTTAAAAAAGTAATGGTATGGTACTATGTTTTATCAAAGAGTACATGTGAAGGTGTTTTTAGCTGTTTAGGCAAAGAATTAGATAGGCTTATTGATACAATGGGCCAACGAATAGATAGGCTTATTAATGATTTTATAGGCCCAAATTAGATATGTCAAAAACTAAGTCACTGAAGAATATGATGCCAGGTGGTAATCGTGACGGTAAAAATTTACAGTAAATCTTGTGCTTTCTTGTTGTACGTTACAAAATATTGATATAATGATGCAGCAAATAACTATTTTACTTACATCATTGATCGGAACATGGATTAAGATGGGACGACTCCGGGTTAACAAGATTTCGCAAAACGTACGTACTTAATTGATTGATATGGGTCCAAGATGCGGTGTTGTTTGGGGTTCAGGCCTACTCTCTCGTGTCGTATCGTGTCTGGCTCTAAATGTTAAAACCCCTACTTCAGGTACATTTGTTGAGGCCCAAAACAAGCCTCATAAAGAAGGGGAATATAATAAATAGGAGATACAGAATGTATATATGGTCCATATATGTTACTGTCTCAAATTTATGAAACCTATCTCTATAAGTCAATTTCGTGTTATTATTTCAAATAGACGATGGAATCAATACTAATAAATAAAAGGGGTGTTTTATTTTATTTCCTTTTGGTTTTGTTTCGATACTCTTTAAAGATCGTATTTTGTTGTTGTCGTTGGGATTAAAAGAAGAACTAAACCGGACAAACCGGTTAGCAGCAGAATTCTTCACCATAGCTTCTTTTGATTTTCAATTTTGCATCTTACGTCATTACGTGGGACCCCCAAAGCTCTTATTTTTTATTTAGAAAAGAGAAAATTCAGCTTTTGAGTTTTTGGCCATTGGAAACAACAAAACACACACATTGCATGACCCAACAAACAAGACGAAATTAAAAAAAAAATAATACTAATAATAATACTTAAAATTAATAATACTAGCTAAGCTAGCTAGTGTTCTCCCTTCATTACTAAAATATTTTTACTTTTTTTTTACTTAATTTTCATTGTACGAAAAAAATATCGTCCTGGTCACTGTAATAATAGATAAGAAGTATGAATCACAGAAGTCTTCATTACACACACAAATGTCTTCACAGAAGTACAAAAACTGAATCTTCTTTGTTTCTTTGACTTGACTGTAATAACAAGAAGCATCTTCTTTTAATTAATACATCTCGGAAACAAAAAAGAGTAGATAGAAATTAAAAGACGGAAGTACCCCTCAAGAAAGGGGAAAAAAAAAAAACTGAGAGAATCGTGATGGGACCCATCATCATCATCCGCCATATGGAACTTACAGACTGTAAGTAAGTTGTAACTAATCACCGGCCGGTCTTGTGCCCCAATTTTTCATGATCCAACCACAATACAAAAACCCTCCTTTTTTGTGTTATATATATACTCTCTATAACACAATACACAACAACTATATATTTGATGTATATAATCATAACATGTACATGTGTCTGTGTGTGTAGTATATCAAACAAAAATTAAAAGAAATATGTACATGTAACTTACTGGTAATCATTTTTTTTCCAGTTATACAGATCTACTATCAAACTAGACGTATAAGAACTGAACTTTTAATTACAACCAGAGGAGTCCCACAATTTACTTATTTTTCTATATCGATTTTTTTAGTATCCACCCTATGAATATATACATGATATTCCTCAATCTTTTATTTAAAAAAAAAAAGAGTTTGTTTTGAAATTAACATTTTTTTTGTCCAGGTGTATTCTATGCAATTTATTTTTAATTTTTAAAAATTAAAAATTAAAAAATTATCAGCTTCCTTCCTCTCTTTTTATTGTACTCTCAATTTGCAAACGTATAGGCATTTTCAAAAAAAGAGAGAAAGTGAGAGAGAGAGAGACTTGTTTTTGTATTTCTTTTCCTCCTGTGACTTCTGGATGCTTTAATCGGAAAAAGTAAAGGTTCTTCGGAGAAATATTCATCAGCCAACGACGGTAACAACAATTACCTTCTCTTCATTAGTCTTTCATTTTCTAATAACTTTTAGTATATATATATATATAGCTGATCTTTAGATATTATTACAAGAATAGATTGTAAAAGATGGTTAGAGCTGATTTGTTCGAGTTTAGGTTCTAATAAGTTCTCTATATATATATACTTGACCGGAATCACAAATTATGGAAAACGTTTGCAGATTTTGAAACCATTTTAGACCTGTTTCATGGAAGGAGGAGGAGGCATGTATGAAGAAATTGGTTGTTTTGATCCAAATGCTCCGGCAGAACTGACGGCTGAGAGAAGTGTATCTCCGGCCGAGCCACCACCAGCTATCACGGTCGTCGGTAGCAACAACAACAGCAACTGCAGTCTTGAAGATCTCTCTGAGTTCCACCTCAGCCCACAAGACTCTTCTCTAGCTGCCTCAGCTCATGCTCATCAGCTTCACATCAATGCTACTCCTCCTAACTGTGAACATCATCAATTCCAGAGTTCAATGCACCAAACTGTACTTCAAGATCCTTCCTCGTACGCGCAACAGCCGAATAATTGGGACAATGGTTACCAAGAATTTGTGAATCTAGGTCCTAATCATACAACTCCTGACCTACTCAGTCTCTTGCAACTGCCTAGATCCTCACTTCCACCTTTCGCAAACCCGAGCCTCCAAGACATTATGATGACATCTTCCTCTGTCTCTGCCTATGACCCGCTCTTCCATCTGAATTTCCCTTTGCAGCATCCTAATGGGACGACTTTTCTTGGAGTTGATCAAGATCAAGCTGAGACTAACCAAGGTGTGAATTTGTTGTATGATGAAGAAAACAACAACCTCGACGTTGGTCTTAACCGTAAAGGGAGAGGATCGAGAAAGCGGAAGATTTTCCCTACCGAACGCGAGAGAAGAGTTCACTTCAAAGACCGCTTTGGTGACTTAAAGAAACTAATTCCAAATCCCACCAAGGTCATCATACTACTACTTAATTACTTCTCTTTCAAGTAATAAACTTTACAATCTAAAACCCTTATTTTCCTTTAATTGTATCTCTAGAGTGACCGAGCATCAATCGTGGGAGAAGGCATAGATTACATCAAAGAGTTGTTAAGGACGATCGATGAGTTCAAGCTGCTAGTGGAAAAGAAAAGAATAAAGCAGCGGAACAGGAAAGGAGATGATGTTGTTGATGAGAACTTCAAGGCTCAAAGCGAAGTGGTAGAACAGAGTTCGATCAATAAGATGAACAATGCTTTGAGATGCTCGTGGCTCAAGAGGAAATCAAAGTTCACTGAGGTTGATGTACGTATCATAGACGATGAAGTAACGATAAAGATCGTGCAGAAGAAGAAAATCAATAGTTTGTTGTTCGTATCCAAAGTCATTGACCAGCTTCAGCTTGATCTTCACCATGTAGCTGGTGCACAGATCGGTGAACACCACAGCTTCTTGTTCAACACCAAGGTTACTCTCATAACATCTTTCAATTTTAATCCTTAATAATCAGATTCAAAATAAAAACGTATTAGACTAACTAATTGTGATTGAACAGATATGTGAAGGATCAAGTGTTTATGCAAGTGCCATAGCAGACAGAGTAATGGAAGTGTTGGAGAAACAATACATGGAAGCTCTTTCGATGAATAATGGCTATCACTGCTACTCCAGTGATTAATGCGTTTTTCATATCTAGCTGGTTATTACTTTTAATTATGGATGTTTTAATAATCACATTAGTAGTAATGTTTTGTGCACTTTTGTTCTTAGCAGTGTAGCTATGCCTCTGTTTTTCCCCCTTTTTAGGGTTTTTTGATTCTATATGTGAGAGAGAGTGAGAGTTCCATCTTTTTCATTTGATCTTAATAACTATTGTTCATCTTTAAGTCTTAAACATAAGTTTTGCGTTCTTGATTGTTAACTTTGGTCGTCGAGTCAACAGCTAAGGTGGAGCTGTGCGTTTTGGCTCAGGGTTAGTTTCCGGTTGGGCCTATTTCTGGTAAAGCCCAATAATTTTGTTAGTGTGGCCCAAGTAAAATCGGTTTAAATTCTGCCAAGTGCTTTATGGTTAGAGCAGATTTATTCGAGTTTACCCCTTAATTTTGTAACAAGTGTCACTTTGAAAAATAATGTAAAATTTGACTAAAATCATCTAATCTGTCTATTCTTAACTACAATAATTAAACAGAACAAGAATGATCATAAATCAATTTATTTTTTTGATCGCATAAAACTAATATCAGAATAGCATTTATAATGAAACACACTTGTACGAGAAATTAGCATCAGTTATGCTCGGTCATGTTAATGATAAAGCCTTTAAGGTCCGTAACATATCAAACCCTTCTCCTGTGATCATAAATTGTTCTGTATTCAACTATAAATTTTGCAGGTTGATCGGTTCATATAATCCGCTGGGATGCAAACGTAACGCTAACTACCTCACAAAATCTCGATGATAAAAATTTCAACCCATCAAATAACCAAGAGAATATGGATGCAGAGCATGTACTCCTTAAAACTTTTCTTTCTAGTTTGATTTGACTTTGGCTTCTTTTTTTTTTTTTTTGTGTGATAAGAGTAACTTTTAATACTCGATCTAGGTTTCCTTTGACTATTTTTTTTTATTTCCTCGGATAGTTGAGAGGATTTTGGATTTTATATTTTAAAATCCTCGGATCAGTTTTTGTAGAAAATATTGAATAAAATAAATATTAAGAAAATAAGCATTATGGTTTAGAGATGTACACATATCACATGATACATGATTTTTCCGCAAGACTTGACGTCTAATACACTTCCAACATCGCCATCACATCTCTTTCATCGGATAACAATAAAGAGAAAACTATATAAATAAATAAATAAAAACAGAGCTCACTCAAATTACAATAAAATTGATCAAAGATCATGAACATGATCTCATAAGCTCTTCTAAGTATTCAGCACCTAAATCCTCAAGAACTACAAGTGTTGTATTACTTTCTTGTTGCGTCGTATCATCAACACTCTGTTTTCTACTTCTTGAAGACAAAGAAGAAGAAGACGAAGAAGAGGAAGAAGAAGGAGAAGATGTCAACAAAGAAGAAGAAGAAGATTTCTTCTTTCCTCTAGGCCGGTTTCTCATGGAGTGTTTTCTCTTCAGGGTTATCACCGGAGACTCTCCGTCGTTAAGATTCACATTCTCCATCTTCCGAAGAGACTCTTTCACGACATCAACAGTGAAATTGAGTACTGCAAGGCTGCCTTTCAAAGCGAAAGCCGCCTGATCATAAGCGAGAGCCGCCTCCTCCGCGGTATCAAACGTCCCGAGCCATACTCTTATCCCTTTCCTAGTTGAGTCTCTTATCTCGGCCGCGTACTTCCCCCACGGCCGTTTCCTCACTCCTCTATATGACTTCTCCTCCTCTTCCTCGGCTGCTATGGTGGCTTCTTCTTTGATGATTGATGATCCAAATGTGAGGAAGTCATCAGAGTAGTAAGTAGGGGTACTAGATAAAAGGAAGGATTGATCAAATGATTGATGTAAGAAACTCTCTTCCCACAAGAATGATTCTTGTGAGCTCCATGAGCTTGAAGAAGAGTTCTCCGGGGAAAACTCTCCACTTAAGAAGGAAGCTTGAGATTCCATTTTCAATCTTTTTTCTTAACGGTTTTCTTATTGTGACATATTTCTTCAGTGGCAATAAGTTTGGGAAATATATATAGCGAGAGACATGAACCGATTAGATATTTGAATTTAGGGGCTATTATACAAAATATTATATATTTTATTTCAATTGGGTCCAATATGACAATTAGGCTGCCTCCGAATGCTCTATCACCATTTATCAAAATGGGGCCGGCAAAAAGATAATTGGTGCTGAATAATATAAAAGAATGAGAGAGTGGGTAATACGAAATAGGATCTATCTAGATAATTGTTGTATATGAGAATGAGATACACAGAAGTGGGTGAAATGTTCCACGTGGGACAAGACCAAGTTTTGAGGGTATGACGTACGGCGGCGTGTTTCCGACAAAATAGATGAGAGCAGCACAAGTAAATGACACGTTGGCCTTCTTGTACAATACAAACAAACATGAACATCTCTCTCGATCGTTACTAGAGTTGCTGTTTAAGATTATTTTTTAAAAACTCCGTAAAATACCAAATGAATGCAAATCAAATTTATCATGTATTGAAGACTTCTTGCTCTAACTAAAATCTGCTGTATTAGAGATTTGAAGGTTTTGAAAATAATATCAAAACGTAGAATTTTTGTTTGTCAAAGTAAATTCGATTTGGTTAGAGGTTTTTTTTCTTCCCTGTTTTGATCGAACTTCAATCTACAAAAAGAAACTGTAAAAATAGATTGAACTGCATATTTATGAAGGTTGAATTTTTAATGAAAGAAACACTGCTACATTGTATCTTAAATAGTTAAATCGTTGATACAACATTGCATCACAACAACAATTGAAAAGGTTTTAAGATTCGAAAAATGCGGCTAAATCGTTTATATGGATGGCATTGCAGAGTAAAAATAGATGTTACCATCACAACTCTTGCAAAAGTTTAAATTGTAAGTATGTTTTTTAACTGAAAATAATGATTAGAAAATATGCGGGTAGATATGGGTCAAACATGCGACTAAAAGCCAAGAACAACTAATGTTTTTCAACGTCTTAACATGCATAGTTTTATTTATTTATATAATGCATTGTTATTATTTTGTTTTTCACACATGTTTCTAGTATCATTCACGGTGCACCATAAAAGTGCTAGTACAACGTAACTTAAATAAAAACCATTTGATGAATGACAAAATATGTAAGAAATAATTAATCATTGAGTTATACTGATACTTTGATCACCATTTCTGAATATAGTACAATTATTCATTCTAAGACGTAGTGCCTATAGTAATCACAATTCACAAGCCAATGAGAGATCTAAAAAATGATGAAGAATAAAAAAAACAAAACAAAATGAAGAATATTTTGGTAAAATGTTTTGTTGAATCGTATATAGTCTTGTTAGCTAGGGCTTAAAGATTGACTACGACATAAGATAATAGTATTAATCGCTTCACGAAATTGACTTGATGTTTTTTTGGCTTCATACACGATCAAGAAGTTGAATTGGCTGAGGTTTTATCGCCGCCACCTCTATAATTGGAGCCTTAACTAGTTCTACAACATTTACGTATATAATGTATACAAGGCCAAAGCTTCTGTTTCCCTATAATTGCTGGTAGAAAAGTATTTTCAACACTTGTTATGACTTGTCCCTTTATCTTTTGGTGTCCACACATATACGCGATCTCCATGCATTATCTATCACCTACAAATTAGTACTGCTTTAGTAATATTACAAAAAATTGTGACAAAATGAAACAGAAATAAAAATTGTGTAATAAAATAGTCAAACTTAACGTGTACTAACAATCATGTTTTTTTTTTTTTTTTTAACATTGTCACGACGAGTTCTAAATTGAAGCATTTAGTATGCTATTCTATTCTCCCTAACACAAAATTTATGGAACAAAAAAGAATCATGGTGGTATATAGGTTTATTATAATATGGCGCTTTGTTCATGTTTTTTTACGTAAGACAGCTCATTTGTTTAAGAAAATGTTACAAATGTTTGTCAATAAATGAGAAAATATTAAGCCTTTAATTTAGTACACAAAAAAGAAGAAGATTACATTGAATTTGATTGCATGGTAATTTACGAAGTAGAAACTAGAAAGATGAGCATACTCATATACAGTAATCAGAAAAGATTGATTGGACCAAATGTGGGGTCGTCTTGGATGCAACTTAAAGGTCCGATAAATTTACGAGTAGATAAGAAGGTTCGAATTCGAAGCCTACAAAAATCATTGGACCACTCGGCGACAATTCGCGTTGGATTCTTTGGAAGTTTTTTAGCCTAGGCGAGAGTGTTAATTAACAGGGATGATTTATTAATCTCGTGCTTGGTCTCTCACTCCCTCCCTGCGAGGATAAGCTTTTTGGTGATCTTCATTTCATCAACCAGATTATGTGTTAATGTGTATATAGAATGAAGAAAACAATTACCGTGATTTACAAGATTAATATTTTGAAATATATATATATATATATATATATTGGATCGGAATGTTGAAACTGAGAAGATGGTAGCTACTACTATAATTCTAGAAAGCGTGGAAACATTTGCTGAATCTAAAATTGTATGAGAACGAATCAGACAATTTCATACTACTAAACAATAAAATTCAATTACTTTTCTTTTTTTGTTAAACAGTCGTGGGAATAAATTAAGCCATGAAACAGTTTGCAGAGTAATAAATTGTTGGACGTCCGGCAAGAAGGGAGAAAAATAATAGAGATATTCTAAGTTTTACTCCAAATAAAACTAGATTGATATTGACTCAAATGTCCAAGTGCATACCCCCTTCATATATAGTTCATACAATGTCATATCATTATCACAAACAAAATTGTTATATTCTGTTGGAGCTATGCAGCCTATATGCTCTTAATTTTAATTATCACTTTCTTCGACAACCAAATAATTTTAACTGTCCTTTTTTTTTTTATATAATACACATGGGCTGGACTCTGGAGGCGTGGAGCAATCGAATTGACGAACAAAAAGAAAACTTTTTTCTTGCCACATTGGAAACTCTTTTCGTGATCACGTACAGAAAATCTTTCTTTTCATCCTCACATATGACTTCGTGAACAAATATATATATTATGAAGGTTGTTAATACAACTAGGGTTTGAATTTAGTTTATTTACGTGTAAACCATTTACGGTACGTAATTGGTCTCCTAAAGTTTTGGTCCATATACGATGGAAGAGCATCAAATTTGCGGGAAGGCATATTCGAATTCGACCAATTCAGGATTAATAAGAAATTTCGGGGACCTAATATGTGAAACTTATAAAAGTAGTAAGGTTTAGAATTAGAAAGATAATTATGAAAAGTTTAATAGGATATACCAAACTAATAAAGTGATTATATCAAGATTTAGGTATTAAAAAAAAAACTAACTTAGTGGGATGATCCTATTAGTGGTGGACCATTTAAATATAATTGGCTTATATCGCGCAACTTGAAAATACAATAAAAAAAAAAAACCTGTAGCACAAGAGAGACGGGTGCATGCACACTCTTCTCTTTTTATTTTGTTTTAATCTTTGTAATCTTACTTTTTTGTTCGAGCCTCCTCTCCTAGCTAGTCTGCTAGGGTCAAAGGTAAACCCAATATTTTTTTTTTGGGAATATTAAATTCATGTGATGGTCAAAAACTTTTTTTCTTCTTCGCGACCAAGAAAATCCAGACATGCATGCTATTCAATAACCCTACTCATCATCAATAATATTATGAAAGTAAAATTTTGATTGCGAAATTATTAAAAAACCAGCAAATCTAGTAGTTGGTATAGTATTCTATATATAATAATGGCTCAACTTGCTAAAGGGAAAGCGATTGAGGTTTTTTTTTCGTATAAATTTTTTTGCTTGTTTTCTTTTTTTGGAATCTATTGATATTTTGTTGGCATCAAATGATTATTTTTTTTACCGAATTCTGTTAAAAGTTAAAACACTCTTTTTATGAAAAAGGGTAATCTTTCCAAAACCAGCAACACTCTAAACTCAACTAACTAAAGAGAGCATGCATCTTTTTTTCTTGTTTGGTCAAAGAGAGCATGCATCTATGTTCCTAAATCTACACTTTCAAATTTGATTATTTTATACTATAACTAATGATTTGAAGAAAAATTAGCTGTTGAAAAGGAAAAAGTTTTAGTTTATTTTGAGTAATCAACTTTTCCTACTATATATAGTTTGAGTTTTAGAATAATGTATGTTAATTTCTTGCCAGATAAAGTATGAATTAAACTGAAACTTGTGGACAGACTAATAAGTTTATTTTAGGACAAAATATAGAATCTTCTGAACATGGACTTCTATTTTATCCTTCATCTGAATGGCAAGAAAGTGCATGCATCTTCAATTGTAACACGTGCTTATTAATATGGGCATGATTTAGTCGCCACACACGATAAAAACTGAGAAAGCTTGTTTCTTCTTTTTATTTGCCCCTTTCTATATGAGTGCAACGTATGCATTATTAATACATAAAATAAATTATTGTATAGTATATAATATATAGCCACATACTGAAACATTGCTTTAACAAACATATAGATATTATAATATGTCTCCCTTCAACCGTTGATCGTTCGTTAGACGCCAGTGACAATGATTTAGGGATGGTTCTGAACGTGGTGCCTCCAAAATATTCCATCTGCTTGTTATCTATCTGGTCGCACTTAAGTAACCAGTAATTTAGAAAATTCAACAAGGTTTTTTTTTGTATAAAAGCCTGTAAACCTGTTTATAGAGATATCTTCTGAAAATTTACGTTTCATTGTTTTAATGAGATACAAGAAATTAAAGCTAACGGGTTTTATCTAAACACTACCAAAAGACTTAAGATTAATAGTATAGTAAAACTATCTTAGTATTATGAAAAATTGAACACATATGTTTTCCATCTAACTATTTCAATCTGAATTAATTAATAACGAAATAATTAATTTAATCCGTCATTGTAAAGTTATAAATTGCGGGTGATCTTGGAAACAAGTTGAAAAGCGCAATAAAACGAGCTAACCTTCCTTCATATAGATTCCAAAGTGTCCGTGGGCCTCAATAAACAAAGTGAGAATTTAGATTGGGCATGTATTGAGCCTATTTTGTTTTCCAACATTAACTGACTAATCTTTAAAAGAGATGAAGTAGTGATATCGATGGGCTTCTTATTATGTAAACTTCTAACTAGTAAGTAACCAATTTAAGTTCGGATTGTTAAATTCGTTTATACAAAGTGCACATATCCATTTAAATAAAAACAATAAATAATTTAGTATCCTCACTTTAATTTTTTTTTTGTTCTTATGTTATTCTCATGTTAATTATATAAAACACTATAAAAGTTGTGATATAATGTTGACCAAAAGAAGAGGTATAGTTTTCTTTCATATGGCGAGACCTGAATCATAAATGTGTTCTTGTACTGGGGGGCTTCGTCCACAAAAACATGCAGAAAAAAGAGAAATTATAATTTTTCAATAGTAAAAGCCATACAACTTTCGGTTTCCTTTTTTCCCTTCTCTCTTGACGGTATACACTACACACACGCAAAAAAAAATTAAGAAATGAGTGTTATACATCATTAGTAAAGAATAAGAAAAAAAAAAGGAAAAGAATAAATGGAATGTGCTCAAGTACAAAAATGTCAAACAAAAGAAGTGTGAAACTGAAAACGAAAGGTGAGGCTTCTTTTCTTGTTACACTTGTTAATTTCACAATCACACCTCCTCCTCTATCACCTACTCCTCTCTCTCTTTTTTATAACAACTTCCTCAACATTTACGACTAACGGAATACATACATGTACACTTATATTTTAGGGTTACACTTTACTGACTCACAACTTTGACCATTTATTGTCATAAGATATGTCGTCAACCAGCCGAAGAGGAGTAAACACAAATGGAATTTGTTTGGAGAGAGTATATGATTTTTATCTTTGAAATGCCAATAATCATTAGATTCCCATAGATTTTTTTGTATGGACCACAATCCCATCACACATTCTTTTTTTTTTTTTTTTTTTCTATTTTTAATGTGCTTGGAGAACGAACCATACACATAACATAAGTACATAACAGATCAGATCAACATATATAGACGCTCAGACGCATTTACATTCCAAAGATTTTCATGTAAGTACTTCCAAAGCAAAATTCTTGAAAACATTGTGTAATTATATGAGTATAGATCAGATATATATTAAAAAAGTAGAATAAAGTTCCCTAAAGTTACAAGGAACAAAAATTCACTTGGTGAATGATTTTGCTGGCCATTAGAGATGATATCACTCGAATGTTTTTTCCCCACAATAGTAGTAATCCCATGCTTGTTTTTAATCCACCCCCGACACTACTACTACCCTAGGGTTTAACATACGCACCTAGCCCAGCGCACGATAACTCTGTCATATTTCCACGGATGCTAACATGAGCCCTGTTACTCTTGACCATCAATTTCTTCTTCTTCTTCAACGCCCCCTTTAAAAAAGCAGATGTCTTTTTTAGCAACTCAACTCTCTACGTTTCTCTCTCACTCAGTTCTTCTGCCTACTCAAAGATTTAATCTTTCACCGGTGGATTTCTCGACAAAGATTCCAACTTTATAAAGCTTTTTTTCTTCTTTTTTGATAGATGCAGATTCAGAGCGTATCATCATCTCTAGATAAAGGATCAATGTCTCATGACATAAGCTAGACTCTGTTTCTGTTTCATCTTCTTCTTCTTCTTCGATCTCAATTTCGTCTTAGAGCTAGGGTTGTTTTTTATGTTTGGGAGAGGAATGGGCACTAGGCAATATTCACTGGGAGAAGTAGGTCCACCAATAAACCCGAGAGCTGGTTTGCGAAGAGAACAAGCTGGAAGAGGTTCATACAGAGGTAGTTAGTAGATTCGTTTGCTCATCAATAGGTTTTAGACACAGATTCTCTTGTCGGATTGATAAAGAATCAGGTTTTAGGACCCTTGACGATTTGGTTTTAAGAGGGGTGGTTTTGAGTTTTAGTGGTGACGGGTGGTGGTTTAGATGGGTTCTTCTACCTTACAACAGATACTGAGGAGCCTCTGCTCCAACACGGATTGGAACTATGCCGTGTTCTGGAAACTCAATCATCGCTCTCCAATGTAAGTCATCCCAAAAGTTTATTACTTTACTGTTTATCCGTGGAGATATGGGAAAGGGTGTTCTTTGTTCTGCTTGGTTTAAGATTGATCTGGTTGCTTTGAGAGGTTTTGTTGATTGTAGAGGAACTTTCTTAACCTTATATGTCAAGTGCGGCCTTTCGATAGCTTTTCATTGTTTACTTATCTGCTTACTCTCATGGAATTAGTAAAGGCATTCATGCACTAGACGGTTATGTTTCCATACAGGGGCTTTTTAGATATGTGCTTGTGCTGAAATCAGTCTTTATCTAGAGACAACTATTATCGACTATATACTTGTATTTCTAGATGACAAGTAGAAGTTTCTCATTTATCGACTATTAAAACATTTGCAGGGTGCTTACTTTGGACGATGTGTACTATGTTAATCATGAGCGCAGTTTGATGCCGGGGAACTTGCATGGAGGGCCTTACGCACATGACCCCCTTGGGTTAGCTGTAGCTAAGATGTCTTATCATGTACACTCTCTTGGAGAAGGGTAAGGAAAATTTGCTTGCTTATGAACTGTTCTTGTTAATACTCTTGCTATCTTCATTACTTTGAGATCTGTTATTAATGTTGTATCAGAATCTGATATTAATGTAGTTACTGTACTCTTTTAACAGGAACATCACATGTTAATTCGTTTTGATGATTGAGTTTTATTTAATGATGCTAACATTTTCATTCGTATTTTACTCCATTGTTATAGGATTGTAGGACAAGTGGCAATCTCTGGACAACATCAATGGATTTTCTCTGAATATTTGAACGACACTCACTCGACATTTCAGGTTGGGAAATATGTACTTTGTGTTTGAGAATCTATTTCTGTGGCAACTTCTTGTCTAAAAGTAATGTTTTTCCGTTAGGTTCACAACGGTTGGGAGAGTCAAATTTCTGCTGGAATCAAGGTACGTATCAATTGCATACTGTTATCTATACCTAAGATATTCTTGTTGTTGAATTTTTCTTGGTACTTCTAGTGAGATTAGATATTTCTGCGTTCACATATTTGTCTCTTTTTTGATTCATTGTCAAAAAATTTAACTGTCTTTCCTCAAAGTTCTGAATTTTAAGGTTTGCTGACAATTTCTTTTCTTCATTTTCTGCAGACTATTCTTATAGTAGCTGTTGGTTCTTGTGGAGTTGTTCAGCTTGGCTCTTTATGTAAAGTAAGTAAGATGTTCTGACCGTATGATGTGTTCAGAGTAGCTTATACAATAATAGTAGGCAGAAAGAAAGCTTTTCCCACTGAAAAATATATACATTTGAATGCGATCTTCTGTATACTTTTGGTTGAACAGGTTGATGAAGACCCGGATTTGGTGACTCATATCAGGCATTTGTTTTTGGCACTCAAGGATCCACTGGCAAACCATGCGTCAAATTTAATGCGATGTGATAATAATAGTCCTTCGGATCTGGTAATCATTTTTCTCAAATATAATTTCATGTTTGTCTGTAGTTCTAGTTATGTTCGTACAAAAATGAAGAGAGGTTCTTTGGTTTTGTTTATTGCCTCTGACCCCAATTGTACTGCTGAGTATAACCATGATGCGTTGTATAATTTTTCTGCAGCCAAATATACCTTCCAAATGCTTACATGAGGCATTCCCTGATTTCTCAGGAGAATTTGACAAAGCTACGGATGTCCAAGGGTTAAATACTGTATCTCAAAACACAAGTAATAGAAGTGACGACCTTCCATACAATTTCACTCCATCATATTTTCACATGGAGAGGACTGCTCAAGTAATTGGTGGGCTTGAAGCAGTCCAGCCTTCCATGTTTGGAAGAAATGATTGTGTTACAAGTGGTTTTTCAGTTGACGTGGTTGATAATAATCACGAGAATCAAGTGGGTATACATGATATGAGTAAGGTAATTTATGATGAGGAAACTGGTGGATACCGATACTCAAGAGAATTAGGTCCTAATTTCCAACAGTACTCGAAGAATCATGTGCGTAATAGTGCAGGCTCATCTTCTTTTGCAATGCAGACTGATAGGCGAATAGCAGGTCCATCATATCCACAACACGAGTCAGTTACAGATTCTTCTCATCAAAATGAGGTTTTCCAACCATCTGAGTGCCAAGGAAGTACATATGTAAAAGACACAGAATATAGGCAGGAGAAGACAATTGAGTCAAGTCAGTTGGATGCTTTAACTGCATCTTTGTCTTCTTTTTCTGGCAGTGAGCTGTTAGAGGCATTAGGTCCTGCTTTCAGCAAAACGAGCACTGGTTATGAGGAGCTAGCAAAGTTTGAATCTGCTGCAGCTATAAGACGAACAAATGATATGAGCCATAGTCACCTGACATTCGACTCCAGCCCTGAGAATCTTCTAGATGCTGTGGTTACTAATATGGGTTATGGTGATGGTAATGTAAGTCGTGAAATATCATCAAGCAGGTCGATGCAGTCATTGCTTACAACTGCTGAAATGGCAGAGGCAGTACCTTTTGGTCATAAAAAGCATAGTATTGTTAGCCCAGTTGATAGTGTGACTAGCCAGCCGTCTCTAGCAGAGGGGCATATCCAACAGAATCCATCAAATATCTGTGGGGCATTTTCTTCCATTGGGTTTTCATCGACATGTCTCAGTTCCTCCAGCGACCAGTTTCCTACTTCCCTGGAAATTCCCAAGAAGAACAAAAAGAGAGCTAAACCTGGTGAAAGTTCTCGGCCTCGTCCAAGGGACAGGCAACTTATTCAGGATCGTATCAAAGAACTAAGGGAGCTTGTGCCTAATGGATCTAAGGTGATTTTTCTATTCAAAGCAATGTGATTGGGCACAATGCAGTTAGTGTCATGAATTGTATATTTTTTGTTCTGCTCTTTTCTAACAATGTTGTTATATTTTACAGTGCAGTATAGATTCTTTGCTAGAGTGCACGATCAAGCACATGCTCTTTCTACAGAATGTCTCTAAGCATGCTGACAAGCTCAGTAAAAGTGCAGGTTCAAAGGTAAAATTATCAGGTGTCTTCCCAAGAAAAGTTGCTTTATATTCTCCATGGTTTGTGAAGGGACATATCCAGATATTCATGACTGATTGATAGATCAATTATCAAATTGTTGGGGAAGTTTTCTGAAAAGTTTATACATTTGAAATTGCAGATGCACACTACAGGCATCATCTACCACTGAACAAGGTTCGAGCTGGGCAGTAGAGATTGGAGGCCATCTTCAAGTGTGCTCAATTATGGTCGAGAATCTGGACAAAGAAGGAGTAATGCTTATCGAGGTGTGCCTTATTTTCTCATGACCTTTTTCATGTATTTGAAGCACTTCGGCAGAACGACTGACAAACTCTGTATTTATCATCCTGAATTTTGCGGGTGTATGCAATTCATTGATTGAGTGTGTGTTTGGATGTTGAACAGATGTTATGCGAAGAATGTAGCCACTTTCTGGAGATAGCAAACCTGATAAGGAGCTTGGAACTCATCATTCTCAGAGGCATCACAGAGAAACAAGGCGAGAAAACATGGATATGTTTTGTAGTGGAGGTACGTATATGAAATAAGTTAGAACTGTTCTCCACTATAAGGTCACACACCCTATGAATTAGAGCCCAACACTTTGAGGATCTGAATATATCCATTGGACTACTTTGAACACGGAACCAAACAACTTCATTTTTGTTTGAAATCCCAAAAGAAAGCAAACAAAAAGTTCTCTTAAAGTTATCCTTGATCATTGTATTGCTATATCACATCTAATAACTGGATACTCTTAATGAATGACAGGGCCAAAACAACAAAGTAATGCACCGGATGGACATCTTGTGGTCTCTTGTGCAGATATTTCAACCCAAGGCCACAATTAACAGGTAGCAACAGCGTACTCGTCTCAATCATACAGACTCGGCTTCATGTATCAGCAACCATAAAGATTGACAAAACAGAGACAAGAAAAAGATTGTGAATGTATAGTGCAGTGTGTGTGTGACACTTTAAAAGTTGTATCTTTTCTGTTTGGGCTTGTTCTTGTGAAAACACTTTTGTATTGATTTTGCCTCTAATATCATAACTGCACAATATCATTGTCAGATAAAATCGCAACCCTCTGTTTCTGTGAGAGAGTTTGTTTGATTCCTTTTAAATAAGATTTTAAAGTCTGCATCTTTATCGACGACAATCTCAAATTCTTACATGAACGCTTTGGCCAATGTGCGTAGTCTTCGGGCACACTCTCACCATCTTCTTCTCCTCCGAGGTTGCTCTACTTCACTCTTCCAAAACCTTCCAATTTTACAACTAATCAAGCAAT
Source organism: Camelina laxa (assembly GCA_024034495.1). Taxonomy (NCBI): domain Eukaryota; kingdom Viridiplantae; phylum Streptophyta; class Magnoliopsida; order Brassicales; family Brassicaceae; genus Camelina; species Camelina laxa. Next base: position 28,851,369 of record CM043884.1, read on the forward strand.
GCTCGACCCCCAAGCTTCTGGAGTCTGCTTTAGCCGCCATGATCAAGATGAGCCAAAACGAAGACTGTCACTTAATGAACCAATTCATCACTGCCTGCACTTCCTTTAACCGTCTTGATCTTGCAGTTTCCTCCATGACCCAGATGCAAGCACCTAATGTTTTCGTCTACAACGCGTTGATTAAAGGCTTCGTTACTTGTTCCCACCCGATTCGATCTCTGGAATTCTATGTTCGTATGCTCAGAGACTCTGTTTCTCCATCTAGCTACACATACTCTTCACTGGTAAAGGCTTCTGCTTTCGCTTCTGGGTTTGGCGAATCACTACAGGCGCACATTTTTAAATTTGGGTTTGGGTTCCATGTTCAAATTCAGACGACTCTAATCGGTTTTTATTCAGCCTCTGCTAGAATCAGAGACGCCAGGAAAGTGTTTGATGAAATGCCTGAGAGAGATGATATTACTTGGACTACGATGGTTTCAGCTTATCGCCAAGTCTTGGATATGGAATCTGCGAGTTCTTTAGCTAACCTAATGCCGACGAAGAATGTAGCCACGTGGAACTGTTTGATTGATGGATTTACGAAATTAGGCAATCTGGAAATAGCAGAGTCATTGTTTAATCAGATGCCTGTGAAGGACATAATCTCATGGACCACTATGATCAACGGTTACTCGCACAACAAGAGATATAGTGAAGCAGTTGCAGTGTTCTACAGAATGACGGAGGAAGGGATTATTCCTGATGAGGTCACTATGTCAACTGTTGTTTCAGCTTGTGCCCATCTCGGCGTGCTGGAGATAGGTAAGGAGGTTCATATGTACACAGCGCAGAAAAGGTTTGTTCTTGATGTTTACATTGGTTCTGCGCTAGTAGATATGTATTCTAAATGCGGTAGCTTAGAGCGGGCACTTGTGATATTCTTCAATTTGCCAAAAAAGAATCTCTTTTGTTGGAATTCGGTCATTGAAGGGCTGGCGGCTCATGGTTGTGCACAAGAAGCACTTAAAATGTTTGCCAAGATGAAGTCGGAGTTAGTCAAACCTAACAGTGTCACTTTCGTGAGTGTTCTAACTGCGTGTACTCACGCAGGTCTTGTAGAGGAAGGCCGGAGAATATATCATAGTATGATTGATGACTATTCCATTGTGTCTAATGTTGAACATTATGGATGCATGGTTCATCTATTCAGCAAAGCTGGGTTGATCTATGAGGCTCTTGAATTGATTGGAGATATGGAGTTTGAACCAAATGCGGTTATCTGGGGGGCCTTGCTTGATGGGTGCAGGATTCACAAGAATCTAGAGATAGCTGAGATTGCGTTTAACAAACTGATGGTTTTGGAGCCAACGAATAGTGGGTATTATTTCCTTTTAGTTAGCATGTATGCAGAAGAAAACAGGTGGAGAGATGTTGCAGAGGTTAGGGGAAGGATGAAAGAGTTGGGTATAGAAAAGATATGTCCTGGAACAAGTTCGATCCGGATAGATAAACGAGATCATATGTTTGCTGCAGCTGATAAGTCTCACTCAGCTTCAGATGAAGTTTTCTTGTTGCTTGATGAGATATATGAGCAGATGGGATTAGCTGGATATGTTCAGGAAAGTGAGAATGTATATTAAAGTGACTAAAAGCTAAACAAATCATTGGAGCATATAACCAGATGGAAACAATCACTTGGAGCCGCAGAGGCATTTCTTTGCTTATTGTGAGATTTGGCAATCACACCTGTGGGCGATCTGGACTGGAGTATTATTAAGCCTTCGTATTCTCTCAGGTATGTGCAAACCAAAACTTTCTCAGATAACTGAAAGCTTTCTTTACATGAAAATAGGAAAGAGATAGATCAAGCTGCATACTCGCAATAGTAGAATGTGTATCCTAGAATTCAATAAAAGTAAGGTTTAAAAGGCTGTGAGATCTTTGCCAGAAACAAATTGTGAATACCTTATTTATATATTGGCAATGCAAGAATAATCCAGTATATAATATGTTGAAGCTAGAAAATGTCTACAATATCTCATGAGCAGACAAGGATCCAAAGTCACCTTTCCAAAACTACTGCCTTCTTTGCAGGTTCTCTAATGAAGCAGACTGCCACCATGAGGTTTACAGGCACCGTGGTACATCTTGGAGGTGGAATGCCAGTGAGATTCTTTGGATCATGATGCTCTGCCTCCAACGCCGAAACAGGGCTAATGCAAAAGAGCAGATCTTGTGGTACTTGAGCTCACTACAATTTGGTTTGTTTCCTCAAGTTTCTGTCACAGTGAAATTCATGATATAGATTGGTGACAGAGCCTTGACGATCTCTGTTTGCAACCGTCTCCAATGCTGGAAAAGAACTGTGGCACTAGAACAGATCGTTCGGTTCTTATGCTTGGTAAGGTGCTCAAGCTGCTTCTTGATGTTGTTTACTTGCATGACTCTCTGTGTTACAAAGAAATTCATGAGCTTCGTACTGTCCACCTGCCTTCTATGCCGTCTCAAACAACTTTACAAACTCAGTTTCTTGGTTTTTGAGCTTGTGAGCAAACCGGGTGTTTTTTTCCTTATTCACTGTTTCTTGTGTCCCACTGTAGTGCGTTTATGATTCCTAAACTAGAGCAAGAAACAACGTAGCCATTAATATCTCTTTTTACCTGCCTATGAGCAAAAGTAATAAGAAAGGTCGTCAAAATACATTATTTGGAAGTATAGATTCTCCCAACATTCCAAATATATAAATTACATTCCTGATCGCTAGCATAATCACATGTTTTTCGTATGCTTAAAAAACCAGCAAGCAATTAGCTTTGGATAAGCGAAGATCCTTGTGAGAGAGAGAACCTCTTCAATTGTTCTAAGAATATCACGTATCTTATGATGACAGCAACTTTAACTCGGCAGCAACCACCTCTCATTAACAGTCTTATCTTAATCTTCATGGGTTTTCTTTTACGGTCGACTGCATGAAGCTTGAATTTGGAAAGTTTCCCAACTCCCACAGTAATTCCCATCATAAGTCTACCCTGGTGCTTCATCTTTCACAGGTTCTTCATCAAAACCATGTTGCAAGAATCAATAGCTAAATTTTCTAGCCGACTTCAAAAGCAGATAGTCCCATGGGTTTTCTATACCCTTTCATGCCCATTTTCCTTCTCACACAATTCACCATCTCCCACTTACCAGCATCAGCATATATGTTAGCAAGCAGGACGTAGACACTTGATTTATCGGGTTCCACAGTTAAGAGCTTTTCTGCGATTTCTTCTGCTAAGTCAACTTCTTTATGGATTCTACAAGCACTCAGAAGAGCTCCCCAAGCACTGGCCATTGGTTTCACAGGCATATTCTCAATAAATGACTTAGCTTCCCCAATTTCACCAGCTCGACCTAGCAAATCCACCATACACGCATAATGTTCTTCCTCTGGCGCAATTCCATAGTCTCTTGTCATCGACTCAAACTGCTTCCATCCTTCTTTGACATTTCCCGAATGGCTACAGGCTGACAAAAGTGAAACAAACGTCACAGAATTGGGAACCAGGTTTTGTGACTTCATTTTATCAAAACAATCCAGAGCTTCCTCGAACAGACCATTTATCCCAAAAGCATTGATCATAGAGCTCCACGATATGACATTTCTATCAGACATCATATCGAAAACCTTCTGAGCCATTTGAATATTCCCGCATCTAGCATACATATCAACGAAAGATGTAATATTTACAGCATCCATTTCAATCTCATTCCTTATCATGTAGCCATGAACACTCTTCCCCTGCTTTGGAGATCCCAAGCTCGAGCAAGAAACAAGAAGTGCCGCCAAAGTACATTGATTTGGAAGTATCAATTCTCCAAGCATCTTCCTAAACAGATCAAATGCTTCAACAGCTCTCTCATACTTTGCAAAACCAGATATCAGCGTAGTCCACATTACCACATTCCTATCATCACATCTTTCAAATAGATTACGAGCATCATCCAACAGTCTACATTTCACATACATGTCTACAATTGAAGCTTGTAAATAATCACTCTCATCTATAAAGTTCCTTCTAATGGATAATCCATGTACTGATTTGCCTTCTTTACCAGCAAAAACATTCCCACAAGCTTTTACCAAACATATCAATGTAAGCGCATGGAGCGTTATACCTTTGTCTCTCATGAGATAAAACAAGCGAAACACTTCTGAGTCTTTAGAGTATTTCAAATATCCTTTCATCAGAACTCCCCAAAGAACTGAGTTTCTCACAGTAATTTCATCGAACACCTTGTGCGCACTATCCATATTACCAAATTGAGCATACATCTCAACCAACGACGGAGCAACGTAATCATCCTTATCCAACCCATTCTTCATCGCCAAGCCATGAATCAACATCCCATTATCTAAAACCCTTAAACCAACGCAAGCTTTGATCGCAAACACCAGATTAAAACTATCAACGCCATCATCACAATGCCTCCTCATACGATTGTAAAGAAGCAAGACGTCACTATAACAACAACTCTTGGATTTGGAGTAACCAGAGAGGATCGTGTTCCACGAATACCGATTCCTTTTCCGATAAGGGATTCGATTGAAAGAAGCGGTGGCGTAATCGAGACGATTCGATTGGATATAAGCGTTAGTGACACTGGATCCGAGAACAACTTCATCTTCAAAACCATGGATTATGACCTTCGCGTGAACCTGCTGGATATGATGTAACGTTTTGGTTTGGCTTAGGATTGATAAAAGAGCTCTGCTTCTGTTCACCGGTAACATCGACGGTACTTTAGCTCCGCCGCGAGAAAAAAGTCAAATATATGTTTACCGCGCCACACACAAGTCAACGCCCTTTAATTAAAGCACAAATAACAAATACCTGGCTTTAACCACGTGTATTTTTACTTTAGTGAAACAGTGAATACAATACAGTAGTAAGTTTATGCGTAATTAATTTATAGGGTGAGATTCATCTACACATGCTCAAGTGCGAACCAATATGTTTTCATTTAGTATTATGTTGGTCGAGACTTTTAAGAGCTAAGACTGAATCAAACTTGCCAATTGATTTTTTTGTTCGTCTTATTAAATTATGGGATTCCCCTTTTTGAGACATTTGACGGTTTCCAAGTTCATTTGCTTAGTGGTTCCGGTTTTTTTAAATGTTATCATGTCATCCTGACCTCTCATACTCGAATATTAATCGTCGTCATAAATATTGAATTGAATTATGTATTCTAGTTTTGTACCTAGTAACAACAGTAAGCATTGGATAAGTTTTCTTTAAGCCGATCAAATTGACCACTATTGCTTCAATTTAACCAGTTACTATCTTGACTCACCGAAAATGCAAATAAATGATTTCACAAAAGTATACTTTTGCTCTAATAAAACTGGACCGGACTCTATTTACTAGCTAAGGGACCCTTTTACTGACGTAAATAAGTAAATCAATTTGGTTATCAGCTTTTTTTTCAGGTATAATTACTTGTAATGTATATACATTGCGGTCCAAGGCAAGAACCGTGTCTTTATTTGTTTGATCAATTCTTAGAGGCAGCATGGATTCAAATGTTGAAAACCAAGTCTTTCCTAGTAAAAGTCAAGCCACAAGAATATCTAAGTAAGACCGAAATCACAGATAAGATGCCAAGCTAACGAATCACCATAATCAGAAACCCTATATATATAAGTCTTTATCAAACTAAATGTGATACAAAGCAAACAACGAGTAAAAGACATACACAAACTTTTACGTGCCAAACCAAAAAAATATATATATTTTTTTCACTTTGAATACCCAAACAATAGACAAAAATGATGATGAAGAAACAATTGATACTTGGGGTGATTTTGCTCGGGCTCTTTATGATTTTCTTGAACACCACACAAGTCGAAGCTGCTAGACCCGACGGTGAGATCCGATTCGTGTTTCAGTTGCTGCAACGGGGTCAGGTTCCAGTGTCAGGTCCAAACGGTTGCACAAACATCCCAGGAGGTTCGGGCAGGTGTCGCCCTTGAGCCGTCACGTCATGAGTCTGGGTTTTACATTTTTTTGGTTTTTTAAAAGGTTATTGTTTCTATTTTGACGCACTTGTAACAGATACGAAAGCAAATGTACGTATTCATTAACTTGGTAAAATCTGCCAAAACTAGTTGATGAGAATAGCTATTCTTTAAATTCTTTTATGAACTCCAAATATGTAACTTTTAAAATAAAACGAAATATGTACCTTTTTGGTTAATAAGTACTTATTATTCTTTAGTTTAAGAAAAATTCTTATTATTTATTACTGTAATGCTGTCAAGATTTAAAACTACAAAATAAGGTAGTAGTATAGTAGTAGACCCAATCGACGACCCTCTTTTGGAGGACTTTTTTCTTCATATAATTCGAGTTTTGTTTGGGATATGATGATTATACGCCTGTCTATATATATGGTATAGTAATGCTGATAATATATTACTGTAATGCTGTCAAGATTTAAAACTACAGAATATGATAATCTTTCTAAATTTATTTATTGTCTTTTTTTCATTGTACGTGTGACGTTTTGTATAAGAAGCATTTTACAAAGGAAGTAGTGTTCTACGATCGCAGAAATATGATTTGATGATTAACCATCCAGTCCAGGAGAATGGTACATATCGCATGCACTGGACGATAATTTTAAGCAAATTGTTCTACTTCAAAACTGCAGAATTTATATTTTTATGTACAAGCAGAACTGTTAGTTCAGTTATTTACTTGAACTATATGTCTAAGTGTCTAACCATGTTTAAGTTTTAAGATAATATTTTGTTTTGTGGTATATTTTTAAATTTATGAAAGCATGTGATATTCTTAGGAAAAAACACCAAAATTGTATTATTGCGGAAAATATTATAGTACACAATATTGATAAATTCTTGTCTTTCAATGTAGCTTCTGTATGCAAAATATTTGGTAACCTTCTAAGTTCTAATCATTACGAACAAAGATATATTTTATTAGAAAAAAACATTTGTATATATGACTATGGAACAACCAAATTCATTTATTAATTATAATTCAATTTTATTACACAGCATCTAAAGTTAGATTATGTAGTTGATACAGACAGTTTCGAATTAAACCAAGTTATGATTATTGGCGGAAAAAAAAAACAGTTTTGGGCACACCATTTTTTTTGGGTCCAATTTACATAATGGTGAAAAATATCAAAGACTAGTTAAGACAGATTTACATGTATACATTGCAATTAAAAATAATCAAAGAATCTCTAGTTGCGTTTTAAAGAAGAAGAATCAAGTGATGACCGACAAATTCAACCATGGCATCTACGTGTACCACCGGGAATGTTTGTGCAACCATTTCGACCTGAACCGCTGACTGGACCTCTTTGCAGAGCTTGGAACACTAACCGGATCTCATCCGCAGCTGTTGGGAACGGCCTCATGGCGTCAACTTGATTGACGTCCAAGAAAACAAGGAAAAGGGCAACTAACATAACAACGATCATTACTTGTCTCTTCATCTTCTTCGTTTTCTTATTTTTTTTCCCCCAATGGAAAAGAATCTGCCTTTTTTTGTGTGTGTGTGTGGGCACGTAAAATTGTCGTAGGTTTTTTCTTTTTATTTTCTTGTTTGCATGGGGTTTCGTTTTAGTTCGATAATAGCACATATATATACGTATAGAGTTATTGGTCAACACCTCATGGCTTGACTTTGGGTTTTTCCTCACTAACTCGAATATGATTATATATATTGGTGATCTTTGACTTTGACCTTAGCTCAAAAATATTGGTTTTTCAATAATTGATAAATGCAAACGTAGGAATTGATCAGACGAGTTACTATGACACGGTTTCCACTTTGCATTAGACAAAGGCCTCTTTGCTCCGAAACGAATGGCACATGTCCACATCTGATTCTAATATACACAAAGCAAAAACGAAATCGTAAAACCCGGTTTAGATTGGTTTACGATTTTATGGAATTTACTCAGGTAGATTTTTTGATAATTATGATGAGTTAACATAATAAATACGTCGTCACTCATCCATTACAATGTTGTCAATGTTGCAATATGACTAATCTCTCGCCGCGTCAGTTATATATAATTGGCTCTATAACTTTTACTTCTTGTGCGCGGGATGTATATACAAGCTTTTGTTGGGTTGACTTGGGGAGGCTAAAATGGTCGAACACAGCACGACGCGGTTGGCTCGCCTTAACATGCATAGTATAACCACAAAAGACCAGATTTGAATTCCGGTTGAAGTTAATTACAATAAACAAAAATTGACTTAGAAAAGAAAACCGGTTTAAGCTTGGTCTATCTTTGACATCGTAGTCGATTGCTATAGTTTTACTCTCACATCAGATGAGATAATATAGTAGTATTCTTCTTTTAAACACTTAAACAAGAAACAGTAAAACTTTCAGGATGGCGTTAGAATTTGTTTGGAGATGTACGAATAATAATGAAAAGTAAAAGTCATGTTTCGAGTCAAACGCATGAAATACAATAAACTATGTAGGTTACGAAGTATTAACATAATCGGTCTAACAAAGCAACTAAGCAAGTGCGTACGCGTCTGCCTTCACCCCATGTACGTGTACACCTCACATGATGTGTACTTCTGCGTGCTTATACGTATATACCGAATTGTAAATTTCAAAGAAAAATATACATATATAGAATGTGTAAAATCATCTAAATTATACAGTATATTCCAAAGTCAAACCTAGTACAATTTCATGAATGTGCAAAATCATAAACCCTACTTTTCACATAATTTATAACAAATTTATATACGAATATTAAGTATAAACAGTGGACTTATCAGTATTTATTAAATATCAGTAGACCACACCTCCCTGGTTATTTGGTTTGGTTTGGTCTGGTTTAGTAAAAGTGTGGCTTGGGTCGGTGTTGTCACTTTCGTGAGCTCTCTCTCTCTGTAGAAACTAGAATTCGCGTGGAGTGTCACTCCTCTATAATCAAATCCATCGAGGGAAGAGAGATGCAAGCTATCGCCAAAGTTTCCTGTGCGGCCTCCTTCTTTCGATGTTCTAGGGTTTGTATTTCTTCAATTTTACTCATTCTTGTCTCCTTCTCCTGATTGATTACTCACAAGTTTTAGGGTTCACTCCTTCCCTCTGCATAATTAAGTAGAGACTATGCGTAATTGTTTTCTTCTTCAAAGTTTTGAAATTTCGATGCTTAAAAGCTTGGATTATACAAAAAGTTTCTTAATTTATTTTTTATAATAATTTTCCAGTCAATTAACTCTGTTTTTAGTAAAAAAACTGAGTTGAGAATTCTGGTTGTATACATGACTTGTGTTGATTCAAGCACACTAGTTTATTGCTTAAAGCTCAAAGATATTGGTTTGTGACTTTTCTTGTTTGAAAAATATTTAGTCTTGGCTGTGACTTTTCTTGTATGTATATTTTTGAAGCCTTCTTGTTCATATCTTTTGATTAGTCTCTTCTTTTTATCTGAAGCTAACAAGTCAGCCATGTCTAAGTCCATGCGTGAGACAGCTTCACCTCAGAAAGGGTTTTGTCTCTGGTGTGATGAAGCTGTTCTCTTCCCCTCTTAGGACTCTCCGTGGTGCTGGTAAATCCGTTCGCCTTTCAAGATTCTGCACTGTCTCCAATGTCTCTTCCTCATTGCAGATTGAACTGGTCTGTGTTGCTCTTTTTCACTTACCTTAAAACTCTATTCCTTATTAATTTTGCTTCGTAATCCTTTTGTTTCTTGGCAAATAAAGCTATTTTTCTCTGCAGGTGCCATGTCTTACGGACAACTATGCTTATATTTTACATGACGAAGATACTGGTACAGTTGGTGTGGTTGACCCTTCTGAAGCTGTACCTGTTATGAATGCGCTGCAGAAGCATAGTCGAAATCTAACATATATTTTAAATACACATCACCATTATGATCACACTGGTGGGAATTTGGAACTAAAAGACAGGTATGGTGCAAAGGTAGGCGAATGTTACTTCACTCTCTCTCTCTCCATATTGTGGATAATATGTTATCTAGACTTTTGACGTAACAATTAATTCCATACTACTTAGGTGATTGGCTCAGCTGTAGATAGGGACCGGATTCCTGGAATTGATATAGCCTTAAAAGATGGTGAGAAATGGATGTTTGCTGGCCATGAAGTACATGTTATGGAAACCCCTGGCCACACAACAGGTTGGTTACACGTTGTCTTCAATGCAAAGTTTACTCCTTTCAACTAATTTATATACTTCTGATTCATATTGGTTCAAAGTTTAGTTATCCAATCCATATTCTTATGCTATATGTCCTCCTTGTATGGGCCTGTATAGTTTATTCGTCCGTAGCATTAATTTACCAATTTGAGCTTCAAGATTTTGTATATTTTTATAGATTCACATGATTAAGTTTCTATTCTAAAAAGTTTTGGTTTTGTCATAATATTCTTTTAGGTTCTAAGAACTTTGTATTTCCCTTGGTCCTCGGAAAAGCGTTAGCATCTCTTAATGTCTTAGCCTTGTCCCCATCTTAATCTCTTCTTTTCTGTTTGTAGGCCATATTAGTTTCTACTTTCCAGGGGCGCGAGCAATTTTCACCGGGGACACCTTATTTAGCTTATCATGTGGTAAGCTCTTTGAAGGTACTCCAGAGCAGGTAAACATCGTTTTATCTTAAATTTTCATGTGTAACTATTGTTCTCTCTGAACTTGACTCTTAGCATAAGTTCTTTAAATTGGTTTTCCAACGACCTGCATCTTGTTCTGCAGATGCTAGCTTCTCTCCACAGGATAATTGCTTTGCCGGACGACACAAGCGTATACTGTGGCCATGAATATACACTGGTTTGTGATCTTTATTGGGTGTTTCCATATATAACAAAAGTGTAATCCCATCTGATTGAATGGTTTTTAATCTTGCAGAGTAATTCCAAGTTTGCATTGTCTATAGAACCAACTAATGAAGTACTCCAGTCTTATGCAGCCTACGTTGCAGAGCTCCGTGACAAGAAGTTACCAACGGTAATCTTTCTTTCATTTCATTTTACTTCACTGGACTAGCTTCTCCTAGAACCCGATTAGTTTTCTCCAAAGTAATTGAAACGATCAAGATGGTTTTCTTGACTGATTTTGTGCCTGCAAAATCTCAGATTCCAACAACGATGAAGATGGAGAAAGCTTGTAACCCGTTTCTCCGTGCTTGGAACACAGATATCCGTCGGGCTTTAAGTATTCCAGAGACAGCAGACGAAGCAGAAGCTCTGGGTATTATAAGAAGAGCAAAAGACAATTTCAAAGCTTAGCTAATATGGTTCCTCCTCTGTACAGATGATGTTGAGATCCGGTTTAATATGTAATGTTGCTGAATAAGGTGTTTTCGAGTTTTGACCGTGATGAACTCCTAGTAGTGAATTCATAGTCATCATACTCAATGATTATTTTTTCTTTTGTTGTAAAGTTTTAAAACTTCAATTTGTTTATTTTCTTGCCTTAATTTCTTCTTTCCAACTAGTTTTGTTTCTTTTAGGTTCGGTCCCTCTGTACCAAAGAACTCGAATTTTGTATTTTATTCCTAAAGTAACCGACTTAATCAAGTGCCAACACACCAGGTAGATGATATCGAAAACATTCCAAGAACTGAAACAGAGCCGACCGAGAAAAGTCAAAAGCAAGAACGGGTCGTTGTCTGAGACGAAAAGCTATGGGGCTAGAAGATGCTGGAGATTTGGTTCTCCACATCGTATTATCCAAAATCGGACCTGTAAGCACAGGGAGAGTGGCTTGTGTCAGTACACGCCTTAGGGTTTCCGCCTCCGAGGAATCTCTCTGGTCGATCTTTTGTTCTCGTGATCTTAATATCTCTACTCCACTCGATCCCCATGGAGATCCTGCGCCTTCCTTCAAGGTCAATTTCACTCTTTCTTTACTTTTCTTCTTTGACAATTTCTAGGGTTTTGAGTATTTGAATTTACCTGAATTTGATCAATTCTGATTCCGAACGTTCGTTCTTTGAGGGCTGTTGACACTGTAAAGTTTAGGTTTTGATCTCTGTCTCTACCTTAAAGTTTTGATTTTTTTTTCTCTCTCTTAATTCTTCAGACAGCATATCAGTTGTGGAGGGAGTCATTTAGAATGTACCCTTGGAATCTTGTTAAACGAGTTACACTTTGTTGGGACAACCTCAAACTATGGTTGAGCTTAAACTTCCCCGAAGCAAAGGCAACACTGAGGAAAGGTGCCACAGAAGATGATCTTGAAGAATTCGAGACTCTTCTCAAAGTGAAGCTTCCTCTTCCAACAAGGCTTCTCTACCGTTTCGTTGATGGTCAAGAGCTTTCTTCCTCTAATGGGCTTGATGGGTCTTTAGGGATTATAGGTGGCTACTCTGCTTATTCTCATGAAGTTAATGTCTACTTGCTACCTCTTAAGGAAATCATAAGGGAGACAAAGGAAACCATGCGCCACCTTGGTTTCTCCAACAGTGAAAACCTTATCGTTGTGGCTGCATCCGTAGTAGCCAGTCTGAAAATCTTTTTCCTAGACTGCACAAACGGGAAGCTTTATACTGGGACAAGTAACCGCCAGTTACTTCCTTGTGTACCCGATTCTTTGGTTAGATCGGTTCATGATATCAACGGCGATCAGTCACAGGATGCCTTGCTGCTTTGGTTGGAAGAACATGGCAGGCGGTTACAAACCGGCACTATAAAAATCTGTGAACAGGAAAATGTCAAAAGTATCAGTTTGTTCCCGGAACTTCCTCCCTTGTGTTCTGTCGCCATAACTAATGGTGTGCAGGTAAGCAATGACTTACTTAGTCATTTGATATTCGTATTTGTGGATTGTTGAATGAAAAGCTTGTTTGTTCATTAATAATGCAGGTACGTGCTTCGTCTGTTTTTATTCCGGAAATATCTAATCTTCGGGATCAGCCACCTGCATACTGGTATGCATACTCAATCCGGATGTCTCTCGTTCCAGAAGGATGCATCTTGAATGGGACACATCACAGCTCTTGCCAACTGTACTGGAGGCATTGGGTTATCCGAGCTGATAATGAAGTGATAGATAAGGTTAATGGAGAAGCTGTGATAGGAAAGGTATAGTTTTGCTTTAGTTGCAGATAACAATTTGTTGGTTGAAGGAGCATTGTTGTGATATGAATTTTGTTTTCTAATGCGGTTTGTGTATTTGTAGTACCCGCTCTTACAAGCCGGAGGGGAAGAGTTTGTGTATGAGAGTTGTTCCAGTTTTCCATCAACTGCTGGATCCATTGAAGGCTCTTTCACCTTTGTGCCTGGAAGGTATGCTTTCATGATATGATGTTAAGAATCCAGACCATATATGTTGGTAGTTTTGAAATTAAACTGGAATCTTGACCCTTTTTGATTCCTTTTTCTTAGTCTGAGAGATCCAAAAGGGAGTCAATTCGAAGTCAAAGTCGCAGAGTTTCCTCTGGAGTTACCGGACTACATCTTCTGAACTCTTTCTTGCTCAAGGTTTGTTACTCTTTCGAGATTGTTATGTCAGTTTTCGTTGTCCATACTTAAAAGACAAAGGTGTTGGATCAACTGGTTTACAAGTTCGTGAGAACAGTTTATTCTTAGCAGTATTACATAAATTACAAGAGAGTGAGTGACGAGTACGTATAATTTAACGAAATAGATAGATTTAGAGCTGACATTAATGAGGAAAAGCCATCTTGCGTTTCTGAGCATCGGTAGGCAATTTGACATTAGTGGCTAAACCGAGAGCCTGGAAGAACCGAATGAGGTACCAAGTTACGTCTAACTGATACCATTCTAGTCCGTGCCTAGCCGACGCCTCAAAGGCATGGTGGTTGTTGTGCCAGCTCTCTCCGAACGTGAATAGCCCTAGCCACCTGCACCATTACACACATTTACTCAGTATTTAGTTATATAAGTTTTTCATTTTACAAAGTTCTCTATAATTAAACCAGATTGAAACTGGATTCGTTTGATATAGTAATCACTAATCAAATTGAAACTGGGCCCATTGTGGATAGGTTTTGGTCTTTCGGATAATATTTTGTTTGTTTGTATGGTTTTGGTTTGGTTTTTCGACGTGTCTGTCTTGAATAGGTCTATAGAGATTTGAGTTTGTAAATAAAATACCAAACGTTTCGAGAGGTGTCTTTGGTGTTCCACGCTTGCGAACCCCAAATATGGCATGCCGAGTTTATGAGCCAAGTCAAATGGTAAGCTAATACTCCTCCAACACCCTGTTGCCAAAAAAAAAAAGGGGAAAAAGTGGTAATTAGTATATTGGATGAATAGTGAAATCAAGTAACAAAGAAATAATTGAAAATGAGAACTTAATTTATTTTTGAAAATACCAGTATTAATAGATTAATGACAAAATTTATGAAGAAATTAATATATAAGATACATAGAGATTCTTACCACGCCCCAAGTTAAGTAAGGTAGACCACCCCATAAGTAGATGAGGGTCCAAAACGCTGAGATGTGGAGACCAATTGTCTTTCCAAGAAACCTATAGAACCATTGTTGCTTCAAGTCCATCACATTGTTACGTCTTCCACACTGTATAGCAAGTATTACAACATTCACCTTTATTTTAATTACAAATCGTGGAATCTCATCACTAATTACGTGCGTATTGTAAACGTTTAGCTACCTTTTCTCTGATATAATCGGAGTCAAATATCCACAAGACATGGCTGAACCAGAATCCTTCGATAGGGCTATGTGGATCGCGGTCCGAATCTGTGAACTGGTGATGGAACCTATGTGTACTCACCCAATCTATTGGATGACCCTGAAACGAAAAAAAAGAGATAGACAATAGAACTGAGTATACATATTGGATGTACGATCGATAGTTTCATTTTACATCTTCTTGTAAAAGAGTATTTACCTGCAACGCGAAAAGAGCAGTATAGGCGAATAAATATTCAAGCAATTTAGGTAACTTAAAGCTCCGGTGAGTCAAGTTCCTGTGGTACGAGAATGTGATGCAAATGTTAGTCACTAGGGTGAGAATCCAACCGAACAAGATTGCGTCCCATTTGAAGTAAAATGGAGCCATTAGTCCCAACAGATGCACGACTACAACAGCCGAAGCTTTCTCTATATCGAACTGGGTCCATTTTCTTAAGAAAAAAGCTCTTTTTTCCTTGCGCTCTGATTTGCTTTGGCTAGAGCCATCATACTTAGCTGCGTCACCCATCGGACCGTCGAGATATGACTTTGTTATCTTTGAGATATGAATAGTACAATTACTTTTTGAGTTATGTCTTATGATTGACCAAAGGTCTGATTTATATAGTGGAAGATGTTCGTAATTTTAGTTGAATGTTATGGAGATCAAATATTGTATATATCGGTGGATTTGAGTAATGATCACTACCTAACGACGAAAAGATAGACTTATACACTTTACCTCGTATTTAATTTGCCCGCTCTATCTTGTTGTATGTGCGATGTTTTATTGTTGTTCTACACTCAATTTAAGCGAACAGTATTGTTCTCGTAACATTGTAAACAATGTAAATTATAGCATATTGTAGATGTATTATATAGTACATGTAATAGGTTTATATTCTTCTAATATTTCAAATTAAGTGTAGTTTCACATGTTCGCTTAACATCACATCAAAGATATTGATAGCTTTTGAATGATATATGTATATATGAATTGACAGCGTATATTACTTGGTCAATCATATTGAAATTTAGAATATAGAAAAACATACATACATTCGTACAAATATTTCAGATATTAATATGATGGATGGGCGGGCACTCTCGTCTTTCAAGCCCACTATACTATTGATAGCTGTGGGGCACTGTGTACTTATACAGCCTCTAAGGATAAGCAAGTGACTGGGGCGGTGCATGTGGAACGACGAACGGAAGCCAACATTAGTAATGAACCATTGGTTGGATATTTAATATTTCTTCTGTGTTGTTCGGGAGTTTTTCCTTTGTGAAATAAAGATGTCACTTAATATTTCTAATATAATATTTGACATCAAATTTTCTAATTTACTTTTAATCCAAAACTCTTTTTTATTAAATTTAAATGATAAATTACTCATTAAATAGAGACATATATGTATAATTCAAGTTTTTATTAAATTGTGTGCAATGTATCAAAATAACACTTTTTGTGAAACAGAGGAATATGAAACTTAATCGAAACGATAAGTAATAACTTCCATATTTTCAACGAACCAATGCAATACGACGCCATTGTCTCTCTGAAGGCTACAGAAAGAGAGATAGTAAACAAATTAGAGAGAGAGATAGACTCTACAAATCTTAATATATAAGAGCATGATTATCGGACATACCTCTACTTGGTTGTCAAGAAAAATAATTAATTATATTTTAATTGAATTTAATTATTTAATTATTTTTTAATTTATGTAACCAATCAAATGAAAACAGGTGGTAAATTCAACGTCTTTATATATCTGGACAGAGACACTTCTTTCTCCTCTTACCATCATTTTCTCATTTTTTAATTTTTTCTGTTCTGATCCTCGATCGAGTATATCCGATAATTATGCTCTAAAGGTCTAAGGTTTTGTGGATGGGTCTATATAATATATGCACAACTGTAGATATTAATTTAAAGAAAAAGTTAACTCAACTAACTAAGTAACAAAGTAAATAGAAAAAGCTAGCACAATATAGCTATAGATTTCTGACCAGTTCCAACGGTACTGTTGTAAATGTAAAGCTTGACGATGGCCAGAGTTATTCTGACCCCAGTAGTTGGGTGTTTCAGATTTTATTGAGACCCAACTAGCTAGCTCACATCTAATTTTTTTGGCAATGTGTTACTGAAATTACTGTTAGTAGGATTGGCGGGTGGATCCAACGACGACCCATATTTTGTAACAAGAAAAGAAAAAAAGAATTAAATATGTTAATTACGAGATTGTAAAAAGTTCTATTGCACTCGTGACGTGATGTATACGAGGTTGGAATTTTTGTGGTTTGACGATGCATGTTATCAACAACATAAAATAATGAATGAGCGCTCGAAGCTGAATGCATGGCGAGAATCCCCAATAGGACGCCGTAATTTATTCTATAATGCATGCTATTGTTCAAAGCTAATATTCCTTTTTTTTTTAGTTTGAGACATCCAAAAGGGAGTCAAGATATACCGGACCACTACATCTTCCGAAATCTTCTCGGACAAGGTTCGGTTACTCTTTCAAGATATAATGCGTTAAGTTATATTGTTCATACAGCGTGAAATGTACTCAGGTATTAAAATGTGTTGGATCACAACTAGTTTACAAGTTCATGAGAGAACAGAACTCTGACTATTCTTAACCATTTAACATAAAATAACAAATGAGGGAGTGATATATGAGGTACACATATAATTTAGATAGATATAGAGCTCTGACTAACGAGCAAAAGCCATCTTGCGTTTCTGAGCATCTGTGGGTAATTTGACATCTGTGGCTAAACCGAGAGCCTGGAAGAACCGAATGAGGTACCAAGTTATGTCTACCTGATACCATTCCAATCAATGCCTAGCTGACGCCTCAAAGGCATGGTGGTTGTTGTGCCAGCTCTCTCCCATCGTGAATAGCCCTAGCCACCTGCGCCATTACACATTCACTCAATATTAATTTCAGTGAAAGTTTATCAGTTCTGGACCTTCTGGTTATGGTTTGTAAAATATAAAAAAAATAGAGTTTGTAAAATAAAAAATACCAAACCTTACGAGAGGTGTCCTTGGTGTTCCACGCTTGCGAACCCCAAATATGGCAGGCCGAGTTTATGAGCCAAGTACCATGGTAACCTATTGCTCCCCCAACACCCTATTGCTCTGAATAAGATGTTTTGAGTTTTGACCGTGATGAACTCCTAGTAGTGAATTCATAGTTATCATAATCAATGAAATTTCTTATCGCCTCCGAGGAATCTCTCTGGTCGATCTTTTGTTCCCGTGATCTTAATATCTCTACTCCACTCGATCCCCATGGAGATCCTGCGCCTTCCTTCGAGGTCAATTTCACTCTTTTCTTTACGTTTCTTCTTTTGACATTTTCTAGGTTTTTGAGTATTTGAGTTTACGTGAATTTGATCAATTCTGATTCCGAACGTTCGTTCTTTGAGGGCTGTTGACACTGTAAAGTTTAGGTTTTGATCTCTGTGTCTACCTTAAAGTTTTGATTTTTTTTTTTTTTTTCTCTCTCTCTTAATTCTTCAGACAGCATATTTTTTTCTCTCTCTCTCTTAATTCTTCAGACAGTTATGGAGTCATTTAGAATGTATCCTTGGAATCTTGTTAAACGAGTTGCACTTTGTTGGGACAACCTCAAACTATGGTTGAGCTTAAACTTCCCTGAAGCAAAGGCAACACTGAGGAAAGGTGCCACAGAAGATGATCTTGAAGAATTCGAGACTCTTCTCAAAGTGAAGCTTCCTCTTCCAACAAGGCTTCTCTACCGTTTCGTTGATGGTCAAGAGCTGTCTTCCTCTAATGGGCTTGATGGGTCTTTGGGGCTTATAGGTGGCTACTCTGCTTATTCTCATGAAGTTAATGTCTACTTGCTACCTCTTAAGGAAATCATAAGGGAGACAAAGGAAACCATGCGCCACCTTGGTTTCTCCAACAGTGAAAACCTTATCGTTGTGGCTGCATCCGTAGTAGCCAGTCTGAAAATCTTTTTCCTAGACTGCACAAACGGGAAGCTTTATACTGGGACAAGTAACCGCCAGTTACTTCCTTGTGTACCCGATTCTTTGGTTAGATCGGTTCATGATATCAACGGCGATCAGTCACAGGATGCCTTGCTGCTTTGGTTGGAAGAACATGGCAGGCGGTTACAAACCGGCACTATAAAAATCTGTGAACAGGAAAATGTCAAAAGTATCAGTTTGTTCCCGGAACTTCCTCCCTTGTGTTCTGTCGCCATAACTAATGGTGTGCAGGTAAGCAATGACTTACTTAGTCATTTGATATTCGTATTTGTGGATTGTTGAATGAAAAGCTTGTTTGTTCATTAATAATGCAGGTACGTGCTTCGTCTGTTTTTATTCCGGAAATATCTAATCTTCGGGATCAGCCACCTGCATACTGGTATGCATACTCAATCCGGATGTCTCTCGTTCCAGAAGGATGCATCTTGAATGGGACACATCACAGCTCTTGCCAACTGTACTGGAGGCATTGGGTTATCCGAGCTGATAATGAAGTGATAGATAAGGTTAATGGAGAAGCTGTGATAGGAAAGGTATAGTTTTGCTTTAGTTGCAGATAACAATTTGTTGGTTGAAGGAGCATTGTTGTGATATGAATTTTGTTTTCTAATGCGGTTTGTGTATTTGTAGTACCCGCTCTTACAAGCCGGAGGGGAAGAGTTTGTGTATGAGAGTTGTTCCAGTTTTCCATCAACTGCTGGATCCATTGAAGGCTCTTTCACCTTTGTGCCTGGAAGGTATGCTTTCATGATATGATGTTAAGAATCCAGACCATATATGTTGGTAGTTTTGAAATTAAACTGGAATCTTGACCCTTTTTGATTCCTTTTGCTCAAGGTTTGTTACTCTTTCGAGATTGTTATGTCAGTTTTCGTTATCCACACAGCATGCAATGTACTTAAAACTTAAAAACAAAGGTGTTGGATCAACTGGTTTACAAGTTCATGAGAACAGATTATTCTTAGCAGTATTACATAAGCAACAGAAGAGTGCGTGACGAGTACGTATAATATAACGAAGTAGATAGATTTAGAGCTGACATTAATGAGGGAAAGCCATCTTGCGTTTCTGAGCATCGGTAGGCAATTTGACATTAGTGGCTAAACCGAGAGCCTGGAAGAACCGAATGAGGTACCAAGTTACGTCTACCTGATACCATTCTAGTCCGTGCCTAGCCGACGCCTCAAAGGCATGGTGGTTGTTGTGCCAGCTCTCTCCCAACGTGAATAGCCCTAGCCACCTGCACCATTACACACACTTACTCAGTATTTAGTTATATTAGTTTTTCAGTTTACAAAGTTCCCTATAATTAAACCAGATTGAAACTGGACTGGATTCGTTTGATTTAGTAATCACTAATCAAATTGAAACTGGGCCCATTGTGGATAGGTTTTGGTCTCTCAGATAAATTTTGTTTGTTTCTTTAAAGTTTGGTTTGGTTTGGTTTCTCGACGTGTCCAATAGGTCAATAGAGACTCGATTTCGTAAATAAAACTAGATTTTAACATGCATACATATAATTATTATTTATAATGTATGATGTATTTGTTTGTTAAATAATAAATGTGTTGTAAATAGAGGAATAATTAATTTTTTTTGGCAGTTTGTACGGTTAAATGTTTATATTAATTTTTTTAACTCACAATATACCTCATAATCATTTATTTGTTATATTAGTTTGTTTTGTTTACTATTTGAGATTCTATTTTGATTTTTAATTATTATAACAAAAAAAATAAAGCATCTAAATACATAATAAGTCATTTATTCGCTATGATTAAGTCACATTGTTCCTAATGATTTATATAATTTTAGTTAAATCAACTTGATTTTATATGTCAAATATTCTAATATTAATAGTATTGAAAAATAATAAAATAAGGATTTAACTCGTGTTAGTATAAATTTAAATAATATTTTATTAATTTCAGCACATCCTCTTTGTAACTCATCTACTACATAATCATATTATATAATATTTTAAACTTTTTTAGTTTTACATATGTGTAATATTTTAAAATTTTATTAAGTTTGTATATATTAATTATAATATTTAAATAAATGTGAATTAAAGTTCTTCTTACGTTAAGAATCACAGTTTACAAGTATTGGAAAACAAAATGAAAATTAAATTGTTGTTCTTTTTTGTTTGCAAATGATTTAGAGATATAATATCTTCAAAACATAATAAAATGGTTAAATATATCATAGTTTTTGTTTTCATATTGATTTTGTTGTAATTTTTTTTTAATTGGAATGAAATGTAAAATATTCAGAAAACAAAATTTGAAATTTAAAGTAATATTATTTTTGAAAAAATTTTAGGGATTAAATTTGTAAACAAGTTTTTAAATAAGTATAAATAAAAGGGTTGAACCCAAAATATTATTCAAAAATGTATATATTACCAAACGTTACGAGAGGTGTCTTTGGTGTTCCACGCTTGCGAACCCCAAATATGGCATGCTGAGTTGATGAGCCAAGTCATATGGTAAGCGTATACTCCTCCAACACCCTGTTGCCAAAAAAAAGGGAAAAAAAAGAGAAATAATTGAAATTTGAGAATTTAATTTATTTTTGAAAATACCAGTATTAATAGATTAATCACAAAATTTATGAAGAAATTATTTGCTATAATACATAGAGATTCTTACCACGCCCCAAGTTAAGTAAGGTAGACCACCCCATAAGTAGATGAGTGTCCAAAACGCTGAGATGTGGAGACCGATTGTCTTTCCAAGAAACCTATAGAACCATTGTTGCTTCAAGTCCATCACATTGTTACGTCTTCCACACTGTATAGCAAGTATTATACAACATTCACCTTTATTTTAATTACAAATCTTGGAATCTCATCACTAATTACGTGCGTTTTGTAAACGTTTAGCTTACCTTTTCTCTGATATAATCGGAGTCAAATATCCACAAGACATGGCTGAACCAGAATCCTTCCACAGGACTATGTGGATCACGGTCCGAATCTGTGAACTGGTGATGGAACCTATGTGTACTCACCCAATCTATTGGATGACCCTGAAACGAAAAAAAGAGGAGACAATATAACTGAGTATACGTATTGGATGTACGATCGATAGTTTCATTTTACATTTTCTTGTCAAAGAGTATTTACCTGCAACGCGAAAAGAGCAATATAGGCGAATAAATATTCAAGCCATTTAGGTAACTTAAAGCTCCGGTGAGTCAAGTTCCTGTGGTACGAGAATGTGATGAAAATGTTAGTCACATGGCTGAGAACCGCACCGAACAAGATTGCTTCCCATTTGAAGTAAAATGGAGCCATTAGACACAACAGATGCACGACTACAACAGCCGAAGCTTTCTCTATATCGAACTGGGTCCATTTTCTTAAGAAAAACACTCTTTTGTCCTTTCGCTCTGATTTGATTTGGCTAGAGCCATCATACTTAGCTGCGTCACCCATCGGACCGTCGAGAAATGAGTTTGTTATCTTTGAGATATGAATAGTACCAATACTTTTTTTGGTTTTGAGCCTTATGATTGACCAAATGTCTGACTATATAGGGGAAGATGTTGGGAATTTTAGTCGAGTTGTTGTGGAGAGTAATGTGTATGTCGGTAGATTTAAGTAATGAGCAGTGGTAACTCTCCCACAGAAAATAAATAATAAAATAATAAAAAATATTTTTAAATTATGTGAATCTCTCAAAAAAGAGGTGGCAGTCTCTTTAAGCGAACATTATTGTTCTTGTAACGTTGTAAACAATGTGTAAATTATAGCATATTGTAGATGTATTATATATATAGTACATGTAATAGGTTTATGTTCTTCTAATATTTCGAATTAAGTGTAGTTTCACATGTTCGCTTTACATCACATCAAAGATATCTTTTGAATGATATATGTATATATGAATTGACAGCGTAAATTACTTGGTCAATCATATTGAAATTTAGAATATAGAAAAACATACATACATATTCCGATATTCGTACAAACAAAAACGATATTAAAGCATACGTACTTGTTAAATGTCAAAATGGTTGCTAGTTGCTACATATAATACGTTTGTAATCGTTAAATTCACTTACTAATTTTCAGACATTTAATATGATGATGGGCGGGCACTCTCGTGGTATACTATTGATAGTTGTGGGGCACTGACCTACAGCCTCTAAGGATAAGCAAGTGAATGCGGCTGGCGAACGGAAGCCTACATTATTACTGAACCATTGGTTGGATATTTAATATTTTTTGAATATGCTTTTAATATAGTGAAAAAGAATCTAATGGATATAAATTGATGTAGATACAATTATTAGACAGTTTCTTGGATAGAATTCGTAAAACTTAATCAAGACGATAAGTTGGAATATCTTCCATATTTTCAACCAACCAATACGACGTCGTTGTCTCTCTACAAGTCTTAAGATATAAAGGTAAGGATTTGTGGGTCTATATATATATGCACAACTGTAGATATTAATTTAAAGAAAAGGTTAACTCAACTAAGTAACAAAGTAAATAGAAAAAGCTAGCACAATATATATAGCTATGGATTTCTGACCAGTTCCAACGGTACTGTTGTAAATGTAAAGATTGACGATGGCCAGAGTTATTCTGAACCAGTAGTTGGGTGTTTCAGATTTTCTTGAGACCCAACTAGCTAGCTCACATCTATTTTTGCAATTTGTTACTGAAATTACTGTTAGTAGGATTGTCGGGTGGATCCAACGACGACCCATATTTTGTAACAAGAAAAAAAAAATTAAATATGTAAATTACGAGATTGTAAAAAGTTCTATTGCACTCGTGACGTGATATATACGACGTTCGAATTTTTGTTGTTTGACGATGCATGTCATCCACAACAAAAAATAATGAATGAGCGCTCGGGACGCCGTAATTTATTCTATTTTGCATGCTATTGTTCAAAACTACTTAGCTAATATTCCTTTTTTTTTAATTTGAGACATCCGAAATTAAAGGGAGTCAAAAAATACCGGACATCTTCTGAAATCTTCTCGCGCGCACAAGGTCCGGTTACTCTTTCAAGATATAATGCGTTAAGTTATATTGTTCATACAGCGTGAAATGTACTCAGGTATTAAAATGTGTTGGATCACAACTAGTTTACAATTTCATGAGAGAACATAATTATTCTTAACCATTTAACATAAAATAACAAATGAGGGAGTGATATATGAGGTACACATATAATTTAGATAGATATAGAGCTCTGACTAACGAGCAAAAGCCATCTTGCGTTTCTGAGCATCTGTGGGTAATTTGACATCTGTGGCTAAACCGAGAGCCTGGAAGAACCGAATGAGGTACCAAGTTATGTCTACCTGATACCACTCCAATCCGTGCCTAGCTGACGCCTCAAAGGCATGGTGGTTGTTGTGCCAGCTCTCTCCCATCGTGAATAGCCCTAGCCACCTGCGCCATCCCACATTCACTCAATATTAGTTTCGGTGAAGGTTTTATCAGTTCCGGCCGTTATGGTTTAATGGTCTATAGAGTTTGTGAATAAAAATACCAAACGTTACGAGAGGTGTCCTTGGTGTTCCACGCTTGCGAGCCCCAAATATGGCACGCCGAGTTTATGAGCCAAGTCCCATGGTAACCTATTGCTCCCCCAACACCCTGTTGCCAAAAAAAATATACCATATACAGTATGTGATAGTTAGTATGTTTTGGATTAAAAGTGAAATACAAGAACAATAAATATTCGATATATAACAAAAGTTTTGCAAGATAATCATAAAATGCTTTTAATATAGTTTTAGTATATTGATAAATAAATAAAATTAGTGATTATATTTCTAACATGATCGTAATGGAACCTTTTTTCGAAATATGATGTGATTCTTTTTTTTTTCTTGCAGCAATGTGGAATTCATATATCAAAAGGTCAAAAAGTTTGTATAATATTCTTAACGTATAATCCAATTTTTATTATTTAAAACAAACGATTAATTGCACACAAGATAAAAAAAAAAAAAGAGAATTTACCACGCCGCAAGTTAGGTAAGGTAGACCGCCCCAGAAATAGACGAGGCCCCAAAACGTTAAGATGTGGAGACCAATTGTGTTTCGAAGAAACCTATAGAACCATTGTTGCTTTAAGTCCATCACGTTGTTACGTCCTCCACACTGTTACATTATTCGCCATTAGTTATGCTATACTGATGTTCTGTTACAATCTCATAATAACTTAAGATTGATTCATCTACAAATATAAGCAACTTTCTACCTTTTCTCTAATGTAATTGGTGTCAAATATCCAAAAGACGTGACTGAACCAGAATCCTTCAATAGGGCTATGTGGGTCACGGTCTGAATCTGTAAACTGGTGATGGAACCTATGGGTGCTCACCCAATCTATCGGATGACCCTGAGAAGAAAAAAGATAGACATTTCAAAGATAACGTACTGAGGGATATACGTTGGCTGTGTATTGTATCTATATTTGGTTATAAACGACATATATATACCTGAAGCGCAAAAAGGGCAGAGTAAGCGAAGGGATATTCAAGCCATTTAGGAAGCTTAAAGCTTCGGTGAGTCAAGTTCCTATGGTATGAGAATGTAATGCTGAGACTAGTCACTATGGCAAGCATCACACCGAACCGGAGAGCTTCCCATTTGAAGTTAAACGGAGCCAACAGACACAAAACATGCACAGCCCCAACAGCGGAAGCTCTCATCAGATCGATCCGGGTCCATTTCCTGAAAAAGTACGCTCTCTTTTCCCTACGCACCGATTTGCTTTGGCTGGAGGAGTCAGCGTCCTTAGTGTTGTCCCCCATTGGAACGTCGTCGAGGAATATGGGTTTGTTGTTTATTGAGATATGATGAGTTATATGATTTTTGACTAAAGGTTTGGTTATATAGGGGATCGGATGATGATATGTTGGTGCACTGAAGCTGAATGTCGTGGAGATTAAGGATTGTATCGGTGGATTTGAGTAATCATCACTACTTAACAACGAAAACATAAAGTTGCACACTCTACTTTAACTCGTATTTGCCTCATGAGGATTTAGCTAGGAAAACAACATAGCCACTTGGTTGGCCTAACTTTTTTTTTATATTCTAAAATAATATATATTTAACTTTATGCGTAACGATCCGGGTTTGATTGGTTAGTCCGAGAATTAAGAGTTAAGCATAATAGGCACATGTGTAAATCTTGGGACATTTGTAATTGATTTAAAGAATGGTTTTACGGATGCTTTTACGTCATGAAAGACACGCAGGTTGATACCTCTTAACGTTTAAGGTTTTGAATTTTGTAACCTTTAATATATTTAGTAACTGTTCTAGATTGTAAAAGTACGGTGCAGTGTATAATTAAAAATATAATGTAGTCATTTTTTATCAACTGTATGTCACAAAAATTGTAAATGCAATTATTAGTAGTGGATATAAATTTGTTTATCTGTCTCTATTATAATCAGTATTATCACACACACACACATATATATTTGTATGCTAATCTCTTCTTGTTTTTTTTTTTTTAATAATTGTAGTTGTTATGATATCACATACAAATAAATGAAAATTCTAATTTTAATTTTGAGCTCTAACATTTTCGGTTAGTTTGGATTTTGTAGAGGACGATGGATGGAGAAATAATGCATTTTAGGTTTGGTTGTGT
Source organism: Camelina laxa (assembly GCA_024034495.1). Taxonomy (NCBI): domain Eukaryota; kingdom Viridiplantae; phylum Streptophyta; class Magnoliopsida; order Brassicales; family Brassicaceae; genus Camelina; species Camelina laxa. Next base: position 28,877,709 of record CM043884.1, read on the forward strand.
TTTAGCCTTTTAGGTTTGGTGCTTGATTGAACGTTTAATTATGAACTTTTTTTTTCTCAGTTGAACATTGTATTTCACCCATTAAAACTTCAGTAATAGCACTTATTTTTTACTTTTTTTTAATAAAGTCAAATCTGTAAAAAAAAAAAAAAAAAAAAAAAAAGTGGAGGGAATCGGCGGCATATTGTGCTTCGCCAGGTAGCAACCATTTTTCACTAATCTTTTCTTGTTACTTAAAGTTACTTTTCTTGCATGTTCTCCAATAAAAATGAACCAGGGCGAAATACACATCACCATAAGCGAGTAATATATTTAAGTAAGAAATGATCATAATGTTGTTGAATGGAATTTGTAATTTAGTAGTGTGATGTCATACGTACCCGATCATTGTGTCATAAGTCATAATTGTGTGAATTAGAGAAAAACCAAAAAAAAATAAAAGACCGTTATTAACTTCATTACGCACATTAAAATTTCGTGCACATGGAAACAAACGTATCTTAATTAAGCAAGCTGGTTCAAAACACACACCACAAGACAAAAACAACACCGCATAGCACAATATTACAAGTGTTACGTTTACCAAAAACTTTAAACGTACGTAGACATTAACTAATACGTAAAACTTAATTGAGACGAGAAGTCGACTACATTCCATCTTCAACGAACCAATGCCATACGACGTCGTTGACTATCCGAAGGCAACTTGACATCAGTAGCCAAACCGATAATCTCGAGAAATCGGACGATGTACCAAGAGATGTCGATTTGCCACCATTCCAAGCCTTGTCTCGCCGATGACTCGAATGCGTGGTGATTGTTGTGCCAGCTCTCTCCAAACGAGAATACTGATAGCCACCTATATAACCATTTTAAACCAACAACACTTGATTAGTTTAATTTCTTCCACATATATATATATACTATTTTCCTCTCTCTCTCTCTTTTTTTTTAAAATATAAAACATACTATTTTTTAACATGCATGCAGTAATAATATGGGCCACATAAAAGAAAACACAATAAAAAAGATCTACATATATGTCGGGTGTTTTTCTGATGGTAAACTAAATGCCTTTGGAGTGGTCCAAAAAAAAGGTATCCCATGGGTGAATAACTTTTTAAAAATATATATATATATGTTCTGTAATGGGATGGAAAAGATGTAAATTTTCCTGTTTAGTCAAGTCATGCATGTACGTTTTTTATGGGCAATGTGCCAAGAGTAAATATTCTAATTGACCTTTTATAAGAGAGGTAGTTGGTTGATGCACCTTCCCTTCCACCAATTCAAAATTCAAAACTTAAAGAAAAGAAAAAAAAACTATCTATGGAAAAAGCTTAAAATTTCAGTCTCTTTTATAACAATTCGACTGATTAAAGTTGCACATATGTATATTCTCATAGATATCAAACATTACGACTGTTTATATTCATGAAACGTACCAAACATTACGAGAAGTATCATTGGTCTTCCAAGTCCGACTGCCCCAAACATGGCAAAGTGAGTTGATGAGGCAAGTCACGTGATGTTCCATTGCTACGCCAATACCCTACAAATACGCCAATACCATACCAAAATTAGAATTCTTCAATGCCTTATCATTTATTATTCATAACTATTGTTACAATTCTTGGTTTTTTTTAGGTAAAACTAAAATCAGAAGGCAAAAAAAGAGATATTACCATTCCCCACGTAAGAAAGGAGAGACCCCCAAAGTAATAGAGGAGGAAACCAAATGCTAGAATGTGGTAAAGGACTGTTCTTTGAAGGAATTTATAGTACCACTGCCTCTTTAAGTCCTCCACATTTGTCCTTCTTCCACACTGTGTCATTACAAAATTATATTAAATTTTAATTGTGATTAAAATGAACTAATCTAGTTCTCGCAAGAATTAATTACCTTTTCTACAAGGTAACCGGTATCAAATAGCCATAGGAGGTGACTGAACCAAAATCCCTCATTAGGACTATGCGGGTCCCTATCCGAATCTGTAAACTGGTGATGGTATCGATGTGTACTCACCCAATCAATAGGATCTCCCTAATTACAATAACAAAACAAAACAAATACTCATAATGAGATGTGATGTATAAGTGTTTTTAAGAATCAAAGGATATGCGGGTGGGTCCATGAAATTATTACAACTAGCTAGATGTTTGATTATATAAAAAAGCGGTTAACTCAACCAATCAGAACATAAATAATGTAAATTTAAAAACTAAAAAGCATGATATTATAGCTTGATTGTGACCAAAATATAAGGATATAATTAAAGATTGACGATGACCCGAGTCCTTCTGAACTAGTGGTTGAGTGTTTCAATTTTAATGAAACCCTCTAGTTCAAATTAAATAATTATTTTAAACTATGTAAATTAATTTAATGAAACCCTCTAGTTCAAATTTTAATGAAACCCTCTAGTTTAAATTATATGGAGTGACTAAAATTGTTGTCAAAAAAAAAAAAAATTGGGATTGGCAGGTGGATCCAATGAGTATGTATAAACATATATGTGGAAAAATAACTAAATTATAAGAGAATGGGTAAGTTATGTTGCATGCGTGCATGAGTATGGAATGACGAAAATATATAGATACGAGGTTGGAAATATTGCGGTTTAAATAATAAAATAAAAAGAAATGAAAGATGGTGAACCTGTATGGCAAGAAGGCCGCAATAAGCGAAGAAATACTCAAGCCATTTAGGGACTTTGAAGCTCCGGTGAGCCAGATTTCGGTGGTAAGAGACGGTGATACCGAGCCCACCCACCGTATAAACAATAAGGGCGACTCTTAAGGCCGGCCAAGTGAAATTGAAAGGAGCCAAGAGACATAGGAAATGCACAAAGAGGGAAGCAAAAGCTTTCACAATGTCCAATCTCTTCCACTTTCTTTCCCACATTGCTCTCTTCTTCCTCCCCTTCTCTGCCTTGTCCGCCGCCATTTTCCGGTGATTCTCCTCCTTCTCAGACGTTGACAATGACATCTTGTAGTAAACTTATGTATAAATCGACGAGAGAGAGAAAGAAAAAAACTCTTAGTTAGATATGAAGTTTGCAGATGGTTAAGGTTTGTGCGTATTGTCCTTGTAATTTATAGTAGCATGGAGGGAGTGTGAAAAAATCAAAATAGAGTAAACTGGCTTATTAACCGACGCCGTAATTTATTCTCTAATGCATGCTATACCTTTGTTTTATCCTACCTGTAAATTGTTGCAGTTGGGACGTAGTCGTTATCACTTCATTAACTTGCTCTGATTGATAATAAAAATATTATTATTGTTGGAATCCACAGATAGATGCATGTAACTATGTTTGCATAAAGCTGACACAGCCCTCGATATTGATTTAGAATTGTGATTTACTGTATGTACCCGTATTTTACGCAGTTCTTATATTGTACTACTATTTTTATTTTATGGTTGCTGATTCGATGTATACATCTATATTAAAAAAAAATAGATTTTTTCGTCACTTTTATTTCTTTGAATTATGTTGACTATCATTAAAAAATAAAATAAAATTATAACTATTTTCGTATGTGGACAAAGCAACTTCAGGACTCCTATATCTCAAAACCCAATTAACGAACTTATTACGTGAGTTTGGATGAAATTAATTAATGCAATTGCTTAGCAACCATCTCATCCTGAGAAATAATGAAGAAATGGAAAGCACATGCACAAACCACTCTTTTTCTTGAAGTTGGAATTGAAGGAAATAATTCACGTAATCTAACTTAGCAACTATCTAATCTCCACAAACAGGAAGATTTGGATAGAACATGCATATATTCCAAAGAAGACTAATGATTCTTTCTTGAATAAGCAAGAAATTTAATCGATTAATGTGACCAACCATCTAATCTCCAAACTAAGAAAGATATGGAAAGCATCTGCATATATCCTAGAGAAGACTAACTAAAGATATTAAATAATTTTTGGATTTAGAAGAAATTCTTAGCAAGTATCCAATTTCCAATACTAAGCATTTAACAAACAAACAAAAAAAAACACAGAAGAAAAAATGGAATTTTTTGTCACAGGCAAAAAAAAACGTTTATTACGGTGTGGCGATGCATATATCGTTGTTTACGGCGGTCATTAAAAGAAAATCCTTAAATATATAAAGTAAAATATTGTCCATAAAAATCCTTAATATATAGTTGTCATTAGTTAAGCGAATTTTTAAATTACTCTTTAGAATTAGTGATTTAAAAGTCGTTCATGTGGGAAAGAGATATACAAACTTATGAACAAATTTATTATTAACCTTTCAAACCAAAAAAATGAAAATTATAAACAAATTGTTCGAGCTGACGACTACTTAGCTAATACGTTCATTCTTTATGGTCCATTTTCATTGTATTTGTAAACTGTTGCAGTTGGGACGTAGGCGACATAATGCTTCATTAACTTGTTGTAGTACTAATTTTATAATTATTGGAAGCCCTAGATGCATGTAAGCATGAAGATGACACGGAGCTCGATATTGACTTCGTTTTTCTTATAAAATAAACATATTACGTGCACTTGTTTATTATATATAGCTTCTACTATTTCATTAAACCAAAAATAAATGTACTTTAACGTATAACTTAGAAAGGTATTTGCTAGTTCAATAGATTCTATTAAGTAGAAATCTTTTTTTTTTTCTCAACAATTACAAATTGTATAGCAGCCATATCTCTGGATTAGCTTTATGTTGCAAGAATAATATTCTTCTTCAGTTTGGCAGGAACATGCGAACCCATTAAACATCCAAAACAGATGCATATGTCTCGTCGTGGCTTTAACAGAAAAAGGGTAAAAAAGTCTCGTCACAATAAGAACCACAGGATTGTCAAAAACACATGCTGCTCAAATAGATACAGGAAATATGCATATCAAGCTCATGTAGAAGCTTATCCTATAGAAATTTCCTAGTTATAAGATAAGAGTTTCCATGGTCCAATAAGAAATATTTATTAACTTCATATGAATGCAGAATATAAACCTACATATTTTCTGCGAAACATGGATGGGTGATGGGCAAGTTCGACCCTCATTAAATGCGAACACCATGTGTATGGCCATATTTTTCTTTCGGTATGTCTAAAAGTATACACGTAACAATGATTTTTGTATACATGCAATGTACGTATAAAAGTATACTTGTAACGATGACTTTTGTATACATGCACACAAATTATGACTTGTTGGTCCATGGAAACATCTCTATACAAAATGTATACCTTACCCATATTAAATTCAGAATACCAGATTTCCGTGATATATATCCATATCTTTGCAGTCTGAACATCGTAACGACATAACATTAATATATTACTCAGGCTAGGCTTAGAAAAAAAAAAAAAAAACTTGAGTTCTTGTGAAATCGAAATTATATATAAGTTTTATGGGGTACCATAACACTGTACCTCGTTTGCGTTCATTTTACGATACTTGTGCATTGTAATTTTTAGTTTTGAATAGTGTTGCGGTTCAAAACAAATGCTAAAAAGGTTGTAAGACATAAAAAAAAGTGAATCACGTAAGATCGGAAATTTCGAAGGAAATGAGTACATTCAAATCACCACTGTGCATAGAATGTATAAACCATAGAGTACAGCCAGGCAGTAGAATTATTTTGTAGATACAAGGATCTAAAGGATTTTAGGAGTACCCACGAGCCACAGTGTGGTAGATTCAGCACCATAACTACAAAAGACATTAAATAGATTTGGGGCCAAAAAAGTCAATGATGCACCTGCAAAAACCACACAAGGGGTCGACCCATTGTTTCTTTACCTTTTACCATAAGTTTAAGTAACACCATTTTTTTAAAAAAATTAACCTATTCTTTTAGGTTATAACATTAAAAGTAAATGAAGAATCACAGATCTCTATGACGTTCCCTCTATTTCTGGGATTTTATATAATGACAATCTGATATAGGTAGGTGTCCAGTCCGGTTCTCTCTGTTTTGCCTTCATTCAAGGCCATGCCTCGCCATTGATTCGAACCTCCTCTGAATCTCTGATGCTGTTTTACTGGACGACAGAAATAAATTATATATATTATGCAAATAATAATTAAAATATGATATACTGTCATCATTTTCTTCTCGTGAAAATGCAAAGAATTTAAAGATAGTTTTATGACAAAAACACTGATCCAACGAAGAACAGGATCAGACCCTATCAGTTGTCGTTTCCTTGTTCGAAAAATTCTGATGTCTGAACAAGTTGGGGTTTGTGTATAAAGTTATGCCTTTCTAAATCTAAACACAAGTGTATCTTCTTTAAGTACCCATGTAATCACTTTTGGCCGAAGATTCAACATCCATTTAAAAAAAAAAACAAAACAAAAATTCGTAAGCAGCCGGTAGATATTTTAATATGTCAGGATTTATAGCTCTTTTTAACTTACTTTGATCATGTGTGAATGATCACATTACCCAACTAGTATTAGATTTACTCACACCTGATTAAAGTAAAAAAAAGGGCGATAAACATGAAAAGAGCCATAGAAATATCAAATATGTGAGGTGAGCATACACTTTTTAATGTGTTTTCAAGTAGATAAATTTAACATGTCTAGTAGTATAATTCTTCTCCATACAAAACAATCGAAAACATGTTTTACATCAATAATTGAGAAGCTGATGTAACTTTTTTTATACGTGCTTTATCTACCACGGAAACAAACACTTCTACAACTATACAAACATATGAACAAAAGATAAAATGAGCTACAGACAAATAAACCCGATATGCACCGCAGCACGAGCAAACACTAGACTCTGTACTTATACATCCCCGTCAAGCAGAATATAGTAAGTATTTAGAATTATTGAAGGTACGAAAGCAATCTATAGGTAGGTTCGTACGATAATTAATTATCCAGGTAAAAAAAGGCAAGCCACCCGTTACAATACAGGACGATACCAAACCCTAAAAATGTAAGATAAGACCCATCTTTATAGAAAACTACACTACTCTCCTATAAAATTTTAATGGATTAATAAGAAATTACCCTAAATGGTTTCTTCTATCTAGAACAGAAGACCTCAATGCCTCACCCACTCACCAGCCAGTTCACATTTCTTTTTTTGAAAACCAGTTCTCTTTGGATCGAAGTAAATATCCATTTTCTAACTTAATTTTTTTTTTTTTAAAAAAAGCTCGTTCTTGTCTTTTGAAATACAATAGTTTAATTAAAATTTTCCATAATTTTTTACTATATGCGTATCCTAATAAGGCTGAACATGTGATATTGTATAATAAAAGAGTTATAGAGGCGACAAGATTACGTGACAATATACACAAGCAAATATGAACATATGAATCAGAATATACACAAAGGTAAGGCATTCTTATTTTATTTTATGTTTTTAAAAAGCAGAGATGAACATATGAATCAGAGTTGTGATATGCTCTGTATTAAACGTACACTGCTATATATATTATACGTTTGGTTTTGAATCATTACGAATATACGAATATTTTCATAATGAATATGGAAACATATATATCTGATGAATAGTTTGCCCAACCCTACTCACATTGTCGATAATGATATTTTTTGGGGTAAGGAATTTGCTAAAAAAAAATTACAGAGCTGAAATTACTATATAAAAAAAAAAAAAAAAAGTGTTTAAGACAAGAAGAAACACGTAATGGAAACTATTGTATCCCGTAGTTAGGAAATGAAATGAAGTATGGCCAGAGGAAAGTAGTTGAGACTTGGAGAGGAGAGTAAATGCGTCCATTCAATTGTCGATGGTTGAGAGAAGAATAGGAGGATGATCATGTTGTGTTTGTGTATGATCCTTTTCGCTCTAAACTTAGCCCATAACTGATCAAGCCCACTCCAATTTATTTTCAAAGAACATCAGACCATTTATATCAATCCATCCTCTTCATTCAGGAACCAACAAACAACAATTAGTTTTTAGATATAAGACCATCTTTATAAGTTCTTAGCTATGCAGTGGCTTATTTTATTCTTGAGTTTTAAGCTTAGTACTGGTTTCAACGAATCTTGATCTCAAACTAAATAAAGTAATCTAGTTTGTCATTTCATATTAAGTTCAATTTTATCTCGTAAAGATTAAAAGGTTCATTGCTTCTTCTTCAAAGACATCTTCATTGTTTGAGTTGTTCATTCCTTACTAAAATGCAATAGACATCTTGTAAAAGTCAAGTCAACAAAATATGGTTATTATCAATTTTTTTAACAAATGAACTATATCAAATTTCAGTGATACTCATATAGTTTCGATTTAAGCTCTGATATTTCATTCGAGCAATATATGGAAAAAAACCAAATTCAAAACTTCACGCTCTTTGAACCAAATATCGACTTTGTAAACCTTTCGAATCTTTCCAATTCTCATCACCGTCAAATCTGGCCATCGAGTCAGACGGTCAGCTTACACACGCTCATAGCAACACTTTTATCTTTTCTTTGGATAAAGTCCAAATGATTGAAAGACATCGTACGTAAGCCATGGAAAACAATATTGGTTTGACCACAGTAATATAAAGCAGCACTTCCAAGTGAACCAAATTTGACGAGACCAATTCGTCTTTCTGCATTCTCATCACGAACCAGACGTCTGATCATCTTATTCATCCAATCCAACGGTCAGTAACACCGCTCATAGCAACACGATAAAGCACGTGATTAGTACCCAAATTCCGACCAAAGCAGTAAAAAAGTTTGTACACACTTGTGAGATTAAGTCAATACGACGTCGTTTCGTAAATCTTCTGATGCACACTAGTTCCTTCCACGAATCCTTTAATGGAGAGAGAATGAATGTTCTTCTTCTTCTTCTTCTTCTTCTTCCTCCTCTCTCGTAGGATCTCTCCGTGTTTTCTCCGTTTCTCACAGATTTTGAGAATTTTCCCAGATAATTCCTCTTTTTTACCTTTTCTTTGGTTTCGTTCATCTCTCTTTGGACCATTCTACTGCTTTGGTTTCTGGAGGCTGCTCACTACTAGATCTCTGTAAGTTCCTGAAAAAGACCCTATCTTTCAATCTGCTTTTTAGGGTTCTCGTTAGCGTGTGTAATTTTTTCTAGGGTTTGTTTTGTTTTAGGGCTGAGATAAGGCGTTGTATCTCCTTAGTTAAGGAATTGTGATAGCTTAAGATTTAATCTGTGATAGCTAGTATACAATATAATCTGTTTTTAAAAATAAAAATGATGGTTATGCAGATTAGTAGGGGTTTTAAGGTCAAGTTGTGGGAATGGATAAAGAGAAATCTCCAGCACCACCTAGTGGAGGTCTACCTCCACCATCAGGTCGTTACTCTACGTTTTCACCAAATGCAACTAGCTTTGCAATGAAAGCTGAATCATCGTTTCCTCCTCCTCACTTGACTCCAACTGGGAGCACCAGCAGTTCAGATGCTAACCGGTTCAGCCATGATATAAGCCGAATGCCTGATAATCCACCTAAGAATCTTGGCCATCGCCGAGCTCATTCAGAGATTCTTACTCTCCCTGATGACTTGAGCTTTGATAGTGATCTTGGTGTTGTTGGTGCTGCTGATGGACCTTCTTTCTCTGATGATACCGACGAGGACTTGATGTATATGTATCTTGATATGGATAAATTCAATTCTTCTGCTACTTCTACTTCTCAAATGGGTGAGCCATCAGAGCCTGCTTGGAGGAATGAAATAGGCTCCACTTCTAACCTTCAGAGTACGCCTGCTAGCTCTAGTGAAAGACCGAGAATCAGGCACCAACATAGCCAGTCGATGGACGGTTCAACAAGTATCAAGCCTGAGATGCTTATGTCAGGGAATGAAGATGTGTCTGGAGTTGACTCTAAGAAAGCCATCTCTGCTGCTAAACTTTCTGAGCTTGCTCTCATTGATCCAAAACGTGCTAAGAGGTACATTTTTTTTATTTCCTTCTATATATGCTGATTATAAGAAGCTCTATATTAGATTCGATGTAACATGATCAAATTGTTGCCGCCCTATTAGTCCTAAGTTATTCGACAAGGAAGGAAGAAGTTTCATTAAGCTTCTCCATCTGTTTCAAAGTGCCGCATCAGTTTAAGTTTTCTATGCATTGTTCCTTTATTTTACCCGAAGACAGATCTTTTTCTTTCATTTGTGTATGTTTTTGCTTCTTTGTTGGAGAAGATGCATGACCTGTTTTATCATTTGACAGGATCTGGGCAAACAGGCAGTCTGCAGCAAGGTCAAAAGAGAGGAAGATGAGATACATAGCAGAGCTCGAGAGGAAAGTACAGACTTTACAAACAGAGGCAACGTCTCTCTCAGCCCAGTTGACTCTGTTACAGGTTGGGTAAATTAGTGTTTTAGGGCCCTGCTGACCAAATTTCACTCTAGGCTATGATATTTGTTAACATATTGTAGAGCTTATGGTTTTAATCTTGTTCTCTTTTCTTCCTTCTGTTCAGAGAGATACAAATGGCATGAATGTTGAAAACAATGAGCTTAAAATACGAGTACAAACAATGGAGCAACAAGTTCACCTACAGGATGGTGAGGATCTGCCTCACAAACACTTACATACAGACTGATAATTCTTATCATGTTTCCTTGCTAACTGTTGTGAATGCTGACCTTATTGGTCGTCTTTCTCTATTTGACAGCATTAAATGATGCACTGAAGGAGGAAGTCCAGCATCTTAAGGTATTGACGGGGCAAGGTACATCAAACGGTGCATCAATGATGAATTATGGTTCTTTTGGACCAAACCAGCAATTTTATCCCAATAATCAGTCGATGCACACCGTCTTAGCTGCACAACAGTTCCAGCAGCTCCAGATCCAGTCACAAAAACAACAGCAACAACAGCAGCAGCAACAACAACAACAGCAGCACCAGCAATTCCAGTTTCAGCAGCAGCAACTGTATCAGCTTCAGCAGCAGCAGCAGAGGCTTCAACAACAGGAACAACAAAGCGGGGCCTCAGAGCTAAGAAGACCCATCCCTTCTTCAGGTCAGAAAGAGAGTGTGGCATCGCCTGATCTTGAAGCTCCCTCGACAAAAGACTGAGTGTAAACTGTGTTAGTGTTCATTGCGGGCTCATGGATTTGGGATTTACTGCATTCTAGAGTTAAAAACAAGACAGCTTAGAAGTTGCGTGGTTAGAAGTTGTTAGGGAAGTCATTGTTTTCTTTGTATGATCCTAAGCTCTTGAAAAGTTCTTGGATTTGGTCATTCACTCATTTGGTTAGAACTGGTGGTAATTCAAGTCTGTAGTCTTTAATCATATTCAAATTCTTTCGCTTTTGTTCATTTTGATTATTTGCGAAGTTTCATTTGGTCTTCTTTTTGAAGATTGTTATGTCTGCAAAGAATCTTGAATTGTGGGTTGTTCTTTATCAAAAGATTAACAATAGTTACAAAGTTAAATATGTTTTCCAAGGATATGACCAAACTCGCACAAAAGTCAAGGAAACAATTTTCCGGTAGAGAACCAAATCAAACCAAACAGATACTGCCCTTCACATATTGATCTCCTGCAACAGCAAACCGGAACTCTTTCCTGTAGCCATGGAAGACTAACCTTGTCTCTATGTTTGCTGGAGATGAAGACAGATTCAATAAATGGAGATGAGCAAGCCTTTTGGTATTTACATGACAATGCTTAGCATATCCTCCTCCTAGCAAACTGTGGAGTGGTCCTCCAATCTTAGCCTTTGAGAGAATCCTTCAAAGAGAATGGAGGAAACGCATCCTATCATAAGACATGAAATAGCGTATAAGCACAGGCACATACTATTGCGAGGGTGTTTCTACACCATAATAGATAAACGGATAAGTACTGAAATATTATGATTACTTTGCCATTCTCCTCAGTCAAGTATTGTCTCACAACTGTCACGTGTTGTATGATCCTTTCCATTGGTGTGTAGCTTGGTTGGTTTGTGTGTTCTAGACGATGTGAAGAATGAGTTAAAACTTGCAATTTGTAAAGGTCACAGGAGGTTAGAGAATTTATTGGAGGGATAAAAAAAGAACTGACCAAGAATAGTGCGGTTGAGATTATCGGCAACCTGTTGTCGGTATTCAGAGCTCAAGAGATGGAACAGTGGGGATTTCTCAGGGTCATCATAAGCCAGCAATGCCATTGCGTCCTGCAGCAGGAAGAACAAGAACAAGTCTCCCATCAACTGGAAGAACAGAACAGAAAACGTAGAATGCCAATACATCAAAGACAGATATGAATGATAGGGGTCAAAAACAAGATTCAGACTTACTTCAAGCTTTTCAACATATTTTTGGACCGTCCCAAAAGGAGCCAATATTGTCCTAGCAAATTCAATAGCTTCATTGCTGCACATGGAGAGAACCACTTTAAAGATTCAAGGCACTAAGAAACCTGATTCCTCATGGAAAAACAATCATAAAATTCTCACGTTTTTTTATCAGAGACTAGCTCCACAAAATGAAGACGTAGAAGATCAAAGTGCAAATCCTTGTTTTTCTCAAGCAAGTCTTTTGCTAGCTGTTCAGTTAGTTCAACAGCCTTCAATGCCTTCATCTCCAGTACAAAATGTATGATTTCTGAAATCAAAACACATATACAGACAACATAATAAGCATTCGTTTTAACAGCAGGGTAAAAAAAAAAAGAGATGAAAGAAAAAAGTTGTAGAGACGTTTTCTTCTCTGGATATTATCACGATCATCAGCAGGTTGTTTAACACCAGTACAAGAAGCGAGAGAGTCTGCAGTTTCGTTGAAGCAGTTGTGCAGAAGATATGACATTACAATGCTGTGAATATCATTATCATCCACAACCTGGTCACCAAATACAATCCTTTAGAGAGGCTAACAGTAGTAATAATACACACAGCTTGAAGATATGACATAGCAATTCTAGTGAAACTATAAAATTTGGTTCAATTTGTAAACCTAAAAAAATTCAACAGACGTCAAAGTAGAGTAAGGCATTCATGTTTAAAGTTTGAGAAAACTAGGGGAGGATCTACGAAGAGCGACCAAATACACAAGAGGATACGCAGCAATGCAAAAACCTAGAGAAGAATCGATAATAATAACCCAATCGAATCGAATGAGAAAGCGGTAAATGATCGATAAGTTATTCCAGTTTCTGAAATCTAGAGGGAACATGTTAAACGCAGAGAGAATAAAATAACTTACGGAGTGTTCGAATTGACGAGGATCCATATTAGTGTAAATGTTCCACTCGACTGACGGTGAGAGAAGTAAAAAATTATGATTTGCCGTCGTCGGAGAGGAAGAAGCGAGGATGAGATTGGCCAATTCGGTGGAGGCGTATGACCGGAGAGAGGAGGAGAGGCGCCGAATTAATAAATAAATAATAGTTACGATGTGCGAGGAGAATAAAATATATTAATACTATAATGTTTTTATAATTTATATTCAGTAATGTAATTTGGATTTTTTTTTCCATTTTTTTTTATTTTTATAACTTTTCTTTTGTTCATGTCTAATTTTTTAGAGTATTCATATAAAATTAAATATAATGTTAAATCCAGTTGATAAAGTTAAAAATTAAATATGAGGGAAAAAAAGTTTATTTTAATAAATTAGAATAATTTCCAGTTGGAGTTTATAATAATAATAAAGGGGATAATAATAAGATATGAACAAAAGCGTTACGCTAGCGAAGGATTAAGGATCTAATCACAGCTTCTTCTCTCTGTTTCAGAAGGCTTAATCCAAAGGAAATTAATAATAACAGCTCACAAAGATACTCCGTAATAAAGGGTTAATCTTCTTCTTTTTTCTTTTGAGAACTTTTCAATCTCTTGATTAGGGTTTTTGGAGGATCCTCCTTGTCTTCTTCTTCGACTACTGCTGATAAGGTTTATAATTATAGTTACGCTCCTTGTCCTTTTCCTTATATTGTGGAAGAATCATCCTTCGTTAATCTCCTAATACTTGGGTTCGATTGCTCTGTTTCTTTTAGATCAAAATAACTTTTTTTTTCTTTTTTTGCTTTCCCTTTCGTCAATTCCTTGTTCTACCTGGTGTTGTAGATGATGATTGAATGTTTAATTCAATTAACTAGGCCCTGTGTTTTTTTTTGTCTTTTGTATGTTAATTTAAGATCATCAAGGGCTTAAGGATTCTACGAAATCACAGAATCATATGTGTGATTGTTTTGTTGAATTTTGATTGTTATTTAGATCAATTTACTAATTTGATTCTAGTTTTCTGGTGTAGCTGTGAATTGAACCTCAAGTTACCAACACAATTGCTCAAGGGTTTAAGTTTTGTGCTTTGCAGGTTTTGTTTGTTACAAGATATGGCTGGCTCTGTAGGTGGAGAAACTGAGCCAGAATGGATTAAAAGAGTTAAATCAGAAGGAGCTGTTCCATGTCTTAACCCAGATAACTCCAATAACGGTTGGACTACGCCATCTCCTGAGACATTTATGGTTAGAGGGCCAAAGTATTTCTCTGACAAAGCTAAAATACCTGCTGGTGATTTCCTTCTTAAGCCTCTTGGTTTTGATTGGATTAAAGGTCCTAACAAGCTTTCTGAGATCCTTAGTTATCCCAGCAGCCGTATCAGGAAAGTTATAGATGAGGAGACTCAGACAGATGGAACTAAGCCTTTTGTCTGGGCGTTCAATCTTCAGCTTCCTCACAAAGACAATTACAGTGCTGTGGCTTACTTTGTTACCACTGAGCCTATTCTTGAAGGATCCCTGATGGATCGGTTTCTCAAAGGAGATGATGGTTTCAAGAAATCGAGGCTTAAACTGATTGCAAACATTGTCAAAGGTCCTTGGATTGTAAGAAAAGCTGTTGGTGAGCAAGCCATCTGTGTGATTGGACGTGCACTGTCTTGCAAATATGTTTCAGGGGAAAATTTTGTGGAGGTTGATGTTGATATCGGTTCATCAATGGTCGCTAGTGCCATTGTTCATCTCGCCTTTGGTTATATCACAACATTGACAGTTGATCTTGCCTTCCTCATTGAGAGTCAGACAGACTCAGAGCTTCCAGAACAGCTATTAGGAGCTGTGAGATTCTCTGAGCTGCAGACTGAGTCAGCGAGGTCTATCGAACTGTCCAGTAATGAAGATCAAACTACCTTAGAGCGGTCTAGCTGGTGGAAATCAATTGGTAATGGATTCTCTAATCTGCTTCATCAAGATACAGCCAACGTGAACAATACTACTTCTCATGGGGATATCAACAAGGATGAACATGTACAGAAGCTGTAGGTGTTTTTTTGGGAGTAAAGGTTCAACAATTCTTTGAATTTCTTCGATTTTATTACCAAAGAAAACCAAAAAACTTAATAGAATTCTCAACTCTGACCAAAACTGCAAATGTGTATAGATTGGTTTTTACGAATATGGATCATCCAATTCATGTGACCAAAACCATGTCAAAATTTTCTTCTTAGAGTGCGGATCATTTTATTTCTAGAATGGGCTTAACATTACGCATGGACATTACCAGTATATTTGTAATGATTTTGCATTATTAATCGTTTTCATGATTGAGAGAAAAAGCAAAAAAATCGAAAGAAGAAGGAAAAATATCTGATCGAATGGTATATATTACACAATATGTCATTTACAAAGAATAAATTCACATGTCCATATCCAGATTACGTGTAGTCTTCGTGTAGGGGATCCCTCGTCGTGTTGTATTCCACTTCTGAGAGGGAGTCTCACTTTTGTCCAAACTCTCACTGATGATTTGATTGAAACCCAACTCTCTCTTTGCTCCATGATGAAGGCCCATTTTTTTTGTATTCTTATTTCAAAAGTTCAGTAAACTTGACATTCCAGGTAGCAGCAACTCACAAAACGGAGAGTAAAAGTAAAGAAAAAGTCTAGTCGAACTATTTGACTGGTGAGGAGAACAAAGTAACAAATCCAAAAAAAATCTGCTGACATATAATATGAAAAAAAAAAGAAAAAAGCAAGAGCAAGTGTGAAGGAATATAATAAAAAATAATATCTAGAAGGAGAGAGGACGAAGGAGAGCCACAGAAGAAGCGTAGGACCCACGGGACCTTGCTGGAAGAAGCAGAGTGTTTCCTTTTGATACGCAGAAACAGATTTCTCAGAGATTCATCAAATCCCCTTATCTTCTTCTTCTCTCTTCTCTCTTTTCATTCATTCTCAACCATTAGCTCACCAACCAACTTGTTGCATCTTCATTTCTGTAGGCATTTCTCATAGCCTTTTCACAAAACCTAATCTTTTGTTTAGCTACTCTTAGAAGTGCCAGACAATCAAAACAAACATCCTCTTTTTTTTTTTAATTCCTTCTGATTGCTTCCTCAGTATCAAAAACATCTTGTTAGCTATATTTGAAGATGAAGATACAGTGTGATGTGTGTGAGAAAGCTCCGGCGACGGTGATATGTTGTGCCGACGAAGCTGCTCTCTGCCCTAAATGTGACATCGAGATTCACGCTGCTAACAAACTCGCTAGCAAGCATCAACGCCTTCATCTCAACTCTCTCTCTACCAAATTCCCTCGTTGCGATATCTGCCAAGTAAGTCACACATAGATCTCTCTTTCTCAAGGGTTTTATTGATTAGATCTCGTCAAAGATTTGATAGATTAGTTAGTTTGGTTATAAAGTTGTGATTTTTATACATGTTATTGAAGGAACTGCAGCAGATTTGTTTGTATGCCTTGTTGTTTAAGAAAGACTAGGGTTTGCTCATTCGTTATGTTGTTATGACCTGCAGGAGAAGGCAGCTTTCATTTTCTGTGTAGAGGATAGAGCTCTGCTTTGCAGGGATTGCGATGAGTCCATCCACGTTGCTAATTCTCGATCTGCTAATCACCAGAGGTTCTTAGCCACTGGGATCAAAGTAGCTCTCACCTCAACTAGTTGCACTAAAGAGTTGGAGAAGAATCAATCTGAGCCTTCCAACAACCAACAGAAAGCTAATCAGATTCCTGCTAAAACCCCAAGCCAGCAGCAGCAGCAACAATCTTCTTCTGCTACTCAGCTTCCGTGGGCTGTTGACGATTTCTTCCACTTCTCTGATATTGATTCCACTGATAAGGTAGACATGAGATTGAGACACACTCATGTTAGAATCCTTCTCACTTTTGTTTTTTTGGCAGCAAGTTTGATATTGACTTCTTATTGTTTGAATTTGAGTAGAAAGGACAGCTTGATCTTGGGGCCGGGGAGTTAGACTGGTTTTCAGATATGGGATTCTTTGGTGATCAGATTAATCAGGAGGCTCTTCCTGCAGCTGAAGTTCCTGAGCTTTCTGTTTCGCATTTAGGTCATGTTCATTCATACAAACCCATGAAGTCGAATGTTCCCAACAAGAAGCCGAGGTTTGAGATCAGAGATGATGATGATGATGATGAGGAGCACTTCATTGTTCCTGATCTTGGCTAAAGAGCTATTATATGTAAACTATGTGTAGACATTCTTCTATGTATAAGAAGAAACTAAAACAAGAAACCTATCTGCATAAGGATGATGTATCAATGTATGGAGTTTAAATGTCATACCTATAGTTTTGTCTTTAAGACATGTTGTGAGAGAGAGCTTATCACATATTTCTTTTTTCGTCTTTGTCCAAATCTCTGAGATGCTTGAACATGGTAAAATGCTTTATGCTTGATGCAAAAAGCTCGAATCTAAATGTGTCTGCTCTGTTTTTCTTAGGTTTTTCGTTTCTTCATGTTTACTACTCTGCTTTTTATAAACCTTGCGACATAAGACACCACAATTCTGTTTTTATTCAATAGATTGAAGAAGAGAAAAGAAGAGACAAAGAGCTAACAAAAGAAGAGAAACTTTGGGATCCTTTTTACCACAAATCAGAAACATCAGCAAGAATCCAAAACACACAAAATTACAATGGACAAGGAGAATTGTGGACTAAAGAAAATAGGTTTTACGCTTCTACTTGTCCTTTAAGAAAACTGAGAGCTTCACAGTCTGAAGGAAGAGCTGGAATGGCTCCCTTTTTAGTCGTTGTGATGGCTCCACAAGCGTTTGCAAATCTTAGCACTTGTCTCAATCTCTCTTCCTCCTAAGAAAACGATATCAAAAATTAAATTTGATCGACTGAGCAAGATCCACGCAATTGAGTAGTATACACAAGATCAATGAGATTTATTACCTCGAATACAGATTGATCATCAACAATCTGGTTTAGAAGCGCACCAACGAAAGAATCACCAGCCCCGGTAGTATCCACCGCATCCACATGAAAAGTTTCAACAGATCCATGGAAACCCTACAAATCATATTGTTGCAAGTGTACAAGAGAACATCAATGAAAAGCACACACCATGGTCATGATGATAATGAACGAACATAATTTTTTTGCTTTACCTTAGTGTAATAACGACATCCCTTTTCGCCGAGAGTAACAAGCAAGAGCTTCAGATTGGGATGCCACAGAGACATAGCTGTCTCATCATCGATCGTTTTGTTACCGGTCAAGAACTCAAGCTCCACGTCACTGACCTTAATGATATCAGCCTTGTCCCAGATGCTCATGATCTGAGTCCGAGCTTCCTCAGGCGATGGCCACAGAGGTTCCCTCAAGTTGGGGTCGTAGGAGAGAAGAGCTCCGGCTTCTTTCGCCACTTCCATTGCCTTCATGTGAGCCGACCTACATGGCTCTGTTATCAAACTTATTGATCCATAGTGAAACACTTTCGCCTGCACAAACGGTTAAATATACACGTGAAATTAAAAGAGTAAAAATCTTGAAATCTTGAAAACAGAGAGAAAGATTTTACGTACGGATCTGATTAGTTCAAGATTGAGCTCGTCTGGCCGGAGAAGCATATCGGCGCTGGGGTTCCGGTAGAACATAAACTCTCGTTCTCCGTCAGAACGCAGAGTCACAAAAGCGAGTGCAGTTCTTGCTCCTTTGTCGAAATTGATCCCCTGATCAGCGACACTGTTCTTCCTCAAGATTCCGGCAAGCATATGGCCAAACTCATCGTCACCGAGTTTACCTACGAAGGCGGCACGACCTCCAAGACGCGACACCGCGATGGCCACGTTGGCTGGAGCACCGCCGGGAGCTTTGAGAAACCCTTGAGATTCGGAGAGGGAGACGCCGGATTCGGTAGGGACGAAGTCAATGAGCATCTCACCGAAGCTGACGATGAGACCTTTATCGACGGTGGATGAAGTCATCTGAACAAGATCGATTTTGCGTTCAAAAGATCGGAGAATGAAAACGATAGAGAGAATGAAAAGTGAACGAAGGTTGGAGTAGTTTATATAAGGTTCTAAGAAAGTGAAGACAGGGTTTATAATATCTTGTTTTGAGGTCATTTCTTCACATAGTAATCTTGGAAGAGAAGAAAAAGAAAAAAGAAAAAAAAAGCAAAAGCAAAGTTAATCCTTGAAGATATGATTTAACTTGAAATATATTAGTTTTATAGAAATTGCATATATACTATACCTTAAATTACAGATTTCTTAACATTTTTGCAAAAGATTCTTTAATATGATTTTCAATTGTTTTTCCTGTAATTGTAGATAATACTTCTTTTAGGGTTCAATGGATCTTACTAGTCATGTAAGAGATTGTGTTTTTTTTTTTTTTTTTTTTTTCTATAAACGGTTTTGAAACAATTTTTTTAAATATCATATATCTTAAGGTTCACTGAATTCAACATTTCTATATGGTTATGATAAAAAGTTGGACTTGTATAAAGTTAATTATGGAAATTAAAAATTTGGATAGTGGATAAGAACAATACACTCTTAAATCTGCTCACTCATTCTTTGACAGAAATAAAATAAAATTCATATGTACATTATCTATTTAGTTTCTTTTTTCACCATACAAAAATTTAGTAATGGACCGATTGAAGTAACTAGTCTGGTACATCCTTAATCTAATGATAAATATGGATATAAAATAATTTTCGAAAATTATGTACGTTGGATGCTTTAGAAAGAATGAGTAGCCAAACTAATATACATATTTGCTGCGTTGGTATTTTATGTTCTCTTTAAATTAGGGGTTTCGAAACCAAACCAGCTCTGCTTATCTCTCTCAGGTGAATTTCTCGCTCCTTATGGTTCTAAGTTTCTTAGATATTCATCGACTCATTAAAGTATCTGATACGGCCGTATTACTCTGTTTCTCTCTCTCGTTGCTTTAACTGTCTCAATCTACGTACCATCCGATGTTTTGAATTTGTTTTTGTTTTACGGTTTGAAGATCTTGATTCTTGAATAATGCAGAAGCCTTCGAAGGAGGTAGCTGTGCTCCCTGTATCGTTATATTGGGACATAAAGAGGTTTCCTGTCTCCGATCGATGGCTATGATCCTCGTCAGGTGGGTCCGTGTATCAAACGGAATTTGAGAAAGTTAGGCTTCTCTGCTCCTCTCTCACCATCACTGCCGTTGGATAATTTTTTTTTTTTAAACCAGTGATATAATAATACGTACATGATTTTGAGTCGAATTTTCAAATTAATTGAAATACATAAACCAATAAACCTAGAGATGTAAAAAGGTGTATGTTAACATAAATAAATTGCTAATCGGAAGAAAAAGAAGAAAAAAAAGGTAACTGGAATAACATAATCATGTATACAATAATTTTGGAAATTTTATGCATGTTGCCATGCTTTAGAAAATAGAAATTTTCTAAATTGGAAATTTTTCCAAAGATATATCGATATACAATAATTTTGGAAATATCGATATACAATAATTTTGGAAATTTGCATGTTGCCATGCTTTAGAAAATAGAAAGAAAGCGTAATGTCTAACTCTATATATATGCGGCGTTGGATTTCAAAAATCAAAACCCTATAGCACTTACTCTAGTCGATATCGAGATCCAAACAACTCTGCTTAGCGAATTGTATACTTCCCAATTGATTATGCATTTGTTTTTATATAATAAAAATAGAAGGAAGCAAATGTAAAACTATAAGCTATATTTTAGTATTATTATGTTTTGTGCCCCCATACATAAAATATTTCTGCATCCGCCACTATTCTTTAGTGTACAAAAAAGGTGCATCTCTTTTAACACAAATAATAGTTTTTGTATAATCTTAATTTAGAATTCAGTTCATTATTTTCATAGATACAACTTCTGATGTTTTTCACATTAATTCTTTTGATGGACATAAGAGTGATATATATTTTTTGTAGTAATATCTAATATTAATTGATATATATTTAACCATTATAAGGCTGTAGTAAATACATTTTTGAATTAAGTTTTTGACTTTCTCTGTTAGATATTCTCTTAGTCTGGTGGTCAATGAATTATGAGAGTTCATGAGTTCGATGTGCTAGGACGTCCAGTTTATTTTATTTTCTTCAGCAGTTAATTTTCACGACTGTCATTGCTCTTTAAGTAACACACCCACCGAGATATCCTGGGACATGGAAAATGCCCATGTCCGGTTTCAGTTCGGTCGTACAAAAATTGAAGAAAGCCAAGCACAACATACTCTTGGCTTACGTCCAGGGGCTAGAGAAAAATACATCAGCAGATATCAGGAAGCTTGCAGATTTCTTTTGGGAATGGAGAGACTTGCTTGGTCATATTGCAGACGGCCTTAGTGCTGCTGAGAAAAAGGTGAAAAGGCACACAGTCAGTGGCGGATCCAGGGAGAAAATTAATATGGAGCACAAAATCATATTTAACTAGAAAGAAAATTTTAACAATAAAAAACATGAAAAAATATAAAAATTTGAGAAAAAAAACTTTCTATTGATGACTATTGAACCTTTGACCTTACATTTAGCATGGGACACTCCTACCAATGGGCTAAGAAACTACTATTGGTAGCTCATCACATAAAAGAATTTTATAAATGTGTATGGGGCACGTGTCCCACCTAACATACACGTGGATCCGCCCTGCACGCAGATTACAAGAAGAAAATGAAGAACAAGATCAGCCCTGGGAGGAAGATGAGGAAGCAGAAGAAGAGGAAGGAGAAGGAGAAGGGAGGATGCTGAGCGGTCTTAAGAATTTAGCTGAACCGATCGATCCCTTTCATGTCCTGCAAAAGTCGCAGAGGTCTTAAAATTCTGTTTGCTGCTTTTTGTTTTGTTAGACAGTAAAGACTTAGATGTTTGAGAGAAGAAAGGCAGACAGTAACTTTCAGGTTTCAGACATGTCTTCATTTACCCGACTTCTGAACGTTTGCTTTTATTATATCTCGAATTTTTAACTCGAACAGAGAGAACATACAATTGCCTTCTTCAAGTAATATTTCAAAGAAAACAAAATCCGAAATCGTCATGAAATTCATAGCCACAAGAAAACAAAAATCGATACAAACAACATCCGTTAGAGGCTATGTTTTATATGACATTCATGTCTTTGCTTTCCCACTTCAACCACCATCAACTTTCCTCTTACGTTTGGCCCCCTCGTCTCTTAAGGAATCCGGAGCATCACGTATACGTTTCTCAGAATCCTCCTCATCACTTGATGTATCCGGACCAAGATAGTCTAGGATAGGAAAGCCACCATCGAACAGACTTGTCCAACGCCATACTAAGGCTGCAGTGTCAGTACGTGGCACTTGTTCCAGGCACTACCAGGAAAACATTGTAACCTCTGGATGTCAAAGTTTTCAAGAAGATTGAGAAAACCCGTGTCTTTCCCTGGGATGTCTTCAGCAACTACGAGGAAGTTTGTCTCGTTATGTTCTAGATTCTAGTTCGTCATGAAACCTACGGAATGCCCAGTAAAGTATGTTTGGTTCGTGGGGTCAGTAACAAATTTGTGATGAGTACTTAACCAACAATGTTGACTGTTTGGTCTTGTTACAGCTTTTACAAGGGAAAAGAATGCTGAGATTGTCCCCCGCGGCAGATACACATACTATAGCCTTTTAATTTGAGTATTGTTAATTTGTGACGATTTTCCTCTTTCATTATTTAATTTGGCGATCGTTTCAAAAGTGCAAGGCCAACTGTTCTCATTGGATGGGTTGCTCAAAGTGCAAGGTCCCTTTGCCACACCACTAGGTGATATGTCCTTGTACATTTCACAACTAACCATGTCTCCTGGTTACTAGGTTATGCTTCAGACGTATACCATGAGTACGGTTTTGGGGGAGCCTCTCTCTCAAACTGCACAGTCCTTCATGTCTGAGTTGTTGTTATTCGGAATTAATCGCAGTTTGCCTAAAGTAAGCCCGTTGTTGGTGAAAATTGACTCAGTTGAAACCAATGGTACATCATTTTTTTTACTGTTGCCTGAAGCAACTCAATGGTACATCATTTATCGTTGGTTCTTCTTGAGCTTTTGATTCTTTGATTTAACGGTGTGTTGGACTTATCAAAATGCTGCTCCTTTAGCTTTCTCTTCATTTAGTTTTTTGATTCAGTGTAAAATACCAAGGGAAAACAGGATCTTTAGGTTCCAGAAAACAGATGGTAGCTCTCTAGATAACTCAACTCAAGCCTTCTGAAAGTTTGGTTCTGATTTCATGTTTTATCTCGAACGCAGAACATGCCATGCGGTTGCCTTCTTCCCTTTTATATGCTCTTGGCTGGTTTACTGATTCAAGTAACAGTTATCCAAATTTATTTATGGATGAAACATGTGCTTCAAGCGTCGTCTGTTATTATTTTTTGTTACACGTTCATGTTTCTCTCTATTGCGGCTTCAAATCTTGTTGCCACCTATCTTGCTCGCCGGGTCAGTTTATTAGAGAGCAATTTCAAGAAGTTTCTGTTGTGAATGTCAGTGTTAGGTGCACATTATATAGCAACTTCCTAATAGAATAATAATGCTTATGCAGGATAAGGATGAAGTACAACATCGGGTTGGCTTGTGAATTCATGATCATGGTTTTTACAAGACCGTTTGGCTTCTGGGCGAAACCGGTAACTATGGAGAGATGAGTAACAAGTTTGTGACGAGTGAGTCAACTGAATGTTGACTGTTTGGTCTTGTTTCACCTTTTACAGGGGCAAAGAATGCTGAGATTGTCCCGGCGGCAAATACATGTGTTCAGGTTCATACTATATAGCCTTTTGAGTATTGTTTATTCATGACGACTTTCCACTTTCATCCTTTGATTTGGTGATTGTCTCATCCTCAGATTCGTGGGTTTGGAATGCCAGCTGTTCTCATTGGATGGGTTGCTCAAAGTGCAAGGTCCCTTCATAACCCATTTTTCCACTGCACGTTACATTTCCTAAGAAGGGTTTGAGCCATTGGCTTTTTTTTAAAACTTTTAGAATATTTTCAGTAAAAAATAGGATTAACTTACTTTTTGTTTAAATGTAAATAACCAGTATTTTAAAGCAAACAAAGCGAAATGAAAAATAAATAGTTCAAATTGAAAACATTGGCAGAAACGAAAACGAAGAGCTTCCAGGACTTATCACTCGAGTAATTTAACAACTTCACCACTCTTTCTTGCAGGTTTGAATCTCTATATTGCAGGTTTGAAATATTCAAGGCCTACGTCGAGCTCAACTATAAGTAAGACGTAAATGATTATGAAGATGACCAAACCCAGTCCGGTATGCTTTCCTCGTACGTACGGTCTTTGGAAAACTTTCTAGTACTTTGGCCTACAAGATATATACGTATACGCAGCATGAACATTCTATAAGAAATCTGATGTTTTTCTTTGTTGAAAATCTATAATTATCATTAAGAAAAACTTGCCTTGATAAAGACATACCATATCGAAGGATTTCATATAAGAGTTCTTAATTTTTTCCTCCTCCAATGGTTTAACCCATATGAGTGAGGTTCTTCACAAAAAAACTTACCATTACCTTTCTTCTCTGGTCTTCTTCATCAAAGACTCCAACTTGACTATGTTAAATGAACATAGAATCAATGTTAGTTGAAAATGAAAGAGATTCAGTAATAAAATAAATATCCTCCACTGACCATTACACCATCCTCGTCATAGCCATTGGAGTTAATTATGGTTTTCTGCTGTGACCTGTTTCATGGAGAAAGACAACATTGTTCAAACACATCAACTAAATAAAACTGTTTAATTTATATGAAATCTCTTTTATTTCAAAAGCACTAGAGACGCCCAACGAATGGTATATATCTATCCAGCAAAGACTTACAGCATGTTGTGGCAAAACTCTTCCTTTGGGAGACTAAATTGATTGATGTTGTCAGCTGATGCAGAAGCACATGCATTCCTACAAACAAAGAGAGAGAACATTAGGAAAACTAGGATTAGCGTCTTAAAGACTCGGCTGTTGGAAAGACTGACAAGGTGGAATGCCATGCAACTATACATACTCTTTAGGATGGAGAGTCATTGCTCGGACAGACTTCTTGTGATATATTAGTGCCCTGCATATAATATAATCCAGCATTATTCAAATGAAACCATACACTTGCACCAATGATTATACAATGAGAAGGGATAAGTATGGCTTTTAAGTCCAAAGCAGATGGTTAGAATGATAAAGACATACCATATCGAAGGTCCCAAATTTTAATGGTCGTGTCATGGGAACCAGTGACAACTTGTGGATCCTGCAACATCACAGATCAAACTGAGTTATGATAAAAAAAAAATAAAAAAAAAAAGATTCCAGAAGAAATCCAAATCAATAACAAGAAGTCCATACGTACGTACGGTTGGACGAGTGAAAACAGAACAAACGGTGTTCTCTTTGCATCTTGGTACAAAATATCTCAGACCTGCAAATAAGCAAACATGGAAAATTTCAGTAAAGCTCAAGCATCAAAAGAGCAGCAATATACATATACTAAAAACTCACTATTTCATCATAAAAGCATCTAATGCAAAGAGAGATTACAAACCCTTATTTCCCCCAAATATCAGATAAAAAATTCCAACAGAAACAATCCCAAAAATTCTGAAAATTTTGAAAAGCCTAGAGAGCTGACCTTTCTCACTCAAAGCAGTAGCAAACTATCCACGAGTGAAGTTAGCAGCAGCAGCAGAAGCAAATGAAACCCTAATTCCCAATTCTCAATTCCCAACTCTGCTAACATCATAAAACCCTGATTTTGCTAACATCAATTCCTAATTAGTTGAAACCTAATTTTGCTAACATAAAATCCCAATTACAAATGAAATTCAGAGAGAGTTTCTTACCAGATAAGGAGATTGGAGTATCACTGAACCAAACTGTCCGATTTTGGCCACTTGAATCTCCGATTTGGTGAACGGACATGGTTCCGGTGACAAATCGTCACTTCTCGGTTTGCTTTCGTCGTCGGAGAAGGAGAGAGAGAGAGGAGAGACGAAACCGAAGAAGAAGGAAAACTAAATGATTTTTATGTTATTTTATTTTATATTAAAGGTATCACCCAATAATTATTGGACACGTCGATAACTCCTATGGTCTCTTATTATTAATCATGGAACACATTACATAAATCACAATTGACAACGAGAAGCCGTACAACATAGTTTTGAGAACTTGAGATAAGTTTGACGTTTCTTTTTGTCTTTAAGAAAGCTGTGAGCTTCACTATCTGAGGGAAGAGCTGGAATGGCTCCTTTTTTAGTCGTCGTGATGGCTCCGCAAGCGTTTGCAAATCTCAGAACTTTCCTCAATTTCACTTCATCCTCGAGTACTGATTGATCATCAACAATCTGGTGCAGAAGCGCACCAACGAAAGAATCACCAGCTCCGGTAGTATCCACCGCATCCACAGGGAAAGTTTCAACAGTTCCATGGAATTTCTACACACAGTGTGTTTTTTTTCTAGTTATAATAAGTAAGCTTTCTTTATCAACAAGAAACCAAAAAAAACAATGTTATTAATACCTTTGTGAAATAAGTACATCCCTTTTCGCCGAGAGTAACAAGCAAGAGCTTCAGATTGGGATGCCATAGAGACATTGCTGTCTTGTCATCCATCGTTTTGTTTTCGGTCAAGAACTCAAGCTCCACGTCACTGACCTTAATGATGTCAGCCTTGTCCCATATGCTCATGATCTGAGTCCGAGCTTCTTCAGGGGATGGCCAAAGAGGTTCCCTCAGGTTTGGGTCGTAGGACAAAAGAGCTCCGGCTTCTTTCGCCACTTCCATTGCCTTCATGTGAGCCGACCTACATGGCTCCGTTATCAAACTTATTGATCCATAGTGAAACACTTTCGCCTGCACAAACGGTTAAATTTACACGTGAAATTAAAAGAGTAAAAATCTTGAAAACAGAGAGAAAGATTTTACGTACGGATCTGATTAGTTCAAGATTGAGTTCGTCTGGCCGGAGAAGCATATCGGCGCTGGGGTTCCGGTAAAACATAAACTCTCGTTCTCCATCGGAACGCAGAGTCACAAAAGCGAGTGCAGTTCTTGCTCCTTTGTCGAAATTGATCCCCTCATCAGCAACACCGTTCTTTCTCAAGATTCCGGCGAGCATGTGACCGAAATCATCGTCACCAAGCTTTCCTACGAAGGCGGCACGACCTCCGAGACGTGACACGGCGATGGCAACGTTGGCAGGAGCACCGCCGGGAGCTTTGAGAAAGCCGGGGGATTCAGAGAGGGAGACGCCGGATACGGTAGGGACAAAGTCAATGAGCATCTCGCCAAAACTGACGATGAGGCCTTTCTCGCCGGTGGATGATGCCATTTGAACAAGACCGATTTTGCGTTTGAGAGATTGAAGGTTGAAAAGTGAACGACGTTAAGACTCGTTTTTAGTAGTTTATATAAGGAGTGAAGATAGGGTTTAGATATTTTGTGGTCTTTCTTTCTAAAATAAAAAAAAATAAAAACAAATCATAAACTAGTCAAACCTTGAAGATATCTTGGGAACGTGGACTATATAGCTTATAGAAATTGTAGATATACTAACTATATCTTGAATTCCAGATATATTAACATTGCTGCAAAAATAATTCTTCTCTCTGATTTTCATTTGCTCCATTGCAGCTTTTAATGTTCAATGAATTCAACATTTTTATATGGTTGATCATGGAAACGTTGGATAGTGGATAAGAACAAAACACTCTTAACTCTAATCTCACTCTCTTTGACCATATAGAAACGTTGAATAGTGGATAAGAGGATACTATTTTGTAGCCTTGTTTAACATTAAACGTAAGAGCAACCAAATTTAGCTAGCTTCTTCTTCATAACAAACAATTCACACAGACAAAAAAAAATGACTGCTAAGCCTCCTCATCAAACTGCTTGGTCGATTCACTGTTCAAGTTATTCTCCAAGAAACATTTAGAATCTTCTAATCATATCCGCAAACTACAAATACAATCCATTTGTCTCATCCTGTTCATAGAGCACTGTAAAGGAAGAGTACGAAAAGAAGAACAAAAAAAAAACAGAACCAAGGTCTTCTTTATTTAAGTTCTTTCGCAATCTCTCGATCTGACTCAGGCAAAATTGTTTCATCCGTTAAGACGGAAGAATCACCTGCACTTCCATTCTGGTTTTGTATTGGTGCTTGTTCATGGTTCTGGTTCATCATGGTTTGCATGTCCTGCATTCTCGTGCGGACAACACTGGTAACCAATACTGAAAACAAGTAAAAGACTGGTCACTATTACACTACACATACACCTAAGATCTCATGATCTATCCATAGAGAATATAGGAACTAGTAAACGAAACTATGGTAATTAGAATGACGGAACAGAAAAGAGTATCATACTAGCTGCAGTGCCGATAGTCCAAACCCAGAGGATCTTCAAGCCAGGACTCTTCTCTCTCCCCATTTCCCTAGCATCATCACAAATTCATTCCAGACCTTTTAGCAGCACCAAACTAAAAACCCAATTATAACAAGGTTTGAAACTAAACAAGAAGAAGCATTCAATCTAGCTGGGGATTGTTTGTTCGAAACAAAACAAGGTTCACTTAGTAATCAACCATTGCGAAACAAGAAACCAATCTGCAGTAAGCTAAAGGTGATCTAAACGAGTTCTGCATAAACATCTTCCACCTAAAACTGAATGATTAAGATACACACATAATGTAATCCCAACACATAAGAGAGTCTCAAGAACTCTCAGATTCCAGAAACGAAACTGGTTACAACTAATCGCTGTTTCAAAACCCTTGGATTAGAAGAAACCCTGAACCCTAAATCGAGAAACTGTAATTGGAGATTATAAAATTACAAAATTGAAAACTGATTGCTACTTTCGTGAACTACAAAATGCTTACTGGGTTTGAGTAAATCGACATTAGCGATATCGAGCAAATGTGACAAGGTTAACAGATACATGGAAAGGATCAGGGAAATAGCTAAGAGAGAAAAAAAGATACCTTTTTCGATTTCAAAGAGAGACCCACAGAGCTTGAAAGCGATGGATATGTCCTCTCTCTCTCTCTCTATTCAGTCGAAGAAAGACTTTTTTAGATTTGAAGTTCATAGACTCAAGATGAAGAAGAAGCAGAAGAAGAATCGTGGTAACCGATCTGGTTTAAAAAAAATTGAACCGGATTTGAAAAACCGGTATATTTAATTTCGTAAAACCGAATAAAACCAACCTATCTCTTGATTTCGTTGCACTCCTCTCCCACGATGCAAATTCTCATTACGTACGGTAAACCAAAACGGGCGCAAAACCATCTATAAATCTCAAGCTAGCACAAATATACATAATCGCATCGATCCACATTGTTAAACATATTCTTACTTATGATAATATTTTGCCAAGACGAAATCCATAATACAATATATATAATGCCCGGAAGCAACAACAATATGGAAACTATGTTAGGACACCAAAACAAAAATGCATCCTAACTAAATTATTTTTTTGCTTTTTCTTTCTTTCATTCCTAAAACAATAGAATTAAATCAAGAATACAAAAAGAAAAGCACAAAAATAAATAAATTATTTAACTCAAAGAACAAAAACCACCGCCTTTCATCATTTGTCTAAACTCTTGGTAGTTAACCCTACCATCACCATCAACATCCACTTGCTTTATCATCTTCTTACATTCGTCCAATGTCTTACCTTGCTTGAGCCCCAAGGAAGACAATACCGCCTTCAGTTCATCCACCGTTATAAACCCATCTCCATTCTGATCAAATACATTGAAAGCTTCCTTCATGTCCTCTTCTTCTTCGTCTTCTTCGTCCATTATAGTTTTGTAAAGCTCCCCAAACTCGTCTATATCCACGCACCCGTCACCATTCACGTCGATCTTCTCGATCATCTGAGTCAACTCCTTGTCGGGGATGTATATCCCGAGGCTTCGCAGTGTCTCGCTCAGCTCTTTCCCCGTGATCGTCCCGTCCCCGTTCTTGTCGAACATTTGGAACACGCGTTTTAGCTCTGTCGGATCCATCTCTTTTTTGAAATTTGTATGGCTACGTGTGGAGGAAGAAAAGAGAATGGTGAGGGCTCTGTGAAGCTGAGAAAGGGTTTCTCGGGAAGATCGTTTACGCTTTCCTCGCTTCTTTGGAGATCGATGAATCGCCCCGAGAAGGGCAGGAATTAAGAAATCTAGGTGGGAGTTAAAAGAGTCAAAGAGACATTATAGGGAGGAAGATGGAGATAGAAGATTTGTCTTTCTTTGATATTATTAATCGGTAAAGAAAATGTTGAGGGGTTTTTAAAAGGATACAACTCTATGACTTTTATGGAATCATATTAATTTGTTTATAGTATTACTACATTCTTAATTTTTGTTTTTTAGTGGGAATACTACGGGAAAAGTCGAGTCAGCTTATCAAATAATATGCAATCTAATCGATTTGTGTATCTTTTGAAGATAGATAACGAAAACAATTGTAACATATTTTGTTTTACTTTTTCGGCAATATTGTAATGTGCTTTTCTAACGGCGTTCGAGTTATCGGCTGCATGTCTCTCTTATGTGTTTAACAATAATGAACATCTTAAACAAAAATGCTTAGACACACCTAGAATCACGTATGATTCAATTGGCTACAGAGTTAGGGTAGTTAAGTTATCCAAAAAATGACAAGTACCGTGGATATACATTCTTGAATCTGATGAGTGAGTTAACAACCAGTTATCATTTAGTATTAGCAAAACATATGATAACTGGATGCGAGTTAATCAAGAATAATTTACTCTTAAATGAGACAACTTTAAGAATCAATTTTTTTTTTTTTTTTTTTTTTCCGTTTGTTAAAGACATATTAAAGAATCATAGATCTAAGATTGTAAATGGTTGGGAAGTAAGGAGTATGCTCTCCACCACAAGGAGATTGGTTGCACGTTTGGGTCAAAACAAATTTCAGTTCATCAGTTTTAAACATTTATATTTAGTAATTAGCTAAAAAACAAAATTAATTAGTACTAAATATCTATATATATTATTTGATTTATTTTTTTTATATAAGAAAAAGACAGCCACCAAAAAAACAAAACGTGACGAAGTGGTGAGCCACTATGGACAATGCACATTGGGGTTGTAGGCTATCTTGATTCACATATTCCTGATGGTCTTGACCGGAGAATTGAAATCAAGCGGG
Organism: Camelina laxa; assembly: GCA_024034495.1. Taxonomy (NCBI): domain Eukaryota; kingdom Viridiplantae; phylum Streptophyta; class Magnoliopsida; order Brassicales; family Brassicaceae; genus Camelina; species Camelina laxa. The sequence continues at coordinate 28,909,093 of CM043884.1, forward strand.
CGCATCAATATATACTAATTAAAAATAGAAGATATAAGCTTTTTAAGGCGTCCACATTGAATTTTAAACAAACTATTGGGATTTGACATGTCACTCATTAATATTTTTTTAATTTCCAAAATTTTATATATTAAGGATTATTTTAAACAACCTATGAGGACTTAACATAATAACATGTCATTCATTAACATTTTTAGAATTTCTAGAGTTTTCTATATTAAAATTTTTTTTAAAAAAGGAAAATTTTAAATTTATAGGATTAAAAGAATTATTGTATTAAGAATTCCAAATTTAACAATCATCAATGGACCATAAAATTTAATAGTTTCTTAAGAAGCTCTAAATTTAATATTTTTCCAAAATTAATAATACAATATGTTTTAAGCAACTTTGTTTTACATTCATTGATGGAGATGCCTTAATGTACAAAATAAGCGCATCTCTATTAGCATAAATAATAGTATAAGATTACAAGTTTTAATTTAGAATTAAGTTCATTGTTTACATTCATTCTCTACTAAGATGCAATTTTTGATGTTTTTTTCAGATTAATTTTTTTGATGGACATAAGAGTGATATATTTTTTTGTAGTAATATCTAATATTAAATGATATATATTTAACCATTATAAGACTGTAGTAAATACATTTTCAAGACATATTAATATTAGTTTTCTGGAATTGTTAATATATTTATGAAATATTAATAATATTATATCTCTCTTATTAATTTTAATATTTAAAGCTAAACATTAATAAACTATAACAAACATTGAAGAGAGAGAGAGGAGAGACAAACCAAAAAAGAATATAAGATCTATAGATAAAAAAGGTATATTATAAAGGTTGGAAATTTTTGTCAAAAAAAGTGCCCACACGCAGGATCGAACTACGGACCTTCAGTTTACAAGACTGACGCTCTACCACTGAGCTATACGGGCCATTGCAAACTAAACAGAAATTAACTAATATATAACAAATTAAAAATATCTGGGATCTATCTAAACCTTTCTTGGAACGATGTCCGGAAGAGGAGAACTAACATCTCTCCGGAACCAACCACCGCATTTTCCTCTGGTCTCGTCGACTGCTCTTTGATTGCATTTGTGGTCTCAGAGCCCGCGGGCATAAACGGATCTGTTATAGAAATTTAGGCCCGTGACCCGTTTAACAACACTGTAAAATAAAAGGGTATTTAACGGGTCAACCCGTTTAAACCCGCGGACGTAACGGGTCATATGGATATTAAACGGGTAGCCCGTTTAATATTTTTTCTCCTTTTTCCAAACGACGTCGTCTCTCCATTCTCATCTTCTTCTTTACTCCGAAACTTCATTTTTTCTTATTCCCTTTCTCAGACCCAAAAATTAGGGTTCAGTTTTATAGCAACAAGGCTCCGTCGTTGTATGTAGTCGGAAAGGTTAGTTCAATTGTCTTCAAAATATTTGCTCAGTTCGATTCTTAAATTCGTGGGTCGTGTTCAAAATTTCGAATTGATCGATGCTAAAACCAAACCTAGCTAGCACGATTAGTTTCTTTTTTTTTTTTTCAATTGATCGATGCACGATTACAACAACTCTTCCATGATTGTTTCTTTGTTTGGTACTGAGTGTCATTTTCCTTATTTGTTTCCCCCAGACACGATCATCGCATCGCGATAGCTTTACACCCATTTTCGATATTTTTCTCTGCAGCTGAGAGGTAATACTTTTGATCTCTATGCTTCGATTCGATTCTTCAATGCTTTGATTGATTTTGCTATTAATCTGCTTTAATTTTCATCTCTGTATAGAAAAACCTAGATTTATTTTCGCCGTGAATGTTTCTTTAGGAGTTCTAGTGCTTTGAATTTTACGAATCAACTTGATTATGTTGACGGATGTTGAATCAATTTGGTGCTTCTCTGAGTTTCTGATTCGTTTCTTTTAATAATTTTGGTTTAGTGATGGCTACTCCGGAAGAAGTAGAGTATGACAAGTTTCTCGAGAGAGTTGAGCGTACTGTGTATATAGACGAGCTCACGCCTCTTGCCACAGTCCCGGTTGTTGAATCTGCTGTGAACCAGTTCGGAACGGTCAAGAGTGTCAGCTTCGTTCCAAACTTGTTGGGTCCAAAGGAGCTTCCAATTGGTGTCCTCGTTGAGATGGAGACTAAAGAGATGGCAGAGAATGTTATCGCCACTGTCACTCAGTTACCTTTCATGGTTGCTGGAATGCCTAGGCCTGTGAGAGCTAGTCCTGCTCATCCTGACATGTTTCGTGATCGACCAAAGAAGCCTGGTAGAAAGATCCGTTTTCGCTGGATGAAACCTACTGATCCTGATTTCGACAAGGCTGTTAAAATGAAGCGGCTTGTTCGTAAACATACTGCTGAAACTTCTTTTATGATCAAGGTGCTTTTTTCTTTTCTTTCTGTGGCATGGGATCTGATGCTGTTGATGGGTATTTTAATCTCTTGTGAATGTGTTTTCTTGTTTTTCAGAAACAGCTCGAGGAGGCGGAGAAGCTGTCTAAACAGCAAGCTGAGACGACGATAACGCATCATAAGAAGTATGAGTTGTGTGATAAACTCCTCCACGATGGCGTTGCTCAGAAACTGGCTGAACGTTTCAACATGAAATCTTTTCGCTAGAGAGGCACCATCTTTCCTAGAGATGTGGGTGCTGTGCCATTGTATTGGTACGATAAGAAGGTTGAGGAGTCTGATAAGAGTGTAACTAAGTACTAGTAAGTGACAAATTGTACGGGGAATTGCTGAAAAAATGCAAGGGACTGGTATTTTTCTTAGGATTTTGTTATGGCCACTAGTTTGTGCAGAGTCTATTCTGGTTGAGCTGACTTTTTGCTTTAGATGCTACGTTTTTAGCCTTTTTTAATTCTTAATGAAGAATGTTCCACGCTGCTCATATATGTGTCTGTGTACTCCACAGTTTCTACTAAGCTTAGCTGTCTCAAGTTTGATTTATATGTTCCACGTTTTTAGACTTTTTGCTTTAGAAGCTACGTTTGTTGGACTTTCTAATTCTTAAGAAGAATGTTCCACGCGGCTCATATATGTGTCTGGCTACTCCACAGTTTCTACGAAGCTTCTTAGCTGTGTCAAGTTTGATTTATATGTGAAGTAGTATAAATCAGCGTCGAATAGTTGCAGGGAATATGGAACCTGTCTCTGTGATGAACTGTTTCTACTTTCCAGAGGACTATAGACAATGTTTTTAGTATATAATCTTGATCTTCTATTGCTCCTAATTCTCAAGCGAAACAATATTTTAAGCTTTAGAGACAATCTACTCGCTGTTCTTGTGTTTGGTTGTCTACATTCATAGTTCTTTAGTCTGGACTAAATTTTCAGAATCGAAGAATTTATGTGAATAAGTGTATGATTTGCACATAGCTAATTTAGTTAGAGAAGTTGACATATTTGATTGAGAGATAAGAATAAGATAGTCTGATTAGATCTTCTACACCGTTTCTATGTTGGAGTTGGAGCAGACATACATTCTAACGAAACCAAAAATTGTGTATAACAGAAATTGTAAATTTCGGTTTAATCATGTAATGTTGTTCTCATGAGCCAAACAAACCAATACAAAAAGTTAAAAAAAAAATCAAAACCGATGTAAAATCCAAATATAGTACATGACTTCGATCGAAGTCTTTAAAAGTTCAATCAAAGATAATGATTGCAAAAAAAAGAAGAAAAAGAAGATAATAATGATATTTGCAATTCGTCGAGCTAATCATTAAGAAAAGGAACAGTGGTCAAGATGACAAGAATCCTAGACTGATCACATAAGAACCGGTGTATCCAGGCAGGACTATATAGTATATCAGAAGGGGTAGATTGGTAGTTTAAGAGAGGGTTTCTGGACTGACACTTTCCGACATTAATGGCGGAAAGAGAGAGAGAGAGAGAACTTTTGAAAGGATTGATTTTTAATAAATATATGAGATTGAAATAAATTAATGATAAAAAGACGAGAGAGAGAGAGAGAGAAGAGCAATGCCACCTCTGAGCGGTTTGCCTTCTTCTCCCCTCACAGCTGCCCCTCTGGCTTTTCCCATCTCCCTGGTAATTTTTTTCCCCCTTCATCTCTATCTCTATCTCTATCTCTTTTTTCTTCTTTCGTCTTCTGATTAATTCGAGATTGGATTTCGTAATTTTTCTTAAATTTGATTCCTTTTTTCTCCTCTCTTGGATCGCATCATTTAAATTTCTCACCTTTTGTTTTTTTCTTCCCCTTTCTTTTGGCTGGGTTTTCAGGGTGCTGCGGATTGCGATCTCGGTAGGTAGATACTGAGTTTAGGGTTTCCCATCAATCCTGCTGCTGCTGCTGGGTACAATTTGTTCTTTCTTGTTGTTGTTGTTGTCTTCAATGAATGAAAAATTGTTGCTTTCTAAGCTTAGTTTGAATTGAAGATATATAATTAATATGATATGGGAATTTTGCAGGGGAGGGTGATTTGAGGCGGAGAAGAAAATGGGGGTTATGTCCAGACGGGTTTTACCCGCCTGTGGTAACCTCTGTTTCTTCTGTCCTTCTTTGAGGGCAAGGTCTAGGCATCCCGTTAAACGCTACAAGAAAATGCTCGCTGAAATCTTCCCTCGTAATCAGGTCTCCTCTTCATCTCTTCTTCTTTCAGGGATTCTACTTACCTTTCTTGACATGGGAAGCTTGAATATTATTTTCCCATCTTGTGATTTGGCAGGAAGCTGAACCAAATGATAGAAAAATTGGCAAGCTTTGTGAGTATGCGTCAAGGAATCCTTTACGAATCCCAAAGGTTTTTGCATTTTTCCGTTTTGAGAATTTTCTTATCATACTTCTATCCATTTTATTCTCATGTGTTACATTCTTCTCTTTTGTCAGATTACAGAGTACCTTGAGCAAAAATGTTACAAAGAATTGCGAAATGGAAATATTGGATCAGTTAAAGTTGTCTTATGCATTTATAAGAAACTTCTTTCTTCATGTAAAGAGCAGATGTAAGTCATAGTTTCTTGAGGATAAACGCGGCTCAGCATTATTGGTTACTTCGAATTACTATATTATCTTTAGCTTTTGTTAAATTACATCTTCAGAAATAATGCTTGAGTTTTCGCTGAAACGATCAATTTTTCTTGTAGGCCTCTATTTTCTTGTAGTTTGCTAAGCATTGTCCGAACTCTTTTGGAGCAAACACGAGAGGAAGAACAGATCTTGGGTTGCAATACCCTTGTTGACTTTATAAGTTTACAGGTACATTTAGCATTTCTTTTGAGGCATGGTTACATGTCTCTTCGCAAGCTACTTTTCCAGCATATGGTAACACATTTGTTTATACACAGACTGAGAATTCCCACATGTTCAACTTAGAAGGTCTAATCCCTAAACTTTGTCAACTTGCTCAAGAAATGGGGGATGATGAAAGATCACTCCAATTACGTTCAGCAGGAATGCAGGCTTTGGCATTCATGGTAATGCTTCCTTTTGTTTTTCTTTACTTTTCTTTTGTTTGACTGACAGAAAACATGCCCTTTAGATATACATTCCTTACACAAAACATATCCTAAGATTTATGGATATGTGCAACATGTGACGGGGTATTTTATATTTACTTGAACTTGTTATTTTGATCTGAAAGCTGTTAACGGACACCCTTATTGATGAGTTTTTATTGTTCAAGAAAGCATTTTAAGCATGGTGCTAGTCCTTATTCAGCTAGTCTAGAATTTATTGTCGACCTGTTTAGTTTTACTAGTTAGTTTCACATTAACTGAAATCCTATTTTACCTTTGACCTTCACCCTAGAGCTGCATCTTATGTGGTGCAAAGTTCACAACTGTTTCTACTTGGATCTTTCGCTACTAATTAATAGTAATTGCTAGGTATCTTTCATTGGTGAGCATTCCCAACTATCAATAGACTTGGATAAGGTGAGTCATCGGACACTTCAACTTCTGCTGGTCATGGTTTATAGATATACTAGTGCTGGTGCGTTGTAGTTAGATTGTGATCCTTTTTTCATCTTGAATTAGATTATTTCTGTGATTCTGGAGAATTATATGGATTTGGAGAAGGGCCAAGAAGACATCAAAGAAGTTGGTCAAATTTCAGAAACGAAGATTCCCAACCTGAGTAAAACGGTTTCCTTCAAACCTAATCCGGTGACTGACTATAAGTTGGAAAACATGTAAAGCTTCTCCGTAAAGATTTATTCACTAGTTTTTACAACCACTGGAAATGCATCATCTATACTATATGTTATTTAATTTATTCATTAAATTCATATAGGGACATTTCGAAGAGCCCCTCATACTGGTCTATGGTTTGCCTTTGCAATATAGCCAAATTAGCAAAGGAAACTACAACTGTTCGTCGGGTTCTGGAACCGCTTTTGACTGCTTTTGACAGTGGAGATTACTGGAACCCACAGAAGGGAGTTGCATCTTCTGTTTTATTGTTTCTGCAGTCTCGTCTGGAAGAATCAGGTTAGATGATACTTTTAATTTGCTATCTTTCCTGACATTACACTATATATCTAACTTGTATATGTGGTAACGGACTAAAGAAGTATTTTTGCAGGAGAGAATTGTCATGTGTTGGTATCTTCTTTGATCAAGCACTTGGATCATAAAAATGTAATGAAGCAACAAGGTCTTCAAATTAACATGGTTAATGTAGCTACATGCCTTGTGCTACATGCTAAGCAGCAGGCTTCAGGTGCGATGACTGCTGTAATAGCGGACGTGATTAAGCAGTTGCGGAAATGCCTGCAAAATGAAGCTGAATCAGATGTGTCTGCTGACGAAACAAAGCAGAACTCAGACCTCCAGCATGCGTTAGAAAATTGCATGGCAGAGCTCTCAAATAAGGTCAGTTGGATTAGTTTCTGTTCCTTTGAGTTTTGATCTGATCTTACCCACAAGTATTGCTTGTATCGTCATGTGTATTAGATGTCTTAATACACCAGATACTAAAATTTACAAATTTGTCAACAGTCGAACAAGGCTTCAAGTTTACTCGTTCTTCAAATTATATGATTTGCTTGTATGAAAATATTATACTGTGGAGGAAAATACACTAGATAAACAGCAGTAGCCTTGTATATTAGGAATCATAACCGTCCTAATTAAATCTGTTCTTACCTAGTCAAGGCGTTAGTAGATAGCCAGTGATTATGAGTTCCATGTTCAGCTGTCAGTATCCATTATGGTGTCAGACTTTCGAAACCATGCAGCTTCTACTTATCTTATGTAATAGATTATATCTTCTTTCAGTTTGTGGTTTTGGTCTACCTTGACTCCTGAAACTCCTTGTGGTAGCCAGTGCAATTTGTGTAATATTGTTGTTCTCCCTCCCGTCTGCATGTTTATACAAACCCCATATATTTGCTAATTTTTTGTTTTGCTTTTAAGGTTGGGGATGCCGGGCCCATTCTTGATATGTTGGCAGTGGTTCTTGAGACGATATCCACTAATGTCGTGCTTTCTAGAACCACAGCATCAGCCGTTCTCAGAGCTGCACATATAGTATCCGTGGTCCCTAATGTTTCTTACCACAAGAAAGTAATTGAATATTTTACTGCAACTTTTGTTTTGTATTTGACTACCGGTAGTTATTTTGTTTTAACAGTTTTACTTGGCCTGTCCCAGGTATTTCCGGATGCCTTGTTTCACCAACTGCTCCTTGCGATGTCCCATGCAGATTGTAAGACTAGATTCGAGGCACACAATATTTTCTCCGTTGTGCTTCTTCGAAATCTTCGTTTGCCTTGGTCAGATCCACAAAAGGAAACCTCAGACGTTGTTCCTGGCATATTGTCAGTTGATGGAACCTGTACTGTAAGGAACCAGAATATAAATTTACAGGAGGAAGAGAAAGAAAAAGTTGAGAACTCCTTAAATGGTGAACTGCGTAAAGATGTAAACCACACCAGTCAACAGTTAAGTTGTCAGTCTTTGGATAACTTAATGGATGTAGATGATGGTATAAAGGTATTAATTTTCTAAACCTACGTTTCTTTGCGCTCCCTCCCACCCTCCAATTATAATAATTGTCACTTCGATTTGAATGTATTTACTAAGCTAACTATAGTGAGATTTCGTGCTGTTACAGTCATTATGTTCGCTGCGACTGAGTAGTCACCAAGTGAACATGCTTCTTTCATCCATATGGATCCAAGCAACTTCTACCGAGAATGCCCCTGAAAATTTTGAAGCCATGGCCAGCACGTATCAAATCACCTTACTGTTTTCATTGGCAAAGGTTAGTCGATGCATCTCTGATTTAATGTAATGTATTTCAAAGCTCGAGGTATACCATCATACCAAAGGGTGATGGAATGCTGGTATTCTTTCATACTTATGATAATGTAATGTATTTCAAAGTTCTAGATATACCACCATACCTCTGGACATCTTGAGTTTTTCAGATTCAACACTCTATTTTTGAAACTAGATTTATTGGGAGGGTCTTCTGATTTTGTGAATTTTTCTATGATTTTGTGGTTGCAAAGCAGAGATCAAATCACATGGCTCTGGTGCGGTGTTTTCAGCTGGCATTCTCTCTTCGAAATCTTTCATTGAATCAAGATGGTAAGTTAAAGACTGTGGTTAATGCTTTTCCCGTCCATTAAGAAAATTACCTACTTTGTTCGCTAGGATATTACATAGTTCCATTATAGTATGCCATGCCATTTTTGTTGATTTGCGATGTGATTTTGATAGTGGTGAAGATTATAATACATAGTCTCTCGCCTTCATATTGTGAACCTATAAAGATAGGATAATAGAGTGATAAACATCGGGGATGCTAGGACTTTAACCAAAGGGAATAATAGTTTAGCTTTTTAGTTCGTTTTATACTCCATTATAGTTTTAGCAGCTACATGTTGTGACAAAATTCTCCGGAAATTAATAGATTTTGTTGAAATACTACTTACTCGTTACAGATCGGCTTGTGCTAGAACTTTCATGTTCAGTAAAAGTACCTTAAGTTTTGAAACGCCAATGAGGCGACATCTTTTCCTTGTAAATGCAAAAGGAGTAACTCAACTGTCCTGAACTGCCCATTCTGTTGAGATTATTTCTGACATAGATTTCTGGTATAATTCTGAAGGTGGTATGCAGCTTTCTCGCAGAAGATCGATATTCACATTTGCATCATATATGCTCATTTTTGGTGCCAAGATTTCCAATATTCTGGAGATAGTTCCAATTGTCAAAGAATCTTTAACTACCCAAATGGTGAGCTTTGTGTATAATTGCATCCGTTTGTTTCCTGTTATCTAAATCTCTTGATTTTAATTTGTATGTGCAATTTTTCATGTCCTAAATAGGTTGATCCTTATCTTGTGATGGAAGAAGATATCAGACTGCGTGCGGTATGTTCTGGATTTCCACAAGAAGAAGCATATGGATCTGACAAAGATGATAGTGCTGCTCTCAATTCTTCAGTGATTGTCGCAGATGATAGACGTCTGAAGGAAATCGTGATTACTCATTTTACATCGAAATTTCAGACATTATCAGAGGTACTTATCTAGTTTAAAATTATTAAATGATGTAAATTCATGATAGTCCTGTTATTTAGAGCAGAGAGAGTGTTTGACCTTATATCCAACACATCAGATGAAGCTGTACTAAACATAAGAATAACTATGAGTTTAGCTCCTGGTCTTTTAGCAGTCAAAATATTAGCCTGTTACAGTATTTGGTGGGTATATGTAGGCATAGTCAAACAAAATAAAGTAGGATAAACCGCTGGATCATTTCATGTTATAAGTTCACTCGTTTGTTCTGATTTCCTATTTTTATGTTTAATGCTCTTAGGAGGAGCAATCAATTTTGAGAAAGGAAATTCAGTCAGAGTTTTGCCGAGATGATGCACATCCGCTTGGTGGACAATTGTTCACGGATACACCAGGACCTAGTTCTCCTCTTAATCAAATAGAACTTCCAGCTTTTGAAGAGGTACAATGCTTTTAAGAGAAACTTGCTTTAGGAATCATTCTCATTGCATTTTGATGGATATTTCAGGTTGAGCTTTCAGAAATAGCGGCATTTGAAGGAATTTCCCCGGGGGCTAGTGGGAGTCAGTCTGGCCACAGAACATCATTGTCCGGAAACACTAACCCAGTAGATGTTCTGAGTGTCAACGAGTTGTTAGAATCGGTAATAGTTGCACCAAATATCTAGTAATAGTTTTCATTGGTCTCCGCCATGTTCTCCTTTTTAATGTAATTTTTTTTCATTCATAATGTTTAGGTATCAGAAACTGCTCGGCAAGTTGCAAGTCTCCCTGTTTCCTCCATTCCTGTACCTTATGACCAAATGATGAATCAGTGCGAAGCTCTTGTGACGGGTAAGCAGCAAAAGATGTCTGTGCTTCGAAGTTTCAAACCCGAAGCAACCAAAGCTATAACTTTCTCAGAAGACGAAGAAAAGGAGGAACAATTTCTTCTCAAGGAGGTGAGACTTTGTTCTCTGTTATATTGACGTTAAGTGTCATCCCATCAACGTCAAATATGTGTTCAATTTTTGTTTTGTCGTGTGTTGCAGACAGAAGAAGCTGGTGAAGATGATCAGAAGGCAATGATTGTGGCTGATGTTCAACCTCAAGACCAGCTCGGATTCTTCTCACAGGAAGTTCCACAAAATTCTTTTCGGTTACCGCCTTCCAGCCCTTACGATAAGTTCTTGAAAGCAGCTGGGTGTTGAACCCGGTACATTCTTTAAATCTTGCATATATATATATATATATAGACACACACAGCATAATATATATATTATCACGTGTAAAGTCGGCTGCTTGGTATATTCTTAGTCAACCCTTGGCTCTTTCTGGAAGCAACTACGATTGATTCATTCCATTTATCCAATGTGAAAAAGATGTAATAGTAATACTCATCAAGGAAGCAATTGTTTAAATCTGATCGACCTGTTGTTGAAGAGAAGAAGCAGCAAAGAGTCGTGCAGAAACTCGAATTGTCTTTTTGTTTTATTTTTGGGTGAATGATCAATTGATTTTGTAGTGTTGTTGATTATTTCATATGTCTGTGAGCTGCGTGTGTTTTGTTCTATGTGGTCTTCTGGTGGTTTTAGACTGGGTTCAGGTTCTTGGTCAGTCATAATGTGTGTGGCTGGGTTTGCTCTGAGAATGACAAACTTGGATGGATTGTGTTGATGCCTGCCTATTGTGAATTTGTGATAATGGAATACAATGAGTTGCAAAGTAGTTTTTGACGGTGAATAATAATTTAGTTGGTCTTTGAGCAGCTTGCGTTTCAAGGGGCAGACACAGTCACAGAGAGACTGAAGGAAAAGAACAAAGTAGATAATTCCAAAAAGACTCATGCTTTAATTAAACAAAGTACAAGCTGTTTCTTTTGTTCTGCTGGAGTGCTCGAAACGAAATCCAAACGTCACCATATAGCCGTTATAGGGTTCTTCAAAGTTTCTTACGTCTTAAAAAGTCAAAAAAATCAAGTTGAACAGTCCTATCAATTGGATCAATCAAACCAAATAAATACAGCAAAGCAATTTACTGAGCTAAGAATGAAACTCCCCATCATACCCTCGAAAGAGAGACACAGTACTACAACAGAGTGAAGCCCATATTACAACAATATTGGCGCCTTTCCGAATTTTCACTATTAACAAAAAAAAAAAAAAAAAAAAGACACGAACTTTAGATGATCCATCTTCATACTAGAGAGAGAGAAGAGAGCTGACACATTTCTAAAAATTCCAACTCATCTCTTCTTCTCTCATTACCAAAAACGGTAATTTTAGAACAAATCTAGGGTTTTCCATTCCCGGTAAAGATCCACACTTTAAACACTACCATTACTAAAAAAAAATCTCAACTTTATTTTTCTTCTCCTTCTTTGCTCCTTGAATCTATTCTTAGGGCGTCTTCTTCCTCTGAAATTTCGTCTTTTCGCTTCAATGGAGGAGGTGGATTGCACTTTACCAGTCACGAAGACCACCACGGAACCCTCAGATGCTTGTACCACAGAGGACGCCATTCGAGCTTTATTCGTTTACTTAGTCGACCCTTTGCTTCCATTCAAATCTTTTGATGTTCCTTCCAAGCCCCTCCGCGAATCTGTAGCCAAGCAGGTTATTTCTTAAACTTTCCTCAGTCTCTCTCTCCCTAATTAGGTTTTCTTGATTTATAGCTCTAATTAAGACATCAATGCCTTCTCTGTTTTGCGTTGTTTGATTCAGGTTCATGCTGTTGTGTTGCTCTTCAATTATTACCACAGGAGAGACAATCCTCATCTTGAATGTTTGTCTTTTGAGTCGTTCAGTAGCTTAGCTACGGAGATGAGACCTGCTCTGTTGCTGCATTTGAAGGAGGATTCTTCTGGGAGAGATGGTGATTCGGAACATACCGTTTTGCTGGAGAAGGTTATTAAAGATGCGTGTAGTTTATCTTTGAGCTTCGATGCGTCTTCAGATCTTCTTGTCTTGAACAAGTTCCCTATAAGGACAGTTGCGGTTCTGCTAGTTGACTCTGAGAAGAAGAACTGTTATCTTAAACACAGCTCCATCACACAAGGTGTGTGGTCACTACTTGAAAACCCCATTCTAGCAGATCAGAATCAAGAGGCCGTCTTTCAAAAAGTTGCATTTGCTGCTGTTAAGGAGGCCACAGGTTTGTTTGAAAGACTGGTCATTTGGGGTTCTATATATGTAATAATAGCATTCTTTCTGTATGTTACTCAACAATTTTGAATCTATTTCAGGTGTTAATCACAAGGACATTGTGATATTGGAGAGGCATTTGGTATGCTCCTTGAGTGAAGAAAAGACTGCAGTTCGCTTTTACATAATGAAGTGCACTTCACAAGACAAGTTTTCTGGAGAAAATCCCGTCGAAGAAATGCTTAGTTGGTAAGTTGATTTTGGTATGGAAAGGAAATGCCCTAGCTGCAATCGTTATGACAACTCTAAGGACCTTTTATTCAACTAAAGATTAACTCACAAATGTTGACCAGATGGTCTTTCAGATGTTAATCTTGAACTCACTTTACTTCACATTAGTTGCATGATTGACATTCCTAATTAGCTTCTTTTTCTCTTCTCTATGTAAATAGTATGCAGGGTCCTTTATTTGAGAAGAGCTTCTCCGAGTGGTCGACAAATTCCAGAGTGGAATACTTTCATGTTCTTCCATATGCCAGCCTCATACAAGATTGGTTTTCCAGGTTTAATTGAATCCCTAAGTGTGAATACTTTCATGTTATTCCTTTCATTACTTTTGAGTTAGTTTGGTACATTTTCTTGTTTAGGGGATAGAAATATAAGTTGATTCTGTTTTTTTTTTCAGGCGAGGAGATACTGAATCTGTGATAGAGAAAGAATCAGAAGCTGTATGTGATGATAGAGAAAGCAATGGCAACGAAGATGCAACCAATGAGATGGAACTTTCTGAAATTTTTGGAAGAGGAGGAAATGCTGCTTCTAGAAGGCGTTATGAAATTAAAGTATGCACTGGTAATGATACTTGTATGGTTGTGTTAAGAAAAAACAGTAGTACAAAGTAACTTAGGAATTTAAATTGCAGGCCAAAAAAGTTGCCGCTCTACTTAGCAATCCTAAAGCTAGAAGAAAAGCTACTCCGGGGATACATAATCGATACTTCAAAGGAAGTATGAAATCTAATGTCCATTTGGGGAATGTAGATAATGAAATGAGCCCTTGTAAAGATAGGTACTCGAATAGAGGGAAAGGTGGTTTGGAGGTAGAGTCTGAATTCTACTAACACTAGCAACTAAATATTCTCAGTTCTATCTTCAAGTATCCTTTATCACCCTTTTGTAAATGCAGGTTGCATCTGATCCAAATGATCACAGAGAAAGAGGTACCCAGAGGAAGAAAGCTGTTACTGACAGACTTAATAGCATTCTTAAGCTTAATGTAGCTCCTGTTTCTGCTCATAACTCTAACCAAAACCTTGAGGAGCTACAGACGTCTCTTCTTTCTAGAGCTACATCACTATCCGAAACTGCAATGAAAGTTCTTCTTTGCAAGCGAGATAAACTGGTAATAACTGTAGAATTTGATCATAGATATATACACAATACAGCAAAAAAAATACTGATTGATAATAACATATAGCTTTATTTTTTCACTAAGAGCTACTCTCTTTTTCTTTGGCTGCAGACTCGTCAACAGCGGTACGTAGAAGACGAGATTGCTAAATGCGATAAACGCATCCAGAACATCAAAGGTATGTATATACATGTATATTTCCTTTCTGCCACAGCTTTTGTTTTTATATGAACCTGAGTGCTTCTCGTGGGTGTTATTAGGTGATTGGGAGCTGCAATTAGAAACAATACTCGAGTGCTGTAACGAGACATACCCGAGCCGTACCCTTCAAGAATCTTCTGACAAGTCAGCATGCCAAAGCAACAAGAGGCCGAAGCTCTGTGAATCTCTTCCTACTACTAAAAGTCTGTGTCAGGTTAGTTTATGGTAACTTTGATCATTTCATGTTCGAAGAAATAAGATTCATTGCCCCTAACTAATTGCAGAGACTCGATGATATCTGTCTCATGAATAACTGGGTACTACCAAACTATCGTGTGTCTCCATCAGATGGTAAAGTTTTGAGATCATATGCCAAATTTGTGGTTTAGCTCCTTTACTCACTCAAAATATTCATGTTGATGTTGTTGCTTTGTCCAAAAAAGGTGGGTATGAAGCTGAAGTAAGGATCAAGGGGAATCATGTCGCATATACAGTACATGGAGAGGAAAAGTCTGATGCTGAGGAAGCTAGGGAATCTGCGGCAGCTTGCTTGCTAACTAAGTTACAAAACACAACAGCTAACTTGTCATGACTGAGTGAGATCCAAGGGCAACTGAGAGAACCCATCATGAGTAGAAAAAGTCTGTAGAAAACAATTGCGAGATGCCAGGATTTGTACTAATTCCATTCCTCAGTTCATACTTCGAGATATATTTCAAGATACAAAAGGTATTAACTTGAGTAGACCGAGCACCAAAACCAGAGTTATGTTATAAAGAGATTCATCAATTCATGTTGGACTTTGTAATCAAAATTTGTTTCCACTATCAAGCAATCCAAGAAACTGAACATAAGCATACTCATGTCAAAGTATTCGTCCAATCATAGTAGAGAATCAAAAACAGTAAACTTAGTAATAATAGAGGAAAGGTGTAAGATCTATCAAATCGTAGAAAGCCCCTAACAATGATAATAGAACCTCCAAGAAGTTAACTTGACTCAAAGAACCTATAGAATCATCTGAACTTAGATGGCTGTCCAAAAGTAGATCAAACTCCACAGAGACAAGAAGATTAGCAGAAACAGAGAGCATTGGAAGAGGTGCTCTGTCTCATTGTGAGGGAGGAACAAGAGCAAAACCGAGGACTCCACGGCATCTGAAAGACCAGAGACTGATGTAGTCGCCGTGTTTGAATCCATTAGCCTTAACGACGTCGTCCCACCCACAAACCAAACTGTAATCCCAGCTTCCGTTCTTCATATCACATTTCTTCAAAATCACTCCCCAAATTTTAGTCCTTTGATCCACCAAAAGCGCTCCCACTCCGATATTCTCATCTTTGTTGATGTCTTCTTCTATGATTCTCGATTCTACAGCCGTCAAGAAGTCGTTTCTGATTAAAAGGTTGAATGGTATCGAGAGACGGCTCTTCTTTGGGTTGACATCAGCCAGGATCAGAGTCTTCTCACAGATGAGTTTGGGGTCTTCTCCGTTCATGTCTCTCACCACCTGAATAAGCCACCTTGGAGTTGTTGTAAAAAGAGCAACATTCTTTTGTTTCTTGAATCCACTACTACTACGACTCCTCGGAGACACCGCATGGCTCATGTTGCTTGTGCTATTACTTAGGCACGAAGATGGAGACGATTGGAGTAAGCGTGAAGAAGAAGAAGAAGACGCAGAAGCCCCATTAAGCTTTTCAAAGTTTGGTTGTGAGTATCTTAGCGCAGACCTTATCTTTCTTGGGACAAGATCGAAGAAGCTCTTCTTCTTGCTCTCTTCATCTTCTTCCTCAGAGACAATCTTGGCCTTTCCTTTTCTTTCGCGTTGTTCTTCATCATACACCATAGCCGCTGCATCCGCCAGTACATAAAGGTTCGACCACATCTTCTTTGTCTCAGCCGCGTCGTTTGTAGTCATTGTGATATCGGAACCCAAACTTGTGTTCAGAGAGCGAGAAGCGTGAGGAAGAAAGATTATTAGAGAGAGCGAGAGAGAATGAGAGAATATGAATGAAAAAGTACTGAAATAATCGTTGATTGACTATAAATCTTTTATATTTTCTCTTCTTGAAAGCATTATTTAAAGTGTGTGACTAAAGCAGACCACGCACCAAAACAACTATACGTCAATTCATACTTAGACTATATAGATCAGAAACAACTTAGTTATCAATATTTGTTATTTTGTTGTGTTTTATTCATAATTATGTCTCCTCATTAAGAAGCTATTTTAACTTATTTGGAAGATAAAAGAAGAGAAAAAACCCCAACAAAGTGTAAGATGGATCAAATCGTATTTAAAACCCTAATTTTGCTAGTTACTTGAACAAAAAACCTCCAGCATCGCTTGAATTTAGAATTTTACAATCAAGTTGTGATGACCTCAATCAACAGAAATACAAGAAAGAAACTAGTTAGAGGAAAAGAGGAAGAGGAACAGAGACAAGGGCAAAGCAGAGGACTCCACGGCTCCTGAACGACCAAACAACGATGTTGTCGTCGACTTTCAATTCATTAGCATTGACGATGTCGTTCCAACCACAAACCAAAGAGTAACCACAGCTTTTGTTTCCTGAACACGTCATCATCTCCGACCTCTTTATAACCACACCCCACTTTACAGACCTTGGATCGACGAGAATCGCTCCCACTTCGTTCTTTTCATCGTTGTCCATGTCGATGTCTTCTTCTTCTACGATACTCCTCTCCTCAGGCGTCAAGAATTCGTTTTTGATTAAGCGGTTGAAAGGCATTAAGAAACGGCTGTGATTTGGGTTGACATCATTTGCTGACAGAGCCTTCTCAAAGATCAGTGTCGAGTCTTGTGCGTTCATGTCTCTCATCACCTGAACAAGCCACCGTGGCATCTCTCTCCTTGAAAAAAAAGCAACCCTAGGTTTCTTATTGAATCCACGATTAATACCCCACCTCTGTGACAGCCCACATCTCTCGGGGATTGTTCTATCCGTCAAGCAAGAATACGGAGACGATCGGTAAGTAGGGTTTGGTGGTCGTCTCATCATCCTAGCCATGTAGTTTTCATAGTTCAAAGAAGAACAAGGCGATGCAGAAGAAGTGGTAGAAGGCCCATTAGGATTTTCAAAGGGCAAAACAGAACAAGGCGATGAAGAAGAAGCCCCATTAGGGTTTTCAAAGTCTGGTTGTGGGAATCTTAGCGTACGCCTTATCTTTCTTGGAACATTCTCGAAGCATCTCTTCTCTTCGCTCTTCTTCTCTTCTTTGTATTCATTGGAGACGATCACGATCTCGGCTTTTCCTTTTCTTTTGCATTGTTCTTCATCGGACAACTTAGCCGTCGCGACATCCGCTAACTCATTGATCTTCGACAACACCGTCTTCTTTTCATCCGCGTGATCATCGTCGTTTGTCGTCATTGTAATCGGGAACCCTAACTCGAAATCAAGAAGCAAGAAGCGTGAGAAAGAAGTAAGTTTTAGAGAGAAAGAGAGAACGAGAATACGACTTGATTGAGAATGAGAGTGCCCTGTTGTGTTGTTGACGTTAAATACATCTGATAAACTTCTTTTTTTCCTTTTTCCATTCAGGTTAGTAGACTCTTTAATTAATGCAATTCCAATTTCCTTTTCTTTTTAGTTAATTTTCCTAATTTATACTATAGTTTTACTTTTTTTTTTTTTTACTTTTATACATGTCAGTTTAAGCGAAAATCAGTAGATTACTGCAGCGAATCGCCTAATTTTGGATTGGGTCTAGCGGTTGCTATAGTTGGGCTTACATCCATGAGTTTAGGCCCATTAAAGTGATACAGTTGTAAGCTACAAAAGATATTAGAAATCTTCGTACACATGTCACATCTGATTGCTATGGCCTATGTGTATGATTTTTGATCGTGAGCTCTATTTGATTTTTGTAAGTGTCTTTGTAATTAGGTTTTTTGATTAAATAGAAAAAAGTCGTAATGCGTTGGAACAAAGGTCTTCTGCAATCTGTTTTAACATGAGTAGAAAATTTGTTAGGCTACAGAAACAACCCCTCTCGTTTTGATTGATCAAACAGAATGTGCCAACATACTAAGACCATGAGTGTTACGTGAAACCTCTTTTTCAAAACAATACAATCTCTCATATGAACAGAGTATGGTGACCACCATTGAACGAGAAAAGCTACAAACGACTTAGTTTGTGTTTCAGTGAGCCAACAACATCCAAACTTCCTACCATTACCCTAAACAAAACCCTAATAGTCCCCAAAAAAAACCCTCTTTTTTACTTATTTACAGAATCAACAACAGAGCTAGTTGGAGGAACAAGTGCAAAACAGAGGATTTCACTGGACCTGAAAGACCAAAGACTGATTTTGTCGCCTTGTTTCAATCCATTAGTCTCAACGACGTCGCTCCATTCACCACGCAACACAAAACTCCAGTAGCTGCTCCCTGAACTATTCGTCATAAACCATTGTTTGAAACCCACGTTCCACATTTTAGTTCGTTGATCCACAAGAAACGCTCCCACACACATATTCCCTTCGTTAGTGATGTCGTCGTCATCAATCATTCTGGCTTCGTCAAGCGTCAAGAAATCGTTTTGGATTACGTTAGTGATAGGGATTGAGAGACGGTTTTGGGGTGGATCAACGTCGTTCAAGTCCAGAGTCTTCTCTATGATTAGTTTCGGATCATGAGTTCCTTCCATGCGACTCATCACCTGAACAAGCCATTCCGGCGGTGTGTTCTTTATCGTTTGCGGAGGGACGTATTCGTAAGTCCTTCTTCTTCTGGGGACGTTACTCAAGATTCTCATCAATATCACGTCTTTATCTTCTGGGACAGTAGTCTTGGGGACAGAAGCAACGTGATGCTCTGTTACTGTTGTATCCTTGCGAAGGCATGCGTGACAAGTCCTTTTTCTTCTGGGGACGTGATCAAAGATTCTATTCAATCTCTCTTCTCTTACTTGAGCGACAGTCTTGGGGATTTCTTGTTTATCCGTTGGTAAATGCAGACACAAACTCATCTTCTCCTTCCAGGCAGGGCGAGAAGTTATATATACGATGATCCACGAAGTTGCTTTGGCGTAGAGAAGAGGAGCACAAGAGTTGCAAAATCTTAAAATAAACGATTTGAGAGGGAAAGAGAGCGGTTGAGAAAATGGTGAGAAGAAACACTATCTTGCCGTCACTAAAATATTGTTCATCTTTTGTTTCTTTGTGGCTTTTTAAACCTGTTTTTAGATTCAAAGGTGCAAGTTCGACTTTACAAGAGGATCCTACTGATAAAAACTACTTTTTGGTCTTAGTAACTTTTTCAGTCAAAAGACAAATCCGGATCTAAAAATATAATAGAAAAAACAAGAAAAAATCTTTTGCTTCTTTCATTCCTTTTTTTTTTTTTTTTGGGGGGCAAATCTAACCTATTGACCGATCAGAGAAAGTTTTAGCCTCAGAAATTCGCCTCATGCTGAGCGAATTCCGACAAAAATCTCAAAATTGAATGCTTAGGGTTGCTGTCATCATCACGAAGCCCTTTGTCCAAAGTCTCAAGAACACCCTTCATGATTCGAGTGTAAAGCCTCTCCATCTGCGGAATGTTGTACTTGTCAGTGCGCTCCATGAGTAGTACCTTTATAGTTTCTATTCGCCTTGATATATCTTCATCCGGCTTAGCGGAATCTCGGGAACAATCACCACTTACTTCTTCCCCAGGACCCTCCTCCTCTTTTCTTGGCTGCTCGCTTTGGTCTTCTTTATCACCATCTGCTGAAGGACCTGATGAATTTGAGTTGGTCGCTTCCTGACATGGCATTTCTTGGTCTGGATCTTGGTGTTGTACTTTGTCTGCAGCTGAATCTGTTCATCACAAAGTAAACACACACCAGGAGCATTGAGAAGTCTCATTACATTACCAAGAGTTTTTCTACATCTACGAATCCGAGATCACAGGAAGTCGAAAGTTTCAGGGAAAGCAGACCATGGACACTTCACACATAAAACGAGAACCAAATCAGTGATTGCAGTAGCATTACCTGTACAGACAGTATCCACGGTTTTCTTGGGCCTTTTAAGACCTTCATAATCTCGATCTAAATTCATCTCTGGCTGCACATTCCGAAGTCGGGCACTTGTTCTAGTAACAGTTCCCATCTGCACAACAGGAGCTAAACTAATGATAGATCCACTCAGATCATCTGGTATCTGTGAGGGACCACCTTCAGCCGCAATCTTATCACAATATGTTAGCAGTGCTGGGTCCATCTGTGACAGCATCCCATGCACCTGAAACATAATGATTACTATGGCTTCAGAGAACAGCTTTTGGAGGATGATAGACTTGCAGCAATTTTTAAGGAATATTATTTATGCAGTTTAAGAGACTTGGAAACATACTACATCTCGAAGCTCATTGGCTCGACTGACAATTCTTGCTCCAGCATAATCATCTCCGTTGTAAGCCTGGATAAATAACCAAAAAAGTTAAGTCAGCCACCATCAAAACATACTTCATTGGGAAGAGTCTCATTCCTTAACATAAATTTGGAAACCACATTCTGTTTGAGAAAACAGCTATATTCCCTCAATATATCAAATCATATGGATAATAAGGACAATGTCGACACCACCCAACTCTAATCCAACACCAATAGGTGGGACTCTCTATCCATAACTTTGCTAATGCAGTGACCATGTTTTATGAATTATAAAGGTTCACCATGGAAAAGAGATAAGTTGTAAAATAGGCGTGCACCTTGGCATTTCTCACAATGAGATCAACATCTTGCAAGAACGGTGAACATGTTAGATACTGCCCAGAATCGACACGCTGCAGCAGAGTAGCCGTATCCATTGGATTTTGAATTATTGAGCGGTAGTTCGGAGCATCCTCGTCAGTAACTGGGAAGTGAAATGCGCTGAATCTTTTATCATATAGTATCCTGCACAGATAACAAGAGACAATTTAAACAGGCTTATCTAGAAAACCCAAGATAACTACCAACATTATAGACTGGGCAAGGCTACCAGATACATTTTGAGAGCTAAAATTTAGTACTGTTATATCAGAAACTGTTCATCACTAGACGTCCAGTTGGCAAAAAGTAAAAGGCCTTCTTAATCTAATTATAAAGACAATAAATAAAGCTTCAATATGAACTGCAAGGCTTGTGCCTTCAGTTACCAACATATCATGTGCCCATACACATTTACCTATTGCAAACATCTCTGAGACACATACGCAATCGTCGAAGGGCATGCTGCTCAGCTTCCACCTTGGCTTTTATTTCTGCGGGTTTTGGACCAGTAGGTTCTTTTGGAACCTTGGGAAGTTCTGGGAGGGATTGTGGTCCATCAGATTTGCCGTTTAAGCCTGAAATGACTGAGAGAGCAGCTTCAATCAAACGGTCAAAGAACAAAGACCTGTCTTCGCTTGATGGTTTGTCCACATTATAGCTGAAAGCAAATGTACACAATCTGAGAAACTGAGTAAATAAAACACAAGCCTGAGGACTATATCATGGACAACCAAGAGAATGAACAAAATTAAATCTTTAGTGAGAGTTTTAGGAGTTTGCTAAGTTTGGGAATGAGACCAAAAGGCAGTACCATTCCATATAAATTTTCTATGAACTCCCATGTAATTTGCCAAATATATTATATAAGTTCATAACTTAAATTGATCATTACTTGCCTCGTGTTAAGGTTCCTTATGGTGATCAATACAATAACCCAAAAAGATTAACTTGATAAACATAAACAAGCGGTTAGCAGCTTCATATATTAACTCGAGACTAACATGCTCACACAGTATACTATTATACTGAGACCTACTCAAAAACTTGTTGGCTCAAAACCAAAGAAAGTAACCTACCAGCTTGATGGGAAAACAAATAAAAGCTAGTAATAGAGCTGTACCATGGTACTGGACCGAGTGATTCCAAGTAGAGCATAAACTTACACAGATCTATTGTCAAATACTGACTGCTCTTCCATGTCAGATAATTCGCCATAAGATGTAGCAAGTAATAATATGGGTAGATTTGATGGCAATTCTTCTAACAAAGTCAGGAATACAGCCCTAAGTTGTTCATGAGCCTGCAGTCATCAGTAACACGATCATTAGATTGGCAATCTAAAACTCAAGGCAGTTCCAGCTACAACCAACAAGACCACCTAATATATTATATTAAGCAAACATGCAAAAGATCTCCAAAAGTAACTGCAGCGAAGTGAATTGGAATAATAAAGACACTTACATTTTCCCACCAATTATTAAACATCGGTATGTAAAGTATTGAAGGTGTCGTTCTCCTAGCTTCACTAAATATATGTACTAATGCCTCCTCAGGGGTCTTTGCTCCAGGATCGGAAAGGAGAGATGGAAGTCCCAGAGAATGAATAGGAAACTTTTCTAGCTCATGTAAAATTGCAGGCCCAAGATGATCCTGTTAGGCTAACACGTAAGTGAACTGAGTTCATAATATAAAGCCTTCTGACATAATCACAAGAAACGAAAAGCAATTACCAGTCCAACTCCTTCACCACCAAGCAGCAGAAGTCGAGGACGATAAACAAGAGGAATTGCAGATCCAAATGAAAGAATTGACAGCTTTGTCAACTCTGACGACGTGGCTGATGAGGGAAAAATATCTGATATTAAGCTCATGGATTCAAGGAGGTGTCGATGTAAACATGGCAATACAACCGGAGAGAGTGGTCTGGATTGCACAACAGACCCTCTATGGGCAGCAGGAGTAATAGCTGACATTGCCTCTACAAAGTGGCTCTTCTCAACCTTAACCAACCCAACATCTATGGCATATTTATCATCACTTGTATAAACTTGTGGATATTTTTCACGAAAAGCACGAATGGCAGCTTCAGTGCACAAAGCTTTTAGATCAGCACCACAATATCCTACACAAGTAGCTGCCAGCTCTTCTTTAAGCTCCTTGGTAGGTGGATCCTTCCATTTACGAGTGTGAATATCCAATATCTCTGCTCGAGCTTCGCAGCCTGGTAAAGAAAAATTGAACTCCCTATCGAATCTGCCAGGGCGGCGTAGCGCTCCATCTATTGCATCTACCCTGTTTGTTGCTCCAATGAGAACAACTTGACCACGAGAATCAAGGCCATCCATCAGCGCCAGCAAAGTTGAAACAATAGAATTATGTATTTGTTCTTGTTTGCTAGATCTTACGGGAGCAAGACCATCAATTTCATCAAAAAAGATTATGGAAGGCTGATTTCGCTGAGCCTCCTCAAAGAGTAGCTTTAGTTGTCTCTCAGCCTCACCAACCCACTTGCTAAGAACGTCAGCACCCTTTCGCATATAAAAGCTAACTTTCTGTCCAGCTTTTGAAGCAGCACATGCTAATGCTCGAGCAATTAGAGTTTTACCAGTGCCTGGAGGACCACATAGCAGTACACCTCTGGGAGGAGTAATACTGTAACTTGCAAAGAACTCTGGATACAGCAACGGAAAGAAAACCATTTCCTTCAAATCATTAATGTATTCAGATAGTCCACCAATCTCATCAAAATTAATATTCTCATTAATCTGCAGTGGCTGTATATCAGCACCTCCTTTAGAGCTTGGCCCAGCAGTCTGAGCACCGGAAGTTAATGCAGCCAAACCATCACTCTGGTGACCCCAACCAGAAGCTCCAACATTCAACCCCAATGAACTTGACCCATACGTGTCCAAACCCCCAAATAGCCAAGGTGGTCCAGATCTGTTTCCACCTCGAGCCCAGGGAATTGCGGGGCCCTGGTCCAACTCATCCACAAGAAGAGAATCATCTGAATCATCTGTTCTTGTAAAGCGATGGCGTTTGTGAGGTCGAGATCCACCTCTCCTAGCATCTCTTCCAACCCTTGTGCCCATGCCTTGATGCAACACTCTCCGCGGAGATCTAGGTTGTTGTTGCTTGTTAATTCCTTCTGTAGGCATCCTCCGCACTTCAGCACGGTTTCGCAGATCATATCTCTTCCTTCCCTCCTGCTCTTCATCACCCTCCTCATCATCATCACCATCCTCTTCTCCCTCATCTTCGCCATCACCCTCATCTTCTCCATTACCCTCGTTTTCAACCTCAACCTCGTCTTCATCATCATCTACATCATGATCATCTAATTCATTCCCATTCTCAGTTTCATCCTGGCCATCTTTCTCCTCTGATGTATCTTGATCGGCGCCGGATTCTGTTTTCAGTCGTTTGTTAGCAATTGTTTTTGAACGACGAGGACGGAGACCTTCACGCCGTGGTGCCAATTCAGTTTCCATGCCTTTTCTACTTTTTGAAGTTGAGAATTTTTTGTTAACTCGATTCCTCAAAGTTCGATATGCTGGACTCTGAAAAAGATCAAAACCCCATTTTCAACAGTCATACCAGTAGCACAGTACTAGTATAATAGCTTTACTTTACTAAGAAGAGCCAGTTTTAAGAGGAAAATATCCTAACCATCATATCTTCATCCTCTGCTCCAGAACTGTCCGTATAGTCTTCAAGATTTACAGAAATTCTTCTCTTCCTTGTGGAACGCCGGAGGTCGGATGCAATTGGCTGTACGTCATAAGCAATGTTATAAACATTTTGGTTGAATCAGAGTAAAGATAAACGGCATGCATTACAAAGCAAAGGATTGACCAGACGACTTATCATGTTGTTCTCCGCAGACACAATACTTAGCCAGTAAAAATACAAAAATGGAAACCTATGATCAAATCGATCCACTAACCTTACCAAAAATATACTGAAGGATAAAGCTATCAAAAGAGATAGAGGTAGACCACGATGAAGTGCCAGATATTATATCACTGATGCAATAACATAGGAAGAACCATGTAATGCTTACCGTGGCATTGGCTGCCCTTGCTGGACGGTTCCCTTTGTGCAGCATCTTTGCAATCTGGGAGGCTGCCGTTCTTGTCTTGGTTTTTCGTTTCCTATTATGTAACGAATTTGGTGAGTAAAAATAGTATGAGCGACCAAACGATTTGGGCCTCCTCCTAAGCCTATCACTGCTTCTAACTGGCTGAGTAACTGACCCATCTCCTTGACTTGATCGCTTGGGATGCATGGAGAAATGCTACCTCTGATGAGTATCTCCTTCCATAAACTACAAACCCAAAATCACAGAGACGTTTCAATTTGAGATTGCACTTTCAATTAAAATACAACAAAAACCAGGAGACGTTTCTGACAGGTCTGTAATCTAAAAGGTATCACACATGTAGAGTAGAAACACTCGTATGATAGAAGAACTGCAGAAGAAAAGAAAAAAACCGTTTCCACACATCAAAATAACCGCAGAAGGAACACAACTAACATTCACTCACAGCCACACTCAATCTCGTAACACCAAATTCTAATTGACATGCATTCATAGAGATAAACCCCAGAAGAGGGAGCCACTAAACCCCCGACTGAAACAAAGAAAAATCATGAACCAAACCCTAGAAACTGAAGCTGTAAATGATCAGTTCAATCAAATCAACGGTTACAGTGCATAAGATACGAACAGATTCTTCCTAATCAACAGCCAAACCGCGTATTTATCCGATTGCATTAGCCAATATACAACTGGGCGAGACAATCAACTGAGAAATGAAACGGAGATAATGCGAAATCGAGAAAGCGTAAAGAGAGAGATGGTAACATAAAGACGAAGGAGAAACCTGAAGATTGCAGAAGGTGAAAAGAGAGAAAGATCGAAAGTGTCAGTGGAGACTGCAGAATTTGCAGGTCCGTCTTCGTTGCTCTTCTCCCTCTTTTTTTTTTTTTTTTTTTTCTCTTCGAGCGTTTTGTTTTTTTTTTCGCTTTTTTGTTTTTTCCGGCTGCTGCTTTAATAAAATTTTCTAACCCACTCTGTTGTTTGGATGTAAGTATATCTCTATTCCTACCTCTACTAGTCCGTGGATATTCTTTACAAGTCTGGGTTATTTCTTAAGTTACTCCCCCGAATATTTTATGTATCATACATTAACCCCATAACTTTGTTCCATTCAGTAAAACACCTAAATTCAAAATAGTTTTTTTTATGACCATTACCTTGTCTTGAGAATTCAATTTGTTGATGACATTTGAACATGGAATATTATTTATTAATTTTGGTTGACCAAAAAGAAGAATATCAGCTACTTTCTATGTATAGGAATTACAAGGTAGATAACTCCAAATCACTTGCTTGTAATGGTAAAACATTGGAAGGATTTTGAATTATCTTTAAAGCTTTTTTCTTATCAATCAATCAAAAAGTATACTTGCCCAAGTGTCTTTCTTTCATAATAAGGGCAATTTTTCAGTCTTTAAGTTATACACAAGTGGGATGCTCTTGCATTTCCCATAAAACTATACAATTTCTTGGGCACTATTTTAACTTTTACCGAGGACTAATCACAAAATGGGTTAAAAATGATCGAGTAGGAGAATCCAGAACCAAAGCTACTAAGGTTTCTTGCTTTTGATAGGTGTCTTCAATTTGGATGATGCGCTTGGGGTCTCCTTGAAGGCAGAAGGGCAAAGCTCAGTGATACTACAGGTTCCACATCGTGGTCTTAGCGGTGTGCATATAGTTTGTCCGAAACCTACCTGTGTTTAGATTTTCAGACAACAGAAACAGAGAGGATCAAGATTAAGTGGGGTTATACAGGTTTCAACCTTTTATGTGGCTGACATTTGAATATGTTCATATTAATCATAAGTAGATTGTTTTATGTGTGGACATGCATCTTTAAGTTCGAATCTCTAAGGATGACGTACCAACAGAAAGTTAATAGCGACCCATTCTTCTTTTGGAAGCCATTGTTGCAGAGCTACTCTAGTTTCCTCAGGGGAAGAGGTTTTCTGGTAAAGAACGAAAATTAGTGATAGGTGACCAAGAGCAGACGAGCAAACAGAAGAAGAGGCAAAATTTCTATCAAGTGTTAAGAAATCAATCTCATATATATATGTTTCAACATAAGCCGAATGTTAGAGAATCACCTGTTTCGTTCCTGGTTTAGACACCCAACCAAGTCTATTGCAAATACGATGCACATGTGTGTCTACACATATTCCTTGAACATCATTCCAGGCTACATGCAAAACCTATCACAGGACAACAGAAGAAACATTTTAAGAACTATGGGAACATGAATCTCTCTTACAAAACTGAGTATATTGGCAACTTTTACCAGATGAGCAATCTTAGGACCAACTCCTGGAAGTGAGAGTAGTTCTTCCAAAGTGCTTGGAATGTCACCGTCATACTTAGTTAGACAAATGTTTGCAACTTTCTTCACATTAGTAGCCTTTCTAGTATAGAATCCGACCTAAGAGTAAAGGTCAAACAGAAAGTTTCATATCGAATTAATAATGAAAACAATTTCCATTTATAGTTTCTCATTCCTTTCCTTTTCATTTCTCAAATACTTCTCATGATAAAAATATGGCAGTATGGGTAATGTGCGAGTCAATGAGGCTTTCAACTACATGAAGTAAGATAACTAAAGGGATAATAATACCGGATAGATCAATTCCTTAATGGTTGATTCATCGGCTTTGTCAATGGCTTCGGGAGTGAGAAGGCCATTTTGAAGAAGACGGTCTACTGCCGCTGCATATTAAAAGTGTTTGGATATAATATCAGGACACTTGGAGACCCAGATAATATCAGAGATACTGGAGGGGATCGAGTTATTCAAATCTCACCAGTAGTTACGTGATCTTTAGTCTGACTTGAAAGAAGTGTTCCTATGAGCACATAGAATCGCCTTTCCTAGAAATAGGATGAGATCAGGCCAAAAGCAAAAACAAGAAGGGCAATCTATCTCTCGACTTTCAAGCAGAATTTGAATTTATGAAATGTGAAAACAGCAAAGAGCCGCAAGAATCAAGGATAAGAGAATTTCCTAAACGTAAGCTAGCATTTGTTACCAGTAACACAACGAGGAACTTGGTTCCCAATCTATGCTTAGAATACCATGTAATAATGAAAAAAAACAAGTGGAAAGTCATATTTGAGAAAGCAATAAAGAGCATATCACACAGCATACTTCCACCTAAAACCAATAGGCACAAACTCAAAGATACCACAATTCCCATATAGAGTAAGATCTTCTACCTTAGGAGGTAAAAAGCTTCCGGTTCTATCACGTTCAACAGTGTCAACTGGTGGTGATTCTTCTGAAGATGTCATTTTTCGAATACCCTCGATCACCTTTTCCCAGTTATCAGGTGGTTTGCCTAAATAAACATTCTATCTTAGCCTCTTAGGGACATCACATTCTCCAAAAAGAATAAATTTACCCGAAATGCCTGTAAGAGTATCGTGAAAGAAAAAACCTGATGTTTTGATGGAATAAGCAGAAGTGCTAGCCTCAGTTGATTTTATATATGAGTTAAGTTTTGACGTCCCTGTAAAACAAAAATTCATACAAGAAATGATGCAATGAGTTGAAAGGGTTACTAAATCAAACAAAATGTAACCATAGATAGTGAGACTAACGAGATGAAGCAGATCCATTAGTCTTCTTGTAAGGAGAGTCTTCTATATCAGGTAATGCAAACTTATCCTACATCATTTACAATAATAAACATATCTTCTTTTAGAGTAGAGAGTAAAGTGAAAGGAACAATCATCAAAAACAAAAACTTTATCATACTCGAAGCAGAATTGTGAAATTACAATTACTTCACGGGAAGAAGAACTGGTGGAATCTTTCTCTAAGGGCTCCAAATCTTCCTGCTTCTTTAGCCTTTTCTTCCTTGAAGAAGCTCGAAGACCTGAAGTGGAATCATCGGAACGAGGATGATTTAGGGATTCCGCGGAGATGCATCGAGCAGATGAGTTATTTCGGCGATTCATAGCGTTTAAAACACGACCGGCGATTGAAATTTTTGAAGCGGCTCCGCTGATGAGATTCATAGACCCGATTTTTTTTTTTTTTTTTTTTTGGCTTTCATCCAATTTCAGATTTGATAAAAAATAATAACTTTTTTTTTTTTATCGATTTAACAAAATTAATGTTTTAACGATATTTATTTAATTATTTTTGACATTTTATATATATTCCTTCAAAATGCTCATGCAATCAAAGTCAGGGTTGTATTCTTTTAGCCTGTGTAGTTCTACTCAATGATAATCTATGGTGGTTTCAAAGAGAATCATCGAACAAGAAAGTTTCAGAGTTAAATTCTGAGTCTATACCCTCTCTACCCTTGAACTCACCTAGCCCCACTGCCTTCTCTATTGAGAAATCATTCATCAATGCAAAATCGTCTTCCAGCATAGTCTTGCTTCTGCGGTTTATGAGCTTACTAGCTGTTGTTTCCACTTTGGCTCTCTCTGCTGCTGCTATCACTTCTTCAGCCACTTCAATAGGTACAACCTTTGAACATGTTTTGCTCGATTTTCTCAACCTTGATGGCAAACTTTTGTTCCTCTTCACGCAGTTCCTGATTGGCTCGTTCTTGATGCTGTCATTTTTCTTGTTGCTGATACTTCTTTTGAGTTCTGGAATCTTGGATGCGTTGGTTATAGGTCCACTTAACACAAGCTTTCTCTTACTACCATCTTTAAGATCTAGTTTTCTTGCTTGGAGAAGTTGTGCTCTCATGGATCTTGGAGAGCTACTTGCACCTGAAACTTTGGCATTCAATAACTTCTTTCTCCGAGGTGACATTGAGAAATGCTTCAAGATATCCTCAGGTCTCCAGTCAAACCTCTGTTCATATGGCCAGAAAAGTGGCTCATCAACATTACTAACATTCTTAGACTCCACAGTCTCATGACCCAAAGAAGTTGCTGTGTGATCATGCGGACCAGATGGCAAATCAGATGAGATTGTCAGAGAAGGAGAAGAATTCCCTGTATCAATTTTTGTACCTGAAGATGGTGAAAAGCTAACTTTCTTTCCATGTGAACTCTGAGTAGAAGAATCATAAACAACGGTGAGATTTGGAGCAGAACTAGATGAATCTTTCTTCTGAACGTTCTCTGCATTCTCTTTAGTGTTCCTGGGGATCCTGGGACGGTCTTTAGTGGAACTTACTTCTTGATGATTCAGAGAAAGGGAAGATTTGGCAAGGTTTGATAACCAAGAGACTACACTCTCATCAACCGAGAAACGGAATGAAACAGATAATCTCCGTTCCTCAAGAAGAGAAGTAGGAGATCCACAATCTGAAGATAACCAAACTGAATCACTATCATCAAAGCTTCTCCATTTTCCAAACTTTTTATTCGTCCCACCACCACGATCATCAATCTTTTCCCTTCTTGGTTGTGGTGTTACACCACCCGATGGTTTGATCCTTGTTTTGTTTGTGACATCTGAAGTCTTCTTCGTTGCAGGTGGCCTCATGGACTCAAAGTTAGTGGAACCTGTTGATTTCGATCTTGGAAGCAACTTCGGTTCACCTGTTGCGTTCTTCTTCTTCCTCATGGAGAAAGATGAAGCCACTCTCTTCACAAATCCCTTAGATCCATCTTTTTCATTTGTGAAAGCCATTGAAGTGCCCAATCACTTTCTGTAAAACTTAGCCTGAAAAAACAAACAAACAAGATGTTTCAGTAACAAGCATTGATATCATAGGTTGAGGAGTACATGTCGCATTCAATTATAAAAGAAAAACGTAGATGTATAGATAATGACACACAAACCACTAACTTATTTGAGAATTTGAAGGAGTCAACAGAAATAAGCTTCAGAGAAAATCGAAACAAATAGTTGACTATGGCTCTAGATAGAGAAGATATGTGTTTCGCGCGTTCTTACAAAGGCAATTAATAATACTTAAGTAGCTTAGCTAGCACAGAAGGTTCTCTTTGACCTCTGTAGTGGGTGCATTGACCAATGTCAGGCTGACATGCCAGCATTTTGTTAAAGAGCCAAATTTCGCTTTCTTATGACTATGTATTGACCATACGACTGTATTACTGCTATTCTCATCATACTGTGACCAAGATAACATTCCATTGTAAAACTCACCTTGACCTCAGTGTTCACCAGTATTTACTATTGTAGTCTGTAAAGATTACTCAATGGTTGTTACAGAAAATTAACTTCAAAACAGTTACAGATTTTTAACTTTTTTGAGGTGTTCTGGATTCAATATTACAAGCAATTAATGTAAATATTATAGTAGGTGAGAAGGATTAACAAGTAACAACACAAAGGAGGGACCATTTGCTCTTCACCTCGAGAATTTTTTCAGACAAGAGACTTCAGTTTGGTTTGCAGTCATTGCACTAGCAAGGCAAAAGGCGAAAGCCAAAGTAACAATGTGCAGAGTTCTTTTATACTATACAATATTTAAGGCAAGTAAAAACTATCACGAACCCTTAATTCAGAGAGATACAATTCACTTGTGCGTGCTTGTCCCTTAACAGCCTTCAACCTCAAGAGAAGTCTACTCAAAAGTATTGTAAACCTCAAATCTTCCCAGAAATCTAGACCTTAGTGAGGTGGCATCACACAAGCGAGAGACTGCATGACGTAACTGAAACCTGGGAGATCTCAGTTGTCATCTGGGTTTCTGCTGGACCCGCCATTTTTGGAGCTTCCTTTACCTTTTCCACCGCCTTTTGTCTTGCTAGAAGATTTAGAGTTTGTTGATTTGCTGCTAGCAGCTTGTGAATCCACATCAGCAAGACCATTCTCCAGAGCTTTCACCAGATTTTCAAAGTAGGTTTTTGTTATGCTGTTCATACAGATAGAAGCCATTGGGGTTAGCATTCCATATGGTTGTTCAAAGTCTCAACTAGTTCAGCTAAACCTACATTTCTACAACATAATCTGACTATAGATGCAACAATCGATCTGAATATAGCAAAACCTAACGACTATATAGACTCATTTTAAAAGTCCACATGGATTCTATATTGATCTGTCTGAAAAGCTGATGTCTTCTCCTGTTCTGTACTAAACAGCCGGATAGATGTAAACAAGATCATTACCTGGTTAGACCAGCTAATTTTGCCCGGAATTGAATGAACTCATTTGAAGGGCCCTCAGCATTTTGAAACACCTCTAATTCCTTCTCTACGCATTGGTGGAGCTTCTCCAAACCTGACTCAGCCTCCCCTGATCAGATCAACAAGAGAAACTTCAACTTCAAGGGTTCACTGACACAACTTACTGTTCCAGAAAGTCTACAGATGAGAGTTCTGACCTTGCAAATACTCAAAAAATTGCTTCTTAGAATTATCTGATAGATAGTATCCATATGCATACGTCCATTTCAGTACCCGTCTGCATTCAATGATCTGCGAAAGTATAACTTATATGAGGGAACATTCAGAGAGATGTTGTAGATAAATCTTATATCTCTGAAAATTTTAGCTGTTTACCTGGAGCCACGCTTCTGGAATAAACTTGAGCTGAGATTCTGGTGTGCACTGTATGTCACTAAGCTTCCCAAGCTAGCAGAAAGATGAGAAAAGTTTGACATCAGCATGTGAGAAACTGCCAAAAACATTACGCTCAAAATCCTATCTAAGCACCAGAGATGCAAATCAAAACACACAAAGTAACAACAATGCAGTCTCTACTTAGTTTGGATACAATTTGGAGTTGCAAATAAAAGCAATGGGAATAGCTAAAGAAGAATTAACTATCATTCGGTAGATAAAAGATCAAGAAGATAAAAGTATAACACTGAAAATAAGATTCGTAATTCTTACCTTCTCTGATTGCATTTTCTGCAGATCCCCCATAGCTTTTTGCCTCGACTGTCAAATTACTCGAAAAAGTAAATATATATATTATGAAAAAGACACAAATGACATAAGAAATCAAATAGAAATTGAGCATACCAGTTGATTGCTTGCCCAGCGTTCATAGTAATGAGTGTACCTCTCTAGCGAATTTTTTGCCATTTCTCGCCTCTTCTCAGCCTCATCATACTAAAACAGGAAAAGTTTAATAGATATCAACAAAACAATATTGACAACCATCAGCTCAAATGATTGCAGAAAAACCCACCACAGATGATCAAATAAGTACGAGGTCTTACCAATCCTTCTTGCTTAGCCGCCTCATACCGGTTGCAGGCATAAAAACCACCAGTTCTTTCCCCGTGCTCTGTCCATGCGTTAAGGCAAAGCCTAAAGATTCAAACAAAGATATACTCATTAGCACCTCTTTCATTTCTATCACAAGATTAAATCCTAAGATGACAGTAACAAGTTTGCATTCCAACATTGCGGAGAAAGAGTAACAACCAAACTAAGACGCCTTCAGAGATGGGGAAAAAGCATTACCAACAAAACTCATATTTACAAGGCGGTGTGCATGTCATGTGCATACAGCCATGATTCTTTTCAATTGGCCGCTTACACTTTGGACAAGGCTTTGAATTGGCAAGTATCCTGGGATGACGAGGCAAAATATGATTAGCAAGTAGTAAAAATGTAAAATGAATTGGAAAATGCATGACAAATGTCATAGCTACAGTAGTTTCCAAAGATATTTCTTCAGCGAGGTATATGGTAGTAATAACCAGAAGATGAGGGAGCATGAATATGAATATAAGGAGCGTATACCAATTCATATTTTCAGATTCAGCGCTGTTCTTTAGTATCCATTTTGCAACTGTGCCACAATCCACAGGACGGTGAGCCTCTTCAGTGCACTGGAATTGCAGATTTATCACAGTTCCAAAATGGCTATATAATCAAAAGAAGGAAGATTAAGAGGGCTTTGACTCCAAGTACTTACATTCCAGCAAAAGCTATGCGAACACAAGCACAAAACATCATAACTTCCAGACCCGGCAGAAAAATCAATTGCATGCTCACATCCTGGGGCAGGACACCACTTCATCTGCAGCAGAAAGAACAAATAGGAGCAACATTAAAACTAGACGAGCGCCATATCATACACACAAATATAAATGACAAAGTACTATAGTTTTTGCTCAAAGCAAATGCATTGAAATAAGTTGGGATAACTGTGATCTGATTCAATAAAAAACTGGAAGCCATTCCATACAAGATTAAGAATAGGAAAAATTAGGTAAATCTGAGAGCAGAGAGGATCTTCTATTAGTACTAGTATATACTAAATAGGTAGCTTTATTTACAATTGTAATAGCCACTTCACGGCAGTGAGAAGTAAAAGCTTCCTATAAGCTGAAGTCAATTAAAGCATCATAGGAAAGGCACGAAGATAAACAATGACTTCATAGATAGATAGAGAGAACTCGCAAGAGCATCAAGTACTCTCTGCTCCTTACGTAAAGAAACGCAGTCTGGTATATGTAATCTTGGAAGCCTTACCTTTCT
Organism: Camelina laxa; assembly: GCA_024034495.1. NCBI lineage: Eukaryota > Viridiplantae > Streptophyta > Magnoliopsida > Brassicales > Brassicaceae > Camelina > Camelina laxa. The sequence continues at coordinate 28,943,583 of CM043884.1, forward strand.
GTTGTCTTCAACATAAGATCGAAGAAAGTATCTATAATACTTCTCCTTGTCTTCCTTAGAAGCCAATTTATCGATCATATCTTGACCAATAGCAGCAGGACAAGAAGGGTCCGGACATTTTAGCAACAAACATCCTGGCCCATCATTGATGGTTGTGCTTATATAACCTATAAAAGTGCACAGTACAAAACGGAATGTATCAGAAAAAGAGATGTTTTAGCAGAAAAAAAAACAGTATATACAACTTAAATCCACGCATTCCAGGCATGGCAGAAACTAAAGCTTAACAGTTAAATTCATAAGCAAATATATTTGAAACTACGTAACTGAAATGCTAACTAGATATAAACTCAGATAAATTCAAAAAACACCAATTCAACAGTCCCTGTTTCTGAAGAAGCTAGAGATGTAAGCATCTTTAGACAAGAGAGATAAAATGAACTTTAAAAAAAAACGTACCCGTCCAACATGTAGCGCAGAAAGGATGACCACAAGAAACTGATACAATTTCCTCAAGAGGGTAGGACTCGAAGCATATTCCACATGTAAGCTAAACATCCAATCATGCGTCAGTGAAACATGATTTACCAAGCGATAATTACAGAAAACAATTCTGAGTTGAAAATTAAAGGAATTACTTCTCTGGTATTAGGTGTTGGAACAACAGGTCCTTCTAATATGCCAACAGTTCTCCGAACTCTCTGCTCATCCGCAAACCATTCATCATGAACTTTACTAACAATCCTAAAATGACACATTTCTCAGAGCATTAGGAAACTAGAGAAAGCCCACTAGTTTGGACATCAATATATGTTCACAAAGAACCTATATAGTCCTTATAATGAAACAGATCAAAAACAATTCGAGGAAGAGAGGTCATTTTGAAACAATCCGAGGATAAACAATACCGTATATTAATCAAAAACACACAGGAAACAGCAAGATTTATAACAAAAGCACACAATATATATGTCAAGGGAACTTACCAATGATAGTGAAGAAGCAAAATACTCGCTTCAACATAGCTTAAAGAGAGGACCAAGGAAACTTGTCCAATATCATCATTCTGATGTTTGCGAATATCTCCTTCCTTGAGAACAGCATAATTTATCTGGAAGCATACATCATTACGAATACACAAAGTCAATGGTCACAGTAAAAGTGAAATAAAAACATTAAACAGGTAGAGAGAACTATCAGGCATGCCATAATTCCACCAGTTCTGCCTTCATGATACTGGAAATACAAAGGGTTTAACAATGGACTTGGAACACCACAAAAATATACCAATCACTGCAAATCCATCAAGCTACTACACTAATACAACAATCAATAGCGACGCCATGACATGTAGAATACAAATTCGAATCACTTAGAACACTAAACAATATGGCAAAAAAATCCAAACTTTAAAAATCATCAATTGCTTAACAAAGAGCCATAGAACACCAATCTTCCTAAACAAAAAGGAAAAAAATAAAAAATTGCAAAGTTCGCCATCCATCTGCGAAAGCAAAAGAAACACAAAGATAAGGAAGAAGAGGAACCCACCTGAGAGCGAACCGAGGCAACCATGGCGGAATCGTCGACGGATTCCTCGAATAAGCCGTTGTAATCATCAACACCATCACTATCGTTGTTGATGTCGTCATCGGTCCCGCCGCTGTAATAATCATCATCACCAGAATACATATCGTGGGCATCGAGCATATCGTCTTCTGAATCCATATGATCAGCCGCCCTCCTCCTCAAACCCCTCTCTCGCTGGACCAAAGTAGGGTTTGAGGTTTCTTTCAATAACAGAAAAAAAAAAAAAAAAAAAAAAAAAAAAAAAGGTTGCTGCTTTATAGGAAGAGAGAGAATCACAACAAGGGGAAAGTAAACAACTTTCTTTATAATCTGAGAGAGTCTGATCGAGAAATTGGTCGAGCTCGATTCCGGATCGCTTCGCTGGGTTCGCGATTCAGAAATCAAGTCTTAAAGGATGAGAGATATAATGGACTTCTACCACTATTGCCTTTAGTTGATTTTTTTTTTTTACTTTGCCTTTTGAGTACCCAACAACAACAACCAAAAAAAAAGTTAAATTTCTATTAGTAATTTTTTTTGTTTTAACATAATTAATTTAGTCATATTTTTCTGTTTTTATCAAAATAAAAGTCTATACTTAAATTGATTCTTTACAAAAAAAGGAAAAATTGTCCCATTTTTTCTTCTTTTTACAACAAATATAACAACATTGACATTTTCTTTTGTAAGGTCATCCATGTATTTACATTTAACTTGTAAAGATTTTTTTCTTTACATATTACATTACATTTATCTATTACTATAGTCTACATAGGATAAAACCTCTAAAAATTAATAAAGTTGGGACTATGAAAAAAAAAGTTTAAAAATAAGATTGATTTAATATAACTAATCTTTTTATAGAATGAAAATAATAACTATCATATTTTAAAGAGAATACTCAAAAAAATTTATATAGTAAAAGTATTAGAAATGATTTCTAACGAAAATTAGTGTGTATATATATACATATATATATATATATTGATAATTTTATATAATTATTAATTTATATTATTTATGGGATAATATCTTTATAAAGGATTTTCAAAAAAAATTATTATTTTATGGAATTGTGTTTAAAATTACACTGGCCCAACCTAGGACTAGAAAAATAGTATTACTTTATAGGTTCTACTGTACTTTATAGTAATGTAAAGAAAAAAATCTTTACAAGTTAAATGTAAATCTAGGAAAACTTCAATGTTGTTATGCAAGTTAATGAAGGTCATTAATAACTTCAATTGTTGTCTATACAACTTGTCAAAACGAAACTTCATCAAAATAGCAAATAAGATTTGAAATCGTTGAGGTGTCTATGAAGCCAAAACTGAACCGAAATTGCGTTCTTGTAAAAATCAGTAAAAAATGAAGACTTTTTATGAGTTTTGAGTATTAAGTATGGGTTGCAATTGAGGCCAGGATCTGTGGTCGGCTTTGAGCTGTGTTCATCAAAGCGTGTGTTGGTCCCTCCCCCTCCCTACATAGAATAAGTTGGATGTAACTATCAAAAACTTCTATGTCCATGTGTCTATAAAATCTGGCCATTGACAATTATGAAATTGATAAACTTATTGCAGGTTACTTGATGGGAAAAAACAAAGTTTCATTCTCAAGATCTCCAAACTCATTTTGGCTAATTAGCTTACCTGTTTTGCTAGAAAAATAAACCCTCAACATTGTGTTGACATTACCGAACCAGTTTCAGCGTTAGTCAAACTTCATTTAACCTTTCAATGATAAAATGGTGTTACCTTTTGACTCACACCCAATGTTTTTATTATATTCAGTGAATTCGAACTTTTTTTTACAACAGTTATTTTAAACATTAAAAATATGTACAAGCGAGTTGAACATATGTGTAAATAAACTGGAAATCAACAAATTAGCTTCGATTAATCGTCATGAATATGGCCCGAACCACTAGCTTCCTTTCTGAAGCAGAGACAACACTAGTCAGTAGTCACTAGCCAAGCCATTCTCTATGACTCCTACCAGATTCTCGCAGTGTGCTCGCGCTGTGCTGTTACGAAGCAAAAAAAAACAGTGAACCGAGTTTTAGGGTTTAACTGTTGGATATTGCTTAAAATACAAGAAACAAACACAACGAGGGCAGAGAAATTGAGTAGAACCTAGTTAGTTGAGTTAACTTGATGCGGAAGAGATGGAAACTCTCTGATGGTCCCTCCGCGTTAAGTAACGACAATAGGTCAGTCTTTACACAGTCATCGAGCTTGCTCCGAATAGACTTTACATCCACTAAGAGACGAAGAAAATTATTAGCTTACTTTTAATGCATCAGTTTCATTTCAAACTGATCAGTTTGTATATGCACACGGCCGAAATTACAGACCTTGCATTTGCTTCAGTAAATTTTGCTTCCCGACCTCATCCTCTCCAAGGTAATATCCATAAACATAAGTCCATTTGAGGAACCTTGTACATTCTATGATCTGTAACATGTATGCATCAACAAATTTATGTCAGAGACTAAAACATTCATGATTCATAGATTTCTCGCACTAGTGTTACTTTTGCTAACCTGAAGCCCGGCTTCTAGGATGAACTTAAGCTGCGGTTTGGTTGGTAACTGTGTGTTACTTAGATTCTCAATCTGCAAAAAAAGAATTTTTAAAAATAAACACTTGATTCAACTTTAATCTACAGAGATAAAACAGAACAATAATTAGACAGCATAGAACTCTCTTTAGTCTCTTACAAGAGTGTCTAGTTTCTGCAGATTTGCTTCTGCTTTTACCATCAACTGTCCAAAAACCAACTCAAAAGAAATCAGTGCATATTTTTGATAACTGAATAATGGATTTGAAGTTGATAAATAAATGCATATATACCGATTCATTACTCTTCCAATTTTCATAACAATCTTTGTATCTACTATCTGCAGCAGATTCTGCCATTTCCCCAATTTGATCACTCTACAAAACATCAGAAATGGTATATGAAAGATCAATAAGAACTATATTGGTTATCACACAAAACCATGACTCTCTTCAATATTAGATAAAGTACCGAGACAGCATAGGAGTCACAAATGTATAAATCCTCTTCCCCATGTTCAATCCAGTCGACATGGCTGTACCTGCATGCAGAGCAATTTCATGAAAGAATTTCATATTAGAATTCACAATAATCAACCACAAGACACGAATTAATATAGAAGAATAAGTGTATTACCAACAGAACTCATAGTTACAGGGTAAGCATTTCATCTTCAGAGAATTATCTTGATTTCTTTGGATCCGTAGCTGACACTTGGGACAAGGCACCGTAATTTCTTGTACCCTAAAATCATAAATCCAAACAAGACTAAACCATTTCAGAAATGTGAAGTAGACCTATCTTCGTTTTCTTTTAATAATTATTCGGAGTATTGCTAACCAATTTGCAGCAGTTGTACAGTCCAGAGGACTGTGAGCGTCCTCCTTGCACTGAAGCTTAGAGTCAGTATACAGTCATAGAAACTTGATACTAAAAACAAACTGAGTAAAGGTAAAAACAAAAACAAAAAACTCACATTCCAACAGAATCTAAGCAAACGGAGACAGGAGACACTGGAATTTTCAGAATCAGGACCAAAATCAATCGCATAACTAGACCCCCGGATAAAATGCCATTTCATCTAATACCAAAAAGAGAAAAGATAAATAAAACCTTTATACGAAACACATGCATATAGTTCATAGTGATCTCTATTATCTATCTAAGGTGTTTTCTTTATTACCGTTTTGCTGCTGTGAACGTAAGATCTAAGGAGCTCTTGATTGTACTTGGACTTTTCTTTCTCGGAAGCAAATCTCTCAATCATATCTTGACCGACAGAAGCAGTACAAGAAGCGTGGAGACCAACAGGAACAGGGCATTTCAGCCTAAGATTCCATTCAGCAGCTAGATTTTCATTGATGATTTCGTTGATATGGCCTATAACATATCGATATAAATCAGGTGGTCAATTAGGAATAAGAAAATCAATTTGATTTGAACGATGTATTTATCTATGCATACTTGTCCAGCAGAGATTGCATATACGATGGCCACAAGAGACTGATGCAAAGTTCTCATGTGGGGGTGAATGGCCACAGACTCCAAAACAAACTATACCAACATTAAGGAATCTTGAGTTAACTAAGTACAACTTAATAGAAACATTTGAATTCAAAGATTATTATAAGTACTTCATCGTCGTCAGAAGGTGGATCAAGTTCCAATAAGCCGACGGTTTCTCTAATCCTTTTGGCATCAACAGACCATTGTTCACAGATATCAATAACATCCCTAAGTAAAATAGGGAGAAACAGAGAGATCAATAAAAGGGTTGCTTATTGTAGAATAAGAAATACAAATCTTAGAGCAAATATTAGGACGTAATTTAAAAAAATTACCAGCTCAAGTGAGAAAGCACAAGTGTGGCTTCAGCTTTGGAGAGGGAAGTAAACTCTGAAACACTTTGAATGTCAATTTCCATAAGCTCCCGAATATCTTCATCTGTCAGAACAGTTGCATAACGACGTTGGACTGATGCTTCTTCGGTCGTCTGGCCATCTTCTAAAGCTGCATCGACGTACGAATCACCTGCCTCCGTCTCGGATCGGATTTCGAGCTCACCCAGACTTTTGACCAAGGAATATTTATCCATACGAGAGAATACAAAATGAGAGAAGAGAAGTATTCACGACGTTATCACCTTTTTATATAATTCAACTAAAGAGGAAGACCATGTCTTTGACGATTTCATAGTGCAAAATGTCAGAAAAGGGTTAGCAATTTCCCATTTGCTTTTGTGACAAGCCGTCTTTTAAATCACCTGTCTGTTAGATTCTGATGATGTCTTTTTAGTTACATTCAAATGAGAAGCCACACTTGTTCTACTTCCCTAAAACAAAGACAATTGGATACGTTTTCAAACAATGAGATCTGATGGGTGATATATGGTTAAAATTTTATGTCGAACTGCTCGCTTTATTTATTAGTAGTACTGATTGTTGATTTGTTATTTTTTCACATTAGCTTATACGTATACGCTTTAACATAGTAAACACAATTTATAGTCATATTGGACATGTCAATTATCAGTAGAGATGACAATGTGAATTTCCCACCGCTTTTAATGGACTATATCATAACTACGAAGATTCTATATTTATAATTTTCAAGACGACTAATTTGGAATTTAATCTAAAATATGTGAAAAGAACCATCTATTAAATGTTGGAAAAGTCATACTCATATACACTATTTTGACCACGTATGCAATTGGGAACATTGTAAGTTTTCCAATAATTTCCTTCTAAGAAAGGAAGAGTCTCTCCCTGCAGCGAGTATACGAAGAGGGGATGAGAAAAAAAAAGGAAAAATCAAGGAAACTATAGGCATCAACTAAAACCAAATTTGAGTTTGTATGACAATATATAATAAGTTGACGTCAACTCCAACATTTTCAACTCTCGAGCTGAGTCGTTGGACAGATCAGCATCCATTACGCATCACGGAATATACGACTAAACGGGGTAGAAAAATCAAACGGAGTAGTAGATCGTCGGACTATGCATGGGCTACTAGTTTCTCCACGTTGATTACTAATAACATAAACTCCACCTATTGTTTGCAAGTCATAAATAATTAGTAGTTCTGTATTTGTTTATAGTGTGTTGTGTCTTTATGATTTGATTTTATTTTATTTTATAGTAATTGATAGTTGTCGCAAAAGTGACGTGTGTAACTTTTTTTAGGGGCTCAAGCCTATAGGGCTAAAAAAGCGGAAAGCGTTAGATCATGTGGTTCCCACGAGTGTTCCCGTGGTGGCTCGCAGCCTCGCACCACGAGTGCAAAAATCAAATTATTCGCTTTTTAGAAAATAAAAAATAAAATAAAAAAACCTTAACAAATTGGTGACTGACTCCATTGAAATAAATAATTACGGTGAGAAGAAAATGCAATAATTTTAAATGAAAAAAAAATGATTTCAGTTGTTAATTATAAACAAATGCATGGAAAAGGGGAAATTAAATGTAGAAAAAAAATGGGTCGTTTCTAATTTCATGGTGACCATATAATAATAATTGAGAGCTCAACAATAATGGATTGTGACGTTGTAAATTTCTCCGCCCACTTAAAAAAAAAAAAATGATTGGAGCGAGCGACAACGTAACGTCGGGGTTCGTTACCCCGTTTTCACCCTTTTCCTGCCAATTACCATCTCTCCACTCGTCGTTCGCCACGTTCGTTTCCCCTCAGCAGCAAGAACACCCAACTGTATGTTACAATGACAGTGCTGTTTTCTCACATCCACAAAAATCATCTACTGTAGAATATATGATGACAGACAGTTATGCATTGCTTGGTATATCTTCTTATCTCCTCCACATTAATAACATATACATCTTCATCAGTTTGCACACAAAAAAAAAAAAACATCTTCATCATAAATTAGAGGGGCACGTATGTATCACAAAAAAAAAAAATTTAATATTTACCATTTAGTCGTTTAATTAATTTTTAATACTATTCATTATTGCCATATTTGACAATTACACTCTAATTATCGAGGCCCACATATTTTTAACAAGACCATTAAATTAGTCACGCGAGAAGATCCCACCCATCACCATCACCATCATCATCATCATCATCAACATGATCATCACCATCAATCATCATACATCCGCGGCTTTATAAGTAAACAAATCGACTCTTACATTTTTCTCCCGTTCACACATACTGAGAAACTGAGAGAAGAAGAAGAAGAAGAAGAAGGAAGAGTGAGTGAAGAAGAAGAAGAAGAAGGAAGAGTGAGTGATGGATTCTGTTCGCTGCAAATCATCATATCCATGGCTATACTCTGACAATACCTTCGAATCCTCCGCCGATGAATCTGGAATCAATGAAGCATGGTTAGAGATCGCTAGCCGCAGATCGAGAGTCTCCGGCGAAGGTAGTTTGAAGAAGCTGGAGAGGAAGAAGAGCCAAGTGTTGCTCGAAGGTTACGTCGAGACTAGTGCTTCTTCTTCTGTTTCCACAGACGATGATCAAAAAGAAGATCTGACGAGATCCAAGAGTTTGACGGATGACGATCTCGAAGATCTCAAAGGTTGTTTAGATCTAGGTTTTGGTTTTAGCTACGACGAGATCCCTGAGCTCTGCAACACTTTGCCTGCTTTAGAGCTTTGTTATTCCATGAGCCAGAAGTTCTTAGACGATAAGCATCGCTCACCGGATCATTCGTCGGCGGATGATTCTCCGTCGCCTCCACCGGTCACCTCCCCTGCTCCGATTGCTAATTGGAAGATCTCTAGCCCTGGTATAATATCTCATCCTTGATCTTTGCTTAGTGCTTAGTGTTATGAGGAATTGGAATAGTCTCCTTCTTGTTTCAAAGTCTGATTTGATTTGTTGCTTAGTGCTAGTGTTAAACAACAAAGTCTGATTGGTTTTCAATTTTGTTGTTGTTGTGGTTTTAGGTGATAATCCGGATGATGTGAAAGCAAGGCTCAAATACTGGGCACAAGCCGTTGCATGTACTGTTCAATTGTGCAGCTGAAGAAGAATGAATCCGAATCAGAAACATTCTTGGGTGTGAAAATGTTCTTACCTGAACTATATTTTGTCAGCCATTGTTAGCTAAGGAGGAGAGATCTCAGAATTCGAAGGTCTGATATTTAACCCAAACACCGACAATGATTTTGACTTATTTTAATTCCATATGTATGTTTAGTCTAATGATTTATGAACGGAAAATAAAGGTGTTATTCATGAATAAAAAGTATCAAATTCTTTCTAATTTTCCTCTGTTGGTGTCGTCATCGTCTACAGCTTAACTAACATCTGACTTCTTTGATTGCTGGATTCTTCTCCTTATGCAGTAGTGAGAGCCTTTCGTCTAACTTGACTGGTCATGTTCATGCAGAGGTAACCAATCTAACTGTGCCTATTAATTGAGTGTGAAGCTTATTACATGTGAGATATATGAAAGCTAGAATTGTTGTCCTCACGCAGTGGTATGAGACTTGTCTTGTACGAGAGCTGTCACTAACTTGTTATGTGGACCTCTACTTGCTGAGGTAACTAGTCTTAACTTGGTAGCTAGATCTGTAACCCTCATCTTTATGAAGGTACTGACATTACTGCTGTCCTCTGACAGTCTTGACTCGTTCCATTTTTTGTGAATGTGTGTTGGAGCTTTACACTCTCTTCTGGCTAATTTGCCTACTTTGGCGATGCTCCGTAAAAATTTATGAAGAATCCAATGGGAGGACAAAGTAAGAAGATAGATTGGAGATATTATGCAGATTTAATACATGTTACGGACTTCTACTCAACAAGCAAGAGTCTTGAGAGGGCTAAGCTTTTCAAATTACATAGCCGCCTAATAAAATTCTGAACATTTAAGTCGTGGCATGTAGAAGTATTTTGTACCAGTTGCTCTAAAAATGTTACTTATACAAGTGTTATATACTTGCGCAATTACAAATCCTTTCAAGTACGCCTTTCTCACAAAAATCGGACACAAAGGGGTTTTGCAATAAATCAAGCCTTAATCTCAAATTTCACTGCAAAAACAAATCGATTTAGATTAAGTAGCAGCGAAAAGGTCGCAGCAGAAACCACACAAAGGACATCGTTTTTTCACATAGCCATGAAAGCTACCAGTAGCTCAAAAACATCGTGTGTCAACTGCTATATCTATGGTTTGTCACAGGAGCACACTGGTAGGACTTAGGACTTGTGAATTCTACTATGGACCTAGATACTGGCACCTGATGATATCCAAAGATATCCTCAATCTAGATGGCTTAACTAAACCACTGTGTCAATGTTGCTCCCCGCTTGACTGAAGCTCCTTATAATTTGTAACCTTCTAAAGGCGCTCACAGCTCAATCTGTCAAATGTCATTACAGGAGCAAGGTCGGTCAAATGGTATGCAGGGTACATAAACTGCTTGAATAGAGATTTCAAACCTATATATTATAAACGTCGTTGCTTCAATGCTTAATAAAAATATTGGGTTCAAGTCTAGCTAATCCAAAACCAGAAGACATATAAAGCAGATTCCAGTGTCAACCTGTCTTTTTCACATAAAGAAATCCAGGTATCTTACCTTCCTTTTTGCACAATTGTGGAAACAAACAGCTTCCTGTTTGATTTTAGCTAGTAATTTCTTCTTTCACTAAGCTTTTCAATTTGGCCTCTTTTCGTGGATCTTTTCTTTTTGCTTGAATATGATGCACAAACGCGGCTACTATGTCATGGAGTTTCGGTGGAGGCCTGTTTGCTGAAGAAACATTATGACCAGCATCCTTCAAAGCACGAGCAACATCCTTTTGTGCTTTCTGGAAGTGCACGTTACACAGAGCAGGAACAGTCGATGCAAGTGTTGGTTTTGGACAAGTTATTGCTTTTGACTGAGCTCTGCAATGTACAATATAACCACACAGAGTCAAAAATAGAGCTAACTATATAATTATCACATACTAGTTGCACTTAAAAATGCTAAAATTTAAGCTAATTCCAATCAGGGATATAAAACACAAATGAAATAACAAAGAACATAACATCTATCATCTGCTCCATGTTTTAATACCACCAATTTACCATAACAGCTACAACCATCACAGTAAGAACTTCATGAAGATATAACAATGCAGACAATCCTAACACATTGCAAACAAGAACCAATGCAAGGTAGTTTCAATTCCTCACTACCAAACAAAACCAGTCTCAAAAACCATAATAGCATTCATTGAAGCACCTATTATTCCCTAATTAGAAACAACCACAAACAAGCAAAGAGATCGTGAAGGAACCTTTTATTGACGTAAGTACAAGACGTGTAAAGCTTCTGTTTTTTATCCATGAGAATATGAAGCTGACAGTAATTGGTGAGTGCCATGGCTTTGGATTTGCATCCACTACCACAAGCCACACAGTTACCACTTTTAACGCCATCGTTGCTGTTGTTGTTATTATCATTGTCTCCGCTACCTTCAATTTCATCCCCAGTGTTTCCTCCTTCTACCTTACGTCTCTTGTTCTGCTGATGATTCTCATCTTTGAAAGGACTAACACCATAGTTCCAGCTGTAATATCTGTGTTGCGCCTTGAGATCCTCCATTAGAGCCCAGTAATGGTCTCTATAGCATCTAGCGAGCTGTTTCAAATTGTGCGATCTGCGTCGGAGAAGCTCCGGGCGGGTGAGGTGAGTGGAACGTCCCAGGATCTGATCCTCCACCGCCATCGAAATCGACGGGTTATTATTAGGGTTTCGAGATTGGGAATCTTCCGGTACACCGGATTTAGAAGGAATTGAGGCAGTGATGGGAGATGGATTCCTTGGGGGTTTTGAAGAAGAAGCGTTCTGCTTCGAAGCTGACGCCATTGTTACTGTTGCAGTACAACGAACGAGAGAGAGAATGAGAAAAGTGTGGCGTGAGGAGGAGAGAGAAGGAGCGACGAAACTGCGGCAAAATTTTGTCTCGATTTGTTGTTGTTGGTTTGGTATATACTCCACGGAGAGGCCTTACTAAAAAGCCCATTGGGCCATAACATAAATCGAATTAAACCGGTTTGGTTAAGCTCAAGGTCAGCTGGTGTGCGCGGCTGTCGGTGGAAGGCTCCACTTCAGTAAAGTAGGGCCCACAACAAGAACCAGCCTGTCTTCTCAAACCGACACATACTTCACACCAAACGCGATATCTACCGTTGATTGTTCTGTGATCGAACGGTTGATAGAGACTGCTGATCCGTCACCCGCTTTAGTTTAGTGTTTCTTCTTCTTCTTCTTCTTCTTCTCTCGAGAATCTATTATTTTCTCAGCAACGAAGCAAAAGAGTTAAGTTTTTGTCGGTTGAATCATCATCACAGCTAGTTTTCTCGATCTCTGGATCTGTAATTGATCTGCATTGAAAGGTAAGCAAGTTCTGGTCACAATCTCTGATCTACATTCACTTTTTGAAGTCTTCACAAATTATGGATTTTTATTTATCTCATATATACATCAATGTCTCCAATTTGGGTATGATATCGTTCAATCTAACAGCTATTATTGGGTTTTGTGTTTTTGACTAGAGAACTTCATATATTTGGTTTTGCTGACTCAATTTAATTCTTCCTTTGTTGATTCTTCTAATCAGCTTTTGACTTGTCGGATTTGATCTTTTGACTTTAACTTAGATCTCTGAATTGTATGTAATTTGTCTTCTGTTTTTGCCACTAATGAAGGTTTTTGATAGTTAGGAAGTAATAAGTAATTATTCGTTACTAGTAAAAAATTTTGTTTCTAAATTTGTTATTTCTTTGATGTTTTTGCAGCTTTGTAGGTGGTATTTTGCTCAATAGTTGTAAGCTATGGTGACAGTCCGGAGTGGTTCCATTGTGATTCTAGTTCTGCTGGCTGTGTCATTCCTGGCCTTGGTTGCAAATGGAGAGGACAAAACCATTAAAGTGAAGAAAGTTAGGGGTAAAAAGGTGTGCACGCAGGGATGGGAGTGCGCCTGGTGGTCTGAATACTGCTGTAACCAGACCATTTCAGATTACTTTCAGGTTTATCAGTTTGAGCAACTCTTTTCCAAGAGAAACACTCCCGTTGCTCACGCTGTTGGTTTCTGGGACTACCAGTCCTTCATTACTGCTGCTGCTCTCTATGAGCCTCTTGGTTTTGGTACCACTGGAGGAAAGCTCATGGGACAGAAAGAAATGGCTGCCTTTCTCGGTCATGTCGCCAGCAAAACGTCCTGTAAGTTTTCTTCTTTTTACTTCTCTGTCTCTTAAGCATTTATACTTTAACTTTCCAATACTGAACCATTTTGTAAAGCTGGTATGAGTAGTTAGAATGTATACTTTTAGCTAAGCTTTCATAGCTTTTTTCCATCTTATTAATTTGATCACAATCGACATATGGAATTGTGAAAATGGATATCCCCTAGCTCGCTGTTACTGGTTTCTATGTAAGAAGCTTTGCATCAGCATGATGAGCGTTTCTGTGTATGTCTTTTATAGGTGGCTACGGAGTTGCAACAGGAGGGCCTTTAGCTTGGGGTCTGTGCTATAACAGGGAAATGAGCCCAATGCAATCATACTGTGACGAGTCCTGGAAATTCAAGTACCCTTGCAGCCCTGGAGCTGAATACTACGGACGTGGTGCCTTACCCATCTACTGGTACACAAATACTCTTCTACTTTGAAGCTCTAGATGAAAACTGTGAAATCATACTAATTGCATTCTTTCATACTCGTATTTTCAAGGATCATCAGATGCTAAGGTATATATAATCTGTGTTTATTTGATGAATGAAGGAACTTCAACTACGGAGCAGCCGGAGAAGCCCTGAAAGCTGATCTCTTGAACCACCCTGAGTACATTGAGCAGAACGCGACACTTGCCTTCCAAGCTGCAATCTGGAGATGGATGACACCGATCAAGAAAAACCAGCCCTCGGCTCACGACATCCTCGTCGGAAACTGGAAACCAACAAAGAACGATACCTTGTCCAAACGTGGCCCGACTTTTGGCAGCACCATGAATGTCTTGTATGGAGAGTACACATGTGGTCAAGGTGACATCGACCCAATGAACAACATAGTCTCACACTACTTGTACTTCCTCGACCTCTTGGGTATTGGAAGAGAAGACGCAGGGCCAAACGAGGAGCTCAGTTGCGCTGAGCAGAAACCATTCAACCCTTCGACTGTACCTACCTCTTCCTCTTCGTAAGTCATCATTGTTATCAAGTCTCTCTCTTGCCTCACTGAGTGAGAAATGTTACGTAATAATTGCTTGTGGTAAAAAAAGAAGTGTGTTTTAATTTTGTCCCTTTCAACCCTTATTAGAACTTATGCAAACAAAATTTTATATATTTTTCTGTATGTAAAAACCATATTATTTAATTATTGTATTTGCAGAATGTGTGTAAAATAGAGAAAAGTAAGGAAACATAAATGTGGTTTGAGAATGAATTAATGATTATGTTTTGTTTATCTACTCGGTTTATTATAACATTTGTTCACATGGTTTTGAGATTTCACCGCATTTGTAACACAGACGTTAGAGCATCGGCAGAGACTACTACAGTCTCAAAATATATTATTTTAGTTATTTTAATAAAATATAATTATTTATTTAAAGATTAAATTATAGAAAAAATTTAGCCAATAACAATTTGGCACCTGTCCAGAAAAGTTTTTAATAGATTCTCATTTCGTTCTTTACCTTCTCTCCTTCTTTACAATTATTTATTATTATTTAGTTAATGAGAAGCAGATATGTCCAACGCACATGATCTTAGCTCACATTGGAATATAAGACATGAATAATGTAAATAAAATCTATTATATCAACAAAATTAAGGTAATGTAATGGAATTATTTTTTAAAAAAATTGATCACAGATAGTTGAAACGACCCATACAGTATGTATATACTATAAGTACACACAATCTAAGGGCATCCTTAATGGGGGAACTTTTTTTTGTGTTCTTAGATTATATATATAGTGAAAATAATCTAAGAACAGTAGTTAAGATCATATGTTAAAAAAATGGGGGAACTAATTTTGATGTTCTTAGAATATAAATATTGTGAAAATATTGAAATTACATAAAAAAAAAACATGGAATAAATGGATTGAAAGCTCAATACTCGTATAAGATCTCTGAGAAACTTATGATTTGTAATCAGATATAACAGTGTATAGAACGAGAGATAGAGATGCGCACACAAACAAAATCAGAGGAGGCCATAATTGTATATGAATAATGAATCTCATGTAAGTCTTCACGAGGGAGACAAAAATTGAACATAAAGACGACAAAAAATGATTTCACATTTCACTTAAATCTTCTTCCCCATTCGAAAATGTCACCAGGGAAAAAAAAACACAAAACATAAAACCCAGATAAGAGCTTTTAAACTTGTGTTTGGTTTTAAAAGATTGCTTATCTGCTTAATGTTCTGTTTTAGCTTTGTATTCGGCAATCTCTTTCCCAGCCTCTTCCTTGGCTTGCTTCAGTCTTGCCATTTTTGCTGCAACCAAGAAACACACAAGTGAACACTTAAACAAGCAGCCCGATCAAGCAAATCCGCTTTGCGTTTCTAATAAGTTACCTGAGCAACTCTGTTTTCCAAGTATCTCATTCAACAGAGAGAGATCAGAGTCTTGTCTTTTTCATTCACAGCTTTATTGAGACAAATCCAAGAAAAACGACAAATTGTGAATTCCTCAGAGCTCTTTTATCTGCCACAGTTTCATCACCGAAACAATCTGCATCAAGATGAATAATTTTTTATTAGTTTACAACCTTTTTACAAACAACTATACAGAGCCAAAACCAAAGATGGTCTCATAGAAGATAAGATTCAAAAAGCCAGAACCAACCATTTGTTCTCACTCTAATTACTCTGTTGTATTGTTTATTCAGCTTTTGCTTATACATACTGCAAAGGAATGGGTTCATCTCAGACCAGTACACACACATCAGCCATTGCCAAATAACTGGAACATTAAAGTTGTGTTTAACTCTGATTCATTACAAGAACTTGATTCAAGGATTCTAAAAGCTATAGCCATTTCTGCCAATTAAATCCTAAATGATATACACAAATCTTAATCTATCATCCTGAAACGTAACATTTTCTAATGTTTGTTTTCCCCCAATCTTTAACAGAGAAGTCAAAATCTATAAAAAGAAGATTCGAGAATTTACCTAATCGCTCTCTCTCTCTTTCAGTGAGACGGAGCGGGTTGTTTCTGGTGCGATGATTGAGTAGATGGTGCCATGAGTTTGCTATAGATCTGCTCACCGACGAGGTAAACGCAGAAGGCACCAACAACGATTCCGAGACCTGGAAGTGCGTGTCTCATTTGATTCGATAACATCGGATGCTTCCTCCACTCATACCTTCTCTAGTTTCGATTTTGGTGTTTCAATTGCCCGAAAACAAACCTTCGGCGGCGAATATGGCGAGAACGAAGCTTTGGAGAGGATGAGAGAAATGAAAAATTTTTGTTCTCTCAATAATTTTTCGACCAATCAGAAAACAGGAAATAAGTTAGAACTGGGCTGTGGATCAGTTCTATAACAAGACCAATATTTTTGCTCTAAGTCCACTGTTCTGTTTTTAAATAATATAATTGGCTAAGAACATGGTAATTGTTATCCCGTTAAGGATGGCCTAAGTTGTATTAATGTATAACATCTATATTTACCTGAAAATAAAAATAAATAAACAATATTAGGTGGAACCGTGGAAGGAACCGACCAAACCAAAAACAAACAAACTCTAAAATTTATGTATTTTTCAACCATAAATTATCACTTAGGACTTTGCATCAGTTTCACAATTGCAAATACCTTGAGGTAAGAGTAAAACTAATAGTAAATCAATGGAAAGGTATAACAAAATTGGCATATTCAAAAGATTTTATTTTATAATCTTGTACAAGATGTGATTATATACAATTATTTAAGTTTTATATACATATTATCCTAAGATTCATTCTCAATATGTGTATTTGTGGTGGTTTGTTGAAAATCTCCCAATAAAAAGTCTTCAAGAGCTGAGTACGCTATTAAAAAAAGCTGAAGGTCTTAGATCTATTGATCAGCTCTGCTATTGGCGTATGATACACTTTACCCCACAACTAATCGATCTTAGCTAGTTTTTAAGTTTTCTTTTTACAGATTTTATTATGTGATTTCCGAGACTGCCACAATTTTAGGTTTTTTTTTTCTATTATATGTTATCAGTTTTATACTATTGGTATATTCTGCTTTATTGTATTCTTACTTAAAAAATATCTAAAATTAATCAACATGAGTATTTTATATTTAAATATAATCTATTTTGTTCTCTACGAGCATATAAAAGACAATTATATTTGGATTTGCAGATTTACCTAACGTATTTCTTATTTTGCATGTAGATTTACAAAAATCATCTTATTATATAAATCTTAGTTTTCAAAGTTAATAATTCATATAATCGTGACATGTGTAAAATATATCGATATATTTTGACATGTATAAAACTAAATTTTATTTAATAATTATAAAAATTAAAAAATCCTAAAAATAAAAAGATTATAATTAATATTGTTCAAAGTATATAAAATCAAAAGTAATCTATTATATCACTAATTATAATAGAAAAGTTATCTATTAAATTACTTATTTAGATAGGAAAATATATGCAATTATTAAGGAAAATATTTGCAATTTAAATGCAATTATTATCTTATTATATAAAGTTTGATGTCAAATTTACTCATTAACAAGATCGTGACATGTATCAAATATATTGATTAGTGTTGACACATGTCAATTTTTTTTAAACGTAGTTGGACAACTAATTGTATATACAGAATTTACATGTTTATATTTTAAAATTTTATTTTTCTAGATCAAAAAGGAAAACTAACAAAATCAATATACTTTTTATTGTATGCTAATTAATAATACGTGTTTTCTCAATAAAATTTGACATATGTAAGCAAAAACCTAATTTATTAAGCATGTATATTAATCAATAAATAATGAATAACAATATTTAAAAATAATAACATAAGTTATTTCACATAATTTTAGTCGGATATAAATTGTATTTATCGTTGTAATATAAATTTTTATTGTAAGTAAGTACACAAAACCTTGAAAGAATAATGAACTTAAAAATAAAAAAATTTCAATACATGATGTGTATTAGTATAGTTTTCCATGTTTTATTTAAAAGATTTTAATGCATGTAGTATATAAGAAACCTGGAAAAAATAAAAAAAGTGGGAATGAATTTTTGGTTAATTGATGAAAATTGACAAAAATATTACGTATGAAATCATGACATATAAATAATAATAGTTAAGATATTTTTGGATTTCCAAAAATTTTGTGGATGTTAACTGATTTTTTACTGATTATTTTTATTGTTAAATTTAAAATACTAACTATTATACAAATTATCTCATATGATGCTCATATTATTTTGTTATTAAAATTTTAACTCTAATCCATGAAGAAGTGAATTATGGTTTTAGGATGAAATATATAGTTATGTGATTACTAAACTGAATGTCTAACGATAAAATTTATTTTAAATTTAAAAAATTCAAATATTAAAAAGTATCATTTTTAAAAAAAATTATTAAGAATATTAGTAATTTTTTATGATTTATTTTATAATTTTAAGACATATATTTTTGTAATGAAATGTTAAAACATAAGATAATTAGAAATAAATAATAATTTATAGGAATGAATCTTCAGTTATTTGATGAGAATGTCTCTATGTCTTTATGTATGTTTTTATTTTATAAATTTTACTCATTTAAAATTGATTATGACATGAGGTAAAATTAGTACTTATGAGATAACAACATAACAAATAAATCTTAAATAATGGTAATTCAGTTTTTTTGCGAATTATATTTTGTTAATTCTTATTTGTATTTTCAATTCTTACTACGATATAGATTTGATATGATTTATTAATTGTGTTTGATATAAAATATTTAGTTCTATGCATTACGATGAAATGTGTAATTAAAATTAAAATATGGTTTATTATGATGGTATAGATATATAAATGGTATTCTTGTCCTATAAGAGTTTTTGGGTAAAAGCACAAAAAATTAATAAACAATATAAATTATGTCATTTATAAAACTTCAACCAATAGTAAAATATACTGCATAGTTTTAATAATCATAAATTGTTATATTAATAAAAATTATACATAGAAATTTGAAAAAAATACAAATGTATCACTCACCACCGCAAGTGAGGATCCAAGAGAACAAACCGCAAAGTCATCCGCCGTCACCTCCGATACGAGTGGCTTCAGCGTTTCTTCCAACAGGATCGGTGCCATTTCCTAGGAGAGGAGGATCGTCACGAGCGGCAGCCACTTTGTCATCTGGAATAAATATTCTAAATTTATCTATTAATTACAGAATAATATATATATATATATATATATGAATATTTAAAATATTTTAATTGTTTTTGATTATAAGAATAGTAGAAAGTGTTAACTAAATTTGTTTGAATACGAGTATAAAAATTTAATGATTTTTAATAGTAAATATTTCCAAATATATATAATCGTGACATATGTAAAGTATATCGATATATTTTGACATGTATAAAAATAAATTTTATTTAATAATTATAAGAAAATTAAAAAATCCTAAAAATAAAAAGATTATGATTAATATTGTTGAAAGTATTTAAAATCAAAAGTAATCTATTATGTCACTAATTCTAATAGAAAAGTTATCTACTCCCTCCGTTTCAAAATATAAGATGTTTTAGAGAAGTTTTTTGTTTCATAATATAAGATGTTTTCAAGTTTTCAAGTTTTCTATGCAACTTTTAGATTAGTTTAATATTCTATATTATGCAGTATTGTTTCTGATTGGTTGAACTTGTTAAAAGTAAAGATTTCTTAATCTGCGTGATTTAGTTAAAACATCTTATATTTTGAAACGGAGTGAGTATTAAATTACTTATTTAGATAGGAAAATATATGCAATTAATAAGGAAAATATTTACAATTTAAATGCAATTATTATCTTATTATATAAAGTTTGATATCAAATTTACTCATTGTCGGACAACTAATGGTATATACAGAAACAAGCTACAGTACCATCAATGCCCCTAACCAAATATTACAATCCATAAGACATACTACTACTATTTAAAACAACGGCGCTTCATTGTAAAGCGTTACCATTTACCTGTCTACCTGATGCGTCCCTTTTTTTTTTTTTTTTTCTTTTTAAATTAAGAAAGCTCAAATCTTTTGAGCTGTGAATGTCACCATCTCATAACATAATTTAATTTGTTGTGTATTAGATATATTTCCCGAGAGGATAACATCCGTGCCGATAAACTTGCGAAATGTGCAAGAGCACGCGGTTTCTGTTTTTCCCATGTAAGCTCGTCGGTACCTAATTGGCTCTCTCTCTCGAAAAGAGTCATCTCCGATAACTTAATATATGGGGTTTGATCGTCAAAAAAAAAAAAAAAATTATTTTGTTGTGTAAGAGTTAATTCAATTTCTTAAAACCAAACTGTATTGTACCTGTCCGACTCAAACCATAAACCAATCAATCTAAACAATTTGCCTCGCAAGTCTCAACACAATTCTTTTTGCAGAAGAAAAGACAATTACAAAGACAAAAACAGTCTACAAGAGAAAATCTTATGAGAAGAAGAGACACCATCAAAATTCCAACATCGTAATCTAAACCGTTGCACAACAACAATGTAACACACCACTAGCAGAGCTCAAGGTAGAGTTCAAATGTACATCTTCATTATCTCATAGAAAGAACAGAACACTTGTCAGAAATGGTATACTCAACAAAGCCAAAACAAGACTTTACCTATTCACAAACATAGTTCAAAGTAACGAAATTTAGTACATTGTCTTTTCCTTTTCTCTACTTGGTGCGTTTACCAACCTCTTATGCACTCTCTTCTGCTTCTACTTTGGTTATGACTCTGAAACCAATTTAGAGCCGTGTTGAAGGATCAAAGCCGTTAGATTTACCATTACTCTTCTCACCACTCACAAACATTAGATCCTTCTCATCATCCATGAACCTAGCCCAGAACCAATGCTTCTTCCACACTCTCTCAGTCATCTCCACGATCAGAACGTTCTTAGTCTCAGGAAGTAAAAACATCACAAAACACAGACATAATCAGAACCCACGCCGAAGAGAAGATGAATATCCCAAACTTGAAATGGCAAAGCATCGAGAGGAAAGCTTGAGCGATGATGAAAGTGAAGAGCACACAGATGTTCACAATGAGCATATATAGTCCAATCCAAAGTTGTAAACTATAAATAAGATCTACAATACAAAGTGGATAACAACAGATTAGCATTCTATATATGTGTCCAAGTCAATTATTACAGTATGGACGATAAAGAATAAAAAACACATTATTGAGTTCATTCAGATGAATAGACAAATACACAAACTGAGGAAACACAACGCACCTGTTTGAGTATTAATGTCAACACCAGAAAGCCAGCACCCGAATCCAGGATGGGAATGATACCAACCAACAACTATCTCAGGTCTGAAATTAACGATACAAGAATGAATCAATATCCCCAAAATCTGATTCTGAATCCAGTGATTTTATAGCTCTCGCGACCATCTGAATCCAGCGATTCATGCTTTCGTCGTTCAATTTTGATGAGATCAATTTTGTTTCGAAAAAGAGAGAGAGAGAAGCAAAAATGGGTGAGGTTTACTTTGATACACACAATGTAGGGAATTAATTAATTGAATGGGGGGGGGGGGGCTAACTTTGATAAGGGGTTACTGAAAGCTAGTTGTGCAAACTCAAAAGAACCTGCCATCACCCAAAAATGCAATTTGGATAGATGGATATGTGTCTTTTTAAGATCATGTAATAAAGAAAACTTATGTTTCAATGTTGTAGAGTATTCCAAACACCTAGTGTAAAAGCAGAATGGAACCCAAACAAGACTCATCCCGATCTGTCCTGCACGGGTAAATGCTATATGATTAAGCTTTTTAAGTCACTGCTCTTCCTTCTTTTATCGAGTCTGTTAAGCAGACATTGTTAATCCATGGATTTTCCAGGGAGTTTGGACCCGACTCCAAGTACATAGCAGTCGCTTCAATACGGAAAATTGTGCACAAGACTCGTGAAGAAATTTCTCAAGTCCCAATAGACAGAGGTTTTGAATCATTATTAGGTTTTCCATGACACTTTTGTTAATGCTTGATCAGTGTGAAATTATTCAAGTTGTGTCTTTCTCTTCAAATAGCGTTAAAAAATATTTATATAAAAGTTTGGGATTCTTCAGGTTGTGTCTTTTCTCTTCAATGAAAAGATCAGTAATGATATTTTAAAATAAAATTTTGGTTAGAGTTGAAACGACAAACAAGATATACATGTACTTACAATCTGTGAGTTGTATTGATAATGTATAACACCTATTACCTGAAAATAATAATAAATAAAAAATAGAAGCGGAAAAATTAAAAAGAAATGGAAAAGTCCATATGTGGTTAATGTCCCTTATATGTTGGTTTCGTTTTAACACTCTTCTTTGTGGTTTCACGCTCTTCTTATTGAAGCTTCCAATTTGGTTTTGTGATTTAGTGCAGGTCTTATTATCATGGACTCCATGGACATTGATCAAAGTAACCGAGGTTCTTCTGAAACCAGTAGATCCGCTGGAATGTGGTGAAGGTTTACCGTATGCTCCTGAGAATTGGCCTAATCCTGGAGATACTTGGCATTGGAAGGTTGGACCGAGAGTAAGCGCGGTAAAGGCCACTTCAAGGATATATACTTATTTCCTCCTAAGCATCTTCCCGGTTTAGATACTGAAACAATGCTGAGAAACGAGGTTTTTAGGAGCAGGCTCTCACTCGAACGTTACATTCGTCACACCTTCCCTGGAGCTGATGTTCCAAAGTTCTTTGCTTCTTTCAGCTGGACAATACCCTGCAGAGATGGTTAGGTTCAATCAACTCTAGTCATATCTTATATGCTATATACACGGTTCCTTTTGCTTCCTGAGTTATTAGAACTCCGGTTATTTGCCTCATGCATGTTTCTGTTAGTTCTTAAATGTATCAATTACGTTTTATCATTCTGAAATCTGATAAAGTAGCTGTTTTCTCTGTTTGATAGGCATTATGCCTCAGAAGCAGGTTTCATTGCCAATGTATAGCTCAGATAAAGATCCAGTGAATGATAATGGATCTGATATTGCGGTTTGTAAGGCTGGTAATGAAAAATGTGGGAGCCTGATGCCACAGATTAAAACCGAAACTTTACCCACTATGCCTTGTGATATTTGCTGCGGTGAACCTAAATTCTGCTCTGATTGCTGTTGCATCCTTTGCTGCAAATTTGTAAGTTTGAAGCATGGAGGTTATAGCTATATCAAATGCGAGGCTTTGGTTTCCGAGGGTCATATATGTGGACATGTTGCGCACGTGAAGTGTGCTCGTCGAGCTTACATGGCTGGAACCATTGGGGGCAGCATCGGGTTGGAGGCTGAATACTACTGCAGGCGATGTGTGATGAGACACAACGTTTAATTAGTTATTTAGTTATTTTAATTATGTAGTGGGAATGTGTTTCTCTCCCCACGTTTCACGTTCTTAGGAGTCACTTTATGTTTTGTGTATTTAAACATCTCCTCTATTGTAGAACCGATATGAAGAAAATATTGTTAAGCAACTTGTGTTCTTGTGTTGTTCTTATGAGCAATTCTCTTTGGCTTTGAAGAGTGACTGAAATTAGCTTTTATAGCTAACAATGTGACGCCAAAAAGGACTTGGTTCCACATGTCAACAAGTTCCTAGATATATGTCAGACTGTAGAATATCAAGGCGACGTGGAGAAGATCCTGGATCTCGGTACTTGTATCCTGCGAGGCTCACAAAGAGATAATGCTAAGGAATTATTAAATTGTATCGAATCAACAGTCATCAAGGTACATTATACTCTGTAAAATGTAATGTTTACTAGATGTTCCTGAAACTAAACCATAATCTTTTCAGCTCAAATGTGGCACGAGCTTGGAAGATCTCTGGAATGATGATGATACATCAGCTATATGGTCAGGTACAATTCCCTAATCACAGTTTCTGATCATGTGATGAAGTTGCTTTAATATTTCATTATAACATATTATGGTTATTCTGGTTGTAGATATCTCTGACAATGGAGAAGCCAAAGACAATGATACATTGGAAAGTTTACAGCACGTGACTCCAATTGGGCCGATACCATTCAATCATGAGGCCGAGATGCACAAACTCGAGGAAGAAATCAATGAGGTTCTAAACGCGATGAGGAAGGCTCAGGAATTTGAGTACCAAATTGCAACCTTTATGCTTAGAGAGAATGTCTCGGTGACCTGTATGCAAAGTTTATGCAAAGTTTATACAAAGTTTATGCAACCTTTATGCAACCTTTATGCAAAGTTTTGAATTTTTCCTACCAATTTATTCATAATTGTTCATTGAGACGACAACATCAAAAGAGGATGACAAAAAAGCTAAAATTCAAAAGTAATAACATTAAAGAGCAGAGATTATACAACAAGATAAAAAAAGAGGATGGAGGAGATCAGGAGACCAGATCAAAGTCCCTTAATCCAAGATAAAAGAGCTTCAACGTACCCGACGTAGGAGAGGATGAGGTAGATCACAGAGAAACCTATCGAGAAGGCTGCTGAGAAACTTCGCTGGAACAAAGACAATCAAGGTACCGATCACCCATTGGATGCCATCGGAACACTCCTTGACGAAGGTCTTCCAGACGTCGTTCACAGGGGCAGGGGCGACAGGTTCATCATCCGAAGCTCCGAAACATCGGGCGGAGAGACTGAACAAAAGAAACAAAACCAAATCAAATTAATGTTATACAAAAAAAAGCTAATGTTAATTGATGCAACATCAAAGTCTTGATTAAGCAGAGATTATATCTTAAAGCATTATTATAAAAATAAAATAAAAAGAGGATGGAGGAGACATGATCAAAGTCCGATGAAGGACTTGACCCAAGAACAAAAAAAACTCTGAAATTAATATATTTTTCAACCATAAATTATCACTTAGGACTTTGCATCAGTTTCACAATTGCAAATACCTTGAACTAAGAGTAAAATTAATAGTAAATCAATCAAAAGGTATTACAAAATTGGCATATTCAAAAGATTTTATTTTATAATCTTGTACAAGATGTGCTTATATACAATTTTTTAAATATTTTGATATTTGTATATCGATAATATTGTGATATTTGTGAAAATAAATTATTTAATAATTATAAGAAAATTAAAAAATTTTGAAAAATAAAAGGATTACAATTAATATTTTTAAATGTATATAAAACCAAAAGTAGTATATTATATCACTAATTCTAATAGGAAAGTTATCTATTAAATTACTAAGTTCAATGGGAAAATATGTGCAATTAATAAGAAAAATATATGCAATGTAATTACAATTATTATTAATTATAATCATATAGTAAAAAATTAATAGTTTTGAGAGTATATAAAACTAAAAGTAATATATTATATCACTAACTCTAATAAGAAAGTTATCTATTAAATTACTAATTTCAATAGGAAAATATTTGCGATTAATAAAGAAAATATATGCAATTTAATTACAATTATTATATTATAATCATATAGTAAAAAGAAATTTATACAGAAAAGTGATGAAAGTATAAAAAGGTTTAATGTGTTAAAATAAGTGATTAACATAATATAAGAAAAATAAGAAATTAATGTAATTTTCTTAAGTTTTTCAATATGTGAATGATTTGATAGCTTATTTAATATTATGTTGTTATATAAACCTTCGTTTTCAAAGTTAGTAACTAATGTGATCACGACACGTGTCAGTTTTAACAATTAAAGATTTTGTCATGTGTTATACAAAGCTTTATTTTAACATATTTGTAAATTATAAGAAATTAAAAATTTAGACAGTTTAATGAATATAAAAAGAAAGGTCCTATAAAAAAAGATAGTTCATATATGTATATAAAAAATAATACTAATTTTAATTTTAAATTACTAATTCTATAAGAAAAAGAATTAAGAAAATTATACAATTAATTACTATAATACCATAATAAAATAAATTATACTGTCAATTATTAATCCTAAAAGAAAAAAGGATTGTAGATATTCACATTTACATAAACAAATAATTTTCTCATGATAACGTCTTTGAATTTTAATTAATTTATGAGAATGTTAGTATAGTTTTATTTAAAATTAGTTGGACAAGTAGTAAAACTATTACGTAAGAGAGTACAAAATATGAAACAAATATATTTAAGATATTTTTACTTTTTCAAATATGAGATAAAATTATTTTTCAGTTTATTTTCTGAGGATTATGTTTTATTAATTTTTAGGTTTTTAAAATATTAAGTAAGATGTAAATTTGTTATAATGCACATTTTTCTTGACATGAAAATTATAAATGTTACTCATTGCGATTGAATGCATAGAATTAAAATCTAATTTATTATCATGTAAAATACAAAAGAAAATTATATTGCAATATGGAGTGTGTGAATTCTAAATCCGGTTAAAAAAATCAAATGAAATAAAATTAATATTTTAAATACAACTTATAATTCCACATATTTTTCTTATATCCGCGTTAATACTCGGGTCTAATCTAGTATTATATATTTTGTTCTCTACGAACATATAAAAGACAATTAGATTTGGATTTGCAGATTTAAGTATTTCTTATTTACAGATTTGGTATAACAAAATTAAGTTAAAAAGTAATGGAATTTTTTTTAAAAAAATTTGGTTACAGTTGAAACGACCAACAAGATATACACACTACAGTAAAGTACACACAATCTCTGAGGTGTATTGATAATGTATAACACCTGAATTTACCTGAAAATAATAATAAACAAAATTAGAGGGGAAAAATAAAAAAGAAATGGAAAAGTACACGCTGGAAAATAAAAAATATTAGTTGGAAGGAACTGACCAAACAAAAAAAAAACAAACAAAACTCTGAAATTTCTCAATTTCCTCGTCGTCGTCGTCGCCGGTCCGGTGGTTTCTCTCAACTCCTCCGCCGAGACGACTGACGCCATAAAATCAGGCAACGGAGGAGAGGTTAAGAAGGAAGATGACCTTATCAATCGTCTCGTTGTTCCCAATCTACGCAAGATTCACGCTAGTGATTTGCTTTCTCACTGCGCTTGTGTCCGTGTCTTGTAATCCGGGAGTGTTCAATGTTAAGTACCGTTATCCAAGGCTACAAGGCTCCCTGAGCGCCTTAAAAGAGCACGATGACCGTCGCCAGCTCACAATTCTCGCTGGAATCGATCTACCCCTTGGTGGAACTGGTCGCCCTGATATCCCCGGGTGAGTGTTTCAGATTCATCACTTCTCCTCCTTTGGAGTCTTACTTCATCACTGTTGTTTTCTTTTGAGGAATTTTTGGAATCTCGTAATGTTAAAGTTGCAATTTTTAGATTACTTGATCTCTGTGTGCTCTCTCTCTTTCTCATTGTGTTGTCTCAAGGCTTTATTATGCAAAGATTGGAATTGGAACACCTGCAAAGAGCTATTATGTTCAAGTCGACACAGGCAGTGATATCATGTGGGTTAACTGTATCCAGTGCAGACAATGTCCAACACGAAGCTCTCTCGGTGTAAGCCTTTTCTTTATTTTTGTATTTTCATTTACAGTTTCCTTTTGTTGCTCCAACTCAATGGTTGCCCTTTTTTGTTTTTTTCCTCCTATATAGATTGAGCTCACGCTCTACAACATAGACGAATCAAACAGTGGGAAGTTGGTCTCTTGTGATGATGATTTTTGCTACCAGATAAGTGGTGGTCCTCTCTCAGGCTGCAAAGCTAATATGTCTTGTCCGTATCTTGAGATATATGGAGATGGTAGCTCTACTGCTGGTTATTTTGTCAAAGATGTTGTGCAATATGACAGTGTTGCTGGTGATCTCAAGACCAAAACTGCTAACGGGAGTGTCATCTTTGGGTAATTCACTTTTATTTTATCTCGCTTTGTTATCTTGAAACTAGTAAACTCCTGCAACATGATACTTGCAACTTTGTTAGATCTTCTTTCTGTTCTCACTCAAAAAAACACTTCTTCACCTTGCTTGAGGCCACGGTCTTTACTTTTTTTTCAAGTGGACAGAAGGAAATACATGGAAACTGCTCTAAGAAAGCTTAATTGTCAACAATTCTTGAAGCCAAACCGATAAAACTTGATTGCTTAAAGAATATTTTTTTTGAGATTCTGAAAGAGGTTAAAGTGTACTCTGGCATCTATGCTTTTTTTATTTTGAAAGAACACGTGAATAAGTTCTCCACCATATAGTGAATATCACAAATAGTCCATATGCTAATACTGAAATATATTGTGCTTTTGATTGTGACAATTCATTAGTTTGCTAAGGTATATTTCAGTGCACAGCTCATTTCATTTATTTCACATGCATCTACACGTTAGGAAAATTAGTAATTCAGAAATACCATATTTATATTTTAGTTTTGTATCCTGGTCTGAGATATGCTGGTCACGTTAGAAGTCCTCAGAGATCTGTAAAATGAGTAGACTAGTTGAACGCTTTAGCTTAATCCTTCATTCCTCATTGCCTCTTCCATTTCTTAATGTTTTTATATGATCTTGAAGGTGTGGTGCTAGGCAATCAGGCGATCTAGACTCGTCTAATGAAGAAGCACTTGATGGAATACTTGGATTTGGGAAAGCTAATTCCTCCATGATTTCCCAGCTGGCCTCATCAGGAAGAGTGAAAAAGATATTTGCTCATTGCTTAGATGGAAGAAATGGAGGTGGTATATTTGCTATCGGACGTGTTGTACAACCAAAAGTAAACATGACACCATTGGTACCCAATCAGTATGTCAACATTTTAACTCTTTTACCTTTTCTTGTTTGTGCAATCATATGCTTCAAATGCAATCATTGCCTATATTGTTTGGGTAGAAGCTCAACGAGATACCAGTAGATGCAGTGATCATGTTATTTCTGTTATAGTCCTGATTTAGACTAATCTTATATGCTCGTTCACCGAGTTTCAAGCTCTTTCAAATACATTGGACGAGCGTGGATACTTATAGTAGAGGGAACCTTCTTGTTGTTTAGAGTAGGGAAATAAAATTAGTGTGCTCAACTTTAAAGCTTCTTCTAAAAATGATGAATACATTCTTTCTCTAGGTCGTTTTTGTTAACAGACTATTATTGTTATGAATTGTAGACCACATTACAATGTCAATATGACAGCAGTTCAAGTTGGTCAGGAGTTTCTTAATATTCCAGCTGATTTATTTCAACCGGGAGATAGAAAAGGAGCGATAATTGACAGTGGTACAACCTTGGCCTATCTTCCAGAGATAATCTATGAGCCACTAGTGAAGAAGGTACACTACAAGAAAATTTCCAGTTCTTAAAGAAATTTAAACTGCAGAGTCTATCCTCATAATCCTTGTTCTTTTGTTAGATAACCTCGCAGGAGCCTGCTCTGAAAGTTCACATAGTGGATAAAGATTATAAATGCTTTCAGTACTCTGGAAGGTTAGTCATACGTCTATTTTATGATTTATTCTACAAAATTTTCAATGTGCATCTACCAAGAATATATTTGGACATTATTGTGGATGGTTGGCATGTAAGCAACTGCTCGTTGTGATGTCTGACGTATCACACAATGGTTTTCTGATGGAACCATATCTTACCTTTGCTGCAGTGTTGATGAGGGGTTTCCAAATGTCACTTTCCATTTCGAGAACTCAGTTTTCCTCAGGGTTTATCCTCATGACTACCTGTTCCCTTATGTAAGCATCTTCAGCCTTTCTGGTTGATTTTTCGTAATCTTCATGTTGCAGCCTGATTTTGCTCTCAATCTTGCTATCCATGTCACCCCGAACTCATAACACCAAAATTTTGCAGGAAGGAATGTGGTGCATTGGTTGGCAAAATAGCGCAATGCAATCCAGAGATAGGAGAAACATGACACTTTTGGGAGGTAACTTGTTGGATACATAGTTATTAGTTTGTAATCATATATACAAAACCATGACTAAGTGACAAAGTTCAATTGCAATCCAGTTTGTGAAAAAATGCCCATTGTGTTCTCTTGCTCAGTTGCTCTCAGTGAATCTAAGCCTCATGTGATTCAATCCAATTCCCACAGTATCTTACGTTCTCTTTTGCAGATTTGGTGCTTTCAAACAAGCTTGTTCTCTACGATCTCGAAAATCAGCTCATTGGATGGACTGAATACAACTGTAAGTGCGATATATTCATGTCTCATTCATTGTGACTGGGAAAGATTTGGAATTTGAACACTTTTATCATCTTTCTTTGGCAGGCTCATCAAGCATAAAAGTAAAGGATGAAGGAACAGGAACAGTTCATTTAGTAGGCTCACATTTTATCTCTTCTGCACTGCCTTTAGATACCTCTTTGCTTTTAATGTCCTTACTTCTCCTTATGACTCTTTTCCTTCTTTAGAGACTCCTTATAGTTATATCTTTTGTACATAGACTCAACATTTTGCTCAAATGGTAAAAATGGTCTGAATATATAGAAGATAATACAAAGAAAAACCAGCAGCAGATTTGATGAACAAACAAACATATCTTATTTTATTGATTTTAAACTATTTTATTGGTTTACTCGCACTGAAATGACCATGAAAGAGGACGCAGAGCAAACTGGTGTGAGTTGGAGTAGTTGAAAGAGAGAGTTTGCATTGGACTCAAGGGCAAGCCGTCGTTAACTACGCAGTTTCCGGTGGAAGAGGAGAGAACACGGAGGAGTGTGGGGTCCACAAGCGACTGAGGAAATCCTTGACATTTCAGACGAAGGTTGATGACTGGGCACATTGGACATTTGTTAATTACCTCAACTCTGAACTTGATTCCTTGTCTCCACTTCACCTGCGTCTGCTTCACCGTTGGTTCGCTGCTTTTGCTCTCACATTTTAGCCCAGAACCTATACACATATACATGCAGCAACCCCATTCACATATCTACAGATAATAATTACAATGAAAAGTATTTAAGCTTTCAAGTTACCTATCTGAAGAAGCAACAGAGCAAGAGATGACCAAAGAAGAAACTTGAGAGGTTTTGACATTTGGACACGACTAAACAGAGCTTCAGAAGCATTGTACTCCAAACATAAGCAAGTATATATATACACATACACAGTGACACACGCGTGCTTGTGTGCGCGCGTGTGGGGGAATGAGTCAAGGGATACGACCAATAATGGTCACATGCACAGAGAACCAAATAAAGGTGCAAGTAAAGTTACACTACAACAAAGTACTTAAAGGAGTGATAAGGACTTTTTTTTCCTTCACATGTTTTGTGTCAGGCTGAAGAAAACTATGCTCCTCTTATTTCCAACTCCATAACTAGATTCCTTGTTGAATATCTAATCACAGTGCTTATCAGATGAAAAAAATAGAAAATCAATTGTTTATAGCATGATACGTATATAAATGGAACCATCATGCTAAAACTTAAAATCAGATAAACAGCAGATTGAGGCTCATTCGAGTCAGGAGAAAGAAGAAAATGCTGGTTTTTTCATTTACCCAAGATTGTAATGTGCCTCTTGTTACAAAAAGGGTTAGTGTGGTTCTAGTACTTATTAGTATATCTGTACAAGAAATGGATTGTTACAAGACCTTCGGATAGAACGATCTCAAGTTAAGAGTACTGACAGTTACAGTATGTGTTCAGGGAGATTAATGGGCCTCTATAGAGGGGGAAGCTAGCCAGACTCATGAGTATCCGCAAACATGTGACATCCTCACATAGATCTCGTGTACACACAGATGTGAAGGTCTGGATCAAGTAAGCACATGCAAGTCGAAACAGATGGTTAGGAGCTTCCATTGAATGGCAAACAAAAGGATTTTGTAAGTAAATTTGATAACTTCCATTGAGATAAAGTTTTCTTTGTGACTGATGAAAGCATGTACTTGCAATAGACATGGCTGGCCTCACCATGAAATTAGGCCGCTATCGATGAGATAGAGACGCGTTAAAGAACTCATCATCTTCAACAAAGATAAGACGTCTACTAACCTGGAAATTAACTTTCAATAACTACAAAGAAAAAACTCTTCTCAAGTTAACATATCAACAAATATAGCTTACCTCTCAGGCTTCTGTCCAATCTTTTAACTCACTACGAGAAGCATGAATATTTGCCTGCTGTTCTTCAGCTTCTGTGTCATTAACAACACCCCGGCATCTTGGGAAACCACAGTAACATGCAAGGCGCTCATCAATTGAAAAGAATCTGCCATGTTAAAGATAATCAGTATATTATTGTGCAATTTAAAAAAGCACCCAAGAAACAAAAGGCACAATGAGAAACCTGTAATCATAGGTCAGTTCCTCCCATTTTGCGACATCCCTCTTTGCAAATATGATAATATGCTCATCCCCATTAACACTAATGACTCTTGAATAGCAATTTGGCTGTACAGGAAAATATCCATAAGTAATGTGATGATATTTGCAGATGCTAACTAAATCAATTAAAACTACTTGACCATACCTCACATGAGTGATTGATCAGGTGGGCAATACTTCCTGTCCTTGTTGCGTCTATGACCCGCTCATTATCAATTCTAAACATATAGGTCCCAGCACCCTATATCATAAAAGAAATTATTTGGTAAACTGATACCTAACATTTCAGTACTCATAACTAAAAATATCAGATAACAAAATTAAGCAAGAAAAGTTAGAAAGATATGTACTATGTAGATACTAACACCGCAGGTTGCTTAAGGGGCTAACAAAATGTTCAGTGCTCGAGCCAAAAAAAGAATCATTAATGCTGCTCAGAGATTACCATAGAGTATAAAATGCACAAGGTCAGATACGTACCACCATTGAGTTGTATATAAGATGTTCTCTCTTGTCAGCTATTGGCGCCCTAACAAGTTCACCAGTGTATTCAATCACCTGCACCCACCCAATTCACAATATTGTCATGACTGACGCTTTACTAAGCAAGAATGGACAGTTCAATTTATGAATGCCTAACCATATCTCCTGCCCTGTGCGGAAGCTTTGTAAAGATCCCAAAACCATGGATTCCTGATTTCCCTGTAGAAGAAAGTAAACCATTTAAAGGAAAACAAAAAAAAATCAGAGAAAATTAATTCTGATAGATATGTTAGGCTATATGGTAATCACTTCCCGTCTAATCCATAAAACGTAAAATGATCACAAGAAAGCACCATACATCCCAAGAATTTAATGATAAAAAAATCCTACCAGTTTTATCTTACAGAAATTTCACTAATTTCATCTTTAACATAGCAGAAACTTTGACTAGTAGTAACATCTTTTACGATTGTTGATTAAATGCTTACCGAATGCTAATCTCTTCCTGTAAGTTTCCTTCATGTATGTATATTTCTCGGCCATAGATAGAATATTGCTTGGAGTAATAATTTGTGACATCTTTGATCCATAAATGCGTTCGTAGGTTGAAATTTCATGTCGAGAGTATCCGCCAACAATAAACGGCTGATTCTCAACAAATAAACGTTTTGAAGAAGCACCAGCAAGAGCTTCGGGTTCCTTTCGTCCTCTTCTTCCAAGATAATTATATGGCTCTATCATCCAGAAGCAGAGGGAAACATTAATAATCCAGCAAGATAAAGCTATAAACTGACCTATACAGTGCCCTCTTTTAGATTTGAATACAAGCAAGCACCATGTGAAAAACTCTTAAGATTAGATCTCTGAGAAAACTCTGTAAGAGAATAATGTAAGATCATTCAAGCTGATAAAAAGACTTCAATTCCATCCCAACTAGGTGCAGTAATTCTATCCAAAATAGGTGCAGTAATTCTACACTTTAATTTCTAGCAGCAGCAAATATTGATCAATGCAACTGCTTACCAGTTCGAGCACAGCCAGATGGATTGAGAGGTGGGAGGTACTTGGCAATATTATGAGCAGGTTTGATAATGTACTCTGTTTCTAGGTGGTTGTTTGATGTTTGTCGATGCCTCTTGCAAAATGAAAGAAGGCGGATGCACTGATCTGCTTCATCATCCTCCATTGATAGAAGAAAAAGCCTATCCTCATCTGCAAGCTACAAAATGCTATTTTAATTAGAACTATCTTTTTTGTAAAATCTGTGTGGTTGAGTAAACATCTATGATTGACTGCAGAATCTTATGATCTCCTGCAGCATATGAAAGTACCTCAACACAGAGACCCGCAGCTCGTGCACATAGTGGATGATATGCCACCCGACAAGAACTATTTGAACACTGAAATGAGCATCATTATTTCTAGTTAATTACTTTATTCAATGACTAATATTTATGAGAGTCTAAACAAGGGAAGCAATAAAAATATTGTCATGTGTGAATTGGTAAACAATGATTCATCTTTCTTTTGCCATCAAAATAATTCTTACCTGGATACAAGCTCCATAAGATACACCACAGATGCTGCACAATAATTTCCAACGATCCTGTTTTGAAGTGAGAAGAAAAAAAAAAAAAGACAACTAAATTAGAGCACACGTGGCTACTGGAAATTAGACTACAATGTGCTTCTCTCGTTGAAAAGGTAACTAGTAATTCTGTCGAAGAAAACAGATGTAAAGGCAACTGAAAGAGAAACATCTCAAACCTTATTGACTTTATTAATCCCATCGATAGGTTCCATCTTCTTCACATCCAATAAGCATGTTTCTGCATAATATCACAATCGTTGCTCATACATCTTGGATAGAGGTAAAGCCCCAAAATCCTTGGTAGAAAGAAGAAACATGCAGTGTAACATATCAAAATGGTGAAGATTATACCTGGGATCCATATGGCACAAGCCAGATGAGCCCAGCGCCCATCAGTTGTCGGCTTCATAGCGCCCCCTGAAAGAATTGTTGGTCATTAACCAAGGCATATTAAGACTTCATACCAAAAAGGTTTGGTTACATTACCTACTACAGGACAAAGACAACATCGAGGAGGAATATCAAGAGCGCCAGGACGACACAAGTTGCATAACCACAGGATGCCATCACGGGGTTCCAACTGCCCATAGCATCTAGTATGGACCTAGTTCAGGATCAAAACATACTGAGCATCATCTAGAAAAAGATAGGATGCCAGCCACTATACAATATAGATCTAAAAAGATATAAAATAGTTTAAACAACTCAGAGAGAGAGCACTACCATCATTCTACATTTATCGCATTGTAGGAACAGATTGTTCTCATATTCCTGCAGACAAGAAAATCTAAGTCACAGCTAACTTATCAATTGTGCAATCAAGAAAGAAGCATTGTTAACCTCATCCATGTGGCAGACATTGCACTTATCAAGATCTTTCCAGTCCACCCGTACAGGTCGGTAACCAGTAGGATGATCTTGATACTTTCCTGAACTATATTTGCGTTGAGAAATCTTCGAAGGTGGTTTGGATTGTAATAGCCCCTGCCAGTAAGGTCAAGACTTATTATAGGGCACAACATACATAAAATGCGATTGCTAGAAGCTGAAGAATATTGCAAAGTAAGAAATTGGAAATCTACAACACAAAAAAGTACATAAAGAGAAGTCACAAATTTTACAGAAATTAGTTATCGTAATGGTGAAATCTTCTGCGAAACTTGGTTCCTTTTAAAGAATGCAGACCCACCCTTAGTTTATCTAAGAGTTCAAATGCTCTCGGAAATACATAAGGAGAAAGATTTAATGCATACAGCTTGATAATATAAATCTTCCATGCCAAACATTAAAGATGCCTAAAAATGAATTTTAACTGCAAAACAGAAGGCAGACCACTGCAAAGTTTTCAGGGTCCCTAAAGGAGTACAACGCAGAATCTAGCGAAAACTCCTGAGAGTCCAGTGGATGAAGGAGTAAAAGGAGACAACTATAACCACTAGACATAACTTCAGATTCAAGAAGAAATACCTGAATAAGTTTATCGACTTCTGGGTTGGAGAAGCCAAACATATCTGTACCAGATTCTAGAAGTCCTTTACCCATAACATCAGGACTATTGGAAGCACTCTGAATCTTTTTTATCCTATTATATATCTTATTCCAGCAGGCAGATGGAGTTTCCCCTTTGAACTGTCAAAAAATCAAATATCAACTTAACATATGGCTATAACAAACCTTCTATGCACACAAGCCTTCACCTAAAAACCTAACCTGCTCACCGCTGTTGGTTGTCACTCTGAAAACAGGGCGAGTCTTTGACTCGGCATCTCTAAGCACTTCCATCTTGTACATGGCAGATGCATCAGGATCTGCTTAAAGTCAAAACAAGAAATTGTGCATGTATGAGACGAAAAAATTGCAGTTTAATATACAAAAGCACAGAAACTGGTAACTAATTGACCTTTTAGTGATATGAACTTTCTTATTGCTGTATACCCTTCCGGCCAAGTATGCTGACTATCCTTGAAAAATTCGGAGTCTGTCACGATCCTTCCTGGCAGACAAAGACAAGTGATATACTAATTAGTTTGGCTTATGCATAATGGCAGAGTCCATTCCACATAAGGATGATCCAACATACTAATTAGTTTCAAACATTACCAAGATTAATTATTTGCAGATCTCCGATTCTATGCAAGCAATTTCCAAGTTCCATTGGTCGCAACCAGACTTCTCCATCTTTTGTGTGATCATCACCAGAGTTTGAGCTGTCCACTTCTCCACTATTAGTCCTTTCCGAACAATCAGTATCAGCAACTTTTTGAAGTTGATCCATCCTTCCTGGAAGCTTATATTCTTTTAGGTACCTAGGTGAAGTCAGTTACAGCAATTTAACACAGGCATCACATTCTTGTTCGGATAAACATACAGAAATGGTCTGTTTGTTAACTTCGCTATATTGGGAAATAAAAAAAGTAGAATGCTAGTGAAAAGCAAGAGAAACTTACATTTTTGCTTCCTCCATGGCCTCTTCAAACCGAGGTTGCTTACACTTCAGGGGAGATCGTGACAGAAGCCCTTTAAGAAATGAGACCGCTTGTTTGACTTGTATTCTATATAACCAAAATAAAAATAGTCAATTTCCATAACAAAAGTATGATGTGTTTGTATAACATTAATTTCAACAATTCGGTAGCATAACAAAAATCTCTAAAGATATTATAACGATTTACTAACCTAGCAAAATCATGGGTGCCGAAAAACTGTACGAGGACTGATCTTCCTCCAGATGCCTTGTTGTTTAGACCTTTCCGCTTTACTATAACAGACTCATCCACAATAATTGCTGGCCACATAGCATGACCTGTCCAGAAAAGTTAACACACACAGCAGTATGGTTCTTAGTATGCATAATAAGTTAAGTTTATCCTGAAACCAGAATGTTTGAAGGCTAGGGAATACATGCTTACTAAGTACCACAAAATTCTAAAGCAATTAGATCTTAAAGAGAAAGATGGTGACAAATATGCTTCCTAACAGCATCATGTTTCTTACACCATAACGGGAGGTTATATGCCTAAATATTTTCTACAAAAAAAGTAAGAAAATACATGTACAAGAATACAGAAATTGGTTTTGTTCAAAGCATTTACCAGTTAATTTCGCCCATATGATGTCTCTAGGCTCAAAATCTTGGCACTCCTCAAACGAAGCAGCCAATATAACCAGTTCATCATAATCTTGACCATCAACGGCCACATCGTTGGTACCAAACTTCATGTTTAGCAACTCCATCTCGTCACGAGAAATTAAAAATTTGATCTTCTCACGACGAAGAGCTAATTCCTCGCCATCTCCATCTCCATATTTAACCTGTAGTATATTATAGTGGTGAGAAAGACAAGCATTTATATATTCCATCAGTCACCAAAAATAATGACGAGAACCAGATATAGTAGACAGAAATAACTTACAATGTGATGCTTTGTCTCTACATTATATCCAATGATAGAACCAGGATACCAAACAGCATCCAATGGCCAAAAAACCTAGAGATTAGATAACAGTCAACTGTTAACATAAAGATAGAATGGAATAGCTAAAGCACATAACTTAATAGCTCAACGCTTGCCTTGCATTGTAGCCCAATGAAAGTTGTAGGATCGACACCATCATAACTCAACCTGCCATGCCAAAACTCGCCAGTCATACAACATCAAACTAACTAATAGTGTGCCAATTAGCACTAAAATGTCTACATTGCCGAAGACGCCACTATATTTAGAAGCGTATAGATTTGAAACAATGATTTATAACCGTGAGAATAAATGGTAAAAGTGAATCCTAACCTGACCCATTTCTTAGCAGTAGCAGAAGCTGTGAGAACCTTGTCCTGATTCTTGATCAAACTCTTCTTCCTCCGGGAGGATCCATTTTGTTTACTTCCGCTACACACAGCTTTGATTCGACATCCCCTTAAACCCGGGTTATCAGAGATGCTTAAAGTAGTAGAATCCACGCCCAAATTCATAAGCTCGCCATTACCAATCCTCCTCCTCTTCGGCTTCTTCATCTTCTCATCCTCCTCTTCATCATCAAGCTCCGTGGTTTCAGTTTTCACAATCTTACCCATTCTCTCCACTCCCTCATTCTGAGATATTGCTAACTCGACGAAAGACTCACGCCGCTTCCTGCTCCTCCTCTTACGACGACAATAAACGTGAACAATATCAGGTCGGCGATGAGACCGCAACTCAAAACCACCATCCGCATGACTGAATTGCTTATGTGATGATGAAGCAGTAGGGGCGCTAATACGACACAATGAAGACGAAGAAGAGGAAACTGAGTAGACGCTCTCAAGAGATGCGTAACGAACAGGAAGATCAGATTCAGCAGCCTGGTGGTGGTCGTTGAGTTCGATTTTGCTTTGCGTATCTTCTTCTTCTTCAAAGGTTTTGAGATACACGACATTGAAATCATTCGGAGGTTCTCCTCTCTCTCGCTCTCTCCGCCAATTGCAATTGAAATTGGAAATAGTTAGGGTTTGAGGGATCTCGAGAATTAGGGTTTAAGCGAAAGAGGGATGCTATTGTTAGGGAACGAGATTAGGAGCTTTTTGCCCCCCACCACGAATTATCCGGTTTCCCGCCGGCTAAAAATTTAACAGTTTCTACTTCTTTCCAGATCTGGTCCTCTCTCTCTCTCTCACTTCACTTCTTTATTATACCCCTCTGCAAACACGTACGTACGTATATATATGTATGTATATGTGTACAAGTCAGGGCAACAACTTAGAAACATGACACGACACCGTTTCTACTTAAAAGTCTCTTTTGTCTGTCTTTGACTTTTTGGTCTTTGTTTATTTCATTGTACAGAACAGAACACATCAACACAAAGGTGAAATACAAAGCCGGCTTTATGTTCTTCATTCGTATTTTGTACAGTATAACCACCGTGGGGATATACAAACTTGTCTCCATTTAGATACAGAAGTTGTGATTGGAATATACATTACATTTTATATACGTTTGGTGGGCTCGAGACTACATGTATATGCATCAAAAGTGTAGATTTCTTAGATTCATGAGCTAAGTTTTTTTAAAAAAGAATGATTTTGTATATATTTTTAAAAAAAATGATTTTCTTCTTCTCCTTGTTTTTCAATTTCAAGAGTTTTGACTTTGAGTTCATGTTTGATTTGAAGCAATTTTCTGCTTATGGAGATGGAGTTACATCTGCAGCTGGATGCTGTTCAGTCCCATAGTTCCACAAGTCCCTCAGTTCTTTCCTCACCAACCCTAGAATGACCGTGATTCCTGCAAACCGCACTACCTTTGTAAGAAACCTTTCATATATATATGGTTGGGTTTTAAACAATGACTAACAAGAGTTCTCCATCAAAAATTCAGAGTTTTTTCTTGAGATGAACGATATACCAAGCGTGCAAGGGACAAGATAGAGCAATGCAGGTTGACCGTGTCCGTTCATAACATACAATCCCAAGTATGTTAAGAAAAGCCCAAGTCCGTAGCCAAACATCAACCATGGGAAATATCCATTCGAGACTCTTTTGTTATTTTCCTTGTCATATCTGAGAGACAAACCAAATCGAAATGGCACATACTGTATAAGGATAGTGTTTTAATTGTGAACCAGAATCATTGTTATGCCAATGCACGAGAGCGCTACCTGAATATAAAGCATATGAGAAGTCCCGGGAAAAGAATGTCTCCAAAACCGATCATGTTGTAACCACCCCATGGATCAGAAAGCCGTGGTACTTTTAAAAGCATGGGAATAGATTCTCCAGTGTCTTTGCTCCCACGTGCAACCTATGCCATTGATTAACAAACATGATCATCATATAGTATCCAACTTGTACGTGGTTGAGGTTAACCTATCATCGACCTTCTTAGCTCTCACTAAGTGCTAACATTCTATACTGAGATGAAATTATAACAAGTGGAACTCACCGCAATCATAACACTTTGCTTGAAGATTAGTGGTGATATGAATACCCAAAAGATGTCATAGAAAAACGCACAACAGAGTAGAATGGTAGCAACCTAAACGTGAGACACACATTAGAACACATACAAAGAAATATAGTTGGAAACACACATACAGTGATACAGAAAACTTACCCTGATATTAGGTAGCCGAGCCACTTGCAAGACATTTATCATCATGCAAATACCCTGTCACGTGACACGTTAAGCTTAGAAAGCCAACTAAGGACAATGCTGAACCAAAAGCATGTTAAAGTAATTGCTACAAATTAGATGTCAACCGATAAATGTCTGAGACAAAACAGAACCTTGAGTTGGATTTGAACAAGAAGTGTGAAAGAAAGTGTTGAGTACGTCAAGCCAATAGTTTTGTTTAGACAGACAGGCAAATCGAAGGATAACCAAGGTACATAGGGATAATTTGGCTTTAGACAACTGTAAAATAACCAGGCTAAAAAAGACTTACAAAGATATCTTGGCCTGCCCATGCGTAGGAAGTTTTGCGCTTTATTAACCAGACGACAGCAACCACCAAGCAGAATAACAGAACCACGAGTGAGAGAATTGAGGTATTCCCAAACAGAGGGAATTTTACACTCTTCTGGCCGCATTTATTGCATCTCCTGCAGAAATAAAAACATGAATAAAAGAGAAAGCATCAAATGATGTCATGATGGTTTTAACTAGCTGGAATAGAGCGCTTTCTGGTTAAACAACTTAAATGGGTTTCTGAGAGTACCTTTTTATGAGTGTAGTGATAATATTATGCATTCCCTGAGATAGAATAGATATTAATAATTAGGATATTGACATAACAATACTATTCGATCATAAATTTAGCTACTGAGCCATAAAACTAAGGACATGCTCAAGAGTAGCCAGCATTACCTGCATACCACCAATGCAGAAAAATATGGTCAGGATCAAGATGAACCACGCTGACATGAAGAAGAAGAGCAAAATGAGGAACGTGGACGCTGATATGACAAAGATAATAGCACCTGTAGCACTGATATCAAGAGTTTCCTCTTCAGCAGCTTTGGTAGCATCATCATTTGAAGATTTCTGCCAAAAGAAGAATTCAGATGATATGAAAAGAAGAAGAATTAGTGTATAAGTGGATGCTTTGAAGTAATTTCTAACAAAAAATATGTTTCATGATTTCAACTATGCTAAGATATCAAAGTGAAGTTTAGTCTCGGTAGAACCCCAAAATGCGAAGTATAATAAACCTTGGGTGATAATTCATCATATTGCTCATCATTCTTCTTAGGACTGGTGCAATGTGACCAAATAGAAGCAATGAAAACTGTTCCAACAGACATTAGCCAGAGGAAGACCACTGCATAATCCAAAATAGGGCTCTTTGGAGAATACAATAAAAGCTCCACTGCATCAAAAAATCACAGAGGAACCCACATAGCAATCAAAAGAACAGTAACAAACAAAAACAGATAGACTATCACTGAAATCGTTAGAAATTATATGAGGATCCTACATACTAGTGTAAACAAATAGAAAAAGGGTTAGTACTTACCTTTCTTATTTTGCGTAATGGATTTCCTGAGTGCATCTCCAGATGAAGTTGTAATCATCAAAACAGGAATAGAAACATTCATGGAGGTAGCATTCTCATCACAAACCATCTCATCCAGCACTAAAAAAAAATAAAAGCAAAGATAGCAGAAACAGAAATCAGAGTCTCATCAAAACAAGAACCCCAAAGCAAGAAATAGCAGCAAGGTTAGAGAATCTCAACCTTCTTTATCGTTAATTAACAGCAAAGCTGCAGCTCCACCTGCTTGTGCAACTTCAGCCTTAGCTGAGAAAGTACATTCGCCACGCACAGATAACGCAATAGTACCAGATAACTGCAAAAAAAAAAAAAAAAAAAAAAAAACTACATTAACATTAAGTAACAGCATTATGAACTGTCTGTATTTGAGATTTTCTCTCTAGCTTAAATTCTAAACAAAAGTTTTGATTTTGGAAAGCAAAGACTGTAGAATGGTGTATGTATAAAATGAAGAGGTTAAAGGGAAGACCTTGGAGGTTAAATTGGAGCAACTGGTCAAAGGAGTGGTGAGAGCAACAGGAAGTTTAACAGCTTTGTCTTTATCAGAGGGAAGCAGTGCCCCAAACTGAGCAGTCATAGCCGTAAAAGTCTCGCCGCTTTCTCCGTTAACCCAATTCTCGACTTTGACCTACAAAATTCAATATAACCCGGTAGTTGCATGAGTAATACGACTGTACCATCAATCTCGTCCTATAAATAATTGATTTCAATTAAGGGTTTAACCTAACTTTTTTAGAAATTTTATAACATTAGAGGCTAAAAATAAAAAATGTGTTTGCAAAATTTGATCTATTTCATCAATTATATACACTTGCGTTCGACAAAAGGCAAAAAAAAACAAAAAATAAAGAAGATAACTATTCCGGTTTATTGATGAACATTGTACCGAAAATTTCAACGTGAAATTATATAATAAGGAACTGGAATTGGGAAAATTGTGTTACCATTTGGAAATCATTGGTACAACCAGGAATCTTCGGAGCGGTACCACCACTTTTCGTGTCAGCACCCACGCACAACAGACCTATTAGATAAAGGGTCACCACCGCCGCGAGAAGACGGCAGCCAAACGGAGGTAATGACATCGCCGCCGTGAGAAACAGAGAGAAAGACAGAGAGAAGAAAACAAAAATTGAAGAATTGTAAAAGAAAAGAAAAAAAGAAAGGAAAGAAATTATTCTCCGTTCATCTTCGTTATTACACAACCAGAGAAAACTCCATCAAAAGCCATCTTTTCCTTTTTAGAAATTTTCCTTTTTCCCTCGCTTTTCCCATATATTGACAAAATTAGTTTATTTAAAATAGGAAAGTTATTATTACAAAGAAAATAAAAAAAAAATACTAGTGATGATTTCACTATTTGCAAAAATTTTATGAAAGGAGAAAGCAAAAAGAAATTACAATTTATGGATTTTTTTTTTCTTTCTACAAAGACAAAGAAGAATTAAAAATATAAAACATATTACAGAGACAAATTCAGGGAAAAATATAAATAAATAAATAAACAGATTAAACAAAAAAAAAAAAAAAAAAAGAGGTACAAGCCCATTTGTGTGAGACCCAAACAATCTCTGACTGTCTGCTCTCTACCCTTCTTGATAAAAAAAAAAAAAAATGGTTTGACCTAGGAGGATCGAAGGAGCTGTAAAGTTTTTGTTTGTCTTACGCCTCCTGTTGTTGTATCCTTGATAACAAGAAAGAGGAAGGAATCCAAACACTTTGAAGATAGACAACTTCTTGGACAGATGGGGACGGAGTTAGAGAAGAGTTGCACTTTGAAGATAAACAACTTCTCGGACAGGAAAGAGGTTATGAGGTCGAAGCCCTTCTCATGCGGCGGTTGCGAATGGTAAATGGACAAGACTCTTTTATCTCCAACGTCTCTTTCTTTCTTACCCGAATTGTCTAAAAGATTTCAGAGTTAACTAAAGAAAAGAGAGGTTTTTTTGCATGTCTTTAGGTATGTTATTGTTGATACCCAGGGATGCCCTGCCCCTGGTTATGATAATGACTTGTCTCTGATTCTGTGCGTACACAATCCTGAATCATTGAGACTTGGATGGAAAAGGAGAG
This sequence comes from Camelina laxa, assembly GCA_024034495.1. Taxonomy (NCBI): domain Eukaryota; kingdom Viridiplantae; phylum Streptophyta; class Magnoliopsida; order Brassicales; family Brassicaceae; genus Camelina; species Camelina laxa. The sequence goes on from CM043884.1 coordinate 28,987,824, forward strand.
TTAGATTTTTCTTCCTTCTTTTGAATCATTCCGGCAAAGAGCTCTGCAGATCATATTGTAATGAACTTTTTTTTTTTTTACTTTTATATTTATTTGATCCCCATTGATTGATGAACAAGAAAAAGTCACAAGTTTGATATATATTATGAACAGACGACGGGAGATTCCATTTGTTCTGCGCTGAGGCCACAGAATGGGGTGTCGAGGGTCTGTTGCCTCTTACCGAGCTTCAAGACCTCGAGAACAACATACTAACCATTCAAGTTTTCGTTGGAGTAGACGAAGTTGTTCATCGAGGACAGTCAACTGAGAATGATCTATTAGAATTCCACGGTGTGCAGATCCTTGCTTCTCAAGTAAGTTTTGGAGCCTCCTACTAGATAGCTCTTCTTTCTGAATCTGGTTAAACCTAATCCAATCTTTTGGCAGAATCTTTCAGCGATCCGGCTTTTAAAGCAGTACCTAGGATTTGGTGTAGATTTCGCTCCAAAGTACTCGGAGCTGAGGACAGTATACTACACTCTCTTGTTCTCCCTCATCGAGACACTGAGCAAGTCTCCACAGAACTTGTCTCTGGCTGAACTAACCAATGCTCAATCCCAATTGACCGAGCTGACGAAGGCAGGCTTCAAGCTCGACTTCTTGGAGTCAAAGCTCGAGGACCTTTCCTTGGAGAGGAAGAAAGCAGTTGTCCAACTCGAGGAACGGGTCAAGAATGTGGAACCCACTTTGGAGAAGATCAAATATGCGGCTGCTGCTAGAGTTTCTTCGTTTGGGTTCATAGACTTCCTCGTAAAGAGATTCTCTCTCTTTTGCTTCTCAATCTGAAAGTGTAAGCTTAGACATGATCATCACATTACTAAAGCGCATAGATGACGATTATCTGTTGTCACTTGATTTCCCTAGCCGTTGATTTCGGTAGGTACGTGTAAACTAGTGGATGATCTTAGGTACTTGCTCTTTTTATATTACAAAAGGCATTGTGTGTTTGACTTTGATTGCAAACAAATACTCAATTCTCTACGCTCTTTTTCACCACCATCCGAGTGGAGTATCCGATTTCTTCACCTGCATTTGAAACATTTAACAGTAGTGGGACAAGGTATTCTAGACTCTAGTGTATGTGTGTTAAAGCATTGGAAACCAGACCAAAGTCTTTAAAAACTAACAACCCACCCCATAGTACTGTAGCTTCTCGTTTACTGTGAGTGCATCATCATCATAGCCACTTGAGCATCAGACCTTTATAAAAATACTAGTGATGATTTCACTATTTTGCCAAAATTTTATAAAAGGAGAAGGCAAGAAAATAAATTACAATTCATGGATTTTTTTTTCTTTCTACAAGACAGAAAAAATAAAATATATAAAGCATATTACATAGACAAATTCAGGGAAAAATAAAATAAATAGATTGTTTTGGATTTTTTAAAATTTGGTTTAAGTGGAAGAACAACAAGAGAAACCAGAGGTGTGTTTGGAGGCAGTAGTAGTGTTATCGTCCTTAACAAGACTTACCCGATTCACGGTAAGTTCATCTTTATAAGTATCTGAGTTTAGCTGCTTACGGCTCACGTTGTTGTAGATATCAAGTATCACCATCTCAAAGGCTGTTTTCACATTGGTTGAATCAAGTGCCGATGTTTCCACAAAGAAGAGTCCTTGCGCTTCTGCTAGTGCTTTCCCTTCTTCAACGCTCACTGCTCTTATGTTTTCCAAGTCACACTTGTTTCCCACCAGCATTCTCGCCACCGTTGTATCCGAATGGACTGATTGAGAACAGAGCAGATGAATTGCGTTTAGAACTCAGAACAGATTAAATTCCCAATCTTTCTATATATAGTTTTACATAGAAACAAGGACGTCTATATGAATCGCTACATATTGGTTGGTTCATCAACAATGATCGATCGCATTAAGCTATAATCATATGAGAATGAAGGGCATAAGAAGTAGCATCCTCCTCTGTTTCTAAAGCCAATAGCATTATGTTCTAGTAGAATCATATGAGTAAACTTTTTATCTATCTACATTTCAAGAATTACGCAACTATATAGAGTCTCATCAATTACAGAACAAGCATCATGAGACTTACTATATACATATGAACCCATATAATTACTATTTTTAGATAATGAGAAGACTTCTAATAGTTTTGAAGCCTCAAAAATAGCAAACTTGGTTTCAAATTCTCAATTCTAGTCAAAACCTACGACCTAATTGAGCATGACGAGTCTCCCCAATACTCCCTCAATACCATATTCAAAAATCAAATCCTATGAATCAAAAGCGAGACTCTTACTCGTGAGCTCATCGAGCCAACGTCCGACGCTCTCGAAAGTAGTGCGGCGAGTGATGTCGTAAACGACGAGTGCACCGACGGCGCCACGGTAATAAGCGGAGGTGACAGCACGGAACCGCTCCTGGCCAGCAGTGTCCCAAATCTGAGCTTTTACCTCTTTACCTTCAATCTCCATACTCTGAGTCTGAAACTCAACGCCGATCGTGGCCTTGGAATGCGCACTGAACTCGTTCCGAGCGTAACGAGACAGAAGATTCGATTTACCGACAGCAGAGTCGCCGATCACCACAATCTTGAAGAGGTATTCCTCTCTTCCTTCGTCATCTGAAGACATCGTTTCCCTCTCTGTTTCTTCTAGAGAGAGAGAGTTGAAGTTGAACTAGTTTTAGAGAGAGAGAGAGAGAGAGGAGATGGAGGACGGTGCAACAAGCTGGCAAGAGGACATACTGCGCATTAAGTGCCCTCCCCCTCTTAATATCGCCGCTCCTTTTTATTTTTATTTTCTTTGTTTGGGTTTTAATATAAAGAATTAATACACACCACGTTGTAGGACTTCTTGAATGGTAACGTACGAGAGGGAGATAAATTATCTTTGATCGTTTCTGGAGAGCATCTTATCAACGTTGATTGGTCAATCAAAGAAGGTCTGTCTTCTGCCGTAGTCTTTCATTCTTATAAAAAAGAAAAAAGAAAAAAAAAATCCTTTGTAGGTGTGTGCTTGACATGCATTGTTCCTTTTGCAGGTTAGGTTGTTGGTGGTGCTGATCTTGTGGTGACTGCTTCATCGGACAAGTTAAGTCACGATTATGCGTACAAGCTCCTATGGGTTTTAATTGTTATATCTAGTACTTGTACATCATCTATCTATGTAGGAGTTTTGAGTATTCTATTGCATAGTACTAGCCACTAGGAGATTTACTTGCAGCCGCACATCAGTTGACTTACATGATGGATTGATCAGTTGACTTCCTCTATCTAGAAGTTGATTATCTCGGTTAATTGGTTCATGCATTGGTTAGTTTTAATCTGTGGAAGCATAGATAGGATTAGCATTGTTAAGGGGTTTCCTGATTTGAGTTTGTTCTGTTAACTGGTTTAGACATTGGCTAATGCTAATTGCTACTAATTTGTTGAATCATTATTTGGTGTTCCATGACACTTTTGTGAATGCTTGATCAGTGTGAAACTATTCTTTAGGTTGTGTCTTTCTCTAAAAAATATAAAGTTTGTTAAAATAATCTGTAAATTTCAAAAGGCACAATTGTCTTCAAATAGCGTTGGTTATGGCCGGTTAAGCTTATTAGGCATGAAAATATTTATATAAAAGTTTGGGGGCAATAATACTATCACGACCTCACTCTAACATTTATTTTAATTACAAAAATAACATTAAAAAGATTATATAAAAAATATCTTTAGTTTGTGAAAGACGATCCTCAGTTTGAGATTTACATCTCACAACCATTGATCTATTCAAGCCTTTTCAAAATGAGGATGTCGTCCGTCCAAGACTTAGATTAGTTGGAGAGGTTGTTGATAGTCATTTCGAAAAGCGCTTAATTTATGTAAAATTATAGAATTTCTTTATTATATTAAAAAATCGTGGATAATAAAAATTAAAATATTTCTTCATTTTGTTTTAGAAAATACTTTTTGATAACATAACAAAGAAATTGAGTTCTTTTTTTTTTTGAAAAACTTACAAAAGATATTGAAATAGTTTTTAAAAATAACAATATGTGTACAAGATTTGCTAAAGAGTTAACTACTCTCTCTCTATCTTTCTCATGTCAAAAATTATTATTGGCACAAATCCAAACATTTGGTGTAAATTAATTTTGGCATCAAAAGATTAAAAAATTTCAAAAAAATATAATAATATATAGTAGCTATATTGAATTTTGGAAATAGTACTTAGGAAAGTTAGCATTATTACATTAGAAATGATGGATAATTTTAGTTTGTTAAGAAGATGTTACTGGATTCAAATTTTTGGTAAATAGATTGAAATATTCTAAACAATTGTTAGAGAGATTTTTATAATCTTGTTGATCAGTTTTTCTATGAGCTTGTAAGGTATCTCAAATAATCTTTATATTTTGATGATACTTCTTTTTGGTAAAAATCCAAAAAATACTTGATCTATTTTTTATTTGGACGTTTAATATATAGTTTTTTTGTCGGAAGAAAAATACTTCATTTAATCATTGTTAGTCTAAAATTACATCATATTTTAATTTGTTGGTAGATTTGCTAGTGTTGAATCTAAAGTTTTGGGTATTGTGACCACGACAATTAACTCAGAATATTTTTCATAATGACTCCATTAACGTAAGATTAATATTTTTCATTTAATCATTATATATAAAGTAAGATTAAAATTTAACTCCATTAACGACTCTGTAACAGTTTTAGACCAGCTTGCAAAGCAAGAGCTAAGTCATGCTTTGTATCAGGTAATTATGGTTGAGTGTCTCAGCCACTACTCTTTACATGGCTTAGAAGATTGCAATCTACATTCTCTACAAACAAAAGTCTTATACCGGTTATGTTGGCTTAGGCAATATATATACTTACATTTCTTTAGTAACGTCTATCTAGTTGCATTCTTTTATTTCTAAATGTGCCCATGGTCATCATATCTTAATTTCACCGAGAAAACAACCAGTGCATGATCAAAGAGATTCATTTTCGTGTAAGTGAGTTCTGCTTTTTAATGTATTTATTGGTTACAGTAAACTTGGAATTAGTCACACACCTCAAATCTTTTGTCTCAGAATTTACTTTACGACGACAACGACGACGACGACAACAACAACAACAAAACAGAGGATTAGAAAACCAAATAATGAAAGCTAATTGTTTTACTTGTAACTCAAATTGATTTTGGAATTCATAGCAAAGTTCTTATAAAATAAGCAACATCATTAGGACAACACTTGGAAAAGAAAAGAAAAAAAAAGACATAATAAACAATTGTCAATGTTCTATCTTATAATGATAACGAATGAGAACTTTATAAGAGAATTAGGCATTTAATAATCTATTTATTTACATCTTCACTAATTCTCTTATATTATCAAACCACATATGATAATTAAATATCGGAAACAACAAAAATAAAATTAGCTAGGATAATCCCTACCGTTAGGGTTGCAGCTAGCTAGCTTTGTCTCTCACTGCATCCGCACGTGCAATTCTCTTGATCCTTTTTCAAATTCTGTGTTTGTAGATGAAGATGTGTAAGTATAAGCATAAACAGATGAATTAGAGAGAACTCTGAAAAGGGATTCAGCTGAACTAAATAGACAAAAAAGAAGAAGATAATTGATAGTTTTGTAGAAACCTGAAGTTGATGTTGAAGGCCTTTGATATGTTGTACAGCTAAATCCAGCATGTCTGAATAGCTTGTTTGCTAAGAAAATCAATAACAAGCAATATCGTATAAGTAAATAAACACTTTTTTCATAATAATGTTAGTTAATATATCTACATACTAAATTTGATAAGATTTTCAAAGTAACCTTATCCATGTTGGGGACAAGATCTTGTAGCTTCTTTAGTTTCCCGCTTATTCTCGTTCTCCTCTCCTATATGAATCATCAGTATATATAAATAAATATTGACATATTGTACATGTTAAGTTAGCGACGAATTTGCTGCTAAATAAACCACCGCTAAATAAAGAAAGAAGTGTGATTTGACTGACCCGCTCGGCGATGCTTCTTGGATGGGTGGCGCAGCCGCGCTTGGCCCGGATTTTGCAGGGTACAGAATCTTCTGGGAGCTGCATGAAGTTATCCATGTAGTTCATTGAAGTGTCTGAAGGAAGACTATACTGCAAAGCCAGCCAGTGATAGAAAGATTCAGCAACTTTGAGCCCATCAACAAAAATACAATTAAGAGTTTGCCGCATACTTTACTAGTTACGTAAAACTTAGTTTATTTATGTCTATCTTAGCTTAAAGCAAAACATTTATACCTTTTTCATTTACTCTTTTGGGAGATTATTAACAATAATGTGAAATAATGTTTGACAGAAACAGAAACATTAGTATATTTGTTTTGTTTTGAAAAAGTACTAATGTAACATGTTAGAAACCGCTAACATACACACACAAAAAAGGAGGATAACAAAAAATCAAACAATGTACCTGTGAAAAGAGACCTGAGTCCATGTCCTTGGACCGTTTATTAGGTCGGGTGACGGTAAACCCTATTGAACCAGAACCGTCATCCCAAGAATCAGTAGCGGCGGCACCAAAGCCAGCAGCCGAAAACGAATGGCCTGAACCATCGTGGACAGGGGTCTCATTGACCTCGTTGATCCTAGCCAGAGAATCGTGACTCGTGAAGCTTAGCTGAGACTTCAATCTCGAATGTCCTCGTCCCGCATTAGACGACCCTCCTTGCGGACTATAATCACTGGTTGGTTGGTTCATTGCGAAATCTGATTCACAAAGTAAACTATATAGTTTAGTTCAGTGCCGGTTCAGATATTATATACACGGTAAGGTGTTGGAAGTCACATCCAGGCTTGGTGGAAGATATTATATAATTAGAGATAACAACAAGGAAGCAAAGGGCACGAATCATCAGGACCAAACGAAAGCAACCCAAAATACAAAAGGGGAACAGATCCACCAACTAGATCTATCGCTTTTCCATTTAAATAATCTTCGAAACAACCAATGAAATATCGCCACGTCAGCATAAATACTATTGGTCACTAACTAAAAAAATCTCTTTGTTAATAAAAATTGCAACTTGGTTTTTTGGGAATCCTCGTCGAAGATATTTAAAATAATATCCCAAAGGGTAACCGAGGCACAATTTTTTTGCTGTAGTTTTTTCAAGCACGTGGTCCGGATCAAAGGGCGTTTTTCGTCATTTTAAAAATACGAGGATCACGTCCTGCACAGTTACCAACCAACCAAGCTAACAAAAAAAAAAAAAAACTAGCAACGACCCTAATGTCAACTTATATTATATATGGACTTCGTATCGTATAATACAGTCTGTTACAGTAAGATACCCAAAATACCCTCAGCAGATAGCCTCGTAGTTAGATTTCATTACATTTCACCTAAATGTAATAATGGATTGGATTCAGCAAATAGATTGGATGATGTGATCATAAACCCATACTATCTCGTAACTATATTCCGATTTTGGCAAATCCTAAATCCTAGAGAGTTCAGACATGTCTTTATATTTGGAATTAAAGTTTCTTGAAAATAAAATAAAATAAAATAAAATAAAAAGTGAAAAAATCAAGAACTAACTGTTTTTATCAGCGGCGAGGTAGCTGAAGAAATCGGCGGGAGAGCTACGTTGTCTAGCGAGAGAGTAAGATCCTGATCCACCACCGAGTTCGTTGCTCTTGTGCTGCGAGATCTCATGATTGAATCCACCACCGTAGGATCTGTCGAGGAAGACATGATCTTCTTTGTTATTATTATTATGATGTTTCTGTCCTTCGGGTGATGAGTTGACTCCACAAGTAGTCGAATCGGATCTCAGAGAGGATGAGTCAGCTCCTGCGAAGAAATTACCGATGAAGTTATTATCAGAAGGCTGATTATAACCGGTGAAGTCACGAGCGTTTGACCCTCCGATGACTTCGTCCACCACAGAGTTTAGAAACGATCCCGGTGCTGAGCCGTATCGGATCAGTCCTCCGCCGCCGGGAAGCGATGATCTCTGAGATGATGATGACGTGGAGGAAGATGATTGGTACATCACTTCTATCGCCAAATGGAGAGAAAGAGAGAGAGATGCAAAGCAAAGCAAAGTTATTTGGTTTTTTTTGAAAAGAAAATAAAAAGATAAGAGTGAGAGATGCTTTTTTCTGGATGGGGTAATAAAAAGTCTTCACTTTTCGGTGATTGGCTCATTCGATGGATGTCACATGTGCGCCTCACGTGATCTCTTACGAAGAAAAGCTCAGCGGCCAATCAGACACCTTTTACTTAAAGATATTTTTTAATTGTATCGATTACCCGCGAGTCAGCTTAATTAGTCAGACCTTTTGGGCTTTGGGCCGCGATATTAAAAAGGCTTCTCTAGCAAGAGATTTTAATGATTCGATCTTACTCAAATCCAGCGTTTTAATTTGGTATAGTCAAGGAATAAGAACATGTTACGGTTTTTTTATTAACTCTGTCATAAATTAAAATTAAAAATGCAAAATTGAAGATTAACATCAAAGTTAAACCATAAACTATATACTATATTTTTTAATATTTCATTTTTTACTTTTGAACTTTTATAATTAAAAACGAAAAAAAACTCATAAAATACTTTAAAGTGAAAATTACTCCTACTTTTAAACCTCCAAAATTTTCTTTTTGTTCACAAAATCACAAATTTTCTTTTTGTTCTTCTTAATCGTTATAACTAGTCATTTAATTTAGTGCCCACGAACGTGGACATTTCTTCCATCACAATTTCGAAACAAATTTATATATGTATACATATTTCCATAAAAGGAAAGAAGAAAATTGAAATGTATAGATGATAATGATATCTCACTCTCCCTCTTGTCTGTTAACAGTACAAAAAAAAAAAAAAGAGTCGTAATTAAGATGCGTACGGACTCTCTTAATTACTTACAACTTGATGATCTATATATATATATATATATCTGCATGCAAAATAATATAAACGTTTTTTCTAACAAGTGAAATCCGATTCCCTTGGTATAAAGTATAAACACACACACACACACAGCTAGTTTATATCTAATCTGACGCGCATGCAAGAATAATATTTACAAACATTCGTCCGTGCTTGTGTTTCTTCCAGCCGCGCCCCACCCTTATTTTGACCCCATATGCATGTGCATGATTCCGTAAGAAATTCAATGTTGAATTATTTACTCTTCTTCTATATATATATATATATATATATATATATATATGTGCATGTGATCTTTATTACCCCTTGCCAAAAATATATTAGTTTGGTATATATATATATATATATATATATATATTTTAAATTATGGTTTGTAGATTATATATAAAGAGGTTTTGATATAAATTGATAAAATATGTTATAACCAATTAACCACAACTAAAATTTCGTCAAATTTTGAATTGTAAAAAAAACCCCACATTAATGGGATTCTATTCTTTCAGTTTTTGTTGTTAATTTAAATGACTTTGTATAGAATTTGAAATTAATATATATATCAGCAAAAAAAGTATAGAGGAAGCGATGCACGTGCAAAGTATATTACAATGGAATATTACATGCAGTTCATTCATCAGACAACTATAAATTGTCCATTATATCATAGACGAACGAACGACTTCGATAAACAAAAATCACGTCACTGCATATGACAAGACACGAATGGATTCTCTTCTCTTCTCTTGATTCTTATTTATCTAGTATTTCTTTTTTTTCTTTTGTGTAAAATGAAATGAAGTTTTTTTCTTCAGTCAATTTACATTGTCTGACTTTATAAGAACAACTTCATATTACATTGTCTGACTTTATAAGAACATCTTCAAATCTTTCATGAATTTTGCCAATCAGATCACATTATATTTTGGATTATATACCACCAAATCAAACTTCAAGATCTCATTGCCTGAAATTCTCCGTTTTCTTTCAAACCCGGTCTCTTTCACCAATATTCTTTCATTTTTTCCTTCGAACAAAGTCCAAACACAATCAGATCTTTGTTTTTTACCATGTTTAAGAAGAGTGTTTTTTTTTTTTTTTTTTTGTCAAATGGGAAATTAGTGGCATAACTTCCTTTGAAAACTCAATTTGTTCACATATATAGCATGTTTTCATTATTTCTCTAGTAAATAACATTTTCAAAATTTGAAGAAATGTACTATAGGATATAACTTTAACCAGGGAATATAATATATAATATATGTCTTGCAAATAAATTAAAATATGAAATATAGATCCTCCGTCCTCGCATAACACGAGAAGAAAGTACTTGACATATACAAAATGGGAAAAATATAGATAGAGATTGTAGATACATATATATGTACGTGTATGTAAGACCCATTGCTGTCATTGACAAATAACATAGACATATACTGATATATCTATGTTAACATTATTTTTATATTGTATAGATTCGATGATTAAATTAATGTATGAAACTTTGATTATTTGGCAAGAATCGAAACATACATTATATCTTCCAACGATGTTGAAACGTTGACAAATGATTTCTCCTTGGCCACAGCTTTTATCTTACAAACGATGTTGAAGCTTTGAAAAATGGCTTTGTCTTTTGGCCATTATTTATTGTGTAATATCTTCAGTTCATTGATCTTTGATATCTTACCAGTTCTCCTTCGGACTTATATATTCGGTCTATATCCCCGAATCCATACTTCTATGCTTATTTCCCCATCGAACTTTAACTTATCTGCCTATTTTTCCATCGTTTTGGTTTTAATGGTTTACTGTTCAAACAAACCCAACAATCGGACTTTATTAACCAAATGAAACCAAATTAAACCAAATTAAACCAAATTACAACCCGATTACATAATTAAACCTAACTAACCCTAAAAATCCAAAAATCCCCAAATCGATTTTTCCCCTTTTCTCTCTCGAGGCTCGACGAACCCTAGATTTTTTCACATTTCTTCTTCTCGTTTCTTCTCTCTTGCCGGTTCTGCCCACCGTGGTTCAGCTCCTACGCTAAACTCATTCTCTGGGTCGGCGATTTCAAGCCTTCTTTGATCTTCAGACTCACAGACGCCTCCGTGGACGACCTCACGAGCCATCGAGAGACCGGATCTCGTGTCTCCGGTCGGAGACAAGGAGGAAAGAGAGGGAAGTGATGAGAGACTTCGCGCTCGTGCAGCAGAGCGTGGCGGATCCGCCGGTGATGCTGGCGGCGAGGAGAGTAGGTGTTGTGGGAATGGTGGACGGAGAAGAATCAGATTTGGAGGAGGCGATGGAGGTGCTGAAATCTGGAATGGCGGAGGCGATGAACAACGCTGATCAGCTAAGGTGTTCGACGGTTGGGAAAGTGGTGGAGATACTTACTCCGTCTCAAGCGATTAAAGTGTTGAGAACTATCGGAGAGCTTCACCTCCGTCTCAGAGAATTGAACGTGGTGGAGAGAGACCACCAATGAGCTTCATAATTTTTATTATTTTCTTTTTGATCTTAAAATATTTGAAAAATTCGGCATTTTTGTTGGTTGAATGATAATGTTTTATTGTTTTTGTTTGTTTGTTGGGTTCGTTTCTTCCTTTAACCCCCAATGATAATCTCTTTTTCAATTTTGATTTTTAGGGTTCTTAGTTGCCAATTTGGGGTTTTTCGATTTAAAATAGAAGAAGAAGAAGATTAAGTCGGGTTGGGGGTCGGGTTGTTTATGTTACCCGGGTTCTAAATTGGTTTCATACCGGTTTAACATGAGTTTCTATCGGGTTTTGTATCAAAACCGTGTAAATCAAGTTCGATGGGGAAATAAGCATAGAAGTATGGATTCGGGAGGATATAGACCGAATATATAAGTCCGAAGGAGAACTGGTAAGATATCAAAGATCAATGGGGAACTGGCAAGATATGATAGTTCCGAAGGGGAAATAGTACGTCGGTCCTTATTTATTGTGTAATACTTTAGTTTCTTTCGTCACATCTACTATAACAATATAAATAGCTAGCCACATATATATGGATTAGAAATAGAATAGAGACATACACACCATGCTGGTTTATATGTACACGCCAGATTGGGATGTCCCTTTCTTCATTCGTAATCTTGAGTTTTGACGGTTTTTGTACTTCAAATGTTGAGAACTATATAATCTATAGAAAAGTATTATATTGTGAACTCAGATATAATAATAACAAAGAAAGAAATTGTAGTAGTTGCAAGAGCAACAGTATCTCCAGTATACAAGACACGCAATGAAATATTTTTGTGTTTAAATTAATACGAACTTCTTAATTTTATTCACTTGTTTCTTCTCTACAAATATTTACCGTCAATTTAAAGAAAATAACAAAAACACTAAAATTTAATATACTTAACTTTTTGTTTTTGTCAAAATCCACCTAAACAGAAACATGTTTGATGGCTAGAAATCAGTGGGAACAATATTTAATTTGTACTTCATGTCCAAAAATCGGATAGAAAAGAAAAAACAAGAAGACACATAAAACTGAATTGATTATGTCTTATCATTAGAAGGTAGAAATGAAGAGAGGGACTAGTACGTCGTCTGTTAGTCTGTATTAGTCAAGTAGAGTGATAACGCAAAGAACATATCATAAGTACAAAGAGGACATAACCTAATCAAAAGAAAATGAAAACTTTTGATCACAAATGAAATATATAGCTGATAAATCTGATATAAGAACTTAATCTAAGCTCTGGAAATAGCTGAAAAACACTCTATATATGCTTTTTCGTAAAGTGCTTCGTGTAATGATTATATTCACATACCAAAACAAAAAGTTGATCTGGAACAGACCAACTTAAATACAGATACAGCAACATGTACCTGCTACGTAAAAGATAGGGTTACAATTATTTGACCTATCTTAAAAAAAAGACCCAAAATTTTTAGCTTGGATCAATCTATAAACCTAAAAGATACTATTATACAACATTTGATTGGATACAGAACAAAGTAAATATGCCGCATTGGTCGCTGCGTTTCGTAGCTGCAACGCTCGACGTCGTCCCATACCGGACATCGTCTCACTTGTTCTATTCAAAAACTCGCCGCCAAAATTGTCTTTATTAACCGCCGATTTGGAGCATCTTGGACGGTTTACTAAATTGATATATGTATCGAGGTCATGGACACAAGAAATGTTTTTTACGTCGAAGAAATCGAGTGTGAGTTCGACTCCCACGTGAGTGTAGCAAGAACAGCTCCATGGAAGCTCGTAAACACCACCTAAAGATCTGAAATTCTCATTGAACAAGAAACCAGGAAGTTTCGTGATCGGATCGTTTACATTCGTGATCCTCAAGACTTTAACTCCTAGCTCCTCACACCGTTTCTTGAATTCCAAGTTACCAACCCTAGGACCCGCAAACGAAAACACTGTCACCGGAACAGCTTTTTCACCTCTTTGCTGGTTCATACCGAGTTCCGCTATGTCATAAGCTAGAAGGTGAGCTAGAGAACTTCCCATACTATGTCCCGCAAGCGTGATACTAATTTCCTCGCCTTTGTGCCGGTTCATAAGCCTCGAAATCTCGGAGAGAAGTTGCTCTCGGCAGCTTTCTAGCCCAAATTTGCTCTCCCTCTCACCGGATGTGTATAAACTCAAGAACCCGGACTCGACCTTCACCTCAGGACGAGGGTTATGAGGATCAAGCCTAGCCGGAGTCAAAGAGCTCATTAGGTTAGCTAACCACTCAGGGTTGGTCACAGTGCCACGAAACGTCACTACAATATCCCTCCTCCCCAAACGTTTGACTGAATCATCAGAAGAAACTGCTACATAACCGATCCAACGTGCGCGTTCAGGCTCATTCTTGATAGGGCTGAGGTTGATGTCTGGTGTGGCGTAGATATACTTGGTGACTTGGTAGCCATCAGGGTCATGGATTCCGGATTCTTTAAGCAAGTTCTTTTTGCCATACTTGCAGTTTAAGTAACGTTTGGAGTTAGGGTCTAGATCAAACCCTTTGTAAGAAGCGGAGAGTAAGTTCCCGTAGCGAGTAATCTCTTGTTGGAGAATAGGGTTTAAAGGATCAATGAGATTTTCCCAGTTATTGCTTCCTTGTATCTCTCTCCAAACCCGAGACAACGGTAGAGTTGCTGCAGGTGTTCGAGAAGGAGGAGCGACCTCAAAAGAAGAAGAAGGAGAAGAAGAAAAAGAAGGAGGAGAAGATGGAATCGGAGGGGACATAATAGAAGAAGAGACAACGAGTCTTTTAGCGGTGTTCTTGGAGGGGGAGAAAAGGCCAAGATTGTGTTTCTGTTGAGGAGTTTTGTCTCTAATTAGAGATGGAGAATAGATAGGGTTCTGAGTGAAGGCTTTGGCCGCCATTGATGGACGGCAGTGTCGAGAGAGAGGGAGATAAGCAAAGAGATATAGGGTAGTTTGGTTGAAGTATAAAGAGAGACAATGAGTGAGAGGCTTATTTATAGAGTGAAATGTGAATGGAGATGATGGAGAAAAAAAAAGCAACAGATATGTTCGGCGAGTATTGACTGAGGAATTAAATATTCAAAAAGTTATCGTTGGTACAAGTTTTTAATAATAATATTCATTTGTTGGGAGACAAGTATTAATTTTTAATGTGGTCGGTTCTAATTATTAATCATTTTTTTTGTATTAATCTTATAATTTCTGTTCATGCCGCATGCTTCTCGTCTATATACTACTTTACTATGCTCGGTAAACAGGACAAAAAGAGAATAAAATATGGAAAAAAAAAAACTACAATAATTTTAACTAGGTATTCGATTCAGATTTATATATGGTAGTTGTGGTCGTTGATATATATATATGCAACTACAAAATTTATATGATATGATGGATATAAAATTTTGAAAAATAAATCGGCACCTTTAAAATAATAGTTTTTTTTTTAATTTAGAGAAAAATAAAGCTAGACAAAAGACATTATATTATGGAAAAAAAATTTAATATTATAAATTAGTTTATGGTAAATTTTTCTTAGAGTCTTTCCATAGTTGTCAAAAATGTCACTGGGATAGAACATTTCTACAGTATTCTCCACAAAGTAAATGGGATCACGGAATATAAGTAGGGAAAGGTTATGGCTTAACTTGATCAACAATGTTGTGCCGTGGTGGTTATAACAGGAAATAGAGATTTAGGTAAAAAAAAATATTACTGCAATTAATGAGTGTAAAACTAACAAAAAGATTGACAGTAACCAAAATTAAGGAGTATAATTAATCCTCTCTAGTGTTATATTAAAAAAAAAAAGGTACCAAACTTAATTAAGCTGACGAAAAGATCTGATGAAACCGAAAGGGAAGAGGAGAAAGGTCCAGTGAGGGGTTTTCGATGCTGTTTCCTATATAAAAAAAGGTCAAAATCTTAACGCTAAACGTCTCTCTCTATTCTCTGCGTTATCGTTTTTACTTTTTCATTTTGGTATATTTTTCACAAGTTTGGGATCTGTTGCTTGCTATGTATATAAATATACTAAAAAAAAAAAAAATAATCATTTTGTATAAAATTACATCATTTTTAAAAAATCGAATTATGTTTGGGATCACCATGAGTCGCATGTATGATGTATTTGTCATAAAAGTAAATTAACAAAATATATAAGTTCCACAGTTGAACCAAAAACTTATACTAGTTTTGTTGATTATTGTGGATAGGGAAAAATTAAGAGTTATGTATATATCGTGAACTATGTGCTGCTATATGTAATTAGCAACACTTATAACGAGTAGAATAAAATTCAACGTAGGAATTAGTTACAATTTTTCGTCATAGATGACGTAAAGTTCATGTGGTCAGTCTTTCATAAAATACATTTTACATTGATGGCAATAAAAGAACATTATTGATTGTTATTCTATTTATTCATCACTCTGTTCCATTATGTGAGATATATATTTAAGCAATTTTTCGTTGAATTTTTTTTGAAGCATAACTTCATTTTATTGAATGTTTTGAGTGTATTGGCAACTGTATGGCTCTTAATAAAGGACCCATACTGACATAAAACCTGTAATGCCTTTTAATTTATAGTGCGTGACGTTTAAAGAAGAAGGATAACTATGGTTTTCTTCTCTCTACAGTGATCAATGATCACACGAACACATGCGCGCGCACACACACACAGAGTCTATATATGTTTACGCGTGTCATGTGAAAGCAAAGGTTGATGGTAAGTTCATTATTGTCTAAGGAAAAACGAAAAAAGGGTAAAGTTTAAACACGTACGGACCACGGTATGATCAGTCGAGGTCGAGGTCGAGGACTTCACCCACCTCATTAGCTTATATAAAGTTGTAGTTACTTCTTTCACAAATATATAAATATAACACATATTGACATTCTTCTCCGAGCGAGGTTGACATATTTTTTTACCCATGATGATGACGTTGACATTTATATAAGTATATGATTTAATAGAAAAGAAGAAGAAAAGTTTTTGTAGTATATGACACTTGTCTTTTAATTAATTCAGAGATACGATAATGGGTTTCACAAATCACAACAGCACCCCAGAAAACAATCATTTGTCATCAACAAAACCGAAACATTTATGTGTTCAGCTGGTTGGATTAACCCACTTATTACTAATTAGCATAAAACCCAAAACCCCAAAAAAAAAAAAAAAAAAAAGAAGTAAAAAAGTGTTATGTTTTTGTTCAGGCACGAACTACAAGGAAGATTTTTACGCGGCAAGGAAATAGAGTTTTGACATAAAGAAAATAAATGGAAAAATTAGGAAGTGGCAGCAGCGAGACAGAGACTGAAAAAGCTATAGAGCAGAGCTGATCTCTCTAACTAAAACAAGTTTTCTCTTTGTTCCTTATTTGACTTAATACCCTGTCCCTGTGTGTGGCTGTGTCCGTTGAACTCCCTACTTCTTTTTTTTTTTTTTACTATTGCCTTTTTGACATCAAAGTATTATTTTAGGATATATTATTCATACACCAATTAATTCCAAACAGATATCACCATTACTGTATTGACAAAAACTACAGATAATCTTGCATATGTTTCCCTAACAAGATCAATTTATACGAACTTCTACTGTATGCGTAAATATATATTGTGTATGCAAGTTTTTTTTAATGTTTAAATATGTAACAACGGCGCTTCTTTTTTCTTTAAAATAAAAAGGGAAAAAAGTAGACAATTGAAGAAGATCGGGGGTAAATCCATGAACCATATATGTTGATCCACTTAGCAGAAAAGTGCAAGTCAAAGATATTCTTTAGGAACCTAATGAATGTCTATATATTTTGTATATGTTCATCTACAATGAGTTTTGTTATTTATTTATTATTTTTATATCTTTCGTAAACATATCCACATACGTAATCATATTCTTGAGTAGTACTTTATAATATACATACATTAGTTTTTTTTTTCCCCTTTTATTGGGATTACTATTAATACTTTACAGAAATATTATTCATCCACTATTCGATTATTATATTTGAGTGTTTAAAAATATATAGTAAACGTATCCACTTAATTTGGGGGTAAATGGTAACATTAACTTTGAGGAATTGGGGGGAATTCTTCAAAACGTTGGTGGAAAACATTATTATTATTTTTTTTTTAAAAAAAATATAATTTGTTTAAAAAGGTTTTATGTTTAAAAATTATAGAATGATAGTCAAAACCAGAGAAGTCGTCCATAGTAATGTTATGCAATTTTAGGCAGACGGGGATCTAAATGACCTAATTTGAATCATCCCTTAAAATGTACAATTTTCAAGTGTAATTAACAAATAGGTCATGACAATCTCTGGCTGGTGATATATTCTCGTGTTAGGATCACACAACCCAAAATTGTTATTATCAGACTTATCATGCAATTTTTGCGATGTGATAGTTTGACAGAAGAAAGTTTGTCAAATAAAAGAGAATCTATAATAGTCTAAAAATCATTTTTGTTGTTTTGAACATTAATACTTTGCTTTTCTCATGTTTGTCTCCTTTTGTTCGTGTTAACTTGAAGTGTTTGCAGCCAAATTTGGTTCGAGGTTCATACTATTCATTTTTTCCATACTTTTAAAGAATTGAGAGACAAGTCTTCTATCCAAGGAAGCTGCAGTGAGGGTTCTGAATAAAGCTATATAACTTGCTACAAAAGTAAACAATCTAAATTTGAAAACATTTCCACAGTAACGACCAGTCGACGAATACTAATCTACATCTATAAATTGTTCTAACAAGTCAGAGGTTCGATCCCTTCTCCAAGCACCTGGAGATTCTTAGTGGCCTCCAGAAGACCAGTTTCATTTTGAAGATAAATGAAAAAGTTCTTACATTATGTTCAGTTGTTTGTTGTATGATACAACTTGTATCAGTGGAAACATATGCACATTGTGTTGTTTAATCGAAGTTTAGAGAAACCTGTCTGTC
Source organism: Camelina laxa (assembly GCA_024034495.1). Lineage (NCBI taxonomy): Eukaryota > Viridiplantae > Streptophyta > Magnoliopsida > Brassicales > Brassicaceae > Camelina > Camelina laxa. Next base: position 29,006,185 of record CM043884.1, read on the forward strand.
ATACTATATCAGGTTCACTTGTCAGATCGAAGAAGAGATTCCGAGATTCTAGAACCTTTTGCAGCGCGTGTCTACATCTGACGTTAACAAAAAATAATAATAATATGAGTAGCTAAGAATCAGAGAGTTCAGTAAAAAATCAAAGTTGTGAATTAGAAAGAGTTACCTCCAAGGAAGATGATCAAGGAACATTGATGGAGAAACCATAAGTTCTTTGAAGCTCTCTCTGTTTGCAACATAAGCTTTGTAACCATCAGTCACATCACAGATTGGCCATCCTCGCCATATCGGCACACTAATGTTGTTTCCTTCGGGTACAATATGAAGGACTAAACCGGGCAAGAACATCTCGGGAGCTTCATCATCATCTTCTCTTGTTGGGACTGTTTCCATAAACTGAGACACGGGATTATCCACTGAGGCCATATCGTGAAACGGGTTTATGAACTCTTCGACATCTTGCTGCATTTCCGCTTCAGCTTCTTCCCATATTGGATAAATGTGATCTTCTTGTTGCAAGCTTTCCGGTGACTCATTAACTTACACCAACAAAAACAAATATTTCTCATTAAAGTAAATCTCTCTTGATGGAAAAGTAAAGAGAATGAGTGTCAGAGTGAGACTTTAAAGTTGTTACCAATTGTTGATAGCATTGGTTCTTCAGAAGTTTTTTCTTCCACATTTTCTCGTTGGTGTTTGCTCGCAGACAAAAACCGGCGTGCAAGTCTGAAAATGAGTGCTGTATCAGCTTTTGGGTCTTGAGACAGTACTTTGATTGCTGCTACTTGGAGCCGGCGGATTGATCCATAAGAAAGTCTTGATGAGAACTCGTTATGAAGTACAATGCTGTTAAGAATTGCATCAAGGGCCTAATAAATTAGTCTAAACCATTTTAAACAAAAGAATCTAAACCATTAAATCAGCATGGCTCAAAAATCTACCTTGTAACAAATTCTGAACATGCATCTGCTACCTCTGAATCTACACATGGGAGGGGTCCATAGGCATATACATATAGGTTAGGGAATCTGCAACGAAGCTACCCGCCAAAAAAAAGAAAGGAAACTATCAGAAATGAAAGAACGGTATGTAACTTTTTATAAATAGAAAACATACTCTGATTCCCAGTAATGAGGCGATAGCACCTCCTAAAGAATGCCCAACAATGCGAATGCTGTAGCCATCACACTCACACCCATCACCAATCAATGAGGACAAGAACCCAACTGATCCTGACTCTGCATAGTCGTTTGTATATTAGCTTTTAGAGAAGCATGTATCATGCAAAGGTACAGCACCAAGTAACAAAGTTATAGTATAGCTTAACTCTTACCTCCGGGGTCTCCTTCTACTTGCATAAATAGATCTCTTGCAGCCTCTACTATTCCCGAATGTCCGTAGTGTTTACGAGATGGATCCATACCATGTGTATGACTGACAAATCAACACATGAAACAGCAGAAAAGAGAACAATTACTCCTGATGGGACGCAGAGTAGTGGGATCTCAACATAAATCAGAAGAACGAGAGAGCATACAAACTAATAATTAGTTAAGTTGTGAAACCATAAGCATTATATTTTATATCTAAACTCAAAAAGCACAGTTATTATTTCGAATAAGAAAGAGATAGAGACTGACTTTGTTAGCCCATCCAAGTCTTCATCAGTTAGTGAACAAGCACGGCCTAAACCATCAGTTATGAGGTCTTCAGCAGTCTCAGTTCCTCGAACAGCAATTACAACACATCTAAGATAATGTAAGACTACAACGAAGTATGTTGCTTTACACTTCTCCTGCCACACCAGAATAATAACATAAATTTATGAGAACGATTCTGATGAATGATGCTAAAACATATCAAACAACTTCGACAAAAATAACAACTCTACAGTTAATCCATTTCCATTGATTGTGTCAGACCATACGATAAAACAAGGCATACAAGATTATCTGCTTTGGTCGTGGGTTTTGGAAAAGAAAGTGAAAGGAAAAAGCTTACCCTACAAATTCGACCACGTCGAAGAACATGAGCAGGAAAATTTATGAACTTAAGGAAGGCAGCTGCATGGCCTCGCCACCAATTATCACCATCAAGTTTAGGCCGCCTGCAAATAATCGCAAGGAAGTTTCTTACATTGATATCATATGAATTTGTCCATATCAAGATCAGATACAAGGGAAAAGTGGAAACAGTAAAATTCAAAGAAACAAGTTGAGTTTCTTCAAACGAGCTAACCAGGTATAATATACCATTTACGGCTCCAAGGTGTTAAAATCCCTTGTCTACAAATCCAAGTGCATAAAAATATGGCAGGATTTCTCCCAACATCAAGCAGTGGTCCCTGCACAACGCCACATTCGCAGGTTAGAGATATCTACCGTTTTAAAGAAGAGATTTGGAGCCTGTGTTGTTCAAACATACGGTATAAGCAGCTTCTGCAAATTTATGCAACATAGCAGCCTCCTGAAGATGAAATGCTGGAGCTTCCATACAGTCCTCGTATGATTCAGGATACTGGCTATTATGCTGTAGCAGAGCAAGGCCTGAATAGACAAAAAAATTAGTTAGATAAGGTTCACACATTGAGATCACATAGAACGAAAAGTAGAGACAATCAGACAAGAGACCACAGCACAAAGTATAAACCATAACCTAGATACAACAGTCAATTAAAGTTTCAGATCTGAACCTGCCAAAAATTCCAAATGGCCAGTGCCAGATGCACGATATGAAACAAGGTCACCTAATAGTCTTGCAACTGAACACACTTCGTCCTCCTCGATAACACCCCTGAAGTAGACAGTCAAATTTCTAAGAGTCTGAACTAGTGAACTTGCTATAAACAGGAAATAAGTTTCCAGAAGAATCAGGCAAAAGGAATATACATATATTCACGACGTCCCAGACAGCACAAAACTTCACGAATTCCATGGTCAAATACCTCCTGATAGTGAGCTTTCCAGGCATCATCTTGGGTTGCATAGAAAGACCGCCATTGCAATATATCTGATCCAGTAAAGCATTGTGCCAGCGCAACAAAGCAAACAGTGATCAAGAAGGCAACCTCCAGCGTTTGCTTCCACCCACGTGTATCTGGATATAACCCTGAGCAAAGGAAGTTACTAAACAGATTCTTAAGCAAGAAAAAAGTGCATAGATAAGGTAGTATAGCTAGGTAGGTGAATTACAAAATAAAGCTACAACGTAAAAAGATACACTTATAAGGTAATATAGCTATGTTCAACCCCATCAAATAATATACATGGAAATTTTTTAACTTGTTCCAAGTAGTTGACTTTTAGACAAGCAACAAATCAATGTAAGTCTTAGTTTACCTAAAACGCAATCCCTTGGCAATCCATCACGGGAAACATATTTGGCCACACGGAACATAAGGTAAGTTGCACCTATAAATTGCAATACAGTAATTACCATAGCAAACCGAGTCCACCAAAGCCACGTCTTATACTTCAACTGCATATCCAAAATAAGAAATATAACAACCGGTGTCATAACAGACTCCACAAACCAACAAGGAAATGCAAAATCTCAGAACCAATTCTGCTCGCTACACAATCCTCATGACATTCTCTAATCCTAAGTCAAAGCCCATCCTTGAAAGACTCGATTTTTAAAAAAGAAATTCACAATTGAGAGAGAGAGAGTGAAAAAGCACCTTTCTTTGGAGGCTGTTCTGAGTAGGAGAATCCATGATTGTCATAGCCATGAGTTCCTGAGTAGTACCGACCTTAACCATGGCGGCGAGTTTGACGGCGGCGGCTAAACAAACGGCGAAGAGGGGAAATAGTTGTCCGGCGCTGTCGCAACCAGACTCAGAAAGGAGAGTAAGAACACCGCCGAAGACAATCACGACGAAATTGGCAACGCCCAGAACCATAATCGTTCTCCTAACTCTCCTCAGCCTCGAAATCCACATGATTTTGCCGAGTGATGTGGTTTGGTTTGGTGTGTTCCCCTCTGGGTTTTGATGATCGTAGTAGTCGGAGATTATTAAGCGGGTTTAGGTCAATGTCTCGCCGACCACGAAAGCACGAAGAGACAAAAACATCTCTCCGAGAAAGAAAAAAAAAACCCGCACTCGATCTCTCTGACGAATATGTCTGTCTGTCTGATCTTCAAAACTAATTTTGTTATTTTTGGCTGTCACTTTTTTCTTTAGAAGCTTTTCTCCGTACGAAATAAAACGTGAAAACACTTTATTAAACAAAGCTCATTTAAATCTGTCGTTGATTGGTTGGTTACTAAAACTACTTTAATTATTATTCCCACGTTACATAAATCAAGATTGAGTTGGCTACGAAAAGATAAAAACATTTTTAAGTTTAATAAGTTGACAACTTGCACAAAGATTGGAGTTATATATTTGCAAATAATTTTTTGTTTAACGAAAGTTATACATTTTTAAACTACTTTTGGGATATTATAAATAAAAAATTAAAAATTGTGAAACAGAAAGATAAAAACAGAGCAAAGTCTATGTCATGGTCTGTGATGCTGTTTCTACAAGAAGAAGCAAACAAAAAGTAAGCAGCAGTTGTTTTGGAATTCTAGAGAGGGCCATGAGATTGAAGATGGATCTGTATCAACGAGAACCTCTTACAAGTTGCTCAATAACCTGCCAAAAACAGATCATTCCATATCAAGGGACTATTAGCTCTATACATTTCCGAGAGAGGCTAACTTAGCTACCACAAGGGACAGAAATGAGTCAATGCAGGAGCACAAGAAGAGGGCCGTGAGTCGTGACAGAAAACTAATGAAGGTTCGAAAAGCAAAAGGAAGGAGCACTAGAGGACAATGGAAGTGTTGTTAAGGATTACTTACCATGAGAGGATACTGTATTATCCATCCAACAAAAGGAATCTGGGAAAGGAATGCCTTTACCGTTGACCAAAATCCTCTGCAAAGATAGTAAAATGTGTATCTAGTTAGACACAGTAACAAGCTATAATTCAAGCAAGAAGCTGAATGAAGTACAATCATAATCAATCTGTAAGCAAAGATTCGTGTGTGGTATATTGGTTGCTCATATTTCAGCCTGCCTTCATATATCAATATTAAAAGCACAATTACATAAGATTTTCAATAAGAAACAAATGCTCTCACCCGAATAGGACAATAACGCCGTATATCTCCAAGATAATGCCGACTATGGGCCAACGTACAAATATAAGAAAGAGTCCAAGGACGAAACAGACAGTGCCCTGCAAGAAGAAAGTAACCAAATTGATATGTCACTATGAATGAAAGGTTCATCAAGAGAAACAATTAACAGAGATTAGCATACCCTCAAGTTATTAATGTTGGTAAATAATCTCCAAGTCGACTGCCAACCAAGTAAAAGGCCAACACCTATCAACCAGAATAACTGAACACAAAGCCAAAATGAGATTCAAATGTTGGACCCTTCTGTAGACTGATGTTTAGAGAGAATTAAGTAAATTCTCACGTTTCCTAAAGCGAGTAAACCTCTGTCAAAGTACAAGATGACACCGAGAAACGTAAAGGATAAACCAAAGCCAATGAGTCCCAACCCAACTTCTGCAAAAATTCAAGAAATGGATGCCATGAGCCAAAGAATATTGAAGTCAAATCAGTAAGAGGTATTCACAGAAGATGTTAGAATCTAAACAAACATGTTAACGAATGAACACCTACTTTATCAAGTTTGTGCTTTCTGTTACTGATATAACTCATATTAAAAAGAGAGATGATATAACAGTCTTTAAAGAAAGCTACACCAATTTCTACCTTCATCTGTTCAGTAATGTTAAAAAAATCAAGAAAAAAAGAGAAGTAAACGACTTATACTACAGACACCACACTGAAAAAATGCTTACAAATAACTTAAACGGGTGCCAAAAGAGTTCTAACACAGAAACAGCACACACAAAAGAAAGCTATACAGTGGCTGCAAAAGCATATTGGTGAAGAAACTATTACTTTTCTGCTCAGTTATTTCGTACACCATCTTGGTAACTGGAGTCTGAGATCTGTTAGCCAGAGAAAATAAGACACCATTCAGCATAAGCTAAGTCCAATTAGTTTTGAGGTAAACAAAGCTTAGAAAAAAGCTTCAAAAGATGTAGAAGGCATAAAGGAAGCGCAGCTGCCAGCTAGTAACATCTCCCCCAAACCATTTTCAAGCTTATATATAGATTTATGTCCACAAACAACTGAGACTCGTTCAAGAACATAACTTTTGACCTGTGATGATCATATCCCAAGGCAGAGAGACATAACAGTTGAAAAAGTTTCAATTTTCTTCTTATCTAGAGACTATAGAGGATTGATCCTTAAATCTAGTTTCCCCTTTCCGTGTTATAAACAAAAAACTCAAAACAGTAAACTGGTGTCAACCCAAATTAAGCTCAAGAAGACACCAAGATCATCGTCTCACCACCAATCAAGGATCAATTTCGCATTAAGAAGAAGAAAAAGTTTCAGTGAAAATCCTCTTTCTTGTAATTACAGCATAAATTGCAATCTTTCACCTTTTGACGAAACCCCCGAAAGATTACAATACTCCAAAACGTAATCTTCGAGTTCGAATCTCGAATTTAAAACAGATAAGAAGAGAGATGATAGAGAGTTTACCGTAGTGGGCGAAGAAGCTAGGAGGATCTGGCGATTCTTTGACACCTTCCGAAGAAAACTACGAGACTCGCTTCTCTGCAGAATATACAACTGCAATTTTTTTTTTTTTTTTTTCATAAAATTGATATTTTATACTACCTTTTTATTTTGTTTATCTTCTGTGACTTACAAATTTTATAACAGTTAGTTTCTTTTTCCTTATATTGATTTTTTTTAGTTTCTTTCAAGAATTTAAGAGAAAGTATATATTATGAATATAAGTCAATAATGTTTATAAGTTTTTGCTAATTAGCATAACGATGAAACGATCATATAACTTTTATGATCATATAAGTTTAGAATTGCTTATAGTTAATTAATAACTAACTTTTGCAAAAGCAAATGAAAGAAAGGAATAGATTGCTAGATGAAGATATGTAAGATTGGCAACGAATATTCCAATCCGAGGCGTCAAACACGAAGAGGAAGGCAATGACAAATTAAAAGAAATCAATGAATCGTTGTTATTAGGTGAAGTCATACAAGATTGGATAGGAATATTCCATTCTATACAGTATTTAAGGTACTGTAATCCTATTTTTTGTTATGTAAACCAATCAAAAGCTTAGATATAAGAATGGAAGAGAAGATGAAGATAGGACCCGTAGGGAAGCATGATGCTAGAAGCAGTACAATTGTAAACTGGGACGAAGGAAAACACGATGGCTTCATCTCTCAGATCTTTCTCTCTCATAGCCTCGGAGGTATTATGTCTATCCAATTCCAGTTCGTTCTGGACGGGAAGCTTGTTTTATCCGACCGTCACGGTCCATTTATCGGCAACATGTTTGACGTTGTAAGTCTGATTTTTTTACTCTTCTTTAATTTTCATACGTCACAATCTCTCTACTACCAACTAAATGGTTATAACTAAACATTTTGATCTGGACTTAGCAGATAGAGCTTAACTACCCGCATGAGTACATAACTGGGATCAGTGGAGAGTATTACAAGTATGAAGCTAGCAATCCTCACATAAGATCACTCAAATTCACTACCAACACTAGTGAGTACGGTCCTTTTGGCACCTCCGGCTCCAGCTACGAAAAATTCGCGTTTAAACTCGGGAAATCTCCTCAGTTTGGTGGTTTCCATGGGACTTACGATGCCTCCGGACTACAGTACATCGGTGTTTATCTCCAGCCTAAAACAGTTCAACCCAAGATCGATGCAAGCAATGCAGAGGAAATGGAGTCAAAAATTGTTTTGGGTTGAAAAGTGTTTGTATATCAAAATAGTGTTCTGCCGATGATACATGCTTTATAAGGGAAACACTTCTATGAATAAATTGATACGTGTTACATGTAATAGTCAAAGATAATTTAACCTTTATGATACAACAGTAACAATATCGGATGTACCTAGAAGTCTAGAACAACACTATCTTTAGAAAATAGATTAAAAATGAAACTGTTGGAATATTTACACTCTCAAGCTAGCAGGTCTTCTATATGTATTAGTACCTATATCTTTCACTGCATCAATCCTATGCAACGATCACTTCTAGGTAGGGGCTGGCAAGAAAGTTGGTGCAAGCTAGTGAGGTTATGACCACGATAAGGTCAACCATTTTGTGCTAATGGATGCATTGTTACTTACTTTGAATAATTATCACCTGTATAATATGAAGCTCAGTAATTCGCCAATCTGACTTGAACAAAAATTGGGATGTGAAAGTCCCTGGAATTCAATCACTGAGGTGATCACCAGCAAGGGTTTCAACAACACAGCCCTGTAAGCACAAATCAGAAGAAACAAGCTCGAGGACCTCGCGGATATAAGCAGTCTCAACATGGGCACTGTCACCAGCCATGAAGACATGTGTGCAATCATCAATCTCTATGGAACTAAACCCAGGCTGCTTCTTTAATCCGAGACCCTTCATCTTCCTCCTCATCTGACTTGCTCCTTCCCATTTTCCATCAGCCGCATACATATTCGAGAGAATCACATAATTTGAATGGCTTTTCACATTCAGGTCACTTAGATGCTTCATCAGCCTCTCAGCTAAGACGGTATTGTTCCCATGAGTCCTGCAGGCTGCAAGTAACGATCCAATCACAACTTCATTTGGCTTCATCGGCATACTCTGTACCACCTTCAAAGCGTCTTCCAATCTCCCAGCTCGACTATACAAATCCACTAAACATCCATAATGCTCAATCCGAGGCGAGATTCTGTAATCCCTTTTCATCGTTTGGAAATATCGAAGACCTTCTTCAACTAGACCTACATGGCTACAAGCAGTTAGTGCACCGGTGAAAGTGACTGCGTCAGGTTTAAACCCTTCTTCTTGCATTTTCCTAAAGTATACCAAAGATTCATGCGCGTTTCCATTAGCAGCAAAACCAACAATGACTGAATTCCATGAAACTACAGTTCGTTTCTCCATCTTGTCAAAAACTTCACGAGCAAACTCAACACACCCGCATCGACAATACAAATCAATCAGTGAATTACTCACCCTGACATTGTTCTTAAAATCCTGACTCATAACATAACGATGTACCCATAATCCAAAAGAGAGAGCACCTAGGTTTGTACAAGCGTTAAGAGTAGCAATAATAGCAACGTAATCTGGTTTCACTCCAGAGATCTGCATCTCACGAAACCATACCAAAGCTTCCTCGTGAAAGCCTTTCTTAACAAACCCATTTATCATAGCTGTCCAAGAAATCAAGTCTCGTTCAGGCATTTCGTCGAACAACTTAACAGCGTTATCGACTTGACCATTCCTCATGTACCCATCGATCATTGTATTCCAAGTAACCGAATTTTTATCAACCATGTAATCGAAAACCAATCTAGCCTTCTTAACACGACCGCGTTTTGAGTACATGCCGAGAATTGCGGTGGCGACCATGACATGGGTTCTATCGAGACCAAGTTTACAAGCATATCCATGAAGCAAATCGCTCAAGGCTTCACTTCCGGAGTGAATATCACCACAACCAGAGAGTAGAGCTATGAAAGTAATGTGGTTAGGCTCTACGCCGGCGAGTCTCATATCGGTGAATTCTTTGGTTGCCTCCGCTAACCGACCATTGCGTGTGAGGAGATTGATGCGAGAAGTCCATGAAACAATGTTTTCGGAGGTAGATTGATTAAGTTTCTGGATCTTTTGATTGGGGTGGCTTTTACGGGTGGTGAAAGGTACTTGTTGCGGTAGCGCCGGCGAAGTAACTCCGACGACGGGAAGGAGACTCATACGGGTGAGACGGTGTGGATTAATTATTTATGATTTTTATTTTTTCTTTTTACTTCAAACTAAACCAAACATTGGACTTAGCAGACCGAGTAAAATCGGATCCGGTTTCGTCCGGTTTTAAGATTACTTCAAGCAAAATCAATAAGAAAACATTAAGAACCCTAGTTAACTATAATACGAAAAACCCTAATTAAAAAAACTTGGCCATCTCGCTATCGAATCGTTGTTGAGAATCGACAACGGGAACACGGCAGAGCTCAACGCAGTTATTTGTCACATCTTTCGTTCTTCTTTTCTCAAAGCACTCGTGTGCACACTTAAAATAAGCTTGCTGCAATTCATTAATTGTTATTCAAAAGGGGCATCAATCTTATGGGAAACTCAATATATATATTCTGAAAACAATACACTTTCATAAAACTCTTGTTACGACCTGGTTTATTACAAGATCGAGCAATACTTGAACATATTATCAAAATTAGGATAAACAGTAACGCTACGCAAACATATACTATATGATCGTATTCGTACAAATATATATATACCTGAAGGGTGAAACTGATATGTTCTTGTATAGGAGAGAGCTGCGACTGCCCAGCTGCTTTTACTTCCTCGATTTTCTCCTAATCCTCTCCAATACGATTTGCTCTTCCGCAACTGCCTTGTGATCCATCGTCTCTCTCTCTGGACTCTCTGGAGATGTTAAGGGTTTAGCTGCTATTCAAACTGGAGGCATCTATATTATTATATATATAGGCGAGTTTCTACGACGACCAACAAGACAAAAACACCCCTAAAGGATAAACCGACACCGAATAAAATCAGCAGTTTCGGGTTGGTTCGATTCAAAAATTATCTACTCCGTTCGGTTTATCTAAGAGACTAAGACCAAGATGACTAACGTTTTGGTTCCAGCAATTAGCTTCTACGTTTTGGTATCAACGTTTCTTAAGAATCTCAACTTTAAAGAAAAAACAACTACAGGGTTTTGCTTTACGGATTCTTCATCCTCCTGGAAGCACATTGGTTTTAAATCTTTCAGTTGAACATTTACAGATCCGGTTTCTGAGACTCTTGACATGTTTATGCCTCGTACCACATATTGTGAAAAGCTTGCTGTTCAAGATCTTTATAATCTTATATAAAGTAAAAAAAACATTTTAGCATTTGGTCTGATATATTTAACCATACCCTACTCCTACCACCCATTGTGTTTATCTATTGAGTGATAATGAAAAGACATAACTATGATTAGCAAGAGACAAAAGTAAAGAAGCCCCTTTTTCACAACAGAGGATTATTAATCGACAATGGAGAATGACGTCTTCATTCTCTGCACAATATGAGGCAATGTATCGAGATTATCCTGAATGGATCTGTTCATACAACTCTCCATAGCTTTGGTGGCATCAACTCTGTTCTGATGGAGCTTTGCAGCCTCAAACTTGTCTTGACAGACCATGAGAGATCTGTTCATCCTTTCCTGCATCAAATTACAATTGCAAGTTTGTCAGTACATAGCAAAAGAAAGTAATGCAGTCTTTGTGAGTTTTTGAAATCATATGAACCTGAAACTGAGCCATTTCGCCTTCGAAATGCTGTTGAGCATTGACAACTGGAAGACTGCAGCGCTCAACACAGTTGGCTATTTCCTCTTGCTTCCTACTTCTGTCAAAACACTCGTACGCACATTTGAAATATGCTTGCTGCAATCAACCATTATTCCGAGGGTTTCAATTAATCATTCACGAGGTCATCAACTTAACAGATACATATAAAAACAAAACACTTTCATAAAACTTGATTTATATAGTTGTACAGAACAGATGTAATCAAAACTATATCAAGGTTCAGTTTTCAAGAACTACAAGAAGACACAGCTTCTTATCAAGATTGAACTACACAGATTGTAGAAAACTTAGTTAAAACATCACTGGAAAGAGAGATTCACCACAAGAGAACTTAACTAAAACACACAGACCTTTGAATTGGCCACTAAAAATAGCTCCTTTTGTTACAAGAGAGAAAAAGAGCGATACTTTAAATTCATGAACTATTCATCCGAACCAAAATCAACACGAAGGCATATAGGCAACACCATACTTACAAGCAGGGGAATGCTACAAAATCATGTAAGTCGGTGTATGTATATATACCTGAAGGGTGAAATTGATGTGATCTTGAATAGGAGAGAGTTGCGACTGAGCAGCTACGTTAACTTCTTCGAATTTTCTTTTCATCCTCTCCGTTACAATTTGCTCCTCCGCCGCTGCTATGTGATCCATCGTCTCTCTCGGTGGAACGATTTTGATTTTTAGGGTTTTAGGAGGGGTTTAGATTGGTCGCAGTCGCAGTCGTGTCATGTGATTTGGGTTTTTAACACTTTTTTCGAGTCGGTTAAACACTTTTCCGGTTTTTCTATTTAATAAACCGGACATCATCTTTTTCTATTTCAGATTCTGAAATTGTAAACCGGAATTGACCGGACCGGATCATAGCAAGTCAGCAACAACAACATTACATTATCGTCGGATCTGCGAAGACTTTGGATCTGCTGATGAGCCAGAGAGAGAGAGAGAGATGAAGATGATGGTTGTATTATCAGCGATGATGATTTTGATGTTGGCATCGACGATCTCAGCAAAAGAGCAGCTCAGCACTAAGGAATGCGAGGATCTGGGATTTACAGGTCTCGCTCTCTGCTCCGATTGCCACTCACTCTCTGAATACGTCAAGGACCAAGGTTCGTTCCTCTCTATTGCGTGGATCTTAATCTCTTCAAGTTTTGTTTTTTTTTTCCCCGAAAAAGACTCCAGCTTTAAGAAGAAAGAAGAATGTGTTTAGTTTTTGTGAATTTGAAATTATCAATCTTAATGATTGAATTGCAGAGTTGGTATCTGATTGCTTGAAGTGTTGTGCTGATGATTCTGAGGATTCCATGAGCAAGGTAATAATTACTATTTACTAGCCATTGTACTTTTCAATGCTTTGTGAAGTTGAATAGATTAGATGGAGACAGAAACATCTTCTGTAACTTTCATTGAATGAAGAGGAGAGTGAAGGTTACTAGTTTGCAATTTTGTTTGTGACTGCAGGTTACATATTCCGGGGCTATATTAGAGGTGTGTATGAGAAAGTTGGTTTTCTATCCTGAAATTGTTGGTTTTATTGAAGAAGAGAAAGAGAAGTTCCCTAGCGTAAAAGTTCAGTACATTTTCAACTCCCCACCCAAGTTGATCATGCTCGATGAAGCTGGTGAACATAAGGAATCAATAAGGTAAAAATTGCTTTACCCTTGTTTGCTCAACTCATAACTCTGGAATATTCTTAAATTTTAGTTTGGGGTACAGCTCGAGTTGACCTGATTTAGGACTTTCAAGGCGACCTGATATATCCATGTTAGCATAGTAGATTGATGTGTAGATGTAACCATCCAAGAATCTGCAGCAATTCTAAATCTTACTCTTTCAGTGCTCTGATACAGTCTACTGTTATGAGTAACGTCTAATGAAAGTTGATTTTGGAGGATGAATAAATTAAATCTAGTGATGCGTTCCACCTCATCCTCCCTCTATCAGCAAAAGAGTTACATTCCTCCAAAGTTGTAGCTTACCTTATTTGTTTCTTGATTTGCTCGTTTTGCAGAATCGACAACTGGAAACGCGAGCATCTACTCCAGTATATGAGGGAGAAGGTCAAGCCTACTGCAGCAAGTTAGTCTTATCCTTGTAGAGCTGAAGAAGATGATCTTCCCTGTCACATTTACATATGCCAAAGCATTGTGATCTAGTCGTTTAAAACACATTATGACTGACTTATCTTATCTTTCTCCAAGCTATTTGGTCCCTCGGTATCAACAGTCTGTATGTTCTGAACCTTTGCAGTCTCAGTGATAATGTATTTAATTCAATGTTCTTGTGAAACGGTAACCTCAGTTTTGTGCTTAGCTGTTTGGTACAATTACAAGCAAATTCATTATCGTTTCTCGTGGTTGTGCCGTGTGGTATGTCTATCAATTCAAGGTGCTTTGTATTAGTAGGGAGAGCAACGCTCTTTCCTTCAACACTGAAAGAAAGCTTTCCTTGGATCTTTAGAACTAGAAAGATGTATAGGATACATAGTTTTGGTAAGAACGACAGAACTTAGATATCTTAAGCAATTTCTCACAGAAAATAGATTACTTTGCATTAGAATAATTTAGTTTCTGTTTGGGCATATTACACAAGTCCAAGTAAGGGGGTGCTTAAGCAGTCAAATAATAAGCCATCGCCACATTGAGCTGTTGTATACCAACTTCATGCGTATCTCTGTCTATGTTACAGAGGCATCATCAGAATAGTAACAACTGGTCATCTTCTTTAGGCTTAACACAAAGATTTTAGTAGGCGAAGAGCCGAATTGGTCATCTAAAGGGTGACTGAGATGTAACGCTGAAAGCTGGAGATACAGGAGTCTTCACTGGCGCCCAGATATCAGCTCCGTTGCTTTGAGCAACTCCTACTGTATTCTCCATTGGAATAAGACATAATCCTCTGTTCCTCAGGCTGTACTGCTGCAGCTCCTCCTGGTTACAAAGACGGGAAAATCAGTTCGTGTAAGATATTCAAGTTCCAGTTGCAGCAGATATGTCAGATGCAGGATAAAAATAGTGAAATCAGTATAAGATTCAAGATCGTGCTCACCTGTGTAGCATCAGGTATCGTTTGCAGATACGGAGCACTTAGCACCTGTACAAAAGAACATGAAAAGTCAGATGTTTATTCGGTAAAGATGAATGGATCACGCTCTGTATTGAAATGCTGATGAATAGAATGCCGACCTTCACTTGTTCATGAAGAAACTCTATGTAATGCATCGCGTCGAGAAGAACTGATGCAGTGTCAGTCTGTCGTATAAGAAGATTCAAGATAAGCATGAGCTTCTAAGAGATGAATTCTCTTGATTTGCTTAACAAAAGAAAAAAAGTTACCTTTCCATAAGGAGAAACAATCTGTTGAAGAGCTGAAATACGTTCTCCAACTTTGTCCTTCCTCTCCTGTTTCACCATTAAGAGAACAAAAGATGGAAGGATCATTATTTGGTCTGTTGAATCACACACTGAGGACTAATAAATCCGAGAAAACCAGGAAAAGCAAGAGACCTTGGAATTGAAAGAGAGATCAGACTTGTGACGTTTGATGCTGCTTTCTCCGAGAGAGCACACATTCCGCTTATTCTCCATCATCATTCCGGCGTCTCTAGAGAATTCCATACCTTTGTCAATAAGAAATGCTTAAGAGTCACTAAACACAACATTCACCAAAACATTTCACATACGGTCCGAGGTTACCACTCTAAATGTAAAACTACAGACCAAAACGATAGCAAGATGTATGAAATGAGGATCTTGTTTTGGACCAACCAATGCATTGGGATTAGGATTAGGATTAGGATTAGAATATTAAGCCAAGACAAAGGTAAGGTCAACGAAGTACGCAAGGGTTTGTGGTCAAAGGCTAGGCATCAAGTTCACATCAGCTGATATATATATATATATATATATATATATTAAGATTTATAAGCACGATTATAAGCTCAAACAAAGCTTAAATTATTTTCCCAAATACTCTCTCATAAACAGACAATAACATCATATATGCATGAATCACATTGAGTCCCTAAAAACAGGAGAAGAAAACCCCAAAAACAGAACACAGAATCCTCCACGGATCAGAGGAGAACAAAAAAAAGTCACTCTCAGAGAAGTAATGAAGCTAATTTAATAATGTAAACAAGAATCCAACTTATAACAAAACTATGAGTAGAAAGAATCTGGCAACATAGTCAAAGATGGTAACTTTTTTGGTCATGGGAATTGTAATAAACGAAATCAAAAAGCTAGAAAGAAGTAAATATTTCTAGAGATTTGGCTTCTTTAAGCGATTTAAGTATGTATAATCAAGCCAAAAATTGAGTGAAGAAACAGAGTAAAAAAAAGAAGAACGAAACAGAGCAAATTAAGAAAAGAGTAAAGAGACTTACGGAGAGAGATGGGATGGACTCACAAATTGGGTGAAGAGCCAATAACGAAATCAAGAAAAGCTTTGTTCTTTGAAAAAGCCACCACACACAAGTTCTCGAAAAAGCTCCAATTTTTCTTCGTTTGAACCCTAAAAAATAATTGCGTTTTATTTTGTCTTAGAGCTTCTGACAACACAAAACCCGATAGATAAGACACACAAAACGTTTCTCTCTCTCTCTCTCTCTCTCAGTCCAAAAAGGAAAACTCCAAACCCGAAGTTACTACTAATATACACCAGTTGCTTAGTAGTAGTCAGTCATTGAGCTTAACCGGTGTCCATGAAGAGCCAATGAAGGCTTTGGTGAGAAAATGGCGTCGTTTCTTTTAAAAGGCCGTGAGAGATATTTAGAGCAGTAGCAGAAATCTCGGCGTGAGAAAAGGAGAGAGAGAGAGAGAGAGAGATAGAAGAAACTTGTGTTGTGTCGCTCCAAACGAAAGCAAATAGATGGGAACTGCTTTTTTTGTATATGGGATCTGTCTTTTTCCTCTGGACTCTTTTTTTTTTTTTGGGTGAAGTAGTTTGTATAGTATTAGTCTTCTTGTCTACTAATGAGTAGTATAAAACGAGTTTTTTTGTTAGTTTGTTTAAGATCTCCAATCCAAACATTAAGATCTATATGACTACGCAAGTTAGTGACGTTGTTACGACTGCTGCATGCCCCTACACCACTATCTACTTCTATTTGACAAAATCTGCAAATAAAAAGATTAGTATAACATTCCATGACTAAAGATATAATTTAGGTTAGTTGTGTTCAGAATTAGTCTTTAGTCTTCGGACTATAATTACATAGAATTTGTTTTTAACCTATGCTTTTAAGTACGCTAAATTAATTAAAAATATGACAGCTAACATACAACCCATCGTAGAGAGGGGAGAGGTCTTTGCCAATATCAGTCTCCCAGGTAGGTATAGTATATATCTTTCCAACATTGCTCGTTCGTAGTAGTATTTATTTTCTTTATTTGATGGTGACATTTGGAATGGTTATTAATTTTTGTCAACATATTTGACCAACTCTCTCTGCGCCATCAATCTTTTTGTTTCTACTTTTTTTATTTCTTTGAATTTTTGATTTGTTCTCATTCTCTTTTTGAAATTAACCAAGATATTGATTGGTTGTTGATATTTCAAGATAAAAATATGTAAAATCAATCAATCAAATCAATCAGTTGCATAGATAAATAAAAATGGGTAAGAAAAAACATCACTTCCCAAATTATACTATTCTCTCTTCTCTTAACTAGTAGTACGACTGTTTTAATAACACACAATTAAAATCATGGATAGTTTAATAAATTAGGTTTAGATTTATGGACTGTAATAGATTTGATTTTGAATTTATAATTAAGGAACACCAAAGACAAATAAGACAAAGTTAAATGCTACTTTACAGGAGAGAGAGAGAGACTCATCAGACGCTCAGGAGAAGCGCGAGTGTACCGCACGAACACCAAAACTGGCTGCTCTATGAATGATGATGAATCATCACTCACGTGGAGCGGTTAGAAGAAACGCTGGTTTTCAAAACGCAGACGCAGCGATCGCGTGAGTTAAAAAAAAAGAGAGATTTGTGGGGACAGTGGCGGGCACAGACCGTGCGACGCAAAAGTCCAATGGAGGGAATCAGCGTTTTCTTTAAAAAGGTACGTTTTTGGTTTTTGGGGGCCAACGCGGTTTTGGGCTTTGTCTTGTTGTCACTATCTTCTTGTCCTCTTTTTTCCTTGTGGCGACCGGATTAGGTACTCGTGTACTACCTTTTCTTTCTTTTTTCTTCTTCTCTACTTAGTATCTTTGGCATTATTTCACCCAAATCCTTAAATAAGAGAACTAAACTGTTGAAAAGGAAACAAGTTTACACTTTGCACCATAAAAAAAAAAAAAAACAAATTTGGGCTTTTACATATAGCACCAACACAAACCCGTTGCTTCTATAACAATCTGTTTGTGTTGTTGGGTCTTGTGACATCCATCAATAGTTCTTGTAATTCTCTTCTCTTTGAAGAAGGCACTCTTTCAATCCTATAACAATCTGTTGCATGTGTGGCCTGTCAGTGACGTTCTGCGATACTGAGGCTAAAGCAAGCTCCACAACTTTCCATACTGAGTTTGCATCAATATCTTTTCCTATCTTCGGGTCTATTACATTGTTCACATCATTCGTAGACCTCAAGATTGATATCACCCAATCACTGATATGAACACGCTTCGTTTGTGAAGCACTGATCGCTGTTTTCCCCGTAATGATCTCTAACAGAACAACTCCAAAGCTGTATATGTCACTCTTCTCGTTTAACCCATTTGTCTCAAAGCATCTATACACATCGTTTAAGAAACATCATAAAGTTACTAAAACATTGATGTTTGGTAGAGAGATAAAGAGAGAAAACTAACAGCGGGTCGAGATATCCGGGAGTTCCAGCGACTAGAGTGGATACGTGAGAACGACTCTCTGTATGAAAACTTCGGGAGAGTCCAAAATCCGCAAGCTTTGCTCTGTTTTTATCGTTCAGCAATATGTTTGAAGTTTTTACATCTCTGTGAACTATCGCAGGTTTGCATCCACAGTGAAGATACTCAAGCCCTTCATTGAGATCATTTTCGTTAAAGATGAAAACTTTCGGACTAATTCATAACCTAAAAGATAAAAGATCATAATTTTGGTCATACCTTGCGCTGCATCAAGTGCAATCTGCAGCCGTTGAGTCCAGCTCAATGTATGCTCATACTTTCCCGCGAGATGATCTGCCATATTCCCATTAGCCATGAACTCATAGATCAATCCCATTTGATCACCATCATGGAAATAACCAATCAGCGCGGTGAGGTGTACGTGGTGAACTCTCACAAGAACTTCAACCTATATGAATTTACGTATAGTAAGTAGTGTTAATTTGCATATCTTTTTGGAATGAATTATATAAACTTCTATTACATTACCTCGGAGCGAAACTCTTTGAATCCTTGAGCTGATGTTTCTGATAAAAGTTTAACAGCGACTTGAAGGTTGTTATAGTAGCCATGGTAGACTGTTCCAAAACCTCCTTTGCCAAGGACTCGACCGAAGTTATTTGTCATCTTTACAACGTCTGCGAAGGTAAACAATAATTTGTTCTCCGATTTCGCCATTAGATTGTTTCTTGCTCCGTTTTCTGCATTTTCTTCCACCGCAGAGTTTACTTTGCAAAATAAAAGTTTTAACAATTGGTTATGTGATAAACAGATAGATACGTACGTAAAAAGATAGACGTAGAGATAGATTTTTTACCGGACTTGTTTCTCCGGTTCTTGATTCTCCAAACCACACCAGACAATAACAAGAGAATGAACAATGCTGCAAATGATGCGACCAGCGGGATCACGAGTTTTTTACTGTTACGTTTACCGCAAGAAATCTCAGTACAGAGTTCTGGATTCTCTCCAACATGGAGCGAGAATGATCCGCTCTTTGTTCTCTCTAATAACTCGGATGGGACTGAACCGGTTAGCTTGTTCTTCTCTAGATTTCTGCAGATTTTATTAAGAGTTAAAGACTTACCATTCTAATTTGTTATCGGTTGCATCCATATGTCTATACTCTATATAACTTACAAAACCCTCAAGAACTTCAGTTTTGACAGAAACTCTGGAATGTCTCCAGTTAAGCCATTGTTTGATAAGTCCCTGATAATAGAGTTGCCTTGTTCAAGATAAAAACAAAATACAAAATTATAGGTATGATCATCTTGAATTAGATAAACTCACAGCTCCTGAATCATTGTGAGGTTAGAAAAGGATGGAGATATGTGACCCGTTAACCCGCTAGATGATAAGTTCCTGCCTCCAATAACAAAATTTTCTAGTCAATATACAATATCTACGGATTGATCAAGAAGAGGTGAAAATTAAACTACACTTACAGTGATGTGATTCTAGGTGGAGTAAGACTATCATAACTACAATTAAGGCCCTCCCAAACGTAGTCATTAGGCAAACAAGGATCTCCTTGCCAGTTTTTCTTTACTTTGTAACTCGCCTTTAGTTTTGTAACCACGTCACCTATAAGTTTCAAGTGAATCCATTGATCAAACTGAGAAAACATGTTGAACATTGAAAGTCATTTTACTAGCACATACCATCCTCTCGGTTAGTGAGAGACTGTGAGAAACTGTTTGCGATGTATATCTCTAGAGCGTTTACGATTGGCGGAAGAGTAGACTTGGGAGTTCTTACGAGAGAAAACCCTATCTCCGTTTGGCTCTCAGGGTTTAGAAAAAAAGTGTTAGTTTGAAGATACTTGGGGCTGAAGCCAGCAGCAACTGTCACACCGTTAACGCTGATGTCGAACTCTCGGGTCTGGTTTGGTTTGAGACTAAGATCTTCAACCTCGGCGAAGTGCATGTAAACAAAGTACCTGACATTTGGATCACTGTTTTCCAAAGTCATTGTGATGGGTCTTGTTGTGTTTGTTGGAGTCATCGCTGTACTCATCACAAAACTTGATAGGTTGTAACTATTGTTGTTTGAGATCACTGGAAGTGAGGTATTAATCTCTCTACAATAGCCAAAGTTGCGAGGTATCCAGATTCTGTCGTACACATCATCATCATATCTGATTCACACACAAAAAAGAAAAAGTCTTCATATGTCAAAGTTTTAACACGTTCAGAAACAGAGCAATTAAGAAAGAATGAGACAGAGCACAAAACAGAGTACGAAACGGAGCATTACCTTACAGGTGAATCCATGAGAGAGCCAAAGTCCCAGCGTCTGGAGAAGAACAAAGCACCGTTTGGAGAATCATACGTCGTGTTGTCGTTTCCAAGAAACCTAAGCTCTAAAGTCGAGATAAATGGAGTACCTTTGCCTTTGTTTCCCAAACAAACAAATATTTTCTCAGATTGGCTCAAGTAAACGACTTCTTTGGATACAACGACCGATCCATTGTTGAGCAAGACAGTTTCCCAGATACTTCCACCAAGAAACAGATCAAACTCGGGTGAACCATTCTCTCCGTCGTAGTTACCGTACATGAAACTAGCTCTTATGAGGTACTTCTTGCCTTTCCCTTGATTTGGAATCAGTGTGTAGCAGTTTCTAGAACCTTCAGGAAAGCTCCTTAGGGTTTGAAGCTGTCTTTGCGCTGTTAAGGGAATCGATTTGGAGACTCCGGTTTCAACAAAGGATGAATCTGAGACGTAGTTTATACCCGTTGCATCGTCTTTGTACGATGATCCACTTGGGATACCACAATCGATGCTTATGAAACCTATGATCATGCAACCAATAAAGATTAAAGTCTTATACTTTCTTCACAAGAAAATAGTCATGAATAGTTAAAAAAAAGAACCTGATTGGTCTTGTGCATAAACCGAAACGATGAGACACAATCCAAACGTTGCTGAATAGATCATATAGAGAAAACGAAATGTTTCCATTTTCGTCTGGTTTCTTGAAAAACAAGGGAATAATAAAAAGACAACTAAAATTGGGTTTGTGTTTTTGTTTTTTTTTTTTGTTTTTTTATGTTGTTGAAGTTTGAAGAAGTTCATTTAAAGACGGAAAAAATAATTTGATTGGAGGTAAAGTCTTAAGACCAAAGTGATTTATATTAGCTACTTGCTCTTGGTGACTATGCAAAGTCAAATGACCATCAGAAGTCAACGAGAGACCCGCCGTATTATATCAATTATCATGTAAGAAGGTTGATTACTAGGAGTATATATTTTCACTAGATAACTCAACTTGAAATATGTTTAGTCATTACGAGCATCATATGAATAAAACATTAATGTATATCTTCAATATCTTCTTTGTTTGTCTCTAAATAAAGTCGTTTACGACCAATAATATTATAGATTTTAATATCTAACATATATAAATATACATAAGATGTGTACAATGATGCAAAAACTTCTTGACATTACTGTCACGGATCACGATTCGGCATGTTGTATTATAAGAAACATGGTATAGACAATGTTTGTTCAAGACCCCTAATGTGCGCCGTATGCAATATACAATTTACACTGCACATAGACGTTTTCGTTTAACACTGCATATAAACGTTTCTTTTTTTTGTGGCTATACTACACTAAAACTTTTCTTATATCAAAACAGAAGGACGTGAAGGTGAAGAGAACGGGCCGAGACTGTTCTTCGCCGTAATAATGTTCTCTACAAGCAATCGCCATGTAGATTCTTCTTTCCTGCTAAGCTTCTTCATTTTCACCTTGAAATTCCTACAAGTTGAAGAAAATAATTACATTCTCTATCTGAAAACTGTAGTTGTCTGAAATGTGGAATGAAACTGATTACAATCTGTACCAGCAGAGAGGGACTTTGCAAGAATCTGAATCACCACAGATACAAGAGTGAAGCTGAAGAAGCTGCCACATCCTTTTGCAATGAGGACATGAAGCCCTAGACTTGCATCCCAAGAAATGTCTGAGTGCACCTTCAATCCCTTTACACGCCGGGAACTTACATACGGTTTGGCTTCCTTTAAGAGCCTTATCACGAGGTCCAATTGTCCCACAACCTTCACTACATATGTGGACAAGAGCTTCCATGGCTTCATAAAGCTGCAGATACACTTTTCTGTCCTCAAGTTTTCTCCTTCTCTCTTGTTTCCGAGTTTCTGCTTCAATGACTGCCTCAACGAGCTCTTGTTCGAGCAGAGGATTTGCGCGTTTCATCACTTTCCATCCCTCTGTTGATGATACAGATTTGAAGTCTTTGATGACCATTGAGAAACATACAAAGCAAATCCTAGTCGCGTCGCAGTTCCGCGCCAATTGAAGCACATCGATCACATTCTCCTTGTTAATCCATCCTTTATCGAGAACCTCTATACAAACTCTTTTAAGAGATGGTATAGAGTAGCAGTGTGACAGAAGCAATAAGTGAAGCACATACTTATTCATTTCTTCCTCCTCGTAGCTGCAGGTTTTAATATTAGGCATGCTTCAAAGGAGAAACTAGCATTATAAAAGCAATTTCCATTTGAACACATAGAAACATACCAGGAAGAGTATAGAAACCGAATGAACATGTAGACTGCTTCATAAGGCACTCCGAAGATTTTGAGGTATGTTTTTCCACTTTTATCCCTTGATTTGTTCAGAAGTTTCGCCATAACGGGTGAGGCTGCAGCCTGGAGAAGACAAAACCTTGTAATATATCATCAGTAAGCCCTAAAAATGAGTAAAACAGAGTAAAATCTTAACAAAGAACTCACCAAGACACTTGAATGAGCTGGAAACCGAGATTTGTTATCGATTTCAACAAAGGTATCTGCTCCAAATCCTTCCTTGAAAAGCTTATCCCAAGTTTCTACGGCTTCTTTGGGCACAACAAGGTGTGATAAGCTCGAAGGTGTACTTGTGGAAGCTTGAAAACGCTGGAAGGTAAAACAAGGAAGAGGAGGAGGTTTTGGAATGTTATTGGTAATAGACATCGTTGGTGGTTGAAGCAGAGTGAAGACATCATCACGAGGAGCATAGAAAGACTCTTCTCCTTCTACTCCTATATCAAACACTCGCGTGAATGTACCATCAGAACAAGCCATCAGACCACCAAACCCGCGAAATCACAATAGGTTACAGGTTCTCCAATCTGTTGAGATCATATTGCACAAAAGCAACCATGAGTTATCTATCAGAGTTAAGAGTCAATCTCAGATTTCTCTTCAAATTTCCTCTAAACAAGAGTCAAGTTCCCTATTTAAGCAAATCATCGAACAAAACAAAGTAAGCAACAAATTTAGATTCAAAAACATCAAACATGGACGTGAACAGGAATGAACTAAAAATCCGATTTTGATTCCAAGACTATGTCTTTGTATTCCAATAAGCTTCATTAGACATGAACCTCAATGAGAAATACAGAGGCAGATACAGAGATTATAAAGACCAAAAGTAAAAGTAGTACGAAGAACAAAAACATCCAGGTTACCCACTAAAAACATATCAAAACATGAATGATACGGAAGATTCACAGTCACTGAGAGAGAAAGAAAAAAAAAACCCAGAAACTCAGAATCCTGAGATTTTACCCAATTCTCGGAAGAAGAATCATCTCTTAGATACAGTATCTGGTTAGTTTGACAGTTTAAGTTCACAAATTACAACCATTTATTTTGGAATCACGAACTCAACGCTAAAAGGTAACAAAGAGACAAAAAAAAAAATATATAGAAGCGAAGCGAAAGAACCAACCTTTGGTGCCAAGTGGGTTTGGTTTCGTAGTAAAATCACAATACAGAGAGGAAATCCAAAGGTCACGAAAAAAGTAGTAGCAAATTTGCATACTTACTCAAAACGTCAAACACTAAAACGTCGCCGTTTTAAAGTGGGGAGAATGAACAATTTTGCTTCTTTAATAGTACAAGAAAACAGCATAGTGGAAAAATGAAGGCCACTAATGTTTTTTTTTTTATAAGAATTTGAACTAAGTTAGAATGATTTGAGGGAGAATATAAGATGGAAAGACATTGTTATATATGGCTGATGCTGATCTTGAATGGCACTAAAGAACTAACGTTAGTGAATCCTTGTCACCATATTTTTATATGTCTCTCTGCCGGTTTTAATTTACATTATCTTACCGACTAGCCGGTGAAATAATAATAACACCGACCATGTAATATGATGCAAATAAGGGTTGAGTCATCCTTTATGAACTTTGGTGATATATATAGGTTAAGAACTTGAAGAGAACTGATCAGAGTAATTCAATTTCATTTAGATTTAAATTAGAATGATATTAGACCGTAAGTTTTAATTACTACTGAATGAACAGTTGATCAGTTCACTAATTTGATTTTTATGGTTTCTTGCAAATTAAACGTAAAAGCCCCAGGAGCAATGTGCCCCGGAGAATTGCGAATGACCAACAAGAGTAAACCACGTGGACAGATTAGGTTTCCAAGTGGGGCGACGTTGAAACGATAGCAACGTGAAGTCTTTTTCATTATGTTTGTTTGCGTTTTCTCTCATTTGTGTGTGATTAAAAGAAAAAAAAAAATTTACGAGTTTTTTTTTTTTTTTTGAATACTTTTCTTTCGTTTTATCATAATGTCATTTTGAAGTTTATAAATGTTAAAAGGTAAATCTTATCAAGCAATGTTTATTCACGTTTAAAAAAAAAACACAAACAAAAACATACAAGCAGCTATCGGTTAAATCTTCATCTTGAAAAAAAGCTCTCGGTTAAGCTATTAAACCCTAATAAAAATTATTGAAGCAGTTATTATCAATCAATGTTTTACAATTTGGATCCGGATTGCATGCATAAGCAGTGACATCAACAGTAATATATACACAGGTGAAAGATGCTGCAGTGTCCTCTACTACAGAGATGACAAAAAGAATCTAATCTAATATGTACTTGTTCTGTTTTTTTCTTCTTGATAAACACGTACTGAGACCCACATATATGTTGCGAGATATATAAATAATATGTGTCACATGCTAACAATAAACTAATAAACTAAAACAATTATGATAACATGGATTGGTGGGTTTGCATTATCATCGACCTCGGTCTCTGGTCCACACATCTTGGTCGCCACGGAACCTCGACCCTTTTTGGATTGTAGTCCTACCCCACGAAAGACGTAGTAAAATCAAAGTCGTCCTCTAATCCGATAATATATATACATACACATCTACAACAGCCGTACACCAAAAACTAGAGTCAGTAAGAACAAAACTTAAAAAGAGAAAATGAGAGAGGGATCTCATGTTATCGTTCTGCCTTTCCCAGGCCAAGGACACATTACTCCAATGTCCCAGTTCTGCAAACGGTTAGCTTCAAAAGGTCTTCAGCTCACTCTTGTCCTCGTCTCCGACAAGCCCACGCCTCCATACAAAACAGAGGACGACTCAATCACTGTCTTCCCCATCCCCAATGGCTTCCAAGAGGGCGAAGAGCCTTTAGAAGACCTCGATGATTACATGGAAAGAGTAGAAACCAGCATCAAAAACAGCTTACCGAAGTTGATTGAAGACATGAAACTGTCTGGAAATCACCCTAGAGCCCTCGTGTATGACTCCACCATGCCATGGCTTCTTGATGTAGCTCATAGTTATGGTTTGAGGGGTGCCGTCTTTTTCACGCAACCTTGGCTTGTAACAGCTATTTACTACCATGTTTTCAATGGTTCGTTCTCTGTACCGTCAACAAAGTACGATCACTCTACGTTAGCATCTTTCCCTTCGTTCCCGATGCTGAGTGCGAATGATTTGCCGTCTTTCCTCTGCGAGTCGTCCTCTTACCCTAATATACTAAGGATTGTGGTCGATCAGCTCTCCAACATTGATCGAGTCGACATTTTGTTGTGCAACACTTTCGATAAGTTGGAGGAAAAGGTACATAGAATATATCCATATATATAGAAGGAACATGTTTCTATGTATTTTGAGGAAATTATATATCCAAAATTATAGTTTTTAAAACTACTATAGATCATGTATATCGCTTAGTCCTTATTTATCTATGTGAGCATGGTTAAGTTGATATCGCTTAGTTATCCATGTGATTATGGTTAATTTGATCTTTAATTATTTGTATTTTTGTTGCTCGTAGGTGTTGAAATGGGTCCAAAGCTTGTGGCCAGTCTTGAATATTGGACCAATGGTTCCATCGATGTTTTTAGACAAACGACTGTCTGAAGACAAAAGTTACGGATTTAGCCTCTTCAATGCAAAAGTCACTGAATGCATCGAGTGGCTAAATTCAAAGCAGCCTAACTCTGTTGTCTATGTATCATTCGGAAGCTTGGTGATTCTAAAAGAAGATCAAATGATGGAACTCGCTGCGGGTCTAAAACAGACCGGACGTTTCTTCTTGTGGGTTGTGAGAGAGACAGAAATGGACAAAATCCCAAGAAACTTTGTAGAGGAAATAGGTGAGAAGGGACTAATCGTGAGCTGGAGCCCTCAGCTTGAAGTACTTGCACATAAATCCATCGGTTGTTTCTTGACACACTGTGGATGGAACTCGATGTCAGAGGGATTGAGTTTGGGAGTTCCAATGATTGGTATGCCACATTGGACAGATCAGCCCACAAATGCAAAGTTCATGGAGGATGTGTGGAAGGTTGGGGTTAGGGTTAAAGCAGAAGGTGATGGGTTAGTGAGAAGAGAAGAGATTGTGAGACGTGTGGGTGAAGTAATGGAAGGGGAGAAAGGGAAAGAGATTAGAAAGAATGCTGAGAAATGGAAAATGTTAGCTCAAGAGGCTGTTTCTGAAGGAGGTAGCTCTGATAAGAGCATCGATAAGTTTGTTTCAATGTTTTGATATGAAAGATTGAAATTAAGTAAATTTACAAGTCCCGCTAGTCCAAGTTCCAGATGCCAATGGGGACTTTCTATATTGCAAATTGCATACCAATTGTACAAGAAAGAAGAAAAGCAGGCATACTCTCACATGAGCCGTCTCCAAATTTGACGAAGCTCCTCTGTTTCGAGTATCTCTCTGTCTATCTAACGGAGTTGAGGAAAAGAGTTTCAGTTTTCGAAAGTCAAAAGACTGAGTCAACTGGTGACTAATTCGAACGTTAGGATAAAAATCATGTTTGTTTTGTTTTTATTTTTATGTTCCTAAAAGTATTATTAATAAGAGATTTGTGATTTCCTTTTCCTATTTAAATGATAAATTAAAGGATTTTCCTTTTGTGCGTCCAATTATGTGAAAAGCCTAACGGTCATAAACTTTCCTTATAAATTAGTCTCTCTCTTCTAAGTTTGTTCCTTAAGAATTAAGCAACGTTCTCTTCTTCCAAGGGCATTAACCTAGCTAGAGTGCTCTTTCTTCTTCTTCGTCTTTACAAAAACCTGAGATTCGGCATATGGGAAACGAAGGGATCAGAAGGGTTACGGTCGATAAAGTGTTGATGCCGTGATATGAGAGAACAAGATCGACGGATATTGAGAACGAGATAGAGGAAACTTTTTCGTCGGAGGTTTGAAATGTCGTCAATCGTCATATCACTGATTTTTGGATGGGGATCGAATTGAAGAGATCAGGATTACGTACGGTGAATACACAAAACCGCTCGGGTTTCTCTGCTTTGAATCCATCCACAGAGTCATCAATCATCATCATGCGAAGATTCAACTAGGTTCGTTTCCTTCATATCCCTCTCTCGCTCTGTCTCTGGAGTTTTGGATTTTGAATATAATAATACGATCGATCGATGGGATTATAGAGCGATCTAGCTAATTAATCACAATTTCGCATGCATGGCTAAGTAGTCCTGTTTTAATTAATAAACCATCTTCGACCGTACCTACTTAATTAAAGTCTGATACAGTATTAGTTTGGATCATTGGCACTTCTTTCCAAATGATCGAGCCACATATGTAATCGAATGATCGAGCATTAAATAAACTAACGAATGTAACAGGAAGCTGAAATTATAATTAAGCTCGATGCTAGCTTCTTTATATTCATTAGTATTTTTTTTTTTTTTTGTCATACTTGATGATGCCTTTTATTAATTGTTATTTATATAACACATGGAGTGGGGTGTATCTATATATAATCAATCAATCAAGAAAATTAAATCACCCAAATTTATTATATAAACCCCAAATTTTGTTTCTTTATCGTTGTCGATAAAGGTAATGGTAGACCATAGAGATGCTGCTGCTGACATTGCAAATGTCCGAGATCGGAGTCGTTCTCTGGCGTCACATTGCATATTTTTTACAAATAAAATAAATATATAATAAATAATCAAACATTTGGATAAAAAATAAAAATGATTTATTTTGCTTGATTTTCTTATTATGCAATGTTCAATTTTTCTTTTTTTTTTTTGTATGCATGATAATTTTTTTTGTACTCTTGAAGACTTTTTGTTTGAAGATTTTCAACAGTCCACCACAAATATGGATCTTAGGATAATATGTACAGAAAACATAAATAATTCTATATGATCACATCTTGTACAAGATTATAAAATAAAATCTTTTGAATATGCCAATTTTGTTATACCTTTCTATTGATTTAAATTCCAAATGTTCAGTTTGTTTTTACATGTTGGTGTAGATTTAGTATTAAGGTTGTAGTTTGTTTTAATGTAAAAATGAAATTTTGACTTTTTATTTATTTTTTTACCAATTTTTTTTCTTCAATACTAAAATTATTAAATTACATTAGGATAGCCAGATTTTACATATACAAATTTTTTAAAATACTGATCCACATATAAAATGGATCACGGATATTATAAAAACTTGGGATATCCGATCCATGCTTCACCAGGCAGCTGCCAAAGAAGTTTTGCATGATTTGAAAATTTAAAGGTTTTGCATGATTTGAAAATTCTTCTTTAAAGCCTTTCTGCTTGAATGTGACAACCTTAAGTCCAGTCAAAGGTCATTTTATCAACTACCTCTTGTTCCACAAATCTTGGTCGCCACGAAATCTTTTTGACCTTTTTTTGGAATGTACACCGGAAATTTCCTCACCAGAGAGAGACGTAGTAAAATCAAAGTCGTCCTCTAATCCAATCATATATATACACACACAGAGAGTAGAGACACACCCACACATTAAACTAGAGTAGGTAAGAATTAAAGACACAAAAATAAATAAAAATGAGAGAAGGATCTCATGTTATCGTCTTGCCTTTCCCAGCACAAGGCCACATAACTCCAATGTCACAGTTCTGCAAACGCTTAGCCTCAAAAGGTCTTAAGATCACTCTTATCATCGTCTCCGACAAACCCTCTCCGCCATACAAAACAGAGCACGACTCGATCACTGTTGTCCCCATCTCCAATGGTTTCCAAGAAGGCGAGGAACGATCACAAGACCTCGATGATTACATGGAAAGAGTACAAACCAGCATCAAAACCCGCTTACCGAAGTTGATTGAAGATATGAAACTGTCGGGAAATCCTCCTAGAGCCCTTGTGTACGACTCCACCATGCCATGGCTTCTTGATGTAGCTCATAGTAATGGTTTGAGGGGTGCCGTCTTTTTCACGCAGCCTTGGCTTGTCTCAACTATTTACTATCACGTAACTAAGGGCTCGTTCTCTGTACCGTCTACAAAGTATGGTCACTCTGCGTTAGCATCATTTCCTTCGTTCCCGATGCTGAATATGAATGATTTGCCGTCTTTCCTCTGCGAATCGTCCTCTTACCCGAATATACTAAGGGTTGTGATCGATCAGCTCTCAAATATTGATCGTGTTGATATAGTTTTGTGCAACACTTTCGATAAATTGGAAGAAAAGGTACCAAAAATATATCCATTTATGTTTTTTTCTTTTTTTTTCTTAAAGAAATGTTATGATACTAATTGGCATCATTTTGTTCTAACCTTATATACATACATATGTGATTATAGTTTATTAATAATATTATTTTCTCTTTGCTTTCAGTTGTTGAAATGGGTCCAAAGCATGTGGCCAGTTTTAAACATAGGACCAACTGTTCCATCAATGTACTTAGACAAGCGACTGTCTTCAGACAAAAACTACGGATTCAGCCTCTTCGATGCAAATGTAGCTGAATGCATCGAGTGGCTAAACTCGAAGCAGTATAGTTCAGTTGTTTATGTATCACTTGGAAGCTTGGTGATTCTAAAAGAAGATCAAATGATGGAACTCGCGGAAGGTCTGAAACAGAGTGGACGTTTCTTTTTGTGGGTTGTGAGAGACACAGAGAAAAACAAACTTCCAAGAAACTATGTAGAGGAAACCAGTGAGCAAGGACTGATTGTAAGCTGGAGTCCTCAGCTTGACGTTCTTTCACATGAATCCGTCGGTTGTTTCTTGACACATTGTGGATGGAACTCGATGTTAGAGGGATTGAGTTTTGGAGTTCCAATGATTGGTATGCCACATTGGGCAGATCAACCCACAAATGCTAAGTTCATGGAGGATGTGTGGAAAGTTGGAGTTAGGGTTAAAGCAGACGTTGATGGGTTTGTGAGAAGAGAAGAGATTGTGAGACGTGTGGGAGAAGTTATGGAAGGAGAGAAAGGGAAAGAGATTAGAAAGAATGCTGAGAAATGGAAAGTGTTAGCTCAAGAGGCTGTTTCTGAAGGAGGTAGCTCTGATAAGAGCATCAATGAGTTTGTTTCTATGTTTTATTGAATTTGAAATTAAGTAATTTTTCTATTGCAAATTCATTCATTATATTGTGTTCAAGTACTATATACCCAGAATATATAATTGCATTTATATTAACTTTTTGACGTCATCATTCAAATACTAGTGTTAAACCCAAGTTGTTCAATATGGGCCTAACTGCTCTTCTTACTGGGCTTTAAGTGGTTTAGTTTCCAAAACGCACCGTTTTATTCATCTAAATGACCGTTCCCAAATTCGATCATCGTCTTCAATGGCACGCCGTGCCCTTTCCAAGTTTCACTGAAGAGAGAGAGAGAGAAAGAACAAATTTCGAATTTTTATCTTCTGGGTGGGAGTGACCAAGTTCTGATATTTCTCGTTGCAATTCGTATCGTTAACGCTCGTTAATACCCAATCACCCGCTTTGGGCGGGTCAAGTTCCGGCGCAGAGATTTTAGGGTTTTTTTTCTTTAATCGAGCGAATGATTGTTCTCCTGAAGACTCAGCTTAGTTCGCGGCGAGTACTTGGTGCTTTGTGATGAAGCGATGAAGCAGCCATTCATTGGCTTGTGATGAAGAGAGGTACTCTTTCTAGCTTCAGAAATTTCATTCAGCTCTCTTCACTTCGGTCTCGTGGACTCAGTTCCTCAACTTTAACCGATACTAGACCTTTTCCTGATTATTCACCAAAGAAAGCTTCAGTAAGAGACACTGAATTGGTTCACCAAATCACCAATGTGATTAAGCTTCGTCGTGTTGAGCCTCTAAGGCGGAGTTTAAAGCCTTATGAATGCAAGTTCAAGACTGATCATTTGAT